>BSBM01000123.1:11410000-12136875 GCA_027924585.1 Larix kaempferi | reverse complement strand
TCACAGGTCGTGCCAGAGGGTTCGGTTTTGTGGCCTTCTCAGACCCTTCGGTTGTCGACATAGCTCTACAGGAAAAGCACACCATCGACGGCAGAGCGGTAAGAGGAAAATCATGTTGGAGTTCTTGAGATTTCTGTGCTTGATAACATAAAGGACTATACTGGTGAATATCCATGTCTGCTTTAGATTAAATGTCGATGGAAATCCACCATCCGAGGTCCCTTTAGGGTTTGGCCTGATAAAACCCTATCGAGCTATTTTAGTAAATTTAGCAAGAAACCCATTAAATTAGCGTTTTTTGTTCGTGGGTTATTTCTGGTGGAGGAAGAAAATGCAAGAACGCTCTCGAGATGACTGCATCTCATGCTTGTCCTTGGGGCTGGGAAAACAGTAAAAACTGATGACAATAGCATTAGGGTTTTCGATTTTTGTTTTTTTGTTTTTTGGGTCAGGTCTTTTTGCCAACAAGCCACTGGTTTACTGGTGAGGTCGACAGAGTGTTCATACGTCTATCAGTGTTCCATTATTGTTGTGGTGTGTCCCACCTGTATGATATAATATAGAAAAAGGATGAAGACGTGTGTGAAGACTTCCTGGCATCTTAGCTGAAGGAAGTCTGCTCACCTCTCCAAATTAAAGTGAACCTGTTTTCAGTGCAAAGTCTTAATGGAAATGCGATAAATATGCGTTTTATTGTAATTGTTCATGTGCTTGTGTTGGGCAATTTTATTTTTCTTGGTATGTAGATTAGAAACCTAATCTCCTAATAAGAGGCCTTCAGATGTGTTTTAAGTACTACCTATTCATGCCAAAAAGAACTCTGCATCTTTTCAGGGTGTGTATATTTTTTATAACATCTGAATAAAAATCAGTAATACTCAAAGGCTCATGGGCAGTTGAGTTCTTGCTTTTTACGCTTTTAGAACAAAACAGAATCCATTGAAGAAACCTCTCGAGCTTATGCTGAAGACGGGAAGCTTTGTGAATGCAATTGCATTATGCCTTTTTCGTTCATGATTTTTATGCTTTTAGAACTGGGCAGAATCCACTGAGTAAGCTACTCTAGCTTATGCTGTACAGCATGTCTTGGCTGTACGACGATGGGAAGCTCTGTGAATGGAAACGTATTATGCATTTTTACTTCAATATTTACCAGGTTAGAAATATCAGAGACAAGTCTAGTTCACGTTCAGCTCATCTCAGATACATTTAAAAAACTACTGCTTGAAAGGACTTGGGAAATAATTCCTTTCCAGCTATTCTTGCTCCTGACTTCCATTATGTTTGGATTTATGATGGGAAAACAGTCTGACCAAAGAAAAATATCTAGAAAACCCTAAAGAGGAAGCATTCTAGCTGTGTGATTTTTATTCAGTCCTTCTTCGTTTGTGGCAAGAAAGAGTAAACTTTTTGCAGAGAAGATTAAGTTATTTTGGTTGATCTTACTTTCTGTTGGCGTGACTCAAGGAAAATTGAAAAGTTACTGGCGAAAGTTCTGTGTAGTGTTGTAAGCACTTAATTTCTGATGAATTCATTTCATGTATGTTGTTGTGGATATCCCATGAAATCCACCACAGAAAAGTAAAGTTTAAACTTCCTTCAGGTTTGTTTACTTAATGCTTGCTCGAATGGGCATCTTACTATTCAGTTTAAGCTCTCATGAAACAGCTGTTGAAATTTGTGTACTACATGCTTCTTTTTCTTGATGTTGTAGTTAGTGACTAGTTTAGACGTTTGTAAATGTGTGTATTTACTATTTAGGTGGAAGCAAAGAAAGCAGTTCCCAGAAGCGAGCAACATAATACTAGAACCAACAGCTACAATAACAATGACAGTCATGGTTATGGAGGAGGATCTGTTAGGACTAAGAAAATATTTGTAGGAGGATTGCCAGCCAATCTAACTGAAGAAGATTTCAAGAATTATTTCCAGCAGTTTGGCAACATTACAGATGTTGTTGTAATGTATGACCATAATACTCAGAGACCAAGGGGTTTTGGATTCATATCTTTTGATTCAGAAGATGCAGTGGAGAATGTTTTACAGAAGTCTTTTCATCAGTTGAATGAAAAACTTGTAGAAGTTAAGCGGGCATTACCCAAGGATACTTCTCCTGGAGCTGCAGGTAGAGGTGCTGGAGGCTATCAAGGGTATAACAATTCAACCTCAAATGCTGGTGGTTATGAAGGAAGAATGGATAATAACAGGTATGGGCAGCCTCCTCCTGCAGGGAGAGGTGGTTTTCCTTCATATGGGCCTACTGGTTATGGTACCACAAACTATGGACCTGGGGGTTATGGAGCAGTTAATGCTGGTGGGTATGGTTATGGAAATTATGGTATGAATAGTTATGGTAGTGCTCCTCCTGGAGCTCAAGGATATGCTGGTACTGCTGGAGGATATGGTAGCACTCCTGTACAAAACACAGCTTTTGGTAATGGCCAAGTTGGAGCTCCTAGAAACCCATGGGGTAACGCAGGGGCTGCTGGTTATGGAGCCCAAGGTAATACTGGTGGCTATGGGGCAAATGCAGGCTATGCAGCTGCAGCTCCTTGGCCTGCTTCAGGTGCTACTGCTTCTGCTGCAGCTGGGCAATCTCCCAGCACTGGTAATGGTTATGCAAACCCAAATTATGGATATGGTTATGCAAACAATGATGGGACTTACAACTCTAGTGCAGCTGGAGGCTATGGTGGCCCTGGCCGTGGAGGTGCAGCTCCAAATTACAACATGGGCAACACCAATGGTGAACAAGCAGGAGCAGGTGGAGCTTATGCAGTTGCGTATGGAGACCCCCAAGGGAACTCTGGATATTCAGAGACAGTCTGGAAATCAGGTGGGACAGATCCTGCTTCAGCAGGTTTCGTTGCAGCATCAAATGGAGGATATGGAGTTCCTAATGCTGATGGGACAGTGAATGGGCCAACAGGTTATGGAGGATATGGTGCTGCTGGCAGGCAGAATCAGAGGCAGTGATGCTTATTTTAAGTATTGGGTCATTCTTTGACCTTACCAGTCTTTTCCAGGCCCGGGAGTTCTAATTGCAGCTTGCTACTCTCTGGCATTCTTCTTGACAGAGATAAAAACATATGTTGGGACTGGTCGGGTTGCTTTAAATCCCCCAACTGTTTAGCCTAGGTCTTTTGCAAATATCTGAGACTAAAACATAATTAGATGGGAGAGTTAGGAATCTCTCTCAGTAGTAGTTTTTGTTTGAAGCTATGGTTTTGTCTTATAAGTATTTCAGGCAGATAGCTTTGTATGAGCTTTCCATTTTACATACTAGGTTAGTTATAGGTGCTTTTATGCTTTCTGTTCAAGTGACTCATTTATGTTTAAGCTACCAAGAGGCTTTAGTATTTTATCAACTAGAGGATTTTATAATTACTTTTGGAGTGGAGTACTTTGTTGAAAATCATAGAATGGTTTACTTTAAGTGGTTCATCAACCTGGGATGTGTGAAAAATTAGGATCTTATCTAGATTTTGTTATTTTCAGTTGCATCATTAAAGCAAGTAGGGGTAAGAGTAGAGGAGCTATTTCAGCTGGAGTTTAAGCCGTCAGGGACTCAGTCAGCATAGGTATTGCTTATTGAATGTTTATATTTGTCCATGGCATAATTTTGTTTCCTACTGTATGTGCGATTTTGTACAGGGGATGCTGATTAATCAGTCAATATTGCCTTTTGTGATGGTTGTGGGACTATGGAGCGCAGAAGGTGGGAACTCTGATTACAATGGATAGTTTGGATATCGATAAACAACCAACCAAAAATTTCATCCAACAAGGTGCCAAAGCATGTTCACTTCAAAGAGCCTTATGACAGGCAACTAAACTCCCAGCAAAGTCTTGGTCGTTATTGGTTCTTACTCAATATGAAATTCCTCCATTGGTTGAGATTATTGCTGAATATAAATATTTGGCACGAGGCAACGAGATGTGGACTCTAAGCTCATCACTGTTGTGGTCTATTCTTGTCTGCAATTGAATGTATTTTGTGTCTTGCTGTCATTGATTTTTGAGCTGATTTGTCTTTTTCCCTGCTGCATAGTACTTAGTTATAATCTTTCGAACATTTTTACTAAACATCTATACAGATTTTCATGGATGGATGGTTCTTCGAAATTTTATATGGGCACGAGGCAATGAGATGTGGACTCTAAGCTCATCACTGTTGTGCTCTATTCTTGTCTGCAATTGAATGTATTTTGTGTGTCTTGCTGTCATTGATTTTTGAGCTGATTTGGCTTTTTCCCTGCTGCATAGTACTTAGTTATAATCTTTCGAACATTTTTACTAAACATCTATACAGATTTTCATGGATGGTTGGTTCTTCGAAATTTTATATGGGCAAGCATTTTGCTGCTAAAATTAGGAATATTGCGTATCCAAAGACAATTCTTGAAAATAACAATTTGAACAACTATAATGAGAAGTCTGAAATGTCGGATATTTCACATCCCAGTTTTGAAAGATACCAAAACCAAATTAAATATACTTGTGAGTTGAATAATTTTCAATAAAACAGCCCAATGCCTTGCCTTAAAATATATTTGGTTTTAGGTGAAGAGGTTGCGATTAACCGTCAAAACAAAATTCTCCTTTTCAAACTTTTGAACAATGTTACAGAATTCTCCTTTTCAAACTTTTGAACAATGTTATCAGAACTGGATTGTTCAACTCCAAAAAAGCAAATTTAAAACACCATATATGTTCATGTGCATCCATATGAATTTAAACTATTATACACAAATATGCAATTTTTATCATGTATTTAGCATTATACACAAATATGCAATTTTTATCATGTATTTAGCAAGGGTGCATCTAACCATTTTTGCATTGATTACAAACAAAGAGGCTTTAATAGCCTCCGGAGCCCTCCAGAGACCAATAAAACCTTTAGAGTCCAAAAATAAACATAGTGCCAATGAATAGTTATAGTCTAGATTGGATTTTACAATGATACAATTTGATCATATGGTAGAACCATTGGACATTTCATTCTCTTCATCCTTTACAATGGGATTTTGGTTTTATTCCACTAGCCACTAGAGGTAGTGGTACTTGTCCATCAAATAAATTGTCTAGTTGTGGAAGTGGGTCCAAGTCCATGTAGGAAAGGTTTTCATTGTGCCAATGAATAGTTGAATGGATTCTACAATGATACAATTTGATCATATGGTAGAACCATTGGACATTTCATTCTCTTCATCCTTTACAATGGGATTTTGGTTTTATTCCACTAGCCACTAGAGGTAGTGGTACTTGTCCATCAAATAAATTGTCTAGTTGTGGAAGTGGGTCCAAGTCCATGTAGGAAAGGTTTTCATTGTGCCAATGAATAGTTGAATGGATTCTACAATGATACAATTTGATCATATGGTAGAACCATTGGACATTTCATTCTCTTCATCCTTTACAATGGGATTTTGGTTTTATTCCACTAGCCCTAGAGGTAGTGGTATTTGTCCATCAAATAAATCCTCTAGTTGTGGAAGTGGGTCCAAGTCCATCTAGGAAAGGTTTTATTCCACTAGCCCTAGAGGTAGTGGTACTTGCCCATCAAATAAATCCTTTAGTTGTGGAAGTGGGTCCAAGTCCATCTAGGAAAGGTTTTCATTGTGCCAATGAATAGTTATAGTGTAAACTGAATTCTACAATGACACAATTTGATCATATGGTAGAACCATTGGACATTTCATTCTCTTCATCCTTTACAATGGGATTTTTGTTTTATTCCACTAGCCCTAGAGGCAGTGGTGTTTGTCCATAAAATAAATCCTCTAGTTGTGGAAGTGGGTCCAAGTCCATCTAGGAAATGTTTTCATTGTGCCAATGAATAGTTACAGTCCAAACTGGGTTCTACAATGATACAATTTGATTATATGGTAGAACCATTGGAAATTTCATTCTCTTCATCCTTTATAATGGGATTTTGGTTTTATTCCACTAGCCCTAGAGGTAGTGGTACTAGTTCATCAAACAAATCCTCTAGTTGTGGAAGTGGGTCCAAGTCCATCTAGGAAAGGTTTTCATTGTCAAATGTTGGTGCTTGAGTCTCCACAACCCGCTTTGACAAGGGATCAAAGTTGGTCAAGGCTATGTTGCTTGATTCGAGGGTATTGTTAAACTATGTGTTGTACCTTAACTTAAGGTTGTATAGAACATTAGATCACATCATTGAATTGTTTTTGTTACAAATTGTTTATTTTCTTAGTGTGTCTATGTTCAAAAATGCTTTAATTGCATTCAAATCTAGAAGCACTACATATATGGATATCAATATTTGGATGGCAAACTTTTGCAAATAAGGGCATTGACCACAAAACTTTTCCACCAATATGATGCAATAAGAGTTGAAGGGAAATAAGTTTTAGCAAATAAATTTGAAATTGACTCAACTTTTGCAATGAATACTATGATTTAAAATCTTTGAAATTTCATAGGTGGATCCCTTGAAGCGAATACTATGATTTAAAATCTTTGAAATTTCATACTTGGTGGATCCCTTGATTGGCTTCATATAGCCATAGAAAGAAGTTTTAGCAAAATGACTTCGAAACTTCGACTCAACTTTTGCAATGAATACTATGATTTGAAATCTTGGAAGGAAAATAAGTTTTAGCAAATAACTTTGAAACTGATTCAACTTTTACAATGAATACTATGATTTAAAATCTTTGAAATTTCATGCTTGGTGGATCCCTTGATTTGTTTCATATAGCCATAGAAAGAAGTTTTAGCAATTAACTTTGAAACATTGACTCAACTTTTGCAATGAATACTATGATTTGAAATCTTTGAATGACATTTCATACTTGGTGGATCCCTTGATTTGCTTCATATAGCCATAGAAAGAAGTTTTAGCAATTAACTTTGAAACTTTGACTCAACTTTTGCAATGAATACTATGATTTGAAATCTTTGAATGAAATTTCATACTTGGTGGATCCCTTGATTTGCTTCATATAGCCACAGATATGTCAAAGGTACCAAAACTCTTCTTGAAATACAAGAGCTCACTATGTGTGTCATCTTGTATCTTGGGATCAAGGATTGTGCTCCTTTTACCTCCCCATCTTGATCGGATTCAAAATCTTTTGTATAATGGTACCTTCAAAGTTTAGAAGTAAAGAAATATTTAGTAAAGTAATAGCTTGTAAGGGTATTTGGAGTTGTTTGTTCCATCTATCATCAATAATTTTCCATAAAGGAAGACACTTATGTATTTTTTTTTTATCACCATATCAATAATTTTCCATAAAGGAAGACATTTATGAGTGTTGTTTTATTCTATGGATAGACCCCCCACCAACTTTCTTCCCAAAATAGTTACATATCCTCAACATTCAATTGACAATGAATCTATGCAAGATCCTCCTCCTTAGGAGCCATGACAATTTTTACACCAACATACCAAAATTTACAAATAAAAACCTAGGAATTCTTGAACATGAGGAAAAAACATTAATTGTAAAGAGATGAAGAAGAAAATTGACATACCTTCACACGCCTTCAAAATTTAGAGAAGAAGAGTAGCCCCTAACGACAAAAAGAAAAACAACTCTATAACAACCCACAAAATCTTGAAAATGAAATTTTGGATCAATTCCAAAAACAATCCATCAAATTTTAAATATAGTCTCTTGAAACAACTCCACATCTTTCCAAGAAAATCAACCCAAAATCTCTCTAACTCGTCCCTTCAACTAACTCTACAAATTTGTCCAAGAACTTCTTCAAAATAGCCCCACAGTCAGCTTTCTAAAACCACTTAAGAAACTTAACTCAAAAGTTCCAAATCGCTCAAATGAATAAAGTGAGTGAAATGGAAGAAGGGGGGGGACTCCCTAAATATCTTTACTAGGGCCCTAGTGTGATGTTTTTTGTTTGCAAGGACCTCCCTAAATAACTTTACTAGGGCCCTAGTGTGATGTTTTTTGTTTGCAATTTAAGTAATTTTATTTATTTTAAAGTGGATTTTGTGGACCTTAGTTGTCGGTTGTACGAAATCGGCTGGTTAGATGCCAAAATGCCTAAAATCGGTTGGAACTGCTTGTCTTTCTTGTTTCGACAACATTGGTTTTGAGAGATAGCTTTTTGGGAATTGCCAATTTTCTCCATCTAATGACAAGCCTTTAAGGCAACCCCTTTATTCAAAGGGTTTTATCCTTCGTAAAAAATTGAGAGTTGTAATTGAGCCCTTGATTGTGGTAAACTTTCTACAAATATATAAAAATTTTGAGCTACTTTGCAAATCTTTTAAGCTTGTAGGATATTCAATTTTTTTCTTAGAGAAGTACTTATGATTTAGCAACTCAATATATAAGACCATTCCTTCTCTTATTTAGAAATATACTTATATCTTATTGCAAAATGCTGAATAATTTCTAAGTTGGGTTCCTTTATATATATTGGCTTGTACACAATTTCATTTAGGAGCATGTCAACCTTCCACCTTTCACTACCGCTATACAATTGCATGAATTCTTTGAAAAAAGGTTTGCTTGTCACAACTCAGGTTTGTTGGATTTTTGGGTGTTGGATTTTTGGGTGAAGGCTTCCTTGTGTAGTTCTTCCATGGGAAGGAGTCCATTTATCCCTTGTACCCTTGTAAAACCAAATAATTCCATTTCTTCTTGCTTCATAGCCCTCCCAACTTACCTTACTTACCTCAACTTTGTAAACCCAAGATATATGGATTGAGACAAAGGAGATTTTCTATACCACCACTTGAAGTTTTGCAAGTTTAAAGATGGATGTGCCTTGCATATACCCCTTTCCTGTTGACACACTCCCTACTTGCGAAGTTATGCAAGTTTAATGAATGCCATGCCTTGAATATCTCCCTTTCCTAGTGATATATGTTAGAGTTTGCACTTTTAATTCAGTGTTAACTAGGATCTTTAACTGAAAGGAAAACAAGCACATCAAAACACAATAGACACAATAGTTTTCATCGTGGAAACCATAAAGGAGAAAACCCCGCAACTTCCTCAAAGATAGATTCATCACTAATACAATATCATGCAAAATGGAAAACCCAAATATATGTTTTCTGCAACTTCTCTCTTTCTCCTCAACGAATTGTCTTCTCTCTCTTGCTTATGCGAACTTGAGTGAGTGAGTGGTGTGTCCAAATGAGAGAGTAAGCTCTCTATTTATAGTTTATGTTTGGGCGACCTAATTCCCAATTAGGTTGGCCTCACTAAACTTGACTGGGTTGACTTGTCCTAAGGGGCCTTAATAATACATTTTACATTTGTCTTTAGGGGATCTAATGTCCCGAATTACAATGAAGGTTTTACCTCAATGACCTTCCATGAGTCAACATAATAATGACATCCCTGAATGGAGGAAAAACATCTCCGACGGAGGTACAACAAAATACAATAATAATAAACAAAAGAATATCTTCTGAAGTTACAATTACAACAACACTCCCTCTTAACTAGGAAGGTATTCTCTCGCCACAGTCATCATCATTTTGGACAATGTCATCATCGCTGGATCATCATCAATGCTGGAACATCATCATCAACACTGGATCATCATCGTCTTTGTTGCTGTCATCCTCATTTTGTTGATCATTGATTAGTGACATCTCTCGAATCTATTCGTCATAAGAAGTTCTACAGAGCCAACCCTTTTTCATGCTGCATCTAGGCCTAGCTCTCATCTAGGTCTTCATCATCTCCACGAGCAAGCCATCAAGTAGGTACAACCCAAGACCACACATTACATTGGCACAGAAATCACCTGCGTCTCCTACTATCATCTCATTGTATCCAGATCATCTCATCATCATACACGAAGCACAACCCAGATTCACACCTCATGTCAAACAGACCACCTGCGTCTCCCACCCAATGGGTACAACCCAAGAGCACCCTAGGTGCATTATGTCTCTCAACGATCATCTCACGTCTACCAACATGGGAGCATAGTCAGGAGCACCCCATGTGTATTACGTCCCAAGGACCACCTACGTCTTCCACCATGCGAGAACCAGCCTAGGCACACACAAAGTGTCTTTGTGACCAGTGGACCTCTCAGCGGCTCCAGCATGGGAATACAGTCAGGGGCACCCCAGGTGCATTACGTCCCAAGTACCACCTACGTCTTCCACCATGCGAGACCCAACTCTACATCTTCTCCAGCATGGAAATACAGTCAGGGGCACCCCAGGTGCATTAGTCCCAAGTACCTCCTACGTCTTCCACCATGCGAGACCTAGCTCTACATCTTCTCCAACATGGGAGTACAGTTAGGAGCACCCCAGGTGCATTACATCCCAAGGACCACCTACGTCTTCCACCATGCGAGAACTAGATCTAGTGCATCTGCGTCTTCCGGTCTCATCACTCCCTCTTTCGAGGAACCTCGATCTCGATAACACCAAGCCTCTCTCTGAAGTACTCGAACTTCACTCTGGCTAATGGCTTGGTCAACACATCGACTATCTACTCGTCCGTCACCACATATTGGAGTTTCACTGCTCCTCTCTGTACCATATCCAGGATATAGTGGTACTTGATCTCAATATGCTTCGACTTGTCATGGAACACTAGGTTCTCGGACAACTTCACACAACGCTAGTTGTCATGGAAGATACAAGTCGCCTCTAACTAGAGATCAAACAAATATGACAATAGATTCCGAAACCATACTGCCTCACAACTAGCCGAACAAGCTGCAACATACTCTGCTTCGGATGTAGTCAGTGCCATGCATGATTGCTTCCTGCTAAACCATGAGATCATACCAGATCCCATACTGAAGCAGCATCCAGAAGTGCTCTTCCTATATGTGGCACTGCCTGCCCAATCCGAATCAATATAACCATGCATGCTAATCTTTTGATTCGCCTCATACTTGAGCCCATAGTCAATTGTACCCTTTAGGTACCTCAATATATGCTTTGCAACAATCAAGTGAACATGTCTCAGATCCGTCAGGAACTGGCTCAGGGTGTTCACAACAAAGCATATGTCTGGTCTCGTGTTCATCAAATACATCAATGAACCAATCATCTGACGATATATCGTGCCATCAGTTGTCTCTGATGAAGCATCACATAGTAGCTTCAAGTTCGATGCCATTGGTGTCGCCATTGCCTTGTAGTCCATCATTCCGAATCTCTTTAGAATCTCTACTGCATACTTTCCTTGACCAAGGAAGATTCCATCCGCACTCTGCCACACCTCCATGCATAAGAAATAATGCATCATACCCAGGTCCTCATCTCAAACTCTACGGAAAGCGTCCTCTTTACGTCTGCAATGAGCTCATCCTCACCTGTCAGAAACATGCCATCTACATATAGGAGAAGTATCACTGGTATTCTGCCTTCAACCCTAAAGTAAAGGTTGGAATCTGCTTTACTCTTGGTAGATCCTAAGCTCATCAGGAAGTTGTCCATCCCATCGTACCACGTCCTGGGTTCCTGTTTCAATCCACACAAGGCTTTCTTCAATTTGCACACATGAGTCTATCTGTCATGTGTCTCAAATCCCAATGGCTGCTCTACGTACACTTACTCTTCAAACACACCATTCAAGAACGCTGTCTTGACGCCCATCTGGTGTACCTTCCATTTCATTACTGCAACCAATGCAAGTATAGATCTAACGGAAGGGTATCTTGCTACAGGTGCAAATTTCTACTCGTAGTCTATGCCTTCTTTCTGGGAGAATCCATGTGCCACAAATATTACCTTGTGTTTTTCATTGCTACCATCTGCAACATGCTTGATCTTGTAGATCCACTTCGAAGTCACAACAGACTTCCCTTCTGGTCTCAGAACTATCTCCCATACATCATTCTTCATAATCTACTGGTACTCCTCGATCATGGCATCCTTGCATTCTTTCCTCTCCGCCGCTTCTTCGTAGTTGGAAGTTTCTTTATCAATGATGTCACATAGCAGGGCCACATAGTTGGAGTATGGTCTGGGTCTCTTTCTTTCTCTGTGCATCCCCTTTGGAGGTCCATACTTCTCTGCATATTGTATTGCTTCTCGTGCCCATACTTCTCTGCATATTGTATTGCTTCTCGTGCCCATACTGGTCTTCTTTTGTGGGAGTTCTTCTCTCGAGGTGGATCTACAGGTTCTTATGGTTCTTCCATGTCACGGTCTTCATGATCTTCTGGAATCGCTTCTTCCATAGTTGTGTCTCTGACTCTGGTTACTTCAGTTTCTTCAATCTCTTTAATAGGTAGTTTTCTTGATTTGTTGTATGCCGAGTCTTCGTCGAATGTTACGTCTCTGCTAATTTCGATCTTCTTGAATCCTTGAAAATATATTTGGCAGGATTTTGAAGTGTCGTTGTATCCCACAAATACTCCCTTCTTTCCTAAAGGATCTAGCTTGGTTCTCTTTTCCTTCGGGATGTGTATGTACACTGGGAAGCCAAATATCTTGAGATGGCTGACTTCGGGTTTCTCACTGGAGAAAGCTTATTCGGGAGTCTTGTTTCTTAGTACTCGGTGAGGAGTACAGTTTTGTACATACATGGTTGTCCTTGCTGTTTCTGCCCATAAGTGCATCATAATATCCTGGTCATGTAGCATTGCTTTTGCTGCTTCCATTATCGTTCTGTTTTTTGGTTCTGCAACGCCATTCTGTTGAGGATTGTAAGGAGTGCTCAACTCCCTCTTAATCTCAGATTCTCTGCATAGGTTCTTGAATTATTCCGAAGTGAATTATCTGCCATTATCCGATCATAGAGTCTTGATCTTTTTCTTAGTGTGATTTTCAAGCAAGGCTTTGAATTCCTTGAACTTACTAAATACCTCATCTTTACTTTTCAAGAAGTAAATCCAAGTCTTACGGGAAAATTCATCTATGAAAGAAACATAATATACATACCCGCTTAGTGAGCTGGATGACTTGGGATTGCATACATTGGAGTGGATTATCTCCAAGATTCATTTTTCTTTGCTTTCACTGCTGGGAAATGCCTTCTTTACATTCTTTCCTTGCGCACATCCCTTGCAAATTCCTTCATGTCTTCTCTGGTTTTCTGGAAGTCCTGAAACTACTTTGCTTGCAATAGATAGTGCTCTATAGTGCACATGTGCAAGCCTCCCGTGCCATAGTTCACTTGGTTCCATGGAATCATGAACTAATGTCTGTTCAGATTGTCCCTTCAATTTGTACAAGCCTCCCTCTTGCTCTCCAATCACTGTTGCATAATTTATTGTCTTTCGTTTTGGCCACATTAGGACTTGGCCATCGACAAATGCAACCAACCCTCATTCCTTTAGACTCTAGTGCCGAGATGGAGAGAAGATTCTTCTTTAGTCTTGGAACATATAGGACATCTTTCATCTTCAAATATTTTCCAGAGTCTAGCTTGTAGGAAGCTTCTCCACTTCCTTTGATGGGATATTGATAATCATCCCCAAGTTTCACCTTGTGAGGTGACTCATGCTTAGATAGATTAATGAAGGATTCTTTGTATCCCATCATGTGCTTGGATGCTCGACTGGCTACAAGCCAATCATTGCTCCCATGTGTGACAGTGCCTGTGAGTGCTGAGATTAGGACATATTCTTCATCACTTGAAGAATCGTCTCTTTCTTCTTCTCTGGTTCTTTTCCTTGTTGGTTCATTGTCTTTAGCGGTGTGAGCATGATGTCTCTTCTTGTTAGTCTTCTTGTTGGAGGAACCTTTGTTTCTGGGACAATCTCTAGAGCAGTGTCCCTTCTCATCACATGTGTAACATCTAACACTGGATAGATCTCTTCTGGGTCTCCTTTGTCTTCCGTGATGTTGGTTCTCCCTCTTGTTGTGATTTCTTCTAGCATGAACTGTGAGAGCTTGATCATCATTGTTTGCTCCCATCTTCTCTTCTCTTTCTATTATCCGAGCTTCTTCTTAAGTGCAATCTTCCCATAGCCTGCTGAAATTGATCAAATTCTTTCTGGCACATATTCCTTGAATGAATGAATCCTATGATCTTGGGAGACCATTCAAGGTGGTCATAACGATCTTTCCTTCTTCTACCTTTTCTTCAACTGCTTCAAGTTGTTCCTTGATTTGAGAGACCCTTGTGAAGTAGGATTGCATGGTCTTTGAGTTTAGGATCTTCACATTCTTGAGCTGGTTCCTTAACGTCATCTTCCGATTGATGTTCTTCCCTTCGAATAATTTTGTCAAAGCATCTAACATCTCCTTGGGTGTCTTCAAGGATGACACATGGGGGATGGGATGATCTTTAATGGAGTCTGCAATAATTCTCTTGGCCTTGACCAAGTTATTATTGTGGATAGCCTTTGCTTCATCTCCCTCTGGTGCTGGAACCTCTTCGTTAACATATTTGTCCAAATCATTTTCTTCAAGGACAAGAGCAATCCTATACTTCCATGCTCGGAAGTTATCAGCTCCCTCAAGCTTATCCTCAAGCTTGGTGTGGTGAGACATTTTGAAATGAGAACCTCAAATGGAAATAACAGAGATTTAGGTCTTACCAATTTGAGATGCTCAATGTGGTTCTGGAGCTGGTTGGCCTAGGGTTTCTCAGAGAAACCCTAATTTTCCAAAGTTGGAATTTTGAGCTTTTGATTGGACAAGAAGATGCACCTTCTCAAGGCGAGTTGTCCAATGTACTCCGTTTTCCAAATTGATGGAGAAAAACCCTAAAAATGTGATGCCCTAGTTTTCCTCCCGATAATAGTGATAGGGCCAAAAATGAAAATTCTTGGAATTTGATTCTGCTGCCTCCAAAACATTCTCCCTCCTAGGGCGAGTTAGCCCAGCCCTCTTTTTCAGATGATCTGTGGAGAGAATACCTTGAACTAGGAAGCCCTAGTTTCCCGTTGCTGCACAATGCCTTCTTTTCAAGTTATCTATGATACCATGTTAGAGTTTGCACTTTTAATTCAATGTTAACTAGGATCTTTAAATGAAAGAAAAACAAGCACAGCAAAACACAATAGACACAATAGTTTTCCTCAAGGAAACCATAAAGGAGAAAACCCTTCAACTTCCTCAAAGATAGATTCATCACTAATACAACATCAAGCAAAATGGAAAACCCAAATATGTCTTATGCAGCTTCTCTCTTTCTCCTCAACGAACTTGTCTTCTCTCTCTTGCTTATGCGAACTTGAGTGAGTGAGTGGTGTGTCCAAATGAGAGAGAAAGCTCTCTATTTATACTTTATGTTTGGGTGACCTAATTCCCAATTAGGTCGGCCTCAATAAAACTGACTGGGCTAACTTGTCCTAAGTGGACTTAATAATACATTTTACATTTGACTTTAGGGGATCTAATGTCCCGACTTACAGTGGAGGTTTTACCTCAATGACCTTCCATGAATAAACATAATAATGACATCCTCGAACTGATGAAAAACATCTCTGACGGAGGTACAACAACATTACAATAATAATATAATAATAATAAACAAAATAATATCTTCTGAAGTTACAATTACAACAAAAATATACTCGTCTTGCCTCCTAGATAATAGGAGCTCGAGAATCCTCATTTTTCATTTCTCTAAATAGAAAAACATTATATTTTGTATTAAAGAGGTTGTAGCCTAACCAACGATCATAGTAGTACAAAATTTGAGGTGCTTGATTGCCACTTGCAATTTTTTTTTCCTCTATCAAAATTTAGGTGGGAGATTTCCAATGTTTTCACTTATATCTACACTTTCTTCTAATTTATTGCATACAAAGATTTATAAACTAATTGCTTAATTGAATACACAAACAATAGATTATTTTTACTAGATTGAAGTACAACCCCTCTCTTAATTAGAAGTGAGTCCAGAGAGCTCTAATATTCCAACGAAATATGAGTTTTTCTCTTTTTTATTGTCTATCTCAATTTGATTTCCTTCCCCTTGTGAAGGGAGTGGAAGAGTGAGAGGATTTCTTCAAAGCTCCAACATAAGACAGATTTTGAAGAATCAAGGGAGTGAACATGATGGACTAAAGGATTTTCTCGAGCTTGAGCTACATCCCATTCCATGAGATTTTTTTATATATTTGGAACAACTATTACCTCTTTTGGAGCCTTTTCTTGATCTATGGTTGAATTTTGAGTTGGCACATCTTTTGATACAAATGGTTTGGCCTTCGCATCAATAATGTCCTCATTCATAGAGGTCTTCGATATTTTCTTTTTGGGTGAGATTTTATCCTACTAGGGGATGGTTGAAACTTCCCCTTGTTTCTTGATAGAATATTTCGTATCCACATCCCCTAAAATTTCATATTCTTTGGATCTTAAGGGGACATAAGTTCTTTGAGGATGAGAGGGAGGGGAAATCCCTTCTTCTTTCTATTAGCAACTACTTGGAAATGAGCCCGATCACCTTTAGGTGGGGATTTTGAGGGGGTAGGCGTTGGAGAGTCAGGACAAACATTTGCAAAGTGACCAATGACCAATATTAAAGGGAAGATGTTCATATTCTATTTGGAGTTGATAATGAGACCAATAAATTTGGAGCTGAATGACTTATGGTAGCCCCTTTTCCAAGTCTACCTCCATGCAAATGCGTGCACAAGAGAATATACCATTTTGTGGTTCCACTACTTCATTAAATTTCCCCAAGTCTCCAACTTCTTGCAGTGTGATCTTGTCCCATAAAATCAATGGAAAATAGAGCAAGCGAGTCCAGATTGGGGTAGCGGTTATTTTTTGTTTAGAATTAAAATCTAAAGATCTCTTTGAAAGAAACATTTATCTAGAATTCAAGAAATAAGGACTAGATCTTAAAATAATATCCCTGTCTTGCTTGAACTGAAACAAGAATACAAAGAAACATCTTCCCTTGGTAGAAACCCAATACCATCCTTTCAACTCCGAGGCTCAGTTTTCTTGAACCCAATGGTCAACTAAATTAGGGCTTGGCCGATGGCCAATAAACTTTCCTACTAAGGAATTTTCTGCATATGCTACACATTATCACGAGCCAAATGGAATTTTAGTTTTAGCAAGAGAATGTTTTCAAATTTTGACATATTTCCCACTTGGATTTGCATTCTTCTTGAAACTGAGCCTTTTGTTTGCCTCAACAAAAAAAAAAACTAAAGATTCTCCAATAATATTATATGCAAAAAGCTCAAAAGATAAAAACAACATTCTAAGGAATGTTCATGCCAAATAAAATAGAAAACCAAAGGAGAATACTCAAATCCACAAAAAAGATTAGAGATTAATTTAATAAGCTCCTAGACATCAAGCTATTATAGCCAAAGATATATGAACCTCTAGACCCAGAGAGATGCTAAAATTTGAGAGGCGACAACTAAGGTTAAACCCTAGCCACAAACAAAGGCATGACAACCATCTTAAAAAACTCTCCTCATTCCCATGATAATCTTCATTTTGCATTTTACCATATGCTACCGTGTCTATCTTCACATCGAATAATTAAATAACAAAGACTAACATTTTCCTTAGTATCTTTTTCTTAGTTTCTCTCACATTTCCATGTAGAGGTATCATGCCATCTTCCCATTTTGCGTTTAACCATATGCTAAAGTGTCCATTTTCACATGGAAGAATTATATAACAAAAATTAACGTTCTCCTCTAATACCTTTTGTTTGTTTCTCTCACATTTCCATGTGCAAGTCCCATGTGCTTTTGGCCTTCTCGTTTCTTACTTTTTACCTATTTCTTCTCTCCATTTTCTTAGGATTTTTAAACTCTAGTTTCTCTAATAATGTGCTTGGATTTACGATTATGATGAGATTATGCATACCATCACAGCTTTCATTTGGATTGAACTACTGTTGTATGCATTCATGTACTTGGTAAATGGGATTTGTTTCCTTCTTTTTATTATTTTTTTCTAGTTTTCCTTAAAATTAGTTTCTTCTAATTAAGATGAGGCTATTGCAAATTAAGAGAACACTATTTATGCCAATCTATAATTGTATGCATTCATGAATGTGAGCACCCACATGTACATCTTGTTAAGGTTTGAATCTTAATGAAGTTGTTTTCACTAATCTAATAAATTATACTATTATTAATCTAATAAATTATATTATTCTTAATGTTTGAATTTTTATTTCTTTGTAAATTCAAATTCAGTAAATGTCTTCTTGAATCTTATTTCTCTGATTTCTTGTAATTAATACTATATATTATCCACTTTCTTTCGATAAAATATATTTTATTTATATAATAAAATCTTCATAGATGGAAGTGGCTATGGCATTTAAATAGTTTTTACAATTTTTGGACAAAGTAAAATGAGATTGTTATCAAATATGTACCAAAATTGGACAACATAAAAAGTACTTATTGAAATTCACAACACAAACTTTAAACCAAAACTTTAACAAGAAGAGAGTTTACTAAACTAAGGCTTGTGCATATAATTAAGCCTAGCTTGATTACCTATATATGTAAGCTTGCATCTTATTGATCAAGCACTTTTGTAATTAATTCATTTATTTACTCTATTGAGCTTTTAATTGATTAATGGAGACTACTTAGCTTAGATCTTTACTTGGGGGTGGTAGGCGCGGGGGGGATAATTTTTGATCCCGGAGGAAATAAAGTAGCAGACTTCTCTTGGGGACTTGGTATCAACACCAATAATCAAGCCGAATGGTTGGCCCTATATCACTCCCTTGAAATTGCGGTCACCTTCAACATGGAACATTTGCAGGTATTCGGGGACTCCAGGCATGTAATCCAAGCTATGCGCAATGGTAATCCCCACAAAAGTGCTAAAAGTCAGAGATTTCAGAAAAGAATCAAGAGTCTTGAACTCCCAAAAGGTACTCTCTTTTTCCATGTGCCAAGAGACCTCAATTCCATCGCGGATAAACTAGCAAATGTTGGTGTTACTATGAAAAAGGGGCAAGCCTTTCTCAACAATGTTTTAAAACATAGTTTTATACCTTAATGAACTATTTGCTTATGGGTTTTCACACTTGGAGAAACTATATACAAGGTGGCCCTCTCCACCATTTCGAAATTCATTCTGGGCATGCCTTGGATTGGCAGCCACGCTTCCACCCATGCGCCCTCCACATGGCCCATTCGGGTCTCACGCTTGGGCATTTAAGGCCCCAAGTGTCCGTCGGCTTCATAGCTCACAGAATGGAGAGTCTTACCCACCCTACCCTCGCTCCGGCTCTGCAACGTCTTCGTATCACCCAGGAACCTGTTGCGTTGTTTGAAGTCGGCTCTCCCTCGTTAGCTCGCAGCATGGAAGGGGTCAGACAGGCCATAGCCACGTTAAGCCAGCTCTCTTCGGAAATTAAAACCTACCTGTCCAGGATGTATTCAGCTGTCTGCACCACTGCGAAGCAAATTGAGGAATTGGCCATGGAAGACAGGTACATTCACTCCCGGCTCTCTTGCCTGGATTCACGCATGGAAGACATGGACCGAAATATCATTGAGCTGATGGGAAAAGTGGATAGTATCAAAGTAGACACCTCAGTTTTTGCCTGCAAAACTCATTGCAGCATTGTGCAGGAAGCCCCAACTGTAAATCAGGAGATGATGGATGCGGCCTCAGTTCAGCAGCAGAATTTCAGTTATTGACAGTCTCTTCTTCCTTTTGGATTGTCCTCCAATCTGCAGGTTCTCTTAGTTGCTCATACTCTGAATGTTTTTTTGTCTAATATTATGCAAACAATTTGTAAGGGTTTATCCCAACAGTAAGAACAGAATTTATAGGAAGTCAGGAAGCATAGAATTCCATGATAAAAACTCTATAAGTCTCTGCATTTTTCCTTTCTCAGATGCAGAGTGCTGGCTTTTGTTTTTTGTAATGAATGGCTGTGCACAGCGTTTATCTATATAAATCTTTCCCCTGTTACTGTTAAAAAAAAAGCTTAGATCTTTACTTGAATTTTCTCTTGATTTCTAAGCAATTGTATTAAAGTTTTATCTCTTTTTAAGATTTTGTACATGTAAGTGTGCAACTTGGTTGGTTGATCTTTTAACATGAGCAAATAGATAATTTTCAACCACTTGTGTAAACCTTTTACGCCAATCAATTGTTAGACACATTCTATGAAGAGTACTTGGATTTGTTGTTAAATATTTCTTTTGTGAGTTTATGTTGGAACCCACAATGATATTGAGAGGGGGGGTGAATCAGTATCACACACTTTTAACAAATTTTTACTTCATCAATTATGTACCATTATTAATCATAAACATTCATCAACATCAAGGCACAATGCACAAAATATTTATATGGAAACTCAATTTAATGAATTGATAAAACCATAAATTACAGTGATTTACAAGAGACACCATTCCCCAATAATGGTGTGAGCACCCACTCACATATAATGTAGACACCAATCCCTTGTGCAAGCACCAACTTGCAATTTGCAGCACCAACCTATGGGGACACCAATCCCTTATGAGCACCAACTCATAATCAACAAGCACCAACTTGCACTTTCAGGCACCAACTTGTTTGATGGATGAGAACACCAATCCTCTTGAGCACCAACTCAATTATGAAGGTACCAAATTGTCAAGTGGACAAGGACACCGATCCTCTTGAGCACCGACTCAATTATGAAGGTACCAAACTGTCAAGTGGATAAGGACACCAATCCTATGTAAGCACCCACTTACAAATCAAGCACTATCCTTCTCTCCTAAGCACCACCCTGCCACCCTAAAGATAAAGATGTATTTGTAGTACACTGTCACAAATATGCAACCTTGCTTCTCTGTTGTTTACACAATCAATTCTTCTTCAAAGACATGGAGTCACTTTATGCCCAAACCAAACAAAAATCAACTTCTTTGTTGTAGCCCCGATTTTCTGTTGCAGCCCTGTTTTTCTACTGCAACCATGCTTCTCTGTTGTTTGCTCAATATTCTGGGTTCTCTTTACTTGAACACAATAGCTCTGCTATTTTTGTAGCTACCATAGCCCTATTTTTCTACTGTAGCCTTGTTTTTCTACTGCAGCCCTGCTTCTCTATTGTTTGCTCAATATTCTGGGTTCTCTTTACTTGAACACAATAGCTTTGCTATTTCTGTAGCTACCATACTTTTGCTTTTCTCTTAACATACAAGTCAACTTCTCTGTTAAATGTATCAACACCTGTCTAATGCACTTAAAGCAGTTGCTATAGCACTATTTATTTCAATATTATACACTCACAGTCCTGTCGCTACCACTCTGCCAATTTCTCTTAATCTCTACGTGAAAGATTATTCCCCTGCAATATTTAGACCTGTAATTTCAAAACCCTTTTATTACTGCGGTCACTGTGCAAAGAAGCGTACCCTTTAAATTCAAGAACTTACCATGCTATGTGATCAATTCTGGGCCTTTCCTCACTGTCATTCGGAATCGCATCAAACCCAAAATTTATTTTTTACTAATTTCATCTTCTTTTGCACATTGTGCCTTAGAGCTCCCTTGCCCACACACCACACATATCATTCTCATCAAATCAATCTTTTATTTATATCCATCAAGCAAAAAGGAATGTGGACCCATTGTAATAAGGTCGACTTGTATATTTTGAAATAAACATAGAAACAAGGCCGACTTATGCATTTGGAGATCCAACATGTAAACAAGGATGTTCTCACACTTTTTAATTACAGGGCTGACACATGAATGATGGTAAGGGATCCTAATATATTGGTTTAGTTACCCAAACAACGATCTGGGGCTCGTACCAAAATTCCTGTAGTTGCTGGTTACCAGAATTCCTGTAGGTGCTCTTTTGCAAGATTATCCTTGCTTCTTCAACTTCACATTGCTTTAGGGCTTCTTCAACTTTATTGTTGCTTTAAGAATGTTGTTTGACTTCATGCATCAAGATTTCTCAATTGGATTTGACATTGAATTGCTCTTATGGCTTGACACTTGACTTGTCATACAAGTAGTGACACTTCATCATCATCATTGTGCTTTGATATCAATGACAACACTTTTCAACAATATCCCCTTTGTCATTGATGTCAACACTTCAACATTTTGCAGTGATGCATGTTCCCATTGTCATCAATACTTTGTTTGCATGCTCCCCCTGCCATCAATACTTTGTTTCTCTCACCCTTTGACATCAAGGACAAAGGGATGCTTTCTTTGATGGTAAATGTCTTTTGTGAAATACTCCCTCTTTGAGTGTGTTGACTCTCCCTGTCTTTATCCTTCTTGCTTTGTTGTGTTCTTGGAGGTTCACCCCCCTGAACTTGACATATTTAGTTGCATCAACTATTCTCTTCTCAAGATCAACATCTACATTAATTCATCCCTTAGATCATTACAAAATGATATTTCAGCATGTTGATCATCCAACTTGGACTCGAGGAATGCTACTGTTTATTCTCTCCTACTAAGAGTCATGATTTAAATCTCGTGTACTTCAAGGGGTTGTTATATAGAGTGGAAGTCAGATGTGTATGCCATTTACCACTGATCCTTCACATGCTTTTATATTGTTGCTGATCCAAATAGTCAAAACAAAAAACTGCCACAACACTTAAGTTGTTAAGGCTGTCCCTAGTTGTCACAATATTTGATCTCAGCTTCTATTCTCAGGCTATTCAAGTGTATGGTCATCAATATTCAAAACAATGACCCTTAAATAGTCAGACATGTGTCCTTCAATTCTGTCATCAAGTTGTCCTCAAAGGTATTTTCAAACCTCTTCTTCGAATCTGCTCCAAAACACCGCCCTTCAGATCTTGTCTTCAATTTCGTCCAATCAGATTCAACTCTTCTTGGCTTCATAATTTCATTTCACTTTTGCTTCCAAGCATCATCAAGGCTTTTCTTTACAATTCTGCAATCAATAATATTCAAGCTTTGTTTGGAAATTGCATGCATATTTTTGGCAGTTGTGGACATAATTCTATGGCCCGCAGGCATTTTCCATGGCCTGCGGTAATTTTCAGTTAGCATGCAGGCATTTTAGTGATAATGCGGGCATTTTTAGTGAGCCTATGGGCATTTTAAATGAGCCTATAGACATTTTAGTGGCATGTGGGAATTTTCAGTGAGCCTGCAAGCATTTTAAGATATCCTATGGGCATTTTAGATGAGCCTGCAACCATTTTCTCTTTCCTAGTGAGCATTTTTTTAAGCCTAGCAGGAATTTCCCATATGTCTGTGGGCATATTTGTCTTTGATAAGGCATCTTAGTTGATAGTGTGGGCATTTCTCATAGCCTCGCGGGCATTTCTTAATGGTTGCAAGCATATTTGTCAAGCCAAGTGTGGGCATATTTACTTAGCCATATTACTTAGCATGCATGCATATTTATCTAAAGTGTTGGTGGGCATTTCCAAGGCGCATCATGGGCATTTAATTAGTGTTTTCATGGTTTGTGCGTAACTATGTGGGAATACTACACTTTTCAAGCTGTAAGAATTAATCATTGTTCACCCTAAGCAAGAACATACATGCTGCTACAAGATTGTTGCTCCAATACTTTCTTGTTAAATCCTTTGACTATTCGTTGATTCTTACTATCATTCTCACAACTTCCAGCTTTGATGAAGATTGAACAAATTAATGAGGAATGATAATTACTCCCAATTTCTGTTTGAGATATTCAAAAGTATTTCTTGGTAGAGGCTTTGTGAATATGTTTGCAATCTTCTCTTTGGTGTCAACATAGTCTAACCCGACATTCTTATCTATGATTTGCTCCCTTAAAAAATGATACTCGATGGGAATATGTTTGGTCTTGGAATGCATTACTAGATTCTTAGAAATATTTATAGCACTAGTATTATCACATAATATAGGAATATGCTCATTGTATTCTACCTAGATGTCTTTTAAGGTCTGCTTCATCTATAGAACCTGAGTACAACATGTTGCCGCTGCAATGTACTCTACCTCTACTGTGGATATGGACATTGAAGATTGTTTCTTGCTCAACCTGGACACTAAGCAACTGCCCAAATAAAATGCTACTCCACTTGTACTTCTTTTGTCATCAACACTTCCTTCCCAATATGCATCTGCATATGCTGTCATAGTCAATTTATTTCCTTTTGGATACCATAGCCCAAGATTTGTTGTTCCTTTAAGATACTTGAAAATTCTTTTTACTGCTAGAACATGAGTCTCCTTAGGAGTATAGTGAAATCTTGCAACCTGTCCAACTACTTGCATTACATCTGGTCTTGAGGTCGTCACATAGAGTAGACTACCAATCATTGACCTATAGAGTCTTTGATCCACTTCTTAAGCTTCATCCTCTTTACTCAAGTTGCAACCAGTGATCATAGGAGTACTTATAGGTTTGCAGTCCTCCATTTTGAACTTCTTCAACATTTATTTTATGTACTTGGTTTGGGAAATGAAAATACCTTCTTCTAGTTCATGAGATATCTGGAGTGCTAGGAAGAAAGTCAACTCTCCAAGCATAGACATTTCGAATTCCTTCTTCATTTCCTTGGCAAATTTTGTCTCGATCAATCATCATCACTTCCAAAGATGATGTCATCAACATACACTTCAATGATAATCATATTTCCATGGTCAAATTTTATGTAGAGATTGTTGTTTGCATTTCCCTTCCTAAATCCTTGTTGTTGCAAGTACTTGTATATAATGAGTACCAAGCTTTAGGAGCTTGGTTTAGTCCATATAGGGGTTTCTTCAATTTGTATACATAGTCTTTGTTTTCTGATAGTAGGAACCCTTTTGGATGTTCTATGCAAACTTTTTATAATTCACTATTTAGAAAGGGTAATTTTACATCCATTTGATAAACCTTGATATTTTTGGAGCATGCATAAGCCAAGAACATTCTGATTACTTATATTCTAGCTACAAGAGAAACAATTTCTTCAAAGTCTATTCCTTCAACTTGAGCATACCCTTTGCACACCAGTCTTGCTTTGTTTCTAGTTACTTGTCCATCTTCGTTCGATTTATTTCTAAAGACCCATTTAGTGCCGATCACATTTTTGTTTTTTGGTCTTGGAACAATTTCCCAGGTTTGATTCTTTTCAATTTGATCCAATTCTTCATTCATAGCCTTAACCCAATGCTCATCTTTGCTAGCTTCTTCAAAACTATTAGGCTCTACTGTGGATAGTAGGGAGAAGTTGACTTCTTCAAAGATTCTTGCCATTTTTATTTTCTTTTTGATCCGTAAGAGGCTCAATAATGCATTATACCATTATAAACATTAAACTCTTCGAATTATCCAAGATCTTAATTATGACGAGCACCTCGGTTGTTATGTGAATGCATTACTTTAACTAAGCTCATTTAATGATGCCTCTTATAACTCGTTCTTTCAATTTAATTTATGAAACATTCACTATGAATATAATGAGACAATGAAAATGCAAGCATAAACACACAAAACATTTTATGACGGAGTTCACCAAGCTTCCCGGTTATGTCTTCAGGCTCGCTTCAACCAACAAGACCGCTTAATTAATACTCAATTTCCAAAAAAGTAAAATAATAAATGACTTACAATAGGTGAATTGAAGACCCCCTTCAATTCTATAGCTCAATTGCAGAAACATAGGTCACAAATGGATTCCTCTCGAAACTTGAGTATAAACTTGACCACTTTTTGCTTTGGAGACCACAGACCCCCTGTAGCATGCAAAACAAGGCTATACTCAACATTCTAAAAATACCACCTCGAGATTCATATGAAGCCATCACGAAGGGCTCACTCCGAACTCCCTTCAAGAACTTCACTTCGAAATTCCATGAGCATCCTCATAATAGTCAACGTTTAGAACCCTTCACTGAGGCTCATCATCGAGACAAAGGCTTTAGCATATTTACTCCCAAGGTTGACTGTACATTTTCCAATGATTTTGGCAGAGCCATCATCACCAAATGTGACATTGCCTCCTTTTTCCTTCTTAAGACTTAGAAATATGTTCTTATCCCCAGTCATATGCTTGGAGAATCCACTATCAATGTACCATTGGTTTCTGTTATTTTGGGCATGCAAGGCTAGTTCATAATCTTCTATGTTCTGCTTTTCTGGCTTCTTTTTCCACACCTTTGTATGCTCTTTTTCATGACTGTTAAGACCATTTTCTATTTCATATTGCATATCATAACTCATCTAGTGCTTCTACAGTCACAAGATTTATTCCCAAAGTTATTGCATCTATAGCATTCAATGTCATAATTCAAAGGACCAAAAGGATTGTGAATTCTGTCAATGGTCCTATGAGAATTTCTGAAATTACTGTTCACAGAATAATCCTTGGATCCCTTGTAGGTACTTATATTTTGCATATAATCGTTTCTTACATAAGCTCTGTAGTTTACTGCTTTGTGCCCAAAATTATTACATGAAAAATAGTAACCAAGAAAGATACTTTGATACCTGGTGGTGAAGAGTATTCTTGATGACACAAGTTCTTTGTTCCTGTTGTTCTTATCGAGGAAGTAATTAGATTTTTGCTTGCCATCATCCTTTTTGCTGTTGTTGCCTTCATTGTTGAAAAATATTTTGAGGGTTGCTGTATAATTCTTTGTTTCTTCTAGCATCATTGAATTTGAGCCTTTATTTTTCTAATCATAGCAAAGTCCAATTTTGTCAAAAGATGATCTTTGAATATTGAGGATATCATCTAGTACTTCTGAGTTTTTTCCAAACTTCAGTTTATAGTTCAATTGAGTAGTCATTTTCTGTAGCTCCTTTCTTACAGAAACAATTTCAGCTTCTAACCTTTCACATTTTTCTTCCTTATCTCTTAACTGCGTTCTTAAAATCTCTTCAGATCGTTTTGCTTCTTCTAGTTGAATCTTTAAATCAATGATGACTTTTTCTATTTCTTCATTGCTGTATGATTTATTCTCTTTGGAGTTTTGATCTTCCTCCTTGTACCTTTGCAATTGTTCTTTTAGTAATAGATTTTTTTTCTCATCTTTCCTTAAATCACTTAAAGCACTAATAAGTTCTCCTTCAATATCCATAGCCCTAAGGGGTATCTCACTTGGTTGGATCTTCCGGGATTAAGATGGCACAAGGTCAAGGTCAGGGGTTCAATTCTCCGGGTCCTTCAGGGTTAGGCATCGAAGTAATGCAGATAGGGATGAGGCATTGAAACTTGTGCACGCTTCAACAAATAAAAGCTTTTTCTGATTGGTGATGACTTGCGCGCTTTCAGGACTTGCATGACTGTTCAACCATTTCTTGTTCCATGCTGCTTTCACACTCCTCTTGAATTGCTTGCACACTCTTGAATCTTCTCTGGAATTGCTTTCGCACACTAGAATTTGACCCATGTATTCTTTGGCTTGCTTGCACATTCTTCAAACCTTTGTCCAACCAACACTTTGGTTTGTACCTTGAAGGAATATGACTGGATGGACTTGTGACCTGATCAAGTACATGTGTCTTATGTACTTCTTTAAACTAGATATGCATGATGTACCCTTGGACACACTTCTTTAGACTAGATGCAACTTCTAGATATACTTCTTCATACTGGCATCCATATCCTTCACCACCTTGCTTGCGCATATACTTATTCAATGTGGCTTTTCCATACTTCTTCAAGATGGCATTTAAATACTGAATCCAATTGACTTCAAACTAGATGCAACTTCTAGATATACTTCTTCATACTGGCATCCATATCCTTCACCACCTTGCTTGCACATATACTTCTTCAATGTGGCTTTTCCATACTTCTTCAAGATGGTATGTGAATACTGAATCCACTTGACTTCAATTGAAATCAATGACTCAAACTGAATCAGTTGACATCCTCTTTGACATTAGTTGACATCAATGACAACCAAAGTGCAACAGGAAGACAATAGCTAGAGCATGAAAGTATAGAGTTAGTTTTTAGGATATGACCCTTCTTTTTTGGAAATTTTGACTTTTAATTGTCTTCATTTTGTATCTCCTAGTTGTACATTAAAGCCACAACCTTTTCTTTCATATTAATATAATCGATAACCATTTCTATTAAAAAATATTTTGGAAGAAAATATTAACATCATATCACAAAAAAACCACAATAATTTACTAAAGGCAGATGTTGGTGTAGTGTTACAAAGTATTGCAAGGATCAAATCCTTAGTGTAACCCTAATACTTTAAACCTTGAACATAATGACTTGACAAATTTGCCCAAAATGATGGATTCACCTAAATTTTGTGGTGATGGTGATGTGGGATTTGAAGATCATATCAATGCCTTCTCCCATGCTTCTGCTAGTTCAAAAGTGGAGAATAAAATATTGTTATCCCCTTATTTGTAATAGGGAGGAAAGGCTTTGAAAGTGTATTAATCCTTACCTACAAGATCCTTTAGCCACTAAAGAGACTTGATGAATTGTTTCAAGGATGCTTTTGGTATGGCTAAATATCCTTCTTAATGATTAAAATAATTATACTGTGCTAAATGGATCAATTATTGAATATAATATGAGTTCCCAACTTGTTACATAAGACTAACTACAAACAAATTTAAACTAAAGAAAACCCAATTTTGATTTATTATTACAATGCCTTTCTTGTTAACTATGGAATGAACATTGAAGGGAAAAAAAAACAATTGCTACTACAATTATGTTATAACTATGAAAAGGGAATTCAATGTACAAGCCCTTTAAGTAATTCCAATATGTTGCAAGAGAAATATCTTGGAAACCATTCAAATGTTATAAAATATCTCTAATGAGATGATAATGGTCCTTAAATAATTGAATGATAATGAGCTTGGTATGCAACTCTTCACCAAACCAAAAACTTAAGATGTAAATGCCAAGGCATTTGTACATAGTTTGTGAACAAAATTGTAATCTTAATAGTTGTGTAGCAAATCAGAAATTTCAAATTTTAAATTAACAAATTTAATTTTTTAAAAATAATTTCACAGACTTAATTTCTAAACTTGATCCATAATGATGAAAATGTTGAAAAATATCAACTTAATTACCTAGAACAAAAAACAAATAATGATAATTTAACATAATTTTTTTTAATTCAAATGCTAATACAACTTCTAACAACACTCCAAATTTGTTTTTCCTAACTTTTTTATGTTACTACCTAAACAATTCCTGCTAATGTACAACCACCAACTTCCAAGAAACTTGAAAAAATCACAAATCATCAAGAAAAATATCCTTTGATCGATGCTTGAAACATGTTTGGTCCAATATAAACATATTTGATGCATTAAAGACCCATGAAAACTTTCAAACGGTGAAGTCAGTCGTTGATTAATTAGAGGTTCTTTTTTTCACACAAGAAAAACTCTATACTATTACGTATATATAATTGACAAATTACATCAGATTCTGAATCCTGTAGATATCCCAAATGGGAGACACAGTCCCCAACTCTTCCCTCAATACATCATAACCCCCAACAACCATAATACTACAAGAGATAGAGTTCCCAATGCCACCATCCATCCCAATCCCATCTACAAACATACAAAAAAACAAAATAGAGAAATATAGCTATAGCCAGATACCTATGCTAAGGCAGAGATACAAATATGGATCATAAAAAAAGGTTAAAACACCCCGGAAGCATCTAACCCGGATATATAGGAAGGGATCCAGAGTCCCGCAGTAGATGGTCTTCTTTGTATTCAAAGAAAATATTGCCTTCATGAGCAACAAGACCCTTCCTAGACATCGCATCCACCATAGCATTGTCGGCACGATAAATATGGTGAAAACTAATCCCCTACAGATCCAAAAGTAACCTTCGAATTTGTGACATCTAGGATGATAGCAAAATGGCTTGACTGTCCACCAAATCATTGACCCAATCAATAATGATCCTAGAATCCCCGGAGACATGAACCAATTCGATCTTGAGTTGATTCACAAAGTAGAGCACCATCCAAAGAGCAACTAGTTCTGCCCGGGTGTTGGACCCAATGCCACAGTTCATCCACAGAAAATAACAATGACTTTCATCCAAAATAAAAACCAAACCCGTGCCACACTTAGTACTCGAAGACTGTGAATCCCCATCAAACCATGCGCCAACCCCCAGTTGGGATTGGATACTAGGCTTAATTGTCAATTTATGTGATATATCTATTAAGTTTCCTAAAGCTTCACAATAGCTAGCCATAGATTTTCCAGCACATACATAGGGAGGGAGAACAATATTCTCAAATATACAGAGGTTCTGGACTTCCTGACTTCCTAGTGTATGTAAATGGCCAACTCTCCCATACTGCTAGATGATGCAAACCAATGTTGTAGACATTTATGAATTGATGGTCCAGTCCATGCACCGATTGAAGGATAAGAAATGCCCACGTAATACCATACCTGTGAAATATAATGGCACTCCATGAAAATATGTGAGACCGTTTCATCAACATATTTACAGAGTATGTAGATGTTCGGTCCGATATAGCTACGCTTTTGTAGGTTATTCCAGGTTAGAATCCTGTCTTCCAAGGTCATCCATATAAAAAATTTCAGTTTGAGTGGGAGTCTCCACTTCCAGCAAACAATATTCCACCACTCTAGATTTATAGGAGCTCACTGGAAAAGAACCTCATAAGCGAGTTTAGCAGTTAGTCTACTCGACTGAGTATTCCATGACCATACTGGTATATCCTCAGCCTCCATTATCCTCACATTCCCACAGTGCAGGCCTAATGTATAATGTGTCCAATTAATTAGAGGTACTCGGCACGAGTTTGCTCTCATCTCAAATGATAGTGCAACACCTACAAGCGTAGAAAAATCAATCCACCTCGTTTTTGTCACTTTGCATTTAATGGATTCAATATACATAACTTTGTATTATATTCTTAGGTGGTCAAAACTGTAATTGTGTGAGTATAATGAAGAAAATGGGAATGGCTTGCAATAACACCTTGCCTTCCAACACTATCATGGGCATCTGTAAATTAAAATATGTATATATCTAAGCTTGGCTTCGAACACTATAAGGGTCATATGCAAATTAAAAGATGTATACATCTAATATTGCATGTATTGTGAGATTCAAAGTCCGCTTGACATAGTGGTCAAAGATTATGTATTTTTTTAGGTAGATCTTAGAATGATAAAAAAAAATTATTTTGCCTTATAACAATAAATATTATTATTATTTATTATTTAGGGAGAAAATAAAAATCCTTTATACATGTTTAACATTTCAATTATAAAATTCACTATGTTGAAAAAAATATAACATGCTAAGAAACTAGTTTTAACTTGAGTACTAATATTTTTTAGGGTTCAAAGATTATGGGTAATTTGGTTTATCAACATCTTGTTGTCTCTTGTCATAATCAAGGAAATGGTCCATGAATTGTCATAGTCACAGATGAAGGGAATTGTATTAGTCACTTAGACGAAGGGAATAACTGATCCACATCGTTGTTGGCATTGTTGTCGAATGCTAACATCGACTGCGACAAGTCATCGATGTCGATACATCTTCGACAAGTTTCGACTCGACATGAATTTTACAAAATCAACAACTCCGACAGGTCCCGATTTCGACACAACTCCGACGAGTCTCGACTTCGACATACTGCGACTCACTTCGCACTTTACTGTAGCAGTTGAACCGTTCTAACTTCTTATTTGCAACTGAATGTATCGGGCAGACACCCAAGTGTCTCAGAATTCTATATAAGCATGTATAATATTGTAACATACATCAATCTATCTGTTTTGCAAGTAATAAAGAAGAACAATTCGCATTCCTGCATACTGTTTGTGCGTATTTGTGTTTATCTGTGTAGTGTAATCCTGCTTTTGCTCTTTCTACTTCTTATTGCTTCCGCCATAACAGAGCTGACTCATTTAGTCGAATTGTTGTCCCACTTGTGCTTCCTGTACACGACCTGGATCATTGGTGTTAGAGCACTCAGTTTTGTTCGTGCTTAAGTTTTGCGTATATACTTCTTTCGAAGTTACCAACTTATGCCGGTTCAAACTCGTTCGCAATCTCAACAATCCAAGCATACACTACCTCCATAAATGACAGAAAAAACAAACGATAGACATGCAACTGACGAGACAACACAACTTATTGAGCAAGCTCTGGCTCGACAACGGACTGAAATGTTCGCCCAGTTCAACGAAATTCTCATGCGATTTGCTTCAACATTCGGAGGATTTTCGAAGAGAACTCACTCCGATAAAATCAACCCCTTCAAAGTGCAAATGAATTTGGACATACCAAAGCTTGAAGGCAAGATTGACGCGGAATCTGTCGACAATTGGGTGCAACAATTGGAATCCTATTACGCTGTGAATCAACTCTCAGAATTTGAAAATATCACCATTGCATCCTAAAAGATGCCAACATCTGTGCATTGCTGGTGGGAGAACCTCTTGACAAAGATGGAGAAAAGTGGATACCCCATCGACACATGGGATAAATTCGTCGAACACATCCGAAAGGAGTTTTACCTGCCGAAGTACCTTGAGCAATAGTATAAGAAGTGGCAGCAGCTAAGGCAATGGAAAGACCAATCAGTACAGAGTTACACCGACGAGTTCTACCGACTCATGGCCAGACTTGGCATCCAAGAAGAAGAGAAATTGCTTGGTCTAAAGTACATCAGTGGATTGTCCCAGTACATTCAGCAGGAGATGGAATTTCTGATTGTCAATACGCTTGCGGATGCATTCCACTATGCCAGCAAACTGGAAACCAAGTAGAAAGGGAAAGCACGCTTCGCGACAAAGTCGCCATTAGGATGACCACCCGACAAGAAGGCACGAGCCGACTTCGACAAGTTGAAATATTTTGAGCCGACACCGTCAAAGCCAAATCACAGTAGGAAGCCTTTTCACAAGAGGGAACGTAGAAAACAACCGCCTACTGGAAAATGGTGTGATTACCACCACTCATCTTAGCATGATACGTCTGAATGCAAAGCTCGAAAGACATTTTTGACACAAGTGTCGACCTCCGATGCGTTCGACAAGACGGTGGAAGAATCTAATCCAGATGCAACAACCCTTTTGACATCGACCACTCCAACAACCTCGACTATAGTCAATGAGGAGGAACGAGAACGCCTGTTCCATACATAGATATGGGTCCAAAGAAACCCATTACATCTAATTGTGGAAAACGGTAGCCATAAAAACTTCATTTCTGAAAATATCATAAAGAAACTAGGTCTTGTTACCAGTCTGCATCCTCAACCTTACAACATCGGTTGGATGAAGGATGGACAAGAACTACAGATCACTCGACAATGCAAGCTCGCCTACTTCATCAATCCTTTTGAAGAGGAAGTACTCTGCGACGTGGCACCACTCTCCATAGCCGATGCCCTGTTTGGGAAACCTTACCTCTGGGATCGACATGGAAGTTATCAGTCATGGCCTCAGAAGGTGATTGTCAGAATCCAAAATCGATGGTTCAGCATATCAGAGCGTCAACCCACACCAACAGTTGCACTGATATTTTCCAAACAGACAAAGAAACTCATCAATCATGCTCAGAAGTTCACATTAATCATGATCATGTCACAAAATTCTATGAATACTGTAGTGACGAGTCGAGTCACCGACCAATGCAGATCCCGACAGAAGCAACAAGTTGATCATCTTCTCGATGGGTACCAGAACCTCTTTCAAGCTCCCAACGGAGTACCTCAACATTGTCAAGTAAAACACTCCATTGAACTTGTTCCTGGTTCTTCTTTTCCTAACGCATATGTTTAAAGAAGATCCATTCTCAAAAATGAAGAGATTCACAGACAAATCCAAGAATTAATCAACAAAGGACATATCCACCCCAACTCTTCTCCTTGTGGAAGTCCAATCGCCCTAGTTCCGAAGAAAGACAGGACTTGGTGCATGTGCATCAAATACAGAGCTCTCAACAAAATTTCAGTAAAGAATCGCTACCCTCTGCTACGGATAGAAGAGCTCATCGACTGTCTAAAGGGTGCTAAATTCTTTACTAAGCTCGACCTCAAGTCGCGATACCATCAGATTCCAATCGAGCCCTCAGATGTGTGGAAAATTGCTTTCAAGACCAAGGAAGGATTGTTTGAATGGTTAGTCATGCCTTTCGGCTTAACCAATGCACATGCGAACTTCATGCTACATATGGATAACCTTATTCGACCTTTCATCAGCAAATGGGTCATTGTCTATCTTGATGACATATTGATTTTCAGTTGATCGTGGGAAGAACATGTCGGACATCTTCGACAAGTTTCAACTCGACATGACTTCGACAAACTCAGCAACTACGACAGGTCCCGATTTCGACACAACTCTGACGAGTCTCGACTTCAACATACTACGACTCACTCCGCACCTTCGACATGTTCAACAACCTCACAGCTTCGCGACATCGACATGCAGCGTCGACATGAGACCCATGACTGTCGAACTCCGACAGACTGTCACTCTGTCTTCCAGCCGACTGTAACATTTGAACTGTCGAACCGTTCTAACTTCTTCTTTGAAACTGAACATAACGGGCAGGCACCCAAGCGTCTTAGAATTCTATATAAGCATGTATAATATTGTAACATACATCAATCTATCTGTTTTGCAAGTAATAGAGAAGAATAGTTCACATTCCTGCATGTTGTTTGTGCATATTTGTGTTTATCTGTGTAGTATAATCCTGCTTTTGCTCATTCTACTTCCTATTGCTTCCGCCATAACATAGCCGACTCATTCAGTTGAACTGTTGTCTCCCTCGTGCTTCATGCACACAACTTGGATAAATAACTTGTTTTTACATGTACAAATAACAATGGAGAGGTTGACGCTTTATATCATGGATTGCACTTTTTTACTAATAGAGGGATTCTTTTTATTTTTCCTTTGGTGATTCAATTTTTTTAACTATGCTTGTGAAAAAATTGGACCAACATAAAGACCATTATGTTTGAGTGCCAACTTGGATCGACCCGTTAGGAGGTCAATGAACATACCATTAAGGGAAATGACAAGGGATGTTATTTACTAGGTGATGCCACTTGGAATAACATCAATATAGAAAATGGCTTCATAATCTTCGGCTCAAAAAAATATCAAAGAGTGTATATGCTAACTTGGATTGATTTGCAAGGAGATGAAGGACTATGCTAGAGAAGGAAATGATAAATGGTCTTATTCATGCATTGTTGGTTGTGGAACCTGATCTTCCTTATTTAGAGGTCGTGTTTGAATCCCAGCCCATGAAGGGGGGTTTGGGGGGGATTTCACCCCCAAAATAGTCACCATGGGGGGTCCAGTGGGGGGGCGACTAGTTTGGGATCCCCCCCTGGCGAGGGTTCAGGGGCAGCGCCCCCATAGCGAAAATTTCAGAAAAAATGCCTTGTAAACTATTGTAATTTCATAGTCATGACTTGGTCAATAATGGGTGATTTACGGGCCCATGGTATTGGGTGTCCCATAGTATTTTCCCATGGTAATCCATCTTTAAAAGGAAGGCATTGTAATACGGCTGTGTATTGTAGCATTGTAAAGATCTATGATTGTGTGAGAGACTGTGAGAGAGTGAATAGGAAGTTGCATCGGATGTGCTGCAGGTTGTATCCCTTCATTTGTTGGATGGTATAATAATAATGACTGACAATTTCTATGTGGATGTAGCCCATCTTGGGTGAGCCACGTTATATTGGTGTCCCTCTTGTAATGTGTTTTATGTGATTTATATTTGCATCTTGTTTATTGTTATTGCTCTGCGACACTGTTTTTCTAACACTGGTTTCGTCTGTGGCTTTCAATATTTCGAAAGAAAAGACAATGGAGGGTCTGATGAGCACATTGGGTAAGCTGTATGAAAAACCCTCAAGCTCTAACAAGGTATTTCTAATGAATCATTTATTTAATATGAAGATGTCAGAAGGCGAATTTGTTGTTGATCATTTAAATGAATTTAATACGATTACAAATAAGCTAAGTTCTGTAAAAGTGAACTTTGATGATGAGGTTAGGGCTCTTCTAATCTTGTGCTCATTGCCAGAAAGATGAAATGGCTTGGTCCTGGCTGTAAGTAACTCTGTCTCTGGTTCAAACACTTTGAAATTTGATGATGTTGTTAGTGTTATTCTTAGCGAGGAAATGCGAAGGAAAAGCACATATGAGACATCAGGTAATGCATTGACCATGGAGAGCAGGCGAAAGCAAAGGGAGAGAGGAAAGAGCCCAGGTAATAATAGCAAGTCCAGGAAGGGCAGATCCAAGTCCATATTGGTAAATATAGAGTGTTGGAACTGTGGAAAGAAAGGACATCTGAGAAAGACTGGAGAACTCTAAAGAAGAAAGGAGATGGACACCAGGAGACTACTCAGGAATCAAATGTAGCAGGTGATGTGTTACAAGATGCTTTGATTCTTACATTAGATAATACTAGTGATTACTGGGTAATAGATTCAAGGCCTTCATGTCATGCTACATCCCATAGGAAATTCTTTCATGATTATGTTCCAGGCGATTTTGTACATGTTTTATTGGGTGATGATGAACCATGTAAAATTGTTGGAATGGGTAAGGTACAGATAAAGTTAAAGAATGATGAATGGCTACTAAAAGATGTAAGGCATATTTCTGTTATGAAAATAAATATGATCTCAATAGGGAAGTTGGGAGATGGTGGTTGTTTATCTACATTTGGAGAAACGTGGTGGAGGATCACTAAAGGATCAATGGTGATAGCAAAAGGAGACATGATAGGTACATTGTATTTATGTCCTCATAATACTGACTATTCTATCTCTTTAGTTTCCACAGGAACAGATACAACATTGTGGCATCATAGGATTGGCCACATGAGTGAGAAGGGGATGCAGATTCTCCACTCAAGGAAGTTGCTGCCAGATCTGAAGCAGGTAAGTTTGGAATTATGTGAGAATTGTGTTTATGGAAAATAGAAGAGAGTCGGATTTCTGTGGTTTGGGAAACAAAAGAAGAGTGAAAAGTTAGAGCTTGTTCATACAGATGTATGAAGACCGACTCAGGTATAATCTCTTGGTGGCTCTCATTATTATGTTACTTTTATTGATGATGCAACTAGAAAGAATTGGGTTTATTGCATTCGACAAAAATTTGATGTGTTTGCTACTTTTAAGAAATTGAAAGATTTGGTTGAGAATGAGACAGGAAAAATGTTGAAGTGTCTCAATTCTGATAATGGAGGTGAGTACTACGGCAAAGAGTTTGATAGTTATTGTTCATACCAAGGGATTCGTAGAGAGAGGATAGTCCCAGAAACACCAAAATAAAATGGCGTGTCAGAAAGGATGAACAGAACAATCATGGAGCGTGCAAGGTGTATGAGATTGCATGCAAGGTTACCCTTACAATTTTGGACAGATGTTGTAGATACTGTTGTTTACTTACTAAATAGAGGGCCTTCAAGTGCTTTGGATGGTGGTATTCCAGAGGAGGCATAGACAGGTAAAAAGGTGAACTCCTCTTTTCTGAGAAGTTTCGGTTGTGAAGCATTTGTCCATATTGATAAAGAAAATAGAACAAAGCTTGACGCTAAATCCAAGAAATGCACCTTTATTGGATATGAGGTTGATGATTTTGGTTATTGCTTATGGGATTATGAAAATAACAAAATCATTAGGAGTAGAGATGTGGTATTCAATGAAAAGGTCATGTATAAAGATCAGTTGCAAGGAAAGAAACAGGAAAAGGAAAACACAGAGTACACAGTGCTTGATGAAATCAAATAAAATGAAGTTCCAAAGGTGATGAAAAATCAAGAACAACAATAGGTACCTAAAACTCCTACAAGTGTTAGAAGATCTACTAGGTTAAATAGACCCCCTAAACGATTCTCTCCTTCACTGTATTATTTATCAATGACTGATTCCGGTGAACCAGAATATTGTGAAGAAGTAATGCAGGTGGAAACTAGAAAGAAGTGGGAGCAAGGCATGAATGAGGAGATGGACTCATTGGTAAGAAACCATACTTGGGATTTGGTTCCGTTTACTCCTGGTAAAAGAGCATTGCAGAATAAATGGGTTTACAGGTTGAAGGAAGAAGATGGAGGAAAGAGGCGGTACAAGGCCAAACTTTTTGTAAAAGGGTTTGCATAGAAGAAAGGTATATATTTTGATGAAATATTTTCTCCTGTTATTAAAATGACTTCAATTAGAACTATTTTACTTCTAGTGATGGTAGACGATTTGTATCTTGAATAGTTAGATGTAAAAATAGCCTTTCTCCATGGGGATTTGGAGGAAGATGAGGTCAAAGGGAAGGAGAATTTGGTATGCAGGTTGAAGAATAACTTGTATGGCCTGAAGCAAGCTCCAAGGAAGTGGTATTTGAAATTTGACAGGTTTATGACATAACAAGGTTATAGTAGATGTCATTCTGACCTTTATTTCAAGATGTTGGATAATGGAATATATATTATCTTGTTATTGTATGTGATGACATGCTTGTTGTAGGGTCTAACATGCAGGATATAAATGTGCTCAAAAGGAAGTTAGCTAATTCATTTGCGATGAAGGATTTGGGTGCTGCAAAGCAAATCCTTGGTATGAGAATAACAAGAGATAGGAAAAATTGCAAATTGACATTGTCTTAGGGTGAGTACATACAAAAGGTGTTGGAGAGGTTTAGAATGCAGAATGCAAAACCAGTTAGTACACCTTTGGCTAGCCATTTCAAACTAAGTAAGGAGATGTGTCCCAAGACACGGGAACAGATATATTACATGTCCAGGGTTCCCTATTCATCAGTAGTTGGTAGCTTGATGTATACCATGGTGTGCACAAGACCAGATTTTGCACACATAGTGAGAGTTGTGAGCAGGTATATAAAAAATCCAGATAAAGAAAATTGGAAGGAAGTACAGTGGATTCTCAGGTATTTGAGAGGTACTACCACTCATGCATTATGTTTTGGAGGTTCAGACACTGTTCTACAGGTATATGTTGATGCATATATCATAGGTGATAAAGATAGGAGGAGCACCACAGGGTATGTCTTTACTATAGGTGGAACAACAATAAGTTGGATTTATAAACTATAAAAAGTTGTTGCACTTTCAAAAACGGAAGCTTAGTGTGTTTCTGCTACATAGGCTAGTAAAGAGATGATTTGGTTACAGAGGTTCATGGAAGAATTGGGTAAGAATCAAGAGAATAACAGGTTGTACAGTGACAGCCAAAATGCCACTCATATTGCAAAGAAATCATCCTTCCATTCTAATACTAAACATATACAACTCAAGTACCATTTAATACAGTCTGTTATGGAAAATGAACTCTTGAAGCTGGAAAATAAACACACTAGACAGAATCCTGCAGACATGTTGACAAAGGTAGTGACCAGAGAGAAACTAAGTTCCTACTCGGTTTCAGTTGGCCTTCAAGCATGAAGGTGAAGATGAGAAATTCGTCAAATCCAAGGTTCAGAGCATAGTCTAGCTAATGCAACAACGATGGAGTTGTTGTGATCAGTCTCCAAGTGGGAGATTGTTGGTTGTGGAGCTTGATCTTCCTTATTCAGAGGTCATGTTCCAGCTGTGTCTGGATCCCAGCCCATGACGGGGAGGTTTGGGAGGGCTTCCCCTCAAAAAAATCAACATGGGGGTCAAGGGGGGGGGGGGGGGCGGCAACTAGTTTGGGAGCTCCCCCTGGAGGGGGTTCGGGGGTAGTGCCCCCATAGCGAAAATTTCGGAAAAAATGCCTTGTAAAATGTTGTAATTTCATAGTCATGACTTGGTCAATAATGGGTGATTTATGGGCCCATGGTATTGGGTTTTCCATAGTATTTTCCCATGGTAATCGCTCTTTAAAATGAAGACATTGTAATACGAATGTGTAATGTATTGTAGCATTGCAAAGATCTCTATGATGGTGTGAGAGAGACTGTGAGAGAGTGAAGAGGAAGTTGCAGCAGATGTGCTGCAGGTTGTATCCCTTCATTTGTTGGATGGTATAATAATAAGGACTGACAATTTCTGTGTGGACGTATGTAATCTTGGGTGAACCATGTTAGATTGGTGTCTCTCTTGTATTGTGTTTATGAGTTATATTTGCATCATGTTTATTGTTATTGCTCTGCGATCTTGTTTTTCTAACATGCATTGCCACTTGGAATAATGGCAATAGAGAAGATGGTGACATACACCATGATTTTTCTAGTTATATCTAAGGGAAAAGATTTGAAAGATGTCACTTGCAACCTATTGTTAACCTCTTCGTTAGTCGAGCCAAGTTAGCATTTGCGCTTGATAATAATTATCACTATGCTAAAGCCATGAATCTTATAATTAAAAATTACTTATATGTATACAATTGATGATTTTTCAATATTTAATAGAGTATATTCATAAGGAAAACAATGGAAATAACATATATTTTATTTATAATTTACATTACTAATTTATTTTGGATTTGGCTATTCATGGTATTATAAATCTTCATAATGGGGGATGGTTGCGTTGTTGATTGTTTTTTATTTGGAATGTCTCATCACACGGCACAAGTTTGATTATTTTGTATAGATAAACAATACCTGAAACACAATAAACTTTTCAAATATTCGAAAATAATGAAGTTATTATCATATTTATGCTTTTGACAACGGTAGTCTCCCATGTCCTTTTCATATAAAATTAGATTAGAATGATGGTTTTTTTGTGCCTTCTAACCTCTTAGAGTAGTTATCTCACCTTGTCTTATCTTCTTACTTTGTAGTTAGGCCAATGCAAAAACTTATCTGCGCCCCAAGTTGTGATACCTTCTTTTACCAACTTGGATTGTATGTAATTAAACTATAATAATTTTCATGTTTGGATATCATGATTGTTGTTAATCCACGTGGGCCTTATGTCGAAAGCACTATGTTATAATCAATGTTAACCATGTACCTCTTTTTATTACAAATCCCAAAGCCATGGTGCAACTAGAGAATGTCACCTGGGACATAGGCTAAGATATATAACAAGACAAGATGAAAATCATGAGACCTAGATTTGGGTTTGTGTTTAACTTATGTTTTTCAAATACCATATGGTGATGTCACCATGGTGAATAAAAGTGTGTATAAAATGAACATAAAATGTAATGACAGATGTTCAAGATGGATGTTAAAAGGACAAGGAGGATATGCGTAGATGAGAGGGGAAAATGAGAGAGGGAGTAAATGGGAAAATGTTTCCTTTCTATGTGTAAACTCAAGAATTCTATACCTTTTTTTTATTGTGTGTCATCGAGAAAAATCACCAACACCTTTTCCTTAGGTTTCTGAATAATAATCCTTTGGGTGTTTTCTTGAAAGAAACACATGCCTCATGTAAAAAAAGGAATATAATGTGAATGTTTTAATTATTACACCTTTTCCTTTCCTTATGTTTTGGAATAATAATGTTTTGGGTGTTTTCTTGAAAGAAACATATGCCTCATGTAAAAAAAAGGAATATGATGTGAATGTTTTAATTATTAGCTTATTCTTTCATACACACATACACTGGCATGGTTTCCCATGCAACTGCCTATGACCTACTCCATAAACCCATGATCCATGCAACTATCTATGACCTACTCCATAAACCTATGATCTTGAGAGTGGGCATGAGCCTATAGTGAAATAGAGGTTTCCATGCTAGTATGAGATAGTATTCTTTGGTGCTTCTAAATAATTCACAACTATAGCAAGTAAAAGCTTTGGGAAGGATAAGAACCCATAATATCTTATCTATATTTTGAGAATTTACTAAATATGAGCCAAGGACTACCATCCAAGTCTACTAAAGGCACTTTAGTAGCTTGAACTCTTTGTGCTTACGTTATTACATTATTTGGGATGGATTTTCTAAGGGAGTGAATGCCCATAAGGGGAAGCCTCGAGCTTGTGCAATAAATGATTGATCTAGGTGGATATTGGTGGCCACCCACACATCCACTGATTAATAATGGTTCTACATCTTGGTAGTTTTACTTTAGTTTTTCATGTCCTGAACTTTTGGAGCATTTTTTGGGAATTTCCCTTGTATATTTTGCAATGGACCCAGGCCACACAATAAAATATTGAGTGGCCAACCAAACTCATAGAATGTGGTTTAAGCTTTGTAACAGTCCAAGAAATTCCCTAAATGAAGTTTGTATGCAAAAGTTGTGCCCCTGAGAAGTTATTGTACCAACTAGCCTCCTTGGGGCTCACATTTCTTTTGCAATGCCATTTCCTAAGGTTAGGGTTTTGGATATTTAAGGTTTTTCATCCTAGGAAATCACACTTTATGTTATAAGGCACTTCTAACCTGTTAAAAGGAACTACCACCAATCTAACTAGTTTGTAATGCTTTGCAGTTTACAATTTTCTTTCCATTTCATTCATTAATAGAATTTGGGTTTTATTGTACTAATGTGCTCTCTACACTATATCTGTGTGTGTTTCAATTTTATATCCTTGCCTTCATTTCATTCTCTAAATAATCCAAATTGGCGGTATCAAAGCAATTTGCTCTTTACTTTTTTTTGGTGCATGTCCTCGATGAGATATAAGTATCAAGAGTTGGGTATTGAACTAATTGAGCTTAGGGAAAATTGCTCTCGCTATCCCAAGTAATCTCACATGGTGGAATAAAAGAGGGATGACACAGTAGGAGATCCTATAAATTTTATGCTCGAGGAAACCCTTGGACAACAAAGGAATGAGATGGTGGATATTCACCTAGATCATTCGACGACTACTAATGGTGGTAGAGACACCTTCAACCAACAACCATTTTAGAGGTACACCTCTCTTCAAGGTACATGTTACATTTGAAATTCCTTTATTTGAAAGCCATATAGATGAAGATACTTTGGATAAATAGTTAAATATAAAGGTTTATTACTCTATTAAAAAAAATCAATAGCAAAAAGATCTCCTTTGCACTCCATAAGTCCCTCCCCCATGTTAAAGATTGGTGGGATGATTATTGGGAGAGATATGCCGGAGATGTGTATACACCATACAATATAGAACCCACTTTTGTCAATTTTATTGATGCCCTCAAAGAAGAATTCTACCATTCATAAACTAGATAACTAGTACATGAGATGGACAAATTTGCACAAGGAGAGAGACTAGATGGTGCCATGGTTCACTAATATCTTCCATACCTTCAAATCGAAGTTAGGTATCAGAGACTCAAAATGACATTTGATCCTAAAGTACCGTAGTGGCCTACATAGGTACATCCAAACAAAGATGGATTTCTTGGACGTATCATCCATGTGAGCTACTTATTGATATGTTATCAAAATCGAGCAAAATTTAAGGAAAAAGATAAGCAAGAGTTGTGTTTGCAAATCCATCACAACTTAAGCACAATTAAGGTGATCCTAAATCATAGAAGAAATGACAAACAAGGATAGTTTTATGACATAGGGGGGAATATATAGGGTTATAGGGTTAAATGTATATGATATGACCTCAAGGGGGGATATATGGGATTAAATGTATATGTAAAGAAGTAAATGTATATGTAATAGTAGTTGACCTAATGAAGGGCCCACATGTGCAATGAGTGAATAATTATATATAGAGCTCAAGTAGTCATTGTTGAGAGGAACATGTGAATTCGATATATAAAAGTATTGGGGTATTTAGAGGAGGTTATCCTATTATTTAAGGACTTATAGTGTAACTATTCTCTCTTATCTATTTGGCGTTGTTCTCCATGTTACATTTGTTGTAGATGGTGTGTACTCTACTATATTATGCTATCTTAAGTATTTGGTTCATAATAGATAGAAAATCTTAGTCCATTGGACTTAGCTTGGGTGGTTGGGAGGAATTATTGTTACCCTCCCCACCCAAGTTCAATCCTTGTAAGTGACATGTTGAGCTCTTAAATGGGCATATTTGATGCTCTTGTTGTGCCACCTTTATAGCGACAATATCCAGGATTCCCACATTCCTTGTGGAATACCAGGGGGGTTTTCCATGGATGTAGCAAGCACCAATCTCCGATTCCGTGAACCACATGAAAAAAAAAAGATAGACAACCTCATAACAACGAATCCAAGCGGCAGACAAAGAAATGTAATTGGAATTCAAATGACGCTGGAAAGTGGTGTGAGTTACAAAAAATACCCCAGAATAACACTGATGAATGTCTCTGAAAGAAATCAATCATGGCTAAGATAAAAGCCTTGAATTCAAAGCATGTATTGGTATTCTACTTAGAACTAGATAAGCAAAAGCATATCATTGACGGAGATCCCAATGCTACCATCGTAACTACAAATATCCAACAAGAAGAGCTAGAGGAGTCAGAGGAAGGTGGGTGCTTCTTCCATTTAAAAATGTAGGTGAAGGGGACTCAACTACATTTCATTGTGCGATAGTGGTAGCTAGAATAATCTAATATCAGCCTAAGTCATCAGAAAAATGCATATACCAACAACAACATGCCCCTTGTTGTACACCATTGGTTGGTTGATCCATGTATGATACATCTGTGTCAGGAAACGATGCACCTTGCCCATAAAAAATGAGGTATTGTGTGATGTTGCCCCACTTGGATTTTTTGATGTTCTTTTAGGAAAACCCTATATGTGAAAGCATCATGTTATTTATGAGTCTAGGTACCATAGCATCATTACTTTGGGAGGCAAACTTTATAGGATACCATAGTTAGTTTTGATTATCACAATTTATTTGATATTAACAAAACAATGCAAGAAGGTGATCTCTCCGACCAAGAAAATTGCCCTCTTCATGATTTGGTCGAAAGGTGAATGGAAGATCCCTACAACCACCACAGTCTCTACATATGGTCTCTTTACACAGTAGAATAAGGTGGACAACATAGTGGAAGAATATATAGGTATCTTTGCTTCACCTATTGGGGTGCCTCTACACTGCAAGGTCAAGCAATAAATTAATTTGGATCTGGAAATCCTTTTCTAAATGGCCTAGTATACATATGCTCTCTTTCGAGAATGAAGAAAATAAAACATCATATTCAAGAGCTCATTCAAAAGGGTGAAAAAAACATCATATTCAAGAGCTCATTCAAAAGGGTGAAAAAAACATCACAATCAAGAAATGGTATCTAATCCCTTACAACAATGATATTCCGATTAGCTCAAGGGTGAAAAGTTTTTTAGTAAATATTGATCTTAATTCAGGCTACCACCAAGTATCCATTGAGAAAACTAATGTATGGAAGAAAAGCTTGAAGTTTAAAGAAGGCGTTTTCAAACGATTAGTCATGCCTTTTGACTTGACTAACACTCTAGCAACGCCCATGAGGATGATGCATGATATCATGTGACCATTCACAATTTATTTTGATGATATCCTCATCTTTAGTAAAACTTGGATAGAGCATTTGCAACGCATTCAATGGATCCTTAGCACCTTGTGACAACACAGGTTATATGCCAATTTTGGAAAAATGTTGGTTCAACATGTAGAAAATTTAGTATCTGAGATACATCATGAATGAGCTTGGTGCATAGGTGGATCTAGCCAAGATCAAACTCATTTGCAGTTCATTGATCCCAACAACTCTCATGGATATTTGTAGCTTCCTAGGCCTCACAAATTCTTTTTCAAGTTCATGTTGGTATTATATCATATCCCTTGGGCTCTAAGCCCACTGACCAAGGGTGGGGTAAAAGCCAAATTCATTTGGTCCAAATCACAAAAAAAAAAAAATTGAGGATATGAAACATCACCTCTGTATATATGCTTTTTATTATGACATTGGTTACTCCTCATTCAATACAAACATTCAATCTCTTATCATAGCAAGACACTCTTTGATGCAATTCATAGGTACCCCACATATGAAAAGGAGATGTAATGCATTATGTAGGCTCATCGCCAATGGAAGCAATACATCCTATGGACAGAGACGATCATCCACACTAATCACAAGCCCTTGTAGATAATGTAGACATAAGGAAAGTTGCAGAAGGACAACCATCGAAAGTGGTCCATGTACTTGCAACAACAACAAAAAGTACAAGAAGATAAACACAAAATTCATTGCATAGTACCTCAACCAACCTTTGATTTTGGTGCTAACTACCCTGGTAAAATATTGTGGACACAATACCTTCAGGTATCCCTAATTGTATGACATCAACCATGTCTTTGTTGTTACCTATCAAACACTATGTGCAGGAGAACGATTCTTAGAGTTTCATCTCTAGGATGAAATTTTATGCCATTTGGGGCACCTATGTGTTCCTTCAAGCAAATGTAAGAAGTTGATTTTGGAAGCACATTGCCATTGGTTGGCAGGGCACCTTATCATGGAGAAGACAATGGAAGTGTTTCAAAAGTACTTCTACTACCCAAATATTCGACGAGAGGTCAAAAGATATATCAAATCATGCACCACCAAAGTTTCCATCAAGAAGTAGGGGTTGTTCACTCCCACTGCTACAAAAGGGCCTGATTTATGTCATTCTATTGACAACACTTTTGACATACAAACGTTGGAGCGCACTTACCTTGGAACGTCACAAATATTATGTCGAACTTCTTATGTAATATAAACTTGTTTTTCCCTTGTCATACTTACAAAGTCCTCTTCCGACTACGTGGAATTTTTCTGAGAGAAGATGTTTTGGATACTCATTGATATTCCAACATACTATTTGGTGGAATTATGATGTATTTCTGGCATCCCTCGATAATTATACAAATTTCAATTTTGTAGGATTTATGTTGGACTTTCGGCATTCTCCCCACATTACCACATCGTCACAATGATTGTAGTATTGTGAAAAAGATGTCGAAATTCCAATGTAATCCCAACATGACCCCATCGTCGAAGCTATTGTAGGTTTGTCAAAAATGTGTCAGAAGTCTAACACTGTTCCATAACCCCATAATAAAAACTATTGCAATCTTGTCGTTCAATCGTCGATTAAGAGCAGATGACATCGATGTTCCAACATAAATCCTATGATCAAATATTGACCTTTTTTTACTTCCCTTTGTAAAATCTATGATTGGGTTTATTGCTGAGAGGTTATGATACCGAATCTCTTAATTTTTATTGGGGACTTTGTACTTGTACTTTAGAATGCTAGTGTTTAACATGATCCAAATTTTACACAAAGGTAGTAACTATTGACATAGTACCTTTGTGAAAAAACTGCATCATGTTAGACTAGGATTCCAAAGGATGGGTGCATAACTCGCAATAACAATTATGAGATTTGAGAGGTTATTGGGGGACTCCCTAGAGATACATGATTTAATTTGTATATGACTTGAGTACTAAGCGAAGTGGAGATAATGGAAACACAATTTAATATTGTGTCGGTCCATCAGATAACCAAGAACGGTATGGTATAAATTGGCTACCATTCTCTCTACTTCCCTTAGTACTCAAGGCACATCCAAACTAAAGCATGCAACTCTAGGGAGTCCTACAACAACCTCTCAAATATCATAATTTTTATTGTGGGTTATGCACCCATCCTTTGGAAGCCTAGGTCCATATTTTTCAAAAAGGTAATGACCATTCAGTTAGTACCTTTGTGCAAAATATGGATCGTGTTAGACACTAGGATTCCAAAGGAAGGGTGCAGAACCCACAATAAGAATTATGAGATTTGGTATCACAACCTCTCAATAATAAAACTAATCATAATGTTTATGAAGGGAAGTCAACATAAGTCAATATTTGAATATTGTAATAAGAAAGTACACAAGAAGAATCAAGCAAAACATTGGTGACTTGGAATTTGAAGAAATATAATATATTGACAACTCAAAACTATAGAAAGACCATAGGGTTGGATAATGAACATTCAAGGGATTATAAGGCATCGGTAGATGCGAATTTTATTTCTTGTGTCGATTCATTTCAATCGATGAAGAGTAATGTGAGAGAATCTTGATTCACCTTCTGTGCTTTTATGAAATATGCCCCATCCCTTTTATATTGATTATTCCATTTTTGTTCTTTTAGTTTGCTAATAATGGAATATGCACAAAAAGGAAATGAACCTGAACAAATTTCTGATAATAAAATTGATATTAATCACAAAACCTATAATATGAAACTTGAATACATTTTTAGTACATCTATTCTCTACTTACACTCCATTAACTAGCCTTGCATTGGAGTATACCTTTACATAATTGAGCTACTACTTTGTAGTCTATTCAAGTATACTCCTTATTACAAGGCATTCTCTTGTATGTAACATGTGCCTTATCTTTGAGGCATATTACAATTTGGTCTATGGATCTAGGTATGAATAATTTTAATTCTTGCCATCTCACCAATCAAACCTATGGATCTACGTATATACCATTATATTCTCATAGTATAATATTTTTACTCCCCCGCTATATTTTCTTGTTATTGGTTTGATGTTGTTACTTAAATGATTTTATTTCCTTCATTGAACTAATTAAGTGATCTAGTGGGGTTTTGTTGGAGGAGCCTAATATGCTACTAGTTTATAAATTCATATTTTTTGTATTAGTGCTCCACATGAGTGCTATGATACATTTTGTCATACTTGAAGTGGAGAAATGATACTCCCAACACAATGTGGAGCACAAATGTCGTTTATGCTCCAAGATCAAATTGGACCATATGTCCCCAAACCAAAGTGGAGAATTGGTTCTCCCATACCAAAGTGGAGTAGTAATTTGCATCATAGAGAATGAAATGAACCTACAAATAAAGATAAATTAAACCCCTTCGAACTTGCACCCCATGCTATACAAGAAATTACCCCTTGTTTGGTCACACTTTCCCCTCATTTCATGCTCATGTTTCCCATTGTAAAAAATGAATGAAATCCATCATTAACTTGCAAAGGAGAGGTAAAACCTTAAAAGTTAAAACCCAACAACTATTATAGAACTCAAACAAAACTATCTAAGAAACGAGGAATAGTTTCAAGAAATTGAAGAATTATGAAAACTTACAAAATAGTTAGTAATACTCTTGTTATTTAAATGCTCTTTATCATATCCATTACATGAACTCATTTGAGAATTTATATTTAGTTGAAAATAAAGTATGACAAAACTAAAAAGATGTCATATCTAGAGACAATTTTCAATATTTTTTTTTCAATACCTAAATCATCCAAACATTCGTAGAGTTGGTGACCACAATACATAAGATGTAAAACACTCTTGGAACATCAAACAATATCATCTACACAAGGGCACATAAGATGCATGATCAACTAACCAATACTCTATTTATTTAACAATTTTTAACATATCAATAAAATTAAAAATAGAAGATGCCAAAGTACATACTTGCTGTACATACTTGCTTGAGCTTCACTTGGTTTCAAAAATAATTTATTCTCTACTGAACAAGGCCAGCCATGTGAAGGTGGAAGCTCATTTGACTCCTCCCCCCACCCCACCCACATCACTCTCAATTCCCCATATCCCATCTATCTAGTGCAAAATAAATTAAATTAACATAAAATAATGAACCATGTAGATTCCATAAGAATGATCACTTACAAAATAGTACCAAATATACTATTTTAACAAAGTTCATTATACAAAAATCATAGTACAAAATGTATTATACTAAAAAAATTCATTGTACATCACTTTCTACGATCTTTCTTACTCTTAAACAAGTTAATAAGAGGCATGCCATCCTCTTTTGTGTTTGATGGTTGTTGCTCTGGCTCTGTTGATTCCTTCTACCTAACATGGGAACATACCATATGTCTCGTGTCGCTTACGGGTTAAAAGGGACCAACATCCACTATAAAAAGGTGAAAAAATATATAGTTAATATTCATGACTACAGTTTAATAATTGTTCAATGTTAATATTAAATCAATGTTTATTACCTTCTTGACGTAGAGAGGCCATGGTACAAGGCACAATCACCTCTTCTTCTCTCTTAGTTTCCTCATCTACAACCTTAGACCCTAAAAAAATGAAATTTATAATTATACAAAATCTAATATTAAAATTCAATATCTCATATATCTGATAATTATACAATCATATTACCATCACGAGGTTGTTGATCTCCTCCAGCATCATTACTTCTCTTTCTCTTATACATTAAAAATTGAAAATATTGAATTATAGGTGGTTGATTTTGTAGAAAACATTATTTCCTTTTTGAAAATGATGTTAAGAATACATATCTTTTTCAAAAATAACATTTGTTTAGTCGTCAACTTGCCCCCAGCTTGGAAATGTTCAAGCATAGTTTGGAACCCACATTTGAGCGCGATTTTCCTTTCCTCTTGCATTCCATAACATATTAGTAATGAACTAGTTGCATATTTTCAGTAATAAGATGGTAAAATAATTTTCATACTTACAAACCGGGCATACAATTCCAAGTATCCACCATGGCCAAGTTTGTGTTGGTCATGCTTCTGTAACTTGGCCTAGGTGGCCTTGGATGTATCTTTAATCCTAAAATAATTTTTAAGTACATTAGATAATGCAATTTTTATGTTGACTTTAGAAAAATATCATACTTAATGAAGTTTCGAATGTTATACCTTCCTCCATCTGAAGGCATCTTTCCTTGTCTTCTCATACCTTTTTCTTTTGTGTCCTCCTGAAGAGCCTTCCACTCTATCTTAGGAATCATAGGAGGCTTATCATACCTAGACATTCTTTCTATATTAACCCTATATGCATCTCTTATCATTTCAAATATTTACCCAGTGTAATAATGGTTACTTGAGCTTGGTTGAAAATATCTCCAAATATACCAACCATGTAATCCAAACGCTCCTTGTTGAAATGAGAAGGTTGTTGGTTAAACATGTTAGGAATGGTTGGCCCAAAAAAATCTAAATCCCTCTCTCATGGGTGCTTCCTAAACTATTATTCCTCGTCAAACCATTAATATTGTAAAAGATTAAAACTTACTACAATTATATCACATTATGGTAGATAAATTCATTATTAGTTACATGGGAGTTTTTGTAGCTTTAATGGGACTAGGTTTTCATCCACAAGAATCTCAATGGACCGCGTCCTACTGCTCTTGACATGAACAACTCCAAAAAATGCTTCACATTACCTAAGAGTAGTTCCATGCACATGGGTGTCATGTGAGTGACCAAAAGTCGAATTGGGAGTGGTTACACAGGCATCATACTAGTAGTCATTGGGGAAGAAGACAATGCAATGCGAGTAGGAGTCGGGTTTTAATCTAATATAGTGGTTACATTGCTGGTGGTGGTGGGAGCATGTAATAGCATAGCCATTGGTGTTGCGCAGTTGTTTCCAACATTAGGCTAACGAGGCTTAATTTGTTCAAGAAAAATAAGATATAAGATGTTGGACTTGACATCATTTGATCGTTAACCTTTGTCTAGTCTAGGGACCATTTTATAAATGACTAAGACACCATTTGAAATCTCTGAAGAAAATGAGATACTATTCCATACCTAAATTGATATTCGTCAAATTCTTGGGATAGTTCATAATAATGAGATTAGTAGTTTCTTACCTCAATTACAAACACAGTAAAGTTTATCTATCTATAATTGTCACTTAGCAAGATAATCTCTTTGTATCCATTCCATTCGCATCCCTTTGTCTTTATTCCATTCACCTCATCTCTTATCCACTATAATTCGACCCATTACAATTAGTGCCAAGTGGGTGCAACAAGTGATATGATCTAGTTGAAAAGTAAATAAGAGATGAACACCTTGGAAAAAAAGAATCACTAGCCTTACGAGATGAACTACAAACAACAAATGATGTGAACAAAGAAATATTTCTCAAACCTTTCTCAAACAAAGGGTCACCAGTTCCCCTGTCGAGAAATAAGTAGAAAGTCGATCACGAGCCTTCCAAACACTACACCTGGATGGGTTCCCAATTCCACCAAGTCGGCGAGTGAAGGTATGAATGAGATAGTTATAAAGAAGGTCATTGGGGTCAAATCTAGTCAACCCAATGTTATCTGCCCCAAGTTCCCTCCCTCCTGCGAGAGCCACCTCTAGGTAATATTCCTAATAGAATGGCCATTAATCTATGTCTTTCTTAAACAAGTCCAACAAATTTTTTGCAACTTCATCTAGAATCCACGATCCGAAAGATCTTTGGAACTGAAAGGGAAAGGTTCCCCAATCAACTCCTTGGTTATAGTCTTGGAAGGTACCACCCCAATACAAGAGGATTTTGGTCCCTAAAGGTCAACCCCAATGTTTCAAATGTATAGTGACTAAGGGGAATTTTTTGGATGCCTATCCCTAAAGTCCTAGCCTAACTACACAATTATTTTGGTCCACAAGTGAGAAATATCAATATGTTAAGTTAGGGTTGATTTTAGGCTCCACTTGGGGTCATGAAACAAGTGATGTTGAAATTAAGGTGTGAAAAGTGTGTGCACAAGTGGTGTGTACAACTAGTAAATGAAATTGCAAGGAGAATAAATGCTTGTAAAGTAATTAAGAGAACAATAATATAAATTTCAATATTAAAAACTAATGACGTTCTTTCTTGGAATAAAATATTCGATTTCTCTAGAATCCAAAGTACAACTACCAACAAGCAAATATCAAATCATATTACCATCAACCTAGACACCAATGCAAACGGACAAACTAACACCCAAAAAAGTAAACACAACTATAGATTCCAAAGAGGTGAAGCTGCAATTAGAAAAAGTGCATGTTGGCTCAAAGATTATATTTCATGTTTTTTTTTAAATGACACATATACTACATTAGTAATCAATAAGCCTTATTCTGTTGGCTATTTGAAGGAAGGATGAATAGTACTTTTAGTCAACAAATTTTGTGACGTTATATTCACTATTGAGCCATATATTTACATGGTCAAATGTGATGTTACACCTCTATATTATTCATGTTTGATTTGGGGTCATCCCTATCGGTTTGATCAATTCACCCATCATGATGGTCATGTTAATACTTGTTGCATCATGTGCTAAGGTAATTTGTTTAAGCTTGCTTCTACTTCCCATCCAATTACAAAATACAATTGTCCTATAGCATTAAGGGTTTACTTGGAAATGGTTATGAGGTTAGATCATGTTAGGATGGCTAACCTTGCAAGGATATTTTCTATTTTTATAGTAATATGACAATAATTGACCTGATTAGGAAATTTCCTACGAGATGGTTTAATTGATGGATAGTTAGTCCATTATTTCACAAATGTCTCCATGAATTTAAAATAAAAATGACCAAACCCAAGGTCATTAAGCATGTTCAAGATTAAGGGCACCTCCAGTCTCACACAAGCCTTTTGAAAGTCCATCTTGATGAAAAGGGAACCTAGACCCAAGCACTAATCCCACTCCATACATTTATAGAAAATGATAAAAAAATATAGAATACATTTTCCCAAGGTAAAGCCTATTTTCTTTGGTTGATTATCTTAGAGAATATATGATTGACAATGAAATATAGTGCTTTTTCCAATATTTTTTTACGAAACATCAAGCAAGTTTATAAGACTCTAACTAGTAGTAAGTGTTGGGTCACTCGGTTTGGAATAAAAATTACTGAATCTTTATTGATATATTTTCCTAATGATTTTTTTTATATGGTATTATTATATATCTATATTATGTTGTTCTAAAAAAATTCCCATTATCCCAAATAAAATCCACATCCACATGGGAATCCACCAAGTCCTAGAGATTTGTCTTTGGCCAATTCCATCAAAGCAATTATTATCTAATCCATGATCAAATATGTCTGTCCATGTGATAATGAAACCTATGACACCATTCGAGCATGCTTAATTTCCCACCCTTACACTCATTATCCATCCTCTATAATTAAAAATTATAATTGTCACATGACAAAAAAAATCTTTTTCAATATTTTCTTTCTTGGTCATGTGATCTTCAACCAATTTGAGGGCCATAAGGTTTTTACTAGATTCTTTGGATGCCAATGAATAAGAGAAATATTTCATTAGCATATTCCTTGATTTAACCATGTGTATTCTTCCTATCATAATTGGGCTCCCCCCCTTTTTGTTTTTGACAAACTTCATCCATTTTATGAAGTGTTAGAGTTTGGCCACATGAGTATGGAATTCCTGATTATATGGGATGAATTCAATAATATTATTAAGTCGATTCTATGCATCCTTAACATATTCACGACATTTATATTTGATAGCTATAATTTACATCACTTATCCTTTTAATTATGTTGTGACCTTGTTGATGTGATCTTCAACCAATTTGAGGGCCATAAGGTTTTTAGTAGATTCTTTGGATGGCAATGAATAAGAGAAATGTTTCATTAGCATATTCCTTGATTTAACCATGTGTATTCTTCCTATCATAATTGGGCTCCCCCCCTTTTTGTTTTTGACAAACTTCATACATTTTATGAATTGTTAGAGTTTGGCCACATGAGTATGGAATTCCTAATTATATGGGATGAATTCAATAATATTATTAAGTTGATCCTATGCATCTTTAACATAATCACGACATTTATATTTGATAGCTATAATTTACATCACTTATCCTTTTAATTATGTTGTGACCTTGTTGATGGCATCTCCCCAAACCCCCTTTATATTGATAATAGATTCTAGACCCTTTTGATGTAGTTCACACAACTAAGGCTTTGCGAGTATAATAGATTAAGAAAACAATGTGTCTTTTGAATGTGCATTACTTCTCCGTTCATGAAATGGAAATGACAATAGGTTTATGAATTAAGATAGCTACCTCTCATAACAAAATAAATTGTTCTCTACGAGCATGGATCCATAGATCCTTTTCAAAACATCCTTATTGCCTTTCCATAAAATTAACCATGTGAACCAAAGTTCATAATATTTAATCCTTTTAAATTTTGGGGGTTCATACATATGTCAAGTATGGATTCCAATCCATGTCTCAGTTTTAAGCCATTTTAGATGACCTTATTTCCTTGAGTGATTTCGATGGGAAACCTAGATTCTATATTTCCATAAAATATCACATAAATATGAGTATTTTTGTAAGAAATGAAACTAAAGGGGGCCGCAGTCTGCTTCCCATCTTTGCAAAGTTCACATTCATTAACAGTGAATCTGATGACATAGCTCTAACAATCCTGTTTTGGCCTTTGGTTTGTGCTTTAATTATAAGCTCAGAATTCGATGTTGCACCACACTTAATCACAGAAGATGTGGTTGAAATAGATTTAAAATCAAACACACTTCATAGAGTAAATTTAATTCAAAAATACTTGTTTTGATCGTTAACATTTTCATATTCCATTTTTAGAATGTCTTCAACAATTCGATCATAGAAGAAAACCCTTGGAATTATCCACAACAACAACAAGCCTCTCTTTATATAGATTGGTGGAAGCATAATTGATAGGTGTAGGGAAGATGAAAAAAAGTTTCATTTCAAGGACCTTTTTGTCAGGTTTCGATAAATATTACCATAAAAAAGGGAGGTATGTAATGGAGTTTATAGCTTAGATTCACTTAAAAGAGGGTTTTGGGTCAAATAAATATCTAAGGAATTTACAATAAATCCATCACATAAAATCAACATTGGATGAGACTCAAAGAATCAAACCATATTGATCTAACCAAAATCCAAAGACGCACTGCCATCATCAATTTGAGTCTTCTAATTCTGCCACTCAACCACAAGGTAGCAAATTTCCTTTCCCATCCACACTTCCCTACCTAAATCTCTTTTCATGCGCCTACCCTCCCTGTTCGCATCTCATTGCCATGCATCCCTTCCTATGTTTCCCTATCCCCCTATCCCCTTGCAATTTTGGTTTTTGGATGTGAAGAATGTAGACCTAAGTTGTGTCTCCTTACCACACCTCCCTTCCCACATCTCTTTCACCATTTCCTTGTCCACATATTCAAATTGTATATCAACACACTACTAGCTAGATTTAGCAGAGTACATAGGTTTCCATCAGGTGTTTCTTCCCATTGGCCTTAGATGTTAGGTGAGTTGGGATATGTCTCTCTTGTGCCCTCCTAGGATCATACAGCAAGACCACCTCAATCACTCCTACTCCCAGGAGCATATCATCCTGTTGGTAGCTGTCTAGACAGATCAAACCTATCTTGACATAACGAAGATTAAGTTGTTTATCACTGCAACTAGACATATCGGACCTGGAGCTATTTATCACTACAACTAGACATATTAGACCTCAAGTTGCTTATCACTACAACATAGAACTAGAGAAGATTGCTATGGTAGAATTATATCACTGGCATACCAACAAAGGCTCGTTCTTGGCTTGAAATTTTATGGTGACACTTTCAACGCTAGGGAGGCATTCGTTGAAGTAGGTTTGAGATAGCTACCTAAGGTTTCATAGTTGAATTCATCATAACTATAATAGATAAATATTCCCCCCCACTTAGGGAGACGTTATGTGTCATTTGTGATAATGGTTTGACCTTTAAGAATTAAAATTTAAGGTTATCGAGCATGTCCTTAATGATTAGTCATTATGGTTGTTGATGTTGAGTAAGACTTGGCCTGACTCGTGGTTTATGTTTTGATATTCATGCTTTCCTATCTTGGATATTATTTTTAGACCCATGTTCCTCTATGGTTCGGAGATCTAGGGGGAAAGTTTAATTTAGATCAATTGGGCCAAGATGGAGAGGGTCCAAACTGTCCTTCTTAGATGCATCATCCGATGTAAGAGCACTGTCTCACTTCACATTATCGAGGTAGAGTTCAATCCCATCCCTTCAGTATTGAGGTTATCTTTCGTTTGGTATCTTTTCTTCATAAAGTTTGTATCTTTGGGGACTTGACATTCAAGAGAGATTGATATCCATATCTTGTACTTTTCTGAGTCCATCGCTTCAGTGGGGCCCACCCCACATGCCTGTGGTAGGTTCTGTGAGGCTTCCTGACTTCTCAGTGGGTATCCATTTCTATAGAGCATCTACCCACCTTATCCTTCGCCCTCCTTATAGATGTGAATATTGGATGCATGCCCTTAAGATTCCCTTGGGGTAGTGTTGCATTGGTCTCACAGATTCTTGATCGAGATTGATCATCATCTTCGGTAGTTGGACATGATCTGCGAGTTTTGACACTCTTACATGAGCCAGCAACAAGAGCACATCTCATTTTTTGGTGCCACCTTTCTTACAAGACCATATTAGATACAATTGTTTATTTCATGATTCGAGAGGCTCCCTCACCACCTTCTTCTACCACCTTGACTAATGTTTCCTAGCTCTCTTTGTGAGAGGGTTTTTAGGTTTCAGATATCATCATTTACAAGTCATGCCTTGATTGGAAACCTTTAGGAGGATGACCTCCTATTTTCTAGTTCGCCCCCATAGGGGAGTAACAAATGACAACCGAAGACCCATGATACATTCGAGCCTATATCATTGATGTTGGATTTTGTACAACTTCATAGGATATTATTCATTATATTGTATTGTATTTTCATTGTATTTGTTTATACCTCCTAAGGGGAGAAGAACTTTAGGTAATCAATCATGTAAACACATGAAAGAATCAATGTAAGGCTTGGGTGCAAAAGAAACAAATAAAAAGATTAAATTTAAATTATTTATTGCCCCCAGGTGAAGTCGGCCCCATTAGGGAATTTTCCAGTTTGCACTTGTATAAATAAGAGGTTTGTGCACCTCACTACCTCATTCACTCACTTAGGAAGTGCGCATCACTTGGAGGAGGCAAATTTCACATCACTTGAAGGAGGAAGCTTATTTGGGGCATCTACTTCTGAAATATACTTTCACATTCTCTCTCTTTCTTTATTTGTACTCTGATCTCAGAATTATCATCTCTTTGCGAAGGTTGTTGCGTTTTCTCCCTTTTGGGTTTCCCAGGGTAAACTCTGTGTTGTTGTTTTGTGCTTTGTCTTACTTCTAGTGATCTTGGTAATGCATTTATGTTTTATGCTATGAATGTATGAAATTTAACATGGTATCAGAGCCATGCTAGAAGAAGCCATTGCCGAAGCATTGTTGGAACCCTGTCGGAATTAGGGTTTCATCTTGTGAAGTCTTCACCCATTGTTTTGGAGAAAAAGAGCCATAGGAATTTCGCTTTTGGCTAGACTAATCCATTGGTGAAGACAGAATTCAATTTCGAGAACTTTCATTTTTGACCTAGCTCCTGCTAGGGTTTCTGATCCAGATCCGCAAATCAAGATGATTGGGATGAAGGTTGAAGATTGGTTGGAAGGAGCCTCCAACTTTATCTCCTGGAAGTCTAGGGTTCTTCTACTCCTAGAAGAAAATGATCTCTTACTATATGTAAATGAGAAGGTCCCTGAACTAGAAGCCGAAGAAGATAAATCTTGATGGAGGAAGAATGATGCTAAAGCAAGAAGGATTCTTGTGGATTCTCTAAGAGACCATTTGGTTCCTCAAATCTCAAGAAAGAAGAATGCTAGGAAAATGTTCAAGACCATTATGAAGTTGTTTGAACACACTAGCCTAAATGTATCCATGACCTTGAGAAACCAACTCTCAAATATGAAGATAACAAAGTCAGAATCCATTGCCTCATACTTTATGAGGATCGTAGAACTCAAAGACAAGCTCAGCACCAGTGGATATCATATTGGTGATAAGGAGCTTGTCCTCCACACTTTAAATGGTCTTCCACCATCATGGGAGTCCTTTATCCAAAGAATAAGTGGTAGATCCAAACTGCCAAAGTTTGACAAGCTTTGGGCAGATTGCTCTCAAGAGGAGACAAGGATCGCAGCATGTCAAAGACTCCATGGAAATCAAACTGAAGAGACTCAAGCATTTGTTTCTCATACCAAGAATGGTAAGGGAAAAGGAAAGAAGTTCCATAAACACGAGCACCAAGAACAAAAGAAGAAGAAGGATGTATCTCAAGTTCAATGCTATCGGTGTAGGAAGTATGGACATTACGCCAGTAGCTGTCGAAGTCAAATCAAAAGGAAGCATGAAGCATCCACTGCTGATGTAGAAGAAGATCAACATCACAACAAGCAAAAGAATGAATATCACACAGAATTTCTATTCATATCAGCACTATCATGTACTATTCCTACCACTAGTGACACTTGGCTCATAGATAGTGGTGCATCTAGACACATGACAGGTTATAGAGAGAATCTTTCAGAATTGATTAAGAAATATGCACATCTCCGTGTTGTACTTGGAGATGATGCAAATTACACTGTGAAGGGATCTGGAGCCACCACCATTCAATTAGAATCAAATGATACATTACGCCTAAGTGATGTATTCGATGTACATGGTATGAAAAGAAATCTTGTATCCATCTCAACATTGGAGGACAAGGTTTATAAAGTAGCTTTCTCAGAAGGGAAAGTCCTTACTTGGCACAAGAACTCAAGCATGAGCTCAACCAAGGTTATTGGCAGAAGATAAGAGAGATTGTATAGACTAAACACTTCTCCAGTCCAAGCCCTAATACATGATGCTGCAAGTATGGGCAAGTTATGGCATAGAAGGTTAGCTCATTTGAACTATCGAGCTCTCCCAGTTTTGAAGAACACTGTAACAGGTTTGCCACGGCTCCAGGTAGACCATGATGGAACTTGTAGAGGATGTGCACTTGGCAAGAATGCCAATAAGTCTTTTCCAGATAGTGAGAGTGGATCCAAAGGGATTTTGGATCTAGTACACTCTGACTTGTGCGAGCCCATGACAGTTGTGTCATTAGATGGTTATCATTACTATATCACCTTTATTGATGATTACTCACGGAAGACTTGGATTTACTTTCTCAAGTCAAAAGAATCCGAGGAAGTGGTCAGCAAATTCAAAGAGTCCAAAGCACAAGTTGAGAATCAGTCAGGAAAAAGGATCAAGATTTTGAGATCCTATAATGGTGGAGAATATACCTCTACAGAATTCAATGATTCCTGCAAGGAAGCATGAATTAAGAGGGAGCTCACAGTTCCCTACAACCCTCAACAAAATGGGGTTACAGAAAGAAAGAATTGTACAATTGTGGAGGCAGCCAAAGCTATGATACATGACCAGAGTCTTCAAATGTTCTTGTGGGAAGAAGCATCCAGAATCGATGTATATGTACAAAATAGATGTCCACATAAGATATTGAAGAACATGACTCTGGAAGAAGCATTCACAGGTGTGAAACCAGAAGTGGGCCATCTCCGGATTTTTGGTTGTCCAGTCTACATACATGTGCCCAAAGAGAAAAGATCTAAGTTAGAACCTTCAGGCAAGAAGGGTACCTTTGTGGGATACAGTGAGTCTTCAAAGGCTTACAGAATTTACATTCCAGGATCCAGACATTGAAGTCAGTAGGGATGTGACCTTTGAAGAAGAAATGGCTGTCAGGAAAGGCATAGGATCAGATATGGAGATCGATGATGAAGAAATGCTAGAACCTAAGGAGATGAGCTCATCTCCCCCTCAAGTTTAGAGGGAGACAACAAAAAAGGATGAACCTATCGATCCCATAGATCCAGTTGATATCCCAAGAAATGTTGCAAGTCGAAAAAGACCTAGATGGGAACAACAAACACTACAGGATGCAGAGGGGCATGAAGCTCCACTTGGCGCTTTCAGAGAAAGAAAAAGACCTTAGAGGTTCTCTAGTTATGTGGCACTGATGAGCAACATTATTGATTTAGAACCCACTACTTACGAAGAAGCATCCAAACATCAAGTTTGGAAGGATGCCATGATGGAAGAATATCAATCCATCATGAAGAATGATGTGTGGGAAGTTGTGCCGAGACCTGAGGAGAAGGCAGTAGTGACTTCCAAATGGCTATACAAGATCAAGCATGGAGCAGATGGCAGTGTTGAGAAATACAAGGCCAGATTTGTAGATAGAGGATTCTCTCAGAAAAAGGGAGTCGATTACGATGAGACTTTTGCTCCTGTGGCCCGATATACTTCCATCAGATCCATTATCGCGATTGCTTCAGCTATGGGATGGAATTTGCATCATATGGATGTGAAGACAGCCTTTCTCAATGGTGTTATTGAGGAAGAAGTTTACATCGAACAACCAGATGGGTTTATTGTCCAAGGAAAGGAGTCTCATGTATGCAGACTGAAAAAGGCATTGTATGGCCTCAAGCAAGCACCATGTGCTTGGTATGGACGAATAGACGGATTCCTGGTGAGCTTGGGATTTTCCAAGAGTGATGCAGACCCCAACCTTTACTACAAGGTTGTAGATGATCAACCACTGATCTTGGTATTATATGTTGATGACTTGTTTCTCAAAGGAAATGAGAAACTCATTGTATGGTGTCAAAAGAATCTCGCCTCTGAGTTTGAAATGATAGATCTTGGATTGATGCATTACTTCTTGGGATTATAAGTATGGCAGAGGCAGAAAGAGATTTTCCTAGTACAAGGAAAATACACCATTGATATATTGAAGAGATTCGGAATGTTGGACTGCAAGTCCATGGCTACTCCAATGGATGCAAATTGGAAGAAGTTGAGAGATTCTACTTCAGATTCTGATTTGTTTGATCCCACCATTTATCGCCAGTTGATTGGGTCACTGATGTATCTGACCAACACCAGACCAGATATATGTTTTGCTGTGAATGCCCTCAGTCAGTTCATGTGTGAATCGAGACAGATTCACTGGATTGCTGCAAAACATGTGCTCAGATACTTACGTGGCACTGTGGGGTATGGATTGAAGTATGCTTCAGATGGTGACCTGATATTGCATGGGTTTACAGACTCAGATTAGGCCGGATGTGTTGCATATCGGAAGAGTACTTATGGATGTTGCTTCAGTTTGGGTTCTGTAGTTATTTCCTGGTGTAGCAGGAAGCAGAACTCGGTAGCACTCAGTACTGTAAAGGATGAGTACATGGCTGCTAGCACAGCAGCTCGAGAAGTAGTTTGGCTTCGTAAATGCTTGGCAGGATTGTTCGGTCAGATTCCAAAGTCGACTGTGATTCACTGTGATAATCAAATATGTGTGCAGATGTCAGTGAATCCTGTATTTCACGACAGGTCGATGCATATCGAGATTCGATATCACTTCATTCGTGATATGGTGCAGAAAGGTGTGATCGAGTTATAGTACGTGCCGACAGACGACCAGACTGTAGATGTTCTCACAAAGGCTCTTCCCAGGGTGAAGTTCGAATACTTTCGCAAAAGACTTGGAGTCGAACAGAACGTATCCCTCCATGAGAGGGAAAGATGACATTGAGATGCTTTCCCTGCTTTGCCCAGGTGCCTCTGCAGTCTAGTTACTCAACTAGATATGGGAGAAATTCCATAGGCATATGAGTAGGACAATTAGCTGTTGGCCGGGCTCACCCAGGTACCTTCTACAATCCAGTTACTCAGCTAGATATGGGATAAATCCCATAGGCAGATGAGTAGGATAGTCAGTAGTTGGTCGGGTTCACATTGGTGCCTCTGTAGTCCGGTTACTCAGCCAGATATGGGAGAAATCCCATAGCAAATGAGTAGGACAGTCAGCATTTGGTTGTGTGGTTGCACAGGTGCCTTTATAGTCCAGGTAGTCATCCAGATATGGGAGAAATGTCATAGGTAGAAGAGTCGGATAGTCAGTGGATGGCCATGCCCTTTTTATCGTCTGAGATCTCAGCCAGGTATGGGAGGACCCCATTGGCAGATGAGACAAACAGGTATCAAATTGTATAGCAAAGATGGTACAACTAATAATCTCAGATATCCAGGATTGAGTGATCCTCCTGGATCCATGATTGAGTGATTCTCCTAGACTCACCGAAGGATTGGTGATGATGATGCACAAAGTCTGTGTGGACAACCTTCAGTGTGCAGAAAGATGATGGAGACAGAATGGATGTACAAGATGAAACCCAGATGATCGTGATGCAGATGAAGACCGAATAATACCTTCCTCGTTGAGAGGAAGTGTTGGATTTTGTACAACTTCGGAAGATATTATTCATTATATTTTATTGTATTTTCATTGTATTTGTTTATACCTCCTAAGGGGAGAAGAAATTTATGTAATCAATCATGTAAACACATGAAAGAATCAATGTAAGCCTTGGGGTGCAAAAGAAACAAATAAAAAGATTAAATTTAAATTATTTATTGCCCCCAGGTGAAGTCGGCCCCATTAGGGAATTTTCGAGTTTGCACTTGTATAAATAAGAGGCTCATGCACCTCATTAGCTCATTCACTCACTTAGGTGTTGATGTATATGTAACTTCAGAATGTATTTCACATATATGTATATTGTATTCCTATAGAGACGTTATTATTCCTCTATATGGAAGTGTTCTCATTTATATTGTAAGTGTCGTAACGTATACTTGATGGGTTATTAGACCACCTTGTTGGGGTCAGCCCTGTATAAGTCATGTGGTTCGAAGGGTTATTAGACCACCTTGTTGGGGTCGGCCCTGTATAAGTCATGTGGGTCGAAGGGTTATTAGACCACCTTGTTGGGGTCGACCCTGTATAAGTCATGTGGGTCGAAGGGTTATTAGACCACCTTGTTGGGGTCGGCCCTGTATAAGTCATGTGGGTCATAGGGTTATTAGACCACCTTGTTGGGGGTCGGCCATGTGGATCAAAGGGTCATTAGACCACCCTATTGGGTGTCGGCCCAGTCAGCATTATGTTAAGTGGTTAAGTTGAGGCCGACCTAGTTGAGTAAAGGTCAAGTCAAGTTAGTGTATAAATAGAGAGCGTGTCTCTCTTATTTTACACATTCTATTCTCTCACTCACACTTGGGAGAGTGGCACACTTGTGGAGGAGGAGGCTCTGCTACTAGGAGAAGACTATCTCTTGTATTCTGGTTGTATCATTTCCCTATCTATCTCTAAGGAAGTTATTGGGGTTTTTCACCTTTATGGTTTTCCCCAAGTAAACTCTGTGTCTCTTGTGTGCTTGCATTATTGTGTCCATGATTGATATGCTGTAGATTTGCTGTACATGTTGTTCTCTCAGTTAAGATCCTAGATCAGATTGAAGTAAATTCTGAAAATTTAACATGGTATCAGAGCTAGCCTGAAAGAAGGCATGATATGGCATGTATGACACTTGTTGCACTTACGATGTTAGAGCTTGATATAGCAAAAACCAGTCATCTTAGAACTTTCACAATAAATCAATTTTGGCGAATTTTTCGGATCTGAAAATTTTACAAGTCGAATATCAGATCCCCATGTACCTTGTGTCCAAAGGACAACCCCTAATGCGTTGTACTTTGTGATTTATGATCTGTACAATATAGGGTTTCTGCCTCTTCCAGATCTGAGTCAAAATCAGGTGACCTTGGGAAAAAGGTCATAACTTGAGCTAGGAAGCTCCAAATGAAATTTCGTAAAAAGTGACAGGTAGTACACAGAATTTTATATCTCAAGAAAAATTTTCAGAGGCCTAAGTTGAACCAGTGACACGTGGCACACCGTACAAGTTTGCTCTCCTGTATTACCCCATAAACAGGTCACGTTGCGACATTTGGCATAACTCTCTCTCAAAGAATCCAATTGAGGTCATACCTGTCAGGATGGAAAGATAACAGGTTGGGATATCTTAGAAAAAAATTTCAGACCCTGTGGATCGAAAAGTTTGGAGTTACATTAGAAACAATCAGGTACATATTTCTGCCAAAACAGAATTATTTTTGAGCACCTTCATTCATGGCTTCCGAAATTTAGGGCTTCGGAGAAAGTTGGAATTTTTGTAATCGGAGACCACGGCTGGATTCTACTCATCAAAATCAAAATTTAGATACCAAGATCAGATTTTTTGGTTGGGCAGAAGGCTGGGCTTGATCAAACCCCAATTCGGGACTTTGATCGGAAAGATGGAAAATTAGGGCTTCTGCAAAAATTGGAATTGTGGAAATCTGTGACCACGGCTGGAAGCTCCTCAAAAAAATCGAATCTTAGAGCTTTGAATCAAATCTTTTGGTTGGGTGAAGCTCTGGGAAACTCAAACCCTAATTCAGGGTCCTCCCTAGTGAATCCGGAAATCTAAAAGGCAATTTCGAGGGGTGAAACTTTGCAGTTTTCAAATTCTGAATATACCAACTTGATTAACTCATCAAGGTGCATATTTCTATCCTTTCGGAAGTTTGAAATTCAAAGTTTGAATTTTTAGGGTTTCTTTGACAAACCCTAATCCAGCTCCAGGTCCAGTTCTTGCAAATCAAGTGGATTGGGTTAATCCTAGAAGAAGATGGATTGGTCACCTGCATAAGTGAAGAAGTTCCTGTCTCGGAGGGAGATGAGGCTAAGGCCTTCCATAAGAAGATTACAAGAAATCTTGATAGGTATGGCGTACAGGTATGTTTCATGGTTAAGTTTATCATATGTTTGTCTTCATATCATTACAGTACAATATTGATTAATTACTAGACTTGTCGTATCACCTTAATAGAAGATATTCATTGATTAAGGTTTTGACACTTATGAATGTACTAATGCATTGTGATGTTGTATGAGGTTTATGTTGTTCGCTAACATAAAAGGTACACTAAGAAAGACAAATCATGTTCTACTTCAAGAACATATGATCATGGTGACATGAAGACAAACATTCATCCATTGTCATGGATCACATAGAAGATCTACTTTCGAGGTATGTATAACTTGGTCCTACAATGGTTAACCTATGAGACATGCAGGTTACTAGCACAAGTCACTGAAGAGAACTAGAAGACATTATGCGGGTATGTTAGACATAACTAGCTAGCATGCTAATCCAGGTATGTTTTTCCAATATCAAGCTAGAATCCTACCTTGTGTTAGGATCTTATACTGTTGTGTTGCTGATAATGATTATTCATGAAGTCATAGGTTTGAATAGTCATTGATGTATGCATATTATGTTTCTTACCATAATTGATGATATGACTAACCAGAAGAATCATGAAGGTATAGGTTTAAGTAATCACGGGTTTATGCATTGATGATTTAACTAATCAGAAGAGTCCTATGATCAAATAAGAATATGCATGAGTAAAAGAAGACTTCCCTAAAACCTTGAATACTAATGTTTATTATCTGTGAATGATCATGAATATACATGTTTAAGATTATTGTGTTTTGATAGTATTAAGATTATACTAATAAATGTGTGATTATGTATGAGACCTCAAGGATAACACAATGATGATACTAATAATCATGCATAGTGATTAAGGATGGATGTAAGTTCAAGGATAGGTAATCCGGGAAGCAAAGATCAAGAGGGAGCACACTCCAGTTGTTCTTGCAAGAAAGCAAAGGAGCACACTTCAGTAGTTTCTGCAAGGATGCATATATTCAAAGAGAGTTGACCACTTCTCACAATCCACATCAGAATGGAGTTGCAAAGATTCAAAGGGAGTCCACCCAGCAACCAAACAAAGATAAGTATTTGAATTGTCATTTCTTACATAATGTTATTCAATGATATATATGCTTATGTTCCTAGAATTAGGTTGTGTATTATGCATATTAGAATAGTTGCATTGATAAACAGTATACTACTAATATACATGGGTAAGTGGCCTATGGCACTGTACAACATTCCATAGATATCCTGTCTAGTTTCAATAGTGATTCCCTCATGAGACTCCACTAGAAAGACTTGTCCCACAGTTAGTGTGAGTGTTGTTTAGATAATGTATCAGCAATAGTGTTCATTTGTCGGTACACGAGTGAAAGTAATCGTGTGAAAGTGAAGTGCTATCTCCTTAAGTTGATATCCTAGAGGTAGTAAGGCTATATTCTGAACTTGTAGAAGGTTTTTCATCTAGTTAATGACCAAAATTGAGTCCCTAAAAACTTGAAGCTGGTTCAGTCCCTTCTCCATTGCTACTTTCACAGAGAATGCTTGTGATTATAGGTCAAGTTATATACCTTTTTTTGCCCAAATACAACATCACAAATATCTGAAAAATTGTTACCAAAGTTGTCACTCTTTGGTTTATCTTTGGCTTTACTACACTTCGCTTTCCAGATGTGGGAAAATTTTGAAAATTAGGATCAGTTATACTGCTCTTCTGTGGTTATTGAGGACATGATTTTATGTTATTGGTTAGAATTGATTTCTCCTTTGGGACTCAGACTCTTGATTCCGCGATGACTGTTCTAATGATCATCAGTTTGCTAATGCCACCTTATAACTAGGTATGAAACTTAGGTTTATCTTGTATACAATAATTGTGTTGCATATATGTGAACCTCATGCTATTGGGTTCTTTAGCTCTAGGACCTTCTTTTCATATATTATAGCAGTTAAAATTATTATTACTCTATCACATGTGAGAGACACTTAGCTTGGTATTGCATTTAGAGATCATTTTGGGAGGGTGCAGTTGGACTTCTTAATTTTAGTTAAATTCAATTTTGTATTTGAATTGTTTAGCATGCTTTTCTTTTTCAAAGTGTTAGTTTTCTTTTCCCAGTTTCCTGCAACACTTTTGATCACCAGAGGGACTGGCATTTCATTTCCATGTTAAATCCACTGATTTTATGCTTCCAGTGGGAGATGTCCAGTCCTTTTGGAAAATCATATTTTATGGTAGCATCATACTTCTAATAAAATTGAATAGGGAACTAACAGTGGAAAGATGAGTGGCGTAACAAAAGAAGTTTCATCACCTGTTCTAGTTTGTACTTTGACCTTTAGTAACTACATGAGTTTTGCACAATGGATGTTATTGGTCATTCTACAATGTGCCATCATCATTTCCTTCCGAAGAGTATTTTATATTTGACCACATACCATATATGCAAGATTGAAATTGCTTTCCATAAGTGATTTCTCAACAAGAAGGGTCGTACATAGTAAAATGCCTTAGTCTTCTATGTTGATCTATTTCTAGTATTTTTCATGCATACATGAAAATCAGGAAACAAATACCATGCACGCTCGTATTTTGTAATATAATAAAGTTGCAGGGTTACATTTTATTTTTCCTATCTTTTGTTGGTAATCATCAATGGATCATAAGAAGTGTTTCTTTTACTGCAATTTTTTTCTCCTTGTAGTACATCCAAATAACTTTTCAACATTATTCTGCTATTTCAAAGTATATATTTGTAGAATACTACAGCTAAGCCATTTAATTGACAAGGGGGCATTACCATTTTGTGCTTTGCTCATCCACCACAAATTGGAGGTATTACGATGATGTTAAATGGACATAATATTGCAACCAGTTTGATTTAGCATCTGTTTTGACTTTCCAGTTTTAGAGCACTTCACATAAGTAATTAAGAAATTACTCTAGATTCTAATGGTTTTTAATCCATTACTCTCATTTTTTTGAAGCTGAGTGTTTTCTCTTCTAGTTTATTCATAGCAACCAACCAAAGGTTGGACTCTTTCTGCTTACACTAAAAAGAACTGGAACAAAAGAATATCTTTGAAGCACAATGGAGTAGAAAAAGGGAAGATCTTCCTCTTGTTATGTAGGGTAGTGTAAGAGAGTGCCATGATTGTTTAACGGTTGGATGAGGGTTAAGCATGCTTTGTCGTGAGCAGGTTCACTAAGCATGAGAATAATGGGTTGGGCTGAGAGAGTTGAGTCTGGTAAAATATTCTTTGGCCTTGGTGCTATCATGCTCTAGCTTGGGGGGTGAAATCATTAATTGATTCTTAAAGTTGGGTGGTAAATCACTTCTCGGCAACCAATTTGGTGGACATGGCTATTCTAATTATCTCTTGTAGAATGTTTTTTTATTTTGTTAATGCCTTGAATAAAATGGGTAATGAATTCATTCAAAATGTGCAATGTTATCTCCGCTGCTAATTCATATTTTCAAACTAGCTCTGTATTATAATGTTGTTGTAGGTCAAATTTATCCTTATGGACAACCAATGAAGCAAATAAATCCTGTTGGTAGTTCTTGATGGCCAAGGGAGGAATATAAAGATGCTACAATGACTTACTCTTGTCTTTTGGAAATCAAATATTTCCTTGGGAAATCTAATCAAATCAATCATCCATATGGCTCATGCAGCTTCCCATAGCATTCCCTTGGCTCCAATGAGTGTTAAGAAGAAAGGGAAAATTTCATCTAGATTCAAAAGGAACTTATACAATTGTTGGATGTTCACTTGGAGCCATTTCAGGGTTTTTAAGAAGACAAGGAAGAGGATCTACATAGACAGAATACAAGAATATGCTTACAACCATTGATAGTGATGCAGAAGCATAAAAAATCCTATGGATCATGATTACCGATAAGTACATGTATTTTTAGTTTCTTTGTTTACATGTATTTTTAATTTCTGTCTCTCAATAACCACTGTAACTACTTGTAAAGAAACTCAATTCTTACACTATTTTGGAAAGTTAAAGAGGCTTTCTTTAACTATGAACATAAAATCCATTCAACAACAAGGTGGAAAGCTGACAGTCATGGGGACTTTTCCCATGTATTTTTAATTTATGTCTCCCAATAACCACTGTAACTACTTGTAAAGCAGCTCAGTTCTTACACTATTTTGCAAAGTTAAAGAGGCTTTCTTTAACTATTAACGTAAAATCCATTCAACACCAAGGTGGAAAGCTGACAGTCATGGGGACTTTTCCCATCACTCATGCCTAGCCTTATTATGCAACCATGGCACACCCACCCGCCTTTTTTGAGGCTCAACATACTTTGTTTTGGAAGGAATTAAACCTTGGTGGGGAATATCACCACCTACTTACCCAACCAGTGAAGCCCATGGCAATCCTAACCACTTTTTAACTTTATGCTTGTTAATAAGATATTAATTTTTTTTTACCATGGAAATAACAACCTCGCAAGGGTATATCCAACATCCCACAAGTCATATGTACTAGTAACTTGTGACTCAGCAAGGGCCAAGACATCCCGAAGCCCACCAGGGTGAGCCTCTACCCCAGGGTCGCCTACCCTTTGAGCCTTGTCATAATGGGCCAATGAGAAACTCTACCCCCGCCATTTTTTGACCTATTAACTTCACATGAAAAGTGATTACTCACACAAAAGTCAATCAGGAAGGAAGCCTCAACCTTCCTTTCAAATAATTTAGAAATAGCTCGAGATATTTTAATAGCATTCTGCAAGCTTTAGGAGCAAACCAATATTTCCTAGAACACAATCTCGTTGTATAGAATCAATTAAAATAACATAAACATAAATATTATAGGTGCTATTGTTGACATACTGATGTTGAGAACAATGATTGAACAAGTTAAATGCAGGTTTGCGGTCCCTGGAAACCACTAAGATGAGGAATAATGGTTTCTCACAAAACTTATTATGGAAACCTAAAACATAGAAACAATTTATCTTAATAACCATGTAAATGCATTCCCAAAAAAGGTCCAATAGATCAACTGGTCTGAGGGAACTTCAAATGTCTTCATTCATTGAATGGTATTAAACCATTTACCTGGTCAAGAACTTTAAGTAATATAATCCCACAAGAAGTTTTAATGCATGGTAATATAATCCCTTTTTATCTCACTCATGTTTCATGCATGGTACCTTTTTGTTTTAGCTCTTCACCCTCACCAGTCTCATCCTTGTTGGGTCTAATATTGATTACAACGGGTTTTCAAATTGATTCATATAGTTAAACACAATTTAAACATAAGACAATGGCACACAACAACATCAACACAATACACATAAATTACCCTGGAAACCTCTCTCTTGGAAGAAAACCAACAAACCAGTGAGCTTTCACTCATGTATTAATCAAACACTCAAAAACAAGTGTTTACAACTCTGACTTGCTAAACCACAAATCACACTTCATTACATGATCATGCTACACACTACTATCTCGTTGTAGTATATCATCCATAGCCATTACATCCTATTATAGATGCAATACAACCAACTGCTCATTAATGACAATCCATAACTTCCTAACTACTTTCAATTATTATGTTACAATCGACTTGACTGGGTCAACTTTGGTTGATTTTTCGTTAAACCTTGGTCGTTCCATAAACTTCCAATCGACTATTCGTTTGGCTTCGACCAAAGAACTATTTCAGTCGGTCATCTGACTAGACTTCCATCATATGTTACATCTGACTCCAGTCAACTATAAACCTTTCCAGGTGATTTACATGCAAAGAATATAACATTCCCAACATTCTCCCACATGTTGTCCTATTTTCATAAACATGAGATTCAAAACTCCAGTTTGCTTTAGTAGGGATGACAAACCCATCATTTCCATACATTATGAAAAATCCATTGTGGTTACAGACTTGGTCAATGAATCCACAACATCCTTTAACGTGTGTACCTTTTCTATTAATATCTTCTTGTTCTCCACTAGTATCTCCCTCACAAAATGGTATTGAACATCAATGTGTTTCATATTAAAATGGTACGTTGGATTCTTTGCTAGGAATATTGCACTCTGAATCTCACAATCCAACCTAACAACGTACTGTCCAATCCCAATATCTAAACTCAACCTCTGCAACCAAGCAAATTCCTTACATGCATGATTAGTTTCCATGTATTCAGCCTCAGTATTTGAAAATGCAATGACTGGCTACCTTTTACTTATCCCACTGACTACTCCGTAAAATATCTTGAACACGTATCTGTTGGTCGACCATCTACAATCGATGTCTCTAACCCAGTTGGAATAGACAAAAACCATGAACATTTATTTCTTTGTTGTCCTCGGGATATCCTCCATAACATATTTCATAATCTGTCGTATTGCGCAGATACCTAAATACTCTCTTAACTGCGGTCTAGTGTTATTTTATAGGTGTCAACATGTACCTACTCAATACTCCCACTACATGCGAAATATCGGATTGAGTACATATCATAGCATACATCAGACTACCTACAACACTAGCATAGGGCACACGTAACATGTACTCTATTTCTTCATGTGTCTTAGGACACTACTCAGTAGATAGCTTGGATCCTACAAGAATAAGGACCTTGACTCGTCTACTCTCATGCATGTTCAAACATTCCTTTGAATTAACCAAAGCCTTCTACCTACACGATCTCTCTGAATTTCCATTCCAAGAATAAAATTTGCTGCTTTGAGATCCTTCATGTTGAACTTGGAGGGAAATTGTAGTTTCACCTACTTTATCATATCCATGTTATTTATGACCAACAATATGTTGTTGATGTAAAATAGTGATCACTGACTCCTCACAAATCCTAACTGCTAGACATACATATCATACTTTTGGTACCACATCCTGGGTGATTGTTTTAGACGGTAGAGAGACTTCTTGAGCTTGCAAACCAGCTCCTTTTCTCCTTCCATTGTAAAACCTTTAGGTTGCTTCATATAGATTTCTTCTTCAAGATCACCATGAAGAAATGTTGTATTTACATCCATTTTTTCTATCCTAAGATCAAACACTACGTCTAAAGACATTAGTACCCTTATGGAGGTTAGCTTAGCAAGAGGTGAGAAAATTTCACCGAAGTCAACTCCCTCAACTTGAGAATACCCTTTCGCTACCAATTGAACCTTATACTTCTCGACTTGTCCTACTGCATTCAATTTTTTCTTGAACACCCACTTATTGCGGACATGTTTTCTTCCTTTTATTAATGCAACTAGATCCCATGTTTCATTCTTCTTCAAGTTTCTCATTTCTTCTTCCATAGCCCTTTTCCAGAGTATACCCTATATCAATTTAATCACTTCCTTTATTGAAATGGGATCATCTTCTATGGAAGACAATGCAAAAGCAGAGTGAAAGTTGGGTGGAATGTACCTTTCTTGTTGTTTACTTGCTTAACTAGAGCTCATGACATCTAGAGTCTATTGTTCCACCATTTCATCCGATTCAGTCGACTCACCTAAATCCAAAATTTCATTATTCATTTCAAACTCCATCTTTTTTGGTTTTTTCTCATTTAACCTATTCATCCTTCAAAGTTCCTCTGAATTCTCTGAAGATCACATATCAACTATAAACTGCCTTCCTCATCACTAGATTCCATGGTTTATACTCTTTCACTCCATCATTGTACCATATGAAGATGCATTTCTCTGACTTTCTATCAAGTTTCATTATTTTCTCCTTTGGGATATGCACAAAGGCATCACACCCAAATACCTTGAGATGTGTAAGAGAGGGTCTTTTACCATCCCATGCCTCATCTGGATTCTTGTCGGCCAAAGTCATCAACAATGAGCTATTCACTAGGTAACATGTTGCGTCAACTTCCTTTGCCCATAATTCTTGTGAGGATGTTGCACCACTGAGCATGCTCCTCGCTTTCTCCATCATCATTATGTTCATTCTTTCAGAAAATCCATTCTCTTGAGGCATGTATGGATTTGTTTTTTTTCAAGCTATAACGTGTTGTCTGCAAAACTGGTCGAACACCTTTCCACATAATTCTCCTTCGTTATCAATTCTCAACACCTTGATATTTTTACCAGTTCGATTCTCCACAAGAGATTTGAACTCTTGGAACTTCTCAAAACCCTCATATTTCTTCCTCATAAAATAAAACCATGTCCTTCTAGAGAAATCATCTATGAAAGTAACACAATACTGAGATCCTCTTCGTGAAGGGACCGACACAAGTCCAAACACATCACTATGTATCAACTCTAGTATTTCTTTAGCCCTAGTAGTACCACATGAGAACCTTACACAACTTTGTTTACCATAAATACAATGTTCATATAAGTCAACTTCTTTAGAGAAATCAGGGAGACCTTCGACCATATAATTGTGCATAGCACGAATACCTTTCTCACCTATATGTACCATCCATTGATGTCACACCATGGTCGAGTCAACTAGACAAGAAAATATGATGTCGAACTCTGGACATACCACATTAGCACTTTCTTCGGTGTTTGTTCTTCCCAATAGCTTATACAAGGTTCCAGTCTGAACTCCCCTTATTAATACCATCACTCCTTGCACCATCTTGCACATATCTTTCTCAAATACAGACTGCACACCTGCATTCCCAATCTTGCTGACTGATATCAGGTTTCAAGCCAAACCTGGGATATGTAGCACTCTTGCACGTGTTCTTATCCTTCCATATTTTAGTTTCATTCGAACTTTACCTCGTCTGACTATCATGTTCGGTGAATCATCGCCCAGTAGAACATCACCACCATCGATATTTTCATACTCACAGAACCATTCTCTGTGAGTGTTATATGATATGATGAACCATATTCAATCAACCAAGAGTCATGATCTGACTATGTACTTATGGAGGCCAAATACACATCTAATTTTTCTTCTTGCAAAGACATGCCGCCATTCAAGTGATCTTCATCGACCCTTTTCCTTTCTTGACTTACATCAACTTGTAGTCTCATCTATAATATGCGACTTTACCTCATTGCCAACATGATTTTGTTGTTGAACCAGGCGATCTAATCTTAGATCTATCCCTCGACTTCAACTTTATACTAGAATTTTTTCCTTTTCCTTTGTTTATCAATCGACCTCTTACCATCAAGGCTTTGTAGGTCACTCCTTCCATTTCTTTCATCTCATATCTTATGACAACAAAGATGCAACCACATCATCAATCTCCAATGTGATATTGTTGCTTCCAATAGAGATGACTAGGCTATCCCATGAATTTAGTAAAGAACACAACAGACTGATACGTTTCTCCTCCTCGGTCATTTTAATATCCATGAACAACAACTATATGATAACAGTGTTAAACGGATTTAGGTTCTCTATAACTGAGTCACCTTCACCCATCCTTAGAAGATACAAATTCTTCCAAAGAAGAAACTTGTTAACCAAATATTTCGACTAGTACAAGTTCCCAAACTTTTCCCATAGATTCTTTGCAGTATCTTCTTTTAAGACATTCAACAATACAGAATCTGCTAGAGAAAGTTGGATTATACCCCTTGCCTTTTTGTCAATCTTTTTATAGTCTTCCTTCAACATACTAGCCAAATTCATTCCTAGGTCGACGACAATCCATATTCTCAATATACAAGGATATCCTCCATTTTAAGCTTCCAAAGCTCAAAATTTTTCCCATTAAACTTTTCAATTTCTATCCTTGATGTGTTAGCCATTCTAACAATGAATCAATGTTTCCATAAATCTCTCACTATAACAGGAATTCCCTAGAGCTAGGACCAAGCCAAACCCTCAGCAACAAAGGCATATCCCTACAGCCAAATACAACTTTGATACCAAATGTTTGATCTAATACTGATTACAACATGATTGTAAATTTATTCATATAGTTGAACATAATTTAAACACAAGACAATGGCACACAACAACATCGACACATTATATAGAAATTGCCCTAGAAACCTCTCTCATGGAGGAAAACCAACAAACAAGCGAGCTTTCACTCATCTATTAATCAAACACTAAAAAACAGGTGTTTACAACCATGACTTGCTAGACCACAAATCACACTTCATTACATGATCATGCTACACACTACAATCTCATCGTAGTATATCATGCATAGCCATTACATCTTATTTATAGATGCAATACAACCAACTGCTCATTAATGACAATCCATAACTTCCTAACCACTTTTAGTTTTTTTTTATAGTCAACTTGAATGGGTCAACTTTGGTATATTTCCCATTGAGCCTTGGTCATTCCATCGACTTCTTTTCGACTAGTCATTTGCCTTCAACCAAACAACTATTATGGTTGGTCGACTAACTAGACTTCCATCGTTTGTTGCCTCCGAATCTAGTTGACTTATACTAGCCGATTATCAACCTTGCCGGTTGATTTAGATGCAAATAATATAGCATTCTCAACAATCCTAAATGACCCTTTGACATATGGATTTATGCTTCCATACTTGGTGGGGTGAAGGGATACATTTCATCCTCCACTAAGAACATTTTCGCCAAGTGAGGACTTATTTTACGAACCTCTCCCACAAACCTTTCATGAACTACTCCTCAACACATGAGTATGATTGGCTTAGTTCCATTGCAAAATCCAAGCTATATCCCTCCATAATGATCTTTACCCATAAATATATAACAATCATGACTAGGTCATCACATTGCCATAGTGTTGTCAAGAAGTAATAGTTCTTATACCCCTCCAGACAAACTTTTGGTTTCTCCTTGACCTACTGCAACTACTCATATAGGCTCACTAAAAGGTCCACTTAAAAAATTTCATAAATGTCAATGACCATAAATCAATCCTTCAAATCTACAAACCTCATTCAATCAATAGGTTATCATACTTCACAAAGAGGTTGATCTACCCATCAATTAGTATTATAAGTCTATTTTTGTGAGACACAATCTCACACATAACATGTTTGGGTCTTGGTAACATAACCATTTTTCAGTCGAAATGTATACCAAGGTCCACTTGAGTGTCCAACAATGGCGTTGTAGTGTAGCACCAACATATTAGTCCCTTCTTATAAGCAAATTTTCACTTTGGGCAGATAGTTGGAACTTATGATATCAAGATCATTAACATGGAAAGGGAAAAATTATATATGTTATATCTTTCATCACAATTAGCATTACATTCACCTAATGTATTTTACTATGATGCAACATATCATGCCCATGTAATCACACTCATCACAAACATAAGATGGGATCAACATAAATTAAACGTAATCCATGTAAAGCATATAGTGCAAAACCCATATTTTAGAGGGGTCATCATAACATTAAATTCTATCAAAAATAGATGCATTCCTCCAATAGTTAACAACACATCATGCTTCTAGCTAAACAATCTAATTCACAGAACATGGCATGCAAACCACACTTGTAAGTCACATAATATAAACTATAGGAGCATCTGCTAACAAAAGCTAATATTTAAGGAAAACTATCAATATGATCCCATTCCTAGCCTTTACCTGTTATAACTATCATCCCTTGGTGAGTAAACAAATTCAAAAACCCTTTTGTTGTTGGCTATTCAAACAATGATTATTATTATCCATTACCCATTCCTTCCTAATGTGTGATGACTCCATTCATTCTTTGAGCACTTTCCCTTCTTAAAACTAAGAATCATGTCTTCCAAGCTCTGGTAGATGCTCCTCCCACCATATTTTCATTTACTATGTCTTCAACCTGGCATTGAAGTCCTCAAAACAAGTGTTATGGATTAATGCCCCTCCATGACATGGGCCTACTCATTTACAAGGCACCATCATGTCCTTGCACAAAATGAAGGGGCCAACAAATATGAACATTATTATAAAGTAATGGAATTTGACATTTACTTGTATTTGAAGTTCACAAATTTTGTGTGTGTGTGTGTATGTGTGTGTGTGAGAGAGAGAGAGAGAGATTTACTTTTATTTGAAGTTTACAAATTTTGTGTGTGTGTGCGCCCGCGTGCGCGCGAGAGAGAGAATGTTTAATTGATGACATGAAAATATTATTAATTTTTTCTTTTGTCCTTGATTAATAAATATACATATATGTAATTTTATATGTCATTTCATGGTTTACAAGACATTGAGATGAACAAATGAACCCACACTAAGAAGCACAAATGAGGTTGACATGAGGGATGAGTTATCACGAACATTTGGATCAAGTCCCCATTAAGTAATAATTTAATCCTTAATTATAACTGGCTTCAAAGTGTTAGCTCCAAGATTGTGTCGTCTTAAATATGATAAGAGTAAGTGTAAAATTTGTTAGAAAATGGGAGGATGAGGTCAATTGTTGCTATTGGTTAGGTCTTTCTTTGACAAGTCAATGCACATATTATTTATGCCTACCATCACATCGCTAATACTATAGTATGTGGATTTCTTACTTGTGCATCTATACACTCAACGCACATGGATGTCTTGAGGCCTTTGTTTCTTTTGTGACAATTTGATATGGCCCCTTTATTGGAGGAGGTATTAATTGTATCATTTGTGAAAGGCATCTTCATTAGAGACTCACAAATATCTCTCCTAGTTTCATAATTACAAGATAAGAGTAGATATAGGAATTTAATTATAATAAAACTAGTATCGATCCATCTTAACTATGGCTCTATCAAGCGCCGAGAAGGATCAAATCTCATGAGGTGCAAACCTCTTTTAAAGTCTTAAACTTGGAGGAAAGGTTTTCACCTAAGGATATTTGATCCCTATCATTTGATAAAGCCAAAATTAAAATTAATCTATGATGGTTTAATTTTTTTCTTATCCTTTATTCTTTATCGTACCACAATTTTTCTTTCAAATAAAAATGATTTTAAATAATAATAATAATTATTATATATTTAATAAATTTCAAATAAAAAATAATGATATTTTAAATTATCTAAACCATATCATCAAAATAATTTAACATAAAATAATCTATAAAAATAATTAATATACAATATTAAAATTAATAAAAATAACATTTTACCATTACATAATTATAATTCCAACAACATACATAGGCTAAAAAAATAAAAAAGCATATTCATCATTTATTTTATAGATTGAAAAAATAACCATGCATGACCTAAAATTTCTAATAAAAACTTTAAGAAAGGTAAACTAATTGTCTCCATTATATACTTTCATTGAACTTAATAACATGAAAAGAAGTAATATAGGATATGAAATTGAATAATGGAGTGGATATCTGTAAACAAGAGCCACGTGGTGGCAATGTCTCCGACATTGTTACCATCTTTATGTCTAGCTATGAAAAGTTTTTTGCAATGGAAAAAATGTTGAAGGAATTGTTTTTTTGCACTTGTTATGAAGCCAAATAATTATAGTTTAGAGGTTAAAATCTAACTATCAAGGCTTTATGAGATAATTTAGATCTCTTTGATAGCTAATTTGATTAATGTGATAAACAAACAAAAGTTCTATAGTTCTTTACAATGAATGTAGATAAGAGCCATTGGCTGAAAATAAACAAAGCATCTTCATATCATAATTTTTTAGCATCATATCAATGAACATGTAAAACTAGGAATCACAACCTACCGCATTTAGGTAAACATAAATAGGTCTAAATGCCCCCATACCAAGTGTCTCCATCAATTTAACATAGTCAAAATAAGTTAATTCATAAACATTAAGTTTAAAAGAAAAGAATCCAATACAATTATACTTTAAAAATATTGGATTTTTATCTCTAATATATTGAAAAGAATTGATTAATATATCATATGAAACGAAATCCATTTGACTTCCACTTGATTTCCATTTAAAACTCCTTAAAGCTTATAGGTGTTTAACAAATGACTTTGTTGCTTTTTTCGACAATACCTTGTATGGTCTCCTCAATCTCAATTTTATCTTGTACTTCATGCTATTTATGTTTCCTTAATAGCCTAAATAGAAGAATCTTTAAACTCCTACAACAATCCATTTCACAACCTAAAGCTATCAGCCACACTAAACATTGTTTTTGCAATTTGCCAAAAAAAAAGAAAAAACCCCAAAGAAACAACAAGAAACGGAACACATGTGCATAGAAGGGAAGCTTTGAAGCTTTGTTATATTTTGAATCCATGTCTCCTCTACCCTAGGTGGCTCCGCTAGCATCTAACCTTTGTGTAACCTAGGAAGGGATATTGTACCAAGACAGAGGACATACACCACTAACTCAACAAACAAACTTGTTCTAGGAAATGGATCTAAATTTGGGATCACTCCACCAAGCACACTACTCTCTGGGATTCTTTTTTGTACTTACACTAGACATACTATTTTTATTCCCATTGACCTATTTACACTAGACATACTATTTTTAGTCCCATTGACCTACTTTTGTCATCATTTGTTGGACACTAATAAAATTACATTATCTTATCTTGTATACATATGTGAATTATCTTAATCTCTCTCTCAAAAAAATCATAAGATTAGATGTTGGTTTTTCATAAGATTATATGTCAGGGAGTCCAAGGGATTTATGTTTACTTCCTTTTCATACAATAGATTATCGTTGTCAATTAAGTCTAGCTTAAGTGTTTAAGGAAGAGAAATGTTATCCTTGTATCAAAAAAGTGTATATTTTCAGGGTATTATATACATTCTATCAAAACACTCTTCCCTCATTATGCACTAGATCCTTAGCTTCAAACTATTAATTGAAATATTTTTGTATAATCCCTTTCCAATTTATATCAAATCATGCAAAACCTGCAATTTTAACAGATTCCTTCATTTTTTAAGACTAAGTTTCCTCCCATAAGACAAATGAAATGGATGTCAAGATAAATTCCTAACCATTCAAAGTCCAACATCATCTTTCAAAACTTACCACAGATTTATTCAATCTTTTGTAAATGGTCAGCAAAAGAGAACAAAAATCCGATAGAAGGAGCCCATGACTAAATTTGGGCATCCCAATATCATCAGGAACCCTTGACAAATAATTCCTTAGAGGAAACATTCTAATTCAAGGGACTCAAGCACATCAAACTTTAGAGGACACCAACCATCCAACTTAATGTACTTTGACCACATCATGCCATGCAGAAGACTCTTACCGAAGTCAAGGAACCAAGCCAAACATCACAACTCAAGAAAACCCTCTTTAAGGAAGACAACAAGAATCTACTTATAATGAGCACTCTGTAAATTATATCTAGCCAAATTATCCTACTTATTTTAGGAAAAATAGATGTGGCTTCATGGAAACAAAAAAAAATGTCTTCAAATTATCTTTAAGTGAAAAGGTAGCTATTACACAACAGAGTCTAGTGCTATGATTCATGATTCAAAATTTCAAAGGAAAGAAATGAATTTGACATTTAAGTGGTGCACTACTAAAACAAATATTGAACACCATATTGATGACACACATGATATTGTCGTATTTAAATAAAATACTCAGGTAAAAGGCACACCAAAAATACTTGGGAAAGATATTTGCCAATCACAACCCCAATGCGAGCTGCAAGGGACTGACATAAAATAGAAACCATGTTTGACAGCATTAGTAACCAGGCAAACTCAACCCCAAAACGTGACCCACCTTCAATTGTTGTCACCCACTTTGCAGGGTAAATATATCCCATTGAGACTAGAAATGCGGTATATTTTCATTGAAAATCCTTGTATTGGCACTGCACCATCCATCTCAGTTCCAATGCTTAATGCTTCATAAAAAGATTGATCTGAAGCATTATTTTTTGTAACCTAGGTAACATATGTTTTTCCTATGGATTTTGAAGTTATATATGCTTCCTTATATTTAAACATAGCCTTTTAATATGTACAAACTGTAGAAATATTCTAGCACGACACTACTTTTTCACTCAAGAGATGAGCCAATCCAAGCAAATGAAACAAAATTTCAGTCTATTTATGGGCTGCAAAATACCAAAAACATCACCCAGAATTCATTTGGCCTGGTAGTTTCTTAAAGAAACCATTAGTTGACGAGCCTAACGGGCTCAGTTCCTATACACTTTTGTCCAGCTATATATACCAAGGAAAACACAAATCTATTACTGGGAAGAATGATTTATTTTTTCATATAACTGAATTAAGAAAAATGCGTTGAATTTAGTAGCTTAGGAATCACTCCTAGTTTTCGTTATGGTGAATTGAAATGAATTAAGAAGGTGGTAGGTCTTGTGAAATTGGATCAGGATTTCAGTCTGATGTATGATGAATGAGAACGTGTAGACATGGAAATTTTTGTTGGTATTTAGTACACATGAATGATCGATGAACAGTTTTTTACAAATTAACATTTTGAGAGATAGCTTGAGCAACAATCATTTCAGCACAAAACTTGATAATATCAATTTGTTTTTCAGTTTCTGAGTTTTATCTTCTGTTGGCTGGATTTTACATCATAGGATCTTGATTTAATGGAGTATATGGTCCTCTTGAAGCAGAATGCTGAATATTTCCCTTCCTTGAAGTTAGTGGGGCAGGGTGTCGATGTCAGGTTAAGGATTTGTTTTGGAAAACTTCAGTATGGAGAAAGTTATTTTGAGTACAGTCATTCATTCTCCAGTTACGCTCATATGATTTTAGTGATTAATCGTGTGTGGGTTCTAGCTCGGAAAATTCACTAATGATAGTTTTATGTGATAATGTTCAATTTTCCATCTAGCCATTGGGTAAGGGTAACACGCGGAATAGGAATGATTTCGGCCATATGTGAATGTTAAGACTCAGAACCCCTTCCCCCAACTGAAGATATGACTAGTCCCTTGGGCAATGGAACATAACTACGACTTGTTGAAAATATGCATTTACTCTCATGTCATGATTTCGCACTTGAAATGGAACGATGAAAGTAAGGATACATGTGTGTACCTGTGAAGAAGAATCCAGATCAAAGAGAGACAAATTAAATATTGCTTTGCTAAATTCCATAACATTTGTTGTAGATCTGTCGTTGGTTGTTACATGGCTTCCCATTGGCTGTGGATTCATTAGATGGTCGTGGATCCTCCATTCTACAGACAGGTGGTTACGAATCTGGCGGCAGTATACAAGTAGTTGGTTGAGGATCTCACTTTCTACAGGCAGGTGGTTGCATATCTAGCCTCCTCATGTTGGCATATTGCTATAATATTGTAGGTGTTGTGATTTTTTATGATGCCTATAGAAATAGCCATTATATTCAATCCCTTCCATAGCCAAATTCCTGGTGCAATGATCAGTATTTAACTTATAAAATTTTAGAAGATTTGAAAACTTGTAAAGCTAGATAGAATATAAATTATCCAGACTATTCATTTATAACAAAAAATAAACAGGAAATAGATTCATTATCCTTGTTGTGGCCTTCCCATATGTCTCTAGAGTGCTATGAAAAACAATGCTACCATGCCAATAACTAATGGTGGTGATGATAAAATGACATTGATATGTCATTGATCTGTGAAAAAATCCATTGAAATATAACACATGTTAAAATTTAAAACATTACAGATTTCAAGAATGAATGGAATGTTGCCACAACAAACTGCTGTCCAAAAAGTCTCAATATACTCCCCGAGAAAAGTTGTAAGAGTCCTACCCTTCGTGCATGGGTGTGAACTAGACCATGACCAGTAGCAACCGTAAATTCGTTGAAGTATTGTGGTACCAATAAGCACAAAAATATATATAACCCCAAGATGAACCTCGTCCTAAAACTAGCTAGGTTGGAAAATTGTAGGAAATTGAGACCCTCACCAGCTGCTCATCAAGAAAAAAAAATTCAGACACAATACAAAACCCAAAGAATTGTTTGTTTTACCCTCTATGTTGAAATTGCATCGTACAAACTAAGTGTCTACCAATATGAGTTAAGGTTTTGCACATACATCCATAATACATTATAGCTAAGATACTAATTGACTGAATTTGCAGCTCGGCACATGGGTTTTGTGTATACCTACATAACTATAGAGGAGATAGTCCAAGGAAGCTACAATGAGTGTTGGAATAGGATAAATCCCAAAATGACAACAATATCCTAGTTTGAGTTGACTATCAGTACAAATAGAGAAGAGTACCATAAATCCTGCTACTATCTAGATCACCCCACGACTTCCAAATTGTGTCAACTCCAAGAGGCCGATATTCTCACTGCAAATTCCCAAGATAAGACACAAATTTCAGAGCTAATATTGGGATAATTGGGTCAAATTGAAGCTAAGAGTTATTGGTTCTTACACTGATACTATGGACCCATTTCCAGTTCCAGACATCCCATCCAACAAAATTCCAACTCCCTATGGAAAGGACCAATACATTACATACACAACAATGATGCAATCTTCCAATTACCTAAACCCACAAGGGTGGAAACAATGAATCCATTTTCTTACCTGCCAGACTATACCACAACTGAGGACAGATGGAGGAGGAGGTGTGGCACTTGCAAACCTTGAAACAACAAAGAATTCTCTAGAATACTGTGAATTTAAAAATATAGTAGTCAATGCCAGCCTTGGTTTATAGAAAAGTTAGAACCATAGATAGCTATAAAAATTGTCAGCAAGACAAAGCAAATAAAAGAGAACAAAGATTATCATTGGTATGTCAAGCAGTCATACCTCAACAAGAGACACAAATGTTGTTTCCATCATTGCAAAAGCATTTTTTTGGTGCTCCCCGTTGAAACGTATATGGAATCCTTATCCTACAGAATAATAAAAACTAGGTTGAGGCTTTGCATTGAAAGTACCATATGAAATGACATAATAAATAGTATGAACACTTCTTATAGGAAAGCATACCAGTGAGCACTGACAACTAGTCCAGAACGGCTTGTTCGACAATGGATTTGGGTATTTTGAGGGGTATGCTTGTATGTTCTTCCTACAATGATAATATGGGTGTATGCCCACACAATAGAAATTACAATCATGATGGAAAAAATTTCAAACAAAGGTAATAGAAACAAAGACCATGTCTACTTCAAATAGAGAAGACTTCAAATGAAACTGACACTACGTATGCATGTGCCTAAAGCAATCATAATGTGAAGAATGCTACCATTGAAAAGGTAACAGAAACAGAGACCACCGTAGTTGGGAAAGCGTTCCAAGAATAACATGGTACTTAAGGCATAGTAGAATAGACAATATTTATGTAGTGGCATGTTCCCAAAAGTTTGTACACCCTCAAACCATAGTAATAACAAATATGCCATTTTCTATATCTAAAGAACCAAGAGAGTACAATAGAGATAAAACCATGCAAATTTATGCTCCATTGGTTACTTCCAACAATATCATTCTTTTGATCCTTTTAGCACAAACCCAAAACCCCAACAAGTTCATACAATGGGAGGATTGGATATACTAATCTACATACATGTTAAATGTAATATAGTCATCATTGGTTAAATGCATGCTAGCGCCATGCTCAATTCACTTAAACAGGCATGACCCTCTCAAACATACTTAACAGGAGACAACAGATAATGCTGAGATGGTTGACAGTACCAACACAATAATATTGCTTTCCATAAGTAGTGGGGAAAGCAAACTCGAAGTACAAATAAATTGGTATGCATAAAGGACTTGGACCATTTTCCAAGAGGAGCTGCAGCCAGATCAATTATAGGAAATACAAAAAAAAACACAATGTCTTGATTTCTTTATAATACTTATGAATTTTGAGCTAGGAATATCAAGCTATAGATTTTAGGAAACACTGATGAATTTCTTTCAGGCTCAACATTTACATCCCTTGACTTGCCAGTTAAAGGCGGTAAAATATGGTGAACCTCTTAAGAATTAAGAGGTAGACCAGTAATCATGTGATTCGTTCATTGTCATTGCCCCATGAGAAAGGAATCTATTGTCTATATGAAGAACATTAGTTGGAACACTGAGTAAAACGTGCATAAGAACTACACCAGCAATTTGCCTTACCAGAGGATTTCAGATTATGACATGAATTTCGGACAAATCGTTGGTTGAAATAGCAGAAACTAAAAGATCAAGAAGAAGTCTTTGATGGCATGGACTGCATGACTTTCTCATCCTAGGGGGGCACGTCGAGGCCAAATTATTGAAGCATTTCGATGAGAAAGATTCGACAATACTTTGATTAAGTTAAATAGAACCATTTTTTAAACTCAACGCGGAACTCTAGATCAACCACAATCCACTCAGACAACCTAGTTGTTAACCTCTTCGATTACAATGCTGATAAGTATGCCAATAAAAATGATTAGCATTTTATATTGCACTCAGATAAAATTATCAAGTGTGGATTTAAAGAGCTTCCCGATGACATTATGGAATAAATACAGTGTTAAATTCAATCGTCAGGAATTTTTGGGGTGCTGGTTCTTATGACCTAATACCAATTTCGAGGCAACTAGAAGTGTCAACTGGAATTTCCAACTGCATAGAATGAATTGCATGAAACTTGCTTTGCGTGATCAATTCCCAAGAAATTTCCTTAAATAACTTAATTCAAAGCTTTTTGTGGATGACAATATATTTTTAAAGAGGTGAAGAGCATATCGGTCTAACTCATGAATACTGGAAGAATCTCTTTTCTTTTCTCCATCTCGGCAGAGAAGAAGCCTAAATTTTATATCAAGAATTGAAAGTATATTAATGTTCTTACTGGATTTTATATGAAAAGATGATGCAAGGGAGTGCACGAGGCATCACTAAATAGTAACAAAGTAATCTAACAAATCGAGCATAATAAATAATGCGCTCCATATTGTAGGCTACCGCACAAAATTTCTCCACATTCTCAAAGTTGGGCCTTAACTTTTGGATAAATTCAAGGGCTGGTGCAAGGTAATGATACCCAATTATGACACGTTAGTTGCAATGACATTTTGGAAAAACAGAAATATTATCATTAAAATCAATTATTAGAGATACCTACAAAACTTTTTCCGATTAGGTGTAAAAAGATGAAACGTAGAAAAACAGATGACCTTCTGGAATATATAATTTTTATTTATGGAAAAGTGGTATAACCACCCCAAAATGTCATTATTCGAAGATTGGTATGTTATTTTTTTTCTAAAACATAATGCACATGTTTTTTTTGATCTGCCTGTTTGCTATGTAAATTTTCAATTTACAAGAAAAAAAATATGTAGAGGCGTAGGAAACAGAAAAATATTGTGCGGGGCTATTTTTCCAAAATTTTAAAAGTCAATTTTATATTTTTTTTAAATTACCGAAGTCAGTAAAGCCCTAAAACGACATTGTCAAGTTTTAATCCATCATATCATGGTCTAAAAATAATCAAAATGCATTTTTTTTATAGGTTGTAGGTATTTTCGTGCTCTTACTTGGGTTCTTTTCCGTTTTCGAAATAGGTAAGCCAATCAAAAGTTATAGGCCAAATAAACGACCTATGTTTTTTACGAATTTGACATGAGTGCAGTTTAAAATGAATTAAAAATAGAGAACAACAACAGATCTATTAAAAAATTATATATTTGGAATCTGCACACAGAGCTCGACAAGTGTGTGCAATTAATTTCATCTATAGTGCACTCGTGGAGCTTATGCAAAGCTAGCTGTGAAAAACAGGAAGTTGCAGCGTTTGATGTTTTCTGCTATAAATCAGGGATAAATCAGATCGAGCCTAAAGGTACAATCCGAAGCTAATTCCAAGCCTGCAAGGGCACCAAAAACAATTTGAATTCAAACACGCGTGCGTGCAACTACGCGCAAACGCAAACACCCGCACGCATGATTGAAAGCGCGCACGCGTCCTTGCACGTACGCGCTATTGTATGCTTTTGTATGGTTTATTTAATTTCCTTTGTCAAGGGGATACATGAAGTTGATGAAGATGTGATGATGAAGAAGATGACGATGATGGAGATGTTGATGAGGAAAGGGGAGATGACAATGATGTTGAAGATGTTGATGATGATGTTGATGATGATGAGATGATGGTGATGGTGATGATAATGATGATGCCAATGGTGATGATGATGATGATGACAATGGTGATGAAGATGACGATGAGGATGATGGTGATGATGATGAGATGATGGTGATGGTGATGATGATGATGGCAATGGTGATGAAGATGACGATGAGGATGATGGTGATAATGATGATGATGATGGTGATGAGGATGATGGTGACGAGGATGATGATCATGATGGTGATGAAGATGATCATGATCATGATGAATATGATGATGATCATCATCACTATCACCATCATCATCAACATATTCATCATCTTGTCATATTTACCTTCCTCATCAACATCTCCACCATCGTCATCTTCTTCATCATCATCATCTTCATCACCATCCTCATCAACATCAACATCATCTCCATCATCATCATCTTCTTCATCCTCATCACCATCATCATCATCATCTTCGTCATCATCATTGTCATCATCAACACCATCATCATCATCGTCCTTCTTCCTCATCTTCATCAACATCTAGGTCATCATATTCATCGTCAACGTCATCATCATCATCATCCTCATCATCAATATTGATGGCGATGATGATGAAGATGATGATGACGATGTTGATGATGAGTACGATGATCATCAACATCATCATCATGTTCATCATCGTACTCATATTCATCACCATCCACCATCATCATCATCATCATCATCATCTTCGTCATCACCCTCTTCCTCATCATCATTATCAACAACATCTTCGTCGTCATCATCATCAAATGATGACGATACAAAGACGATGATGATGATGACGAAGAAGATGGTGATGACGAGTATGATGAGGATGATGAAGATGACGATTATGATGACGAAGACAATGATCATCGTGACCATGATCATATGATGATGATGATGATGGTGAGGATGATGAAGATGGCAATGATGATGATGACGAATATGATGATTTTGATGATGATGATCATATTCGTCATCATCATCATCATCTTCATCATCATCCACCACCATCATCATCATCATTATATCATCATCATCATCGTCATCCTCGTCCTCACAATGATGATGATGATGAAGATGATGATGATGATCATGGTGATGATGATGATCATGTTGTTGATGATAATGAAGATGATGATGATGATGAGAATGATGTGCTGCATATTCGTCATCTTCTTCATCATCAACATCATCGTCATCATCATCATCAACATCATCATCATCATCATCATCATCATCGTCATCATCATCTCCATTAGTCATCATCATCATCACCATCTTCATCATCATCGTCGTCGTCCTCGTCATCATCATCATCATCATGATAAGGATGATGGTGATGACGAGTATGATGAGGATGATGAAGATGACTGTTATGATGACTATCATCATCATCATCATCATCATCTTCATCATCCTCATCATCATCCGCATCCTCACAATGATGATGATGAGGAGGAGGAGGAAGTTGATGATGATGATGAAGATGTTGATGATGTGTTGCATATTCCTCATCATCTTCATCATCATCATCATCACCGTCATCATCATCATCTCCAAATTAGTCATCATCATCATCGTACTCATATTCATCATCATCCACCATCATCATTATCATCATCATATCATCACGACAAAGACGATGATGATGTGTTGCATATTCGTCATCATCTCCAACAACATCTTCGTCATCTTCGTAATCTTCATCATCGTCATCATCATCATCATCCTCATGCTCGTCCTCACAATTATGATGATGACGATGATGATGACGACGACGATGATGATCATGTTGTGGATTATGATGATGTGTTGCATATTCACCATCATCTTCATCATCAACATCATCATCATCATCATCTTCTTCATCATCATGATCTTCATCATCATCATCATCATCATCATGACGAATATGATGATGATGATGATGATGACGATGATGAAGATGGTGATGATGATGATGACGATGAAGATGGTGATGATGATGATGATGACTACTGGAGATGATGATGATGAAGATGAAGATGATGACGAATATGCTGCACATCATCCTCATCCTCATCATCATCTTCATGATGATGATGATGATGATGATGATGATGATGAAGATGGCTATGACGAGTATGATGAGGATGATGAAGATGTCGATTATGATGACGAAGACACTAATCATCGTGACCATGATCATATGATGATGATGGTTATGGGGAGCATAATGAAGATGGCGATGATGATGACTAATAAAGATGATGATGATGGCGATGTGTTGCATATTCTCCATCATCTTCATCATCATCATCATCTCCATTAGTCATCATCGTCATCATCATCATCATCATCAACATCATCATCATCATCATCATCACGATCATCATCATCATCATCATCATCATCATGACGAAGATGATGATGATGATGACGACGATGAAGATGGTGATGATGATGATGACGATGAAGATGGTGATGATGATGATGATGACTACTGGAGATGATGATGATGTTGATGATGAAGATGATGATGAATATGCTGCACATCATCCTCATCCTCATCATCATCTTCATGGTGATGATGATGATGATGATGATTATGATGATGATGATGATTAAGATGGCTATGATGAGGATGATGAAGATGCCGATTATGATGACGAAGACACTGATCATCGTGACCATGATCATATGATGATGATGGTGATGGTGAGGATGATGAAGATGGCGATGATGATGACTAATGAAGATGATGACGACGAATATGAGGATTTTGATGATCATCATCATATTCGTCATCATCTTCATCATTGTACTCATATTCCTCATCATCCACCACCACCGCCATCATCATCATCACCATCCTCGTCCTCACAATGATGATGATGATGAAGATGATGACGATGATGATGGTGATGATGATGATCATGTTGTTGATGATGATGAAGATGATGATGAGGATGAGAATGATGTGATGCATATTCGTCATCATCATCATCATCATCATCATCATCATCTCCATTAGTCATCATCGTCGTCATCATCATCGTTGTCATCATCATCATCTTCATCATCATCATCATCCGCATTCTCTTCTTCAGAATGATGATGATGACGACGATGATGAAGATGATGATCATGATCATGCTATGGATCATGTTGTGGATGATGATGAAGATGATGATGATGTGCTACATATTCGTCATCATCTTCATCAACAACATCATCATCATCATCAATCATCATCATCATCATCTCCATTAGTCATCATCATCATCATTATCACCATCTTCATCGTCATCATCACCATCTTCACCATCATCATGATCTTCATCACCATCGTCATCATCACCATCATCATCATCATCATCGTACTCATATTCATCATCATCCACCACCACCATCATCATCATCCACCACCACCATCATCATCATCATCATCATCATATCATCATCATTATCATCATCCTCGTCCTCACAATGATGTTGATGATGAAGATGATGACGATGATGATGGTGATGATGATGATCATGTTGTTGATGATGATGAAGATGATGATGATGATGATGATGAGGATGGTGTGCTGCATATTTGTTATCATCTTCATCATCAACATCATCGTCAACATCGTCATCATCATCATCATCATCATCATCTCCATTAGTCATCATCATCATCACCATCTTCATCATCATCATCATCTTCATCATCATCTTCATCATCATCATCATCAGATCATCATGACAAAAAACCTTATTTTATTGCAATTGTGATTCCACTTACAGCAGATGAACACTATTCGTAAAATCTTCCACGATGAGGAGGCCCTCCATGACTACTTGATTAGATCCTTTACATTTCATCATCTTCATCCTACACTAAGACAAAAAATAACAGGTGCCTTAGATTTTGATTAATACAGCAATGTAAAGAAGAGTGCTCTGCATATTACATGAAGCCAAGCTTATACCTTCTGTGCTATGCTTTGCCAGCCTTCCATAGGGTGGGAGTATCAAGACTGTTATCCTTCCCCATAAATTAACCGGGCAAATATTTCCCAGCAAATAAAACTAACCATCAAGGTGCATTTTGTCACATCTGCATCGCCCTAAGAGAATAAAATCTGATGGTAATTATGAACAAATTTGACATACTGCGATCTCACAATAATCGCACCTCCGAGCAGTCTTTATACAACATTAATATATATATACTATGTATTTAATTATTCTTGATGTAATACATATGTTTCTAACTGAAAATTAAATTAATGTTTTGAAATCAAAATACACAAATTTGTAAATATACCCTTAAACTCCCAAACACCTAGAAGCACTTAAATGCACTTAGGGATTATGGGTTAGAAGAGGTCCTAAAGGCCTTTATGGGGGAGGGGCTCTAGGCATAACCCGACACATTTATATCTGTTGGGAAATAAATACAATGAAAGTTACCCACCAACCATTGCAACGTTCAGCAAGGACACGCACGCGCCAGAGGCGCGTGCGCGTCTCTGTTGAACATAAAATTTAGAAAATCACCCGCGTTCTTTCTCCCGCATTTTTTTCCTCATTCATCGCGTTCTGTTCGTTGGTTTCACACACAGTCCAACAAGCATTTTCATAGTAGATTGAATTCATACACCATTTGGATAAAATACACAATATTTGGGGCTCTATTTGGCTCTTTGTATTGAATACACACCTATTGGGCTCTATTTGGATCAATTGAGTGAATACACAACAGTTGGACTCTATTTGGCACCTTGGATTGAATTCTCATGCTACTTGGATACACATGAAATCTTCTTACATATAGTGGACACATCAAAAGAGCATTTGACATTTGAAGCAAAGAGCAATCATAATCCTTGAGGTATGGTGAAAAATTGATCTTGTTAAATGTAATTTAGTCTTCATTCACTTGTTTGAATGGCATCTATTTTGGTTTTTCCTCATGAATTGTATGATAGATCTATTTTAGTCTTCTTAATCTTCAACATAGACAATAAAAACATCCTACCAAAAAAAAACTACAACATGCACCAAGCAATGCTTTCAACCTTTCATGAAAATAATAAAAAAAATTACTTGCATCACCACCAATAACATTTCATAATTACATTCCTCCATCTAGTAGACAAACATTTGTTGAATTACTCATGGTTTCACTACAACAAATCACACAAACACCTAAACAATTGAAAACTCTTAGTCTTTTGGGGCTATTTTCCCTCATCCATACCATGAAAATGAAGTCAATATGAGCTTCTCCCTTGTAGGGAATTTGCTGGACTACTAACATCCCATACCACCATCCAATACCATCCTACTGAGTTCCTAGATGTGATGTTGTAACTTTATATGTAGGGCATTCCCAATAGCTTTTAAGATTATATGAAAACATTATCACTAGATGTTGTTGTACATAATCAATTGCTACATCGAGCTTTAATAATCATGCACATCAAGTTTTAATATCTTGTTTGTCGTTCATTCTTACAGGGGTCATATTTTTGTTTTTCCAAAAGCGCATTGAATATGGGAAACAAACGTAATAATAAAAGAAAGTCTAGAAGGAGGCCGCTGCCCCCTGAAAAGGCCCATGAGATAAGAGAAAAGGCCAGGTTGTACATGCAAAACCGTAAAAATCAAAATGTTAGTGCCTTAGATCCATCAACAAGCAATGATGAAGTGGTTGAAGTCAATCAAATCTTGCCTGATGTCGAGTATGAAAGGATGGATGTTGAACAAGTTCTTAACTGGAAACCACCCCAAGAAGAGCACCCACCTGGAGAACACACTCCATTGCAGGACCAATTTCTGAACGAAGGGCCACAACAAACCGTTGACAAGACTCGTACTTCCTTGCCAACTCCCTTGCCTCAACTATCAACCGGACAACGAAGAACTCCCTGACGTATTCATGTGGATGAAAGTTCATTTTCAGGACTTGAAGGTAAGATGTCCAAATGCACTATTGATTTCCATTGTAACAAGATAATCAAAGATTTTTTTGAATCCAAAACCGATGCAGCAAAATGTCAATTGTTTCTTGCTTTGTTAAACTCACATTGTCTAGCTCATGTTAGGAGAATTTTGTGCATAAAGGTAGTTAGAAGTTCAGAGGCCAACAATCATGTTGTTAGAAATCTACAATCTGCATTTAATTTGATTGGAAAAACTTCTCGCACAAAAGATTTTAATGCAGCCCGTCGTGTACTGTCGGAATCGATTGTAGACAAATCCACAACGCAACGTTGCCTACTATCACACACATGTAAAATCTTTAAAGTAGATAGAAAGACTCTTCAAAAGTATTCTGCCATTAGAGAAAAACTTGAGACCCCAGGCCAAAAAGATTGTTGGGCCTTTGTTGGTAGGTTACCTCGTTCAGACATGAAGCTCATTGATGTTGTTAAAGAACTAGTGCAAAAGTTTTGGCATGATAACAGTAGACCATCATCGAATCAAAGAGATGTTTTAAAGTTGAGAAAAGGTGTTATGGGGGGTGAACCCCATGTCAAGCACTTCCTTGACACCACACAAACAGAACTATATGAGAGGTTCAAGAATGAGCACACACAATTGAACTTGGGCCAAAGGTCCTTCGAAAAATGCAAACACTGGTATGTTAGAATTTGCATTGATCGCAATACATGTTGTTGTAGATACCATGTAGAATTTGAGTACTATTATGATACATATAGACATATATTTTGTGGTTTTCATACTAACATTGTGCAGGATTGCCCTTCGTTACAACCACCGAATGCATCCAGAGAATTTATACATAGCATAATGTGTGGAAGGCTTGAAGGACAAAAATATTATAAAAGATCATGTTTATATGGGATGTGTTCCAGTTGCAGTGGATTTGCATTATTGAGCCACTGCATCCATGCAATCACGGAGCACGAATTTGGGAGGATGTCTGTAGAAATGCAAAACTTCCAGTACATAACATATCAAGTAGATAGTTCGAAGGAAAGCAAAAAAATTGCATTGGTGAAGTCACAGGTAATCTAAGTTTGCATGCTTTCATACTGTACATGTTGAATTTGTACATATATATTCTGATTGAAAATGTCACGTTGTATTAATGCCCTTGGTTTTGTGGCACCAGGTACAAATTTGTGATTTCATGAAGGAATTCTACCAAAAGACCGAGCATTATGTACAGCACGTCCATGTAGCACGATGGCAGGATGAACAGTACAGACAGTGCAGGGACACCTTTCCCAAGGGCACAATATTGTCAGTTGTGGAATTTGCGGAAAACTATACCCTACAGCCACAGAATGAGATTCAAAATCAATACTACCATTCAGACCAAGTTAGCATAATGGTCCATATCACGTACAGGCACGCGCCAGAGAGCAGCAACGACATGAGGATGATATTGAAAGAGACCAACTTCTACATCAATGACAACAGGTGCCACGACCTACATTATGTGCAGCATTGCTTCAAAATTTTCTATGATCAGCTGAAGGAGAGAGGGATACATATGGATCAACATTGGATATGGTCAGATGGTTGTGCAGGCCAGTTCAAAAATGCACGTGTTTTCCAGTGGTTGAGTATGTTGCACAAGACTTATGATGTGCTGCATGTATGGAACTATTTTGAGACGGGGCATGAAAAGGGAGAGCACGACGGAGCTGGAGCATGTCTCAAAACTTCCCTACGAAGGGAGGAGATGAGGTGCATGGGAGGCCCTCATATTCGGAATACCGAATCCACAGTTCGATGGTGCAAAGAAAAAATGTCAGATCGAACCACGGAGCAACACATACCAACAGGTAGAGGACATGTTGTCAGAAATTTCTGGAATGTAGTTGATATAGATCGATCGCATTCTTATAGTTGTAGTACTGTGCAAGGCACTCGTGGATTTCATTCGGTTCGAAGCTCAAACAATCCTATATTTGAAATATGGACTCGAAAACTTGCTTGCTTTTGTGGGTCTTGCAGCAGTTGTGAGTGAGATGAGTGCGAATCAATGGATTGGGTTGATGAATGGGATCATGTATCACTTGCAGTGGACCCACATGTAGTTGCTGAAACAGTCCAGTTAGAGGAAGGCTAATCCTCTATTTCGAATGAATATGATCATATATCTGATCTTGTACAACCAGGTAAACATTTCTGCGTGCATATCCCGGTTCCCTCCTTGTTTTTGTAATTATCCAAGTTATCAAACCACTGCTTGTTGGAATATGACCTTAAAATGCATTATTGCAGGACACATCTACGTAGTTGTTGCTCCAATAGATAGTGCAATTGGGATGAATTATTGGTTGGCACGATGCATCCAGGGGAAGCAAACCCTCCTCGCATCATTAACGGATAGTGAAGGCATTACCTTTCCGACTGGCTCGATGGTTTTTCAGGGGGAGTATCTTACAGTGGATGGAAAGGGACCAAAGAGCAATGGCTACACATACACAGATTATAGACCAGGGTCGCGGGTGTATCACTTTACGCACTTGATCATGGGTACAAACATCCAACTACAGACAATGTCAACGAAGTCATCAAACAATGTACGCTACTTACTACCTCAAGCGGAGCATGAGAGGTTGTTCGAGACAATAAAAAACAGAGAGGATCCAGAAGGCCTAATTGACTGAGGTGCATAGTATAGCCATGTGATTGTTTATTCATGCACGGTTAATGTTATTCATGTTAGATGGTTTATTTGATATCGTTATCTTATATCGTTTATTTGATGTGTGAGTTTGATTAAGTTATGATTTATAGCCATGTGATTGTTTATTCATGTATGATTAACCCTAGAAGCACTAATATAACCCTACAAACATAATCTAGCCCTAGAAATGCTAGAAAGCTAAACTAACCCCAGAAACACTAATCTAACCCTCAGAAACTAATATAGAATCCTAGAAACATAATCTAGCCCTAGAAATCCTAGAAAGCTAAACTAACCCTAGAAACACTAATCTAACCCTAAGAAACTAATCTAGAATCCTAGAAACATAATCTAGCCCTAGAAATGCTAGAAAGTTAAACTAACCCTAGAAACACTAATCTAACCCTCATAAACTAATCTAGAATCCTAGAAACCTAATGTATCCCTATTAACCTAATCTAGCCCTAGAATCCGTGACCCACCACACGTACCCTCAATAGGGGGTATTTGGACTCTAAGTGGGATAGGATCACTATTAGAAGGGTTTGTTACCCAATCTATTAAGGGCCCAAGTCACATTGAGTCATTTCCAGTCTTATATAGCCTATATACCGCTAATCAAATGCCAAAAAATCCGGCTGGGAGAACACTTGTTATCTTACACACTCTAATTAACCTCTAGGCAAAGCAATGGCCATTGCTCTGCAACCTGTGAAGGCTGCGCAAGAAAAAAACTAAGTGCTACTAATCAAAGGAGGGTAGTTGTCACTGGATTGGGAGTAGTCACTTCCTTTGGTCATGATCCAGGTACTTTATAGGGAAATCTTCTTCAGGGACAAAGTGGTATCGGTGATATTGAGAGCTTTGATTGCATCAAACCAATAGACAATGACTACTATTTTGCAACAAATAACCTCCAAAAAACATAGAACCAATGACATCATAGAAAAACCATAGAACATAGAAACACACTATGTAACATAATTATCAATGAAAAATATACTTTATTATATGTTAATCCTCTTATCCTACAAATGAAACTTCCCAATATTTTGTTGCTTCCGGTTCTCTTGTCATATTTATTAGAAAATATAGGGAGATGTTTTTCAACAAAATTCAATGCAATTGCACATTTATTACATGTATATGTACATTAAGGACATGTAACTACTTCTTTAACAAAAAGAGAAGTTGAGAGAAAATCTCTTAATAAATTAACACTTAACCTAAACACAAAGATATTATAAAAATTAATCATAAAACTACTCACCTAACACATACTTAGTTGATAGAATATCTCAATTATATCAACATCCACTTAGTTAGGCTCATAACAACCACATCCACCCTGTGATACCTCATGTATACATCCACTTAACTTATGTGCACAAACTTCAACCATATGTGAACCCATCATATAACACCTTACCTAATCTAGTAGGTCAATCACTCATAATAACCATGAAGTAATAGGTCATAGTATACATATGCAAAATTCGTCATATTTGCACTTGTATCCTCATCCATTAGCATACACCAAATATATTTGAAAACATTGCATTATCAACCCTCACCCAAACCCTAGCACTAAACCATCTCCTTAATCATCACCATCACCATCGCCATCACTATCTCCATCATCATCATTGACTCTACCTCTAACCCTAACTCAATTTCCTTCTATAACCCTAGCCCTAATCCTCACCCAAACCCTAGCACTAAGCCATCTTCTCCATCCTCACCATCACCGTCACCGTCACCATCAACGTCTTCATCATCACCACCATCTCCATCATCATCATTAGCTCTACCTCTAACCCTAACTCAATTTCCTTCTATAAACCTAGCCCTAACCCTCACCCAAACCCTAGCACTAAGCCATCTTCTCCATCCTCACCATCACCATCACCGTCACCATCAACGTCTTCATCATCACCACCATCTCCATCATCATCATTGACTCTACCTCTAACCCTAACTCTAACTCATCCTCTAACTCTAACTCCAGGTTCCTCATCAAAGCCTCTATCATCATCATCTTCATGACCATCACCATCGCCATCGCCATCACCATCACCATCAATCTCTTCATCATCATCATCATACGTGCCCGGTGGAAGATTTTCCAAAGTTGACCCCCGTGTGCAAAAATTGCACACTCCCTCACTGAGCAAAACCCTAGTTTCCAAGATGGACGTACGAGATGAGGGCAGGGCCACCGGGCCGAAGGGGACGGGCACCCCTAGCACTATCTCGGTGTGCTGAATCTAATGGAGTCAACGGTTTGTCAATCCGAGCCACGGTCTTCATTCTATGGCTCGTCCCGTCTCGCATCCAAAAGGCCTTCAAGGACACCTACTGGATACCTACCGGGGGCGTAGAACTCCAATCGTGCAACAAAACTGGGTTCTGGGGAGTCATGCAGGTGTGTCTAGGCAAGTTCCGGCCAAGAATGCTAGCCAAAAGTGCTCGGTGGGTGATTTTCCAGAGTTGACCCCCGTGTGCAAAAATTGCACACTCCCTCACTAAGCAAAACCCTAGTTTCCAAGATGGACGTACAAGATGAGGGCGGGGCCACCGAGCCGGAGGGGAGGGGCACCCCTAGCACTATCCCGGTGTGTTGAATCCAACGGAGTCAATGGTTCGTCGATGCGAGCCACGGTCTTCATTCTATGGTTCGTCCCGTCTCGCATCCAGAAGGCCTTCGGGGACACCTGTTGGATACCTGTCGGGGGCGTAGAACTCCAACTGTGCAACAAAATCGGGTTCCGGGGAGTCATGCAGGTGTGTCTAGGTAGCTTCTAGTCGGGAATGCTAGCCACAAGTGCCCGGTGGGTGATTTTCCATAGTTGACCCCCGTGTGCAAAAATTGCACACTCCCTCACTGAGCAAAACCCTAGTTTCCAAGATGGACGTACAAGATGAGGGTGGGGCCATCGGGCCGGAGGGGAGGCGCACCCCTAGCACTATCCCGACGTGCTAAATCCAATGGAGTTGACGGTTCGTCGATCCGAGCCACGGTCTTCATTCTATGGCTCGTCCTGTCTTGCATCCAGAAGGCCTTCAGGGACACCTGCTGGATACCTACCGGGGGCGTAGAACTCCAACCGTGCAACAAAACCGGATTTCGGGGAGCCATGCAGGTGTGTCTAGGCAGGTTCTGGCTGGGAATGCTCAAAAAATGAATATGATAATATAATGAATTTTTCATATAAATATATAATGTTTCAATTACTTATAACAAAATGCTAAAATAATAATGAAATGAATAATGTATTTATTGTATATAACTTAAAAGTGAGAAAAAAAAATACATAGTAATTATTATATGCTTTTAAAAGTAGAAGTAGATTTAAAGCACATAATTTAAAATTTCTATGATTTCAGACAGAAAATTTTGATTTTTCTACCATTAAAATTTTGATTTTTGGTTTTGATCACTTTAGGACATTTTCTAGTGGTGTGCTCTTTGTGCCTCTCGCTCTTAGTTGGCCTTAGAGATTTCTGGCTCACTGAGTCAGAAAATATGGATAGCATCCCGGTGAGCACCAATCAAGGGACCCCTGTTCAATGGGATCCTTGTGCTTTTCCATTCACTGGGAACATTGGTACTCCCTTAATGGCTAGCTTGAATCTTTCGAGATTCACTATAGGGCTACCGGTTTGGTTGTTTTCCACTCCGAACACCTTGCATGCTCTTGACGCTTCTCAAGTAAGCAAATCAAATCAAGAGCGTCAAAACCCTGTGCCTTCTTCGTGTGTAACATCTTCTCCTCCTCCTTCTACCTCATGTGGTGAAAGTAATAATACTAGTAACCAACAGTCTAAAAGGAATAGACGAAGGAAGAATAGAGAGAAGATGCCAAAGTAAGGGGGCATCCACCTAGCCATTGGAAGTCATGCTGGGGGCACCTACCTATCCTCTGGAATTGATACTGAGAGCAAAATTTCAATCACTGCAAATCATATTGAAATCATTTCTTCAACCACTGTTGGTCATGTTGAGGACACGTCATTGATCACTGCTTGTCACATTAATGACAAGTTACCAGTTACTGTGAGTCATATTGGAGACACTGAGTCAGCCACTGCAAGTCATGCTGAGAACGTTGACATTGTCAACATACCTAATAAACAGAAGCTTAAGTTCCCTTGTAAATTTTGTGAGGGAAACCACCTGACCTATTTGTGCCATGTACTTCCAGAAGTGCAAAAAGTGTGGTCCATAGTTCAAAAGTCTTCTGCTTCTGAGCAACCAGCCACCGTAATTCATGTTGGGGGAAAGCTGTCATCCAATGCTAGTCATGCTGAGAGTACTGTTGTTGTAAAGGAGTCTAAGCTCATAGGACGCAAGCCAAAGTTCCTTTGTAAACTTTGTAAGGGATATCACCTTAATCACCTGTGCCCTGCTATTCCAGAGGTACGGAGAGTGTGGTCCATGTCTGAAGGAACCTCTACTCCCGAGTTGTCTATAGATTCCCAACAACCTGATCAACCCTTGGTTGATAAAGTGGTTGAACCAATGCAATCTTTGGTCAACCCCACTCTTCCTTCGGAGAGTGAAGTGATCGAATCGATGCAATCTTCGACCGATCCCATCAGTCCTTTAGAGACTAATGCGCCTATCCCTGAAGTCTTCTGCATTACCAGTTTGGATGTTTCTGAAATTGGGGGCACTTCATCTGTGCTGACTGAACCCCTACCGAGCTCTGGGATCATTTCCTTTGATTGGAATAGTCTAACTGGGCCTCGCCTTCCTTCTGCTACACCTTTCCAGATGAAGGTTGATATTGGAAACCATGCGATTCATCGATGTATAGTAGATGAAGGAGCCTCTGTTAGTATATTATCCCCTTATGCTTGGAGAGATTTAGGTTTCCCTAACCTTGTTACAGCTGTTAATTGGCCTTTGAATTTCAATAGAAGACCTAGTGAATGGGATTTCTCCCTTAGGTACCTATTACTTTGGGTGGAAAAACAGTCTTAGTTGATTTCATGGTTTTAAAGGACCCTATGGACTTTGATATGATCCTCGGGCGTGATTACATATATGATATGCATGCTGTGGTGTCTACGCTTTTTCGTGTGATGCATTTTCCTCACAATGAAAGCATTGTCACCATTGATCAACTTGTATTTGTTGATCCTCCTTATTACCCAGTTGTAGACCAAGAGTATCCCTCGTCAGTAGACACTACCATGTCACAAGGCAATTATGTGGCATATTGTTCCTTGAGTCTAATTGCTACTGAGAAGAAGCCTCTGAATTCATGCTTGCCTTCTCGGGATTGGGTCCCAACAGTTGACTAGGCGATATCTCCATCTTAATGTTTAGATTTGTGTTCAATCTAGGATGATATACTTCCTTCTAATGAAGTTTTCCTAGAGTCTATAATGCAGTCTTCCATTCATTTGGACATTGATCCACTTACGAGCATTCTTCCACCTTCACTTCGAGCTCGTTAAAAACAGTAAGGAAGCTACGAGCATTCTTCCACCTTCACTTTAAGCTCGTTAAAAATAGTAAGGAAGCTACGAGCATTCTTCCATCTCTCCTTTGAGCTCGTTAAAAACAGTAAGGAGGTCATGAGTTTATTTTTTCGGGCTCGTTAAACCTTTACGAAAAAGATTTTTATAGAGTTATTTCATGCTCTTGTTAGACTCTTTAGATATGACAAGATTGCCGAGTATAGTTGTCATTTCAGACTCGTTAAAGGATTTGAAGTGATATCCACTTAGGTATAAGTTTACCCATTTTCCGAGCCTTTGTGGATTATTTACGAAAAAGGTATACTCTAGTCATGCGTGGCTAGAAGAGTTCTTCTCTCATTGTTTTCTACTTTTTCGAGTGAGGAGACTAACTGTACGAAAAAGGACCTTTAGGAGTCTTCTTTAGGGTTTTCAGACTCTCGAAACATGAAAACACCAACGAGCATTCAGCTACTCGGGCTCGATGTGAAATCCACGAGAAGGTATATAGATTTATCGTTTAAGTTTTTCAGACTCTTCAAACAAGAAAACATCGGTGAGCACATACCAACTCGGGCTCGATATTAAAATCCACGAATAGGTGTATGGAGTTATTGTTTAAGTTTTTCAGACTCCTCAAAAAAGAAAACACCGGCGAGCATAAACCGATCCAGGCTCAATATTAAAATACATGGATCAGTGTTATAGAGTATTCGTCTATCTCTTCTTCAAACTCTGTAAAAAATGAAGAAGGTCCTGAGTTTTCCTCTCATGGGCTCGTTAAATTCACACATGGTCGGACTTATATCAAGCAATCTTATCCCTCTTTCTTCAAGCTTGCTTCAAAAATGAAGAGAGACTATTGAGTTTTCTTTCTTGGACTCATTAAAACCAACAAGAAGGATATTCTTTGATAAAAAAGGAAAAGGGAAGGGAAGGATATCAACCATCTTTTCAGTTTAAAGGTAGTAAGTCAGTCATGTCCTTGAACAAAGCACCTTTTTGAGTCCATCATTCAATTGGGTTTCAGTTTTTGACCTTAGGATGAACTTGATCTCAGAATTTTCTATTCCTCAGATTGGTTACTCTTCCAATCATATGGAGAATCTGCCAATGTCTCCTACATTGCAGGTTTATATCACGTTCTCGTTGTGTTAAAAGATGCCTAAGTCACTTTTGTGTCGTGCTCAATGTTCAAGGATACAACTTGTGTCGGCCATTCTGCAGTTACCTTGACTTCATATGTCAGCCATCCTTGGTGTCAGTTTGTTTCATCTTGTATCAGTCCTACTCCAAATCAGCTCAATCTTTTGATTGTCCCTCGTGTTGGATGATGGAGGATGCATTAAGGCCTCCCTTCCAATGGAATTCTTCCCATCAACTTCAACTCATCATGCTCTGGGAATGAAGTCTAGAGTTTCGAATAGTACCTTGTGGATTGCAGTCATTAGTGGCAATTACCCTCACTATTGGATAGTGGGAATACATCAATGTCTTCTATGCGATAGATTCTTCAAGTGTTCGACTTCAAGTCCACTTATTCACACTTGTTAGAATGTACTAGGTACCTTGGGCCCCATTTTCATTATTTGTGGATGCCCTCGCGTTTGTTAACGGTACACATTAATGACCGATAATCAAACGGTACCCTCCATGTTCGACTTCAGCTCATTTATTCGCATGGATAGGGTTCGTACCTTGAGATGTTTTGGATGAAGACCTTGGGACTATAATAGCATCATCATATCTATGTTATTACCCAAGTTGTGCAAGACTCAGCCACACTCATTTTTTGGCTCTTAAGGAGACATAGATCCAACTTGTTGTTATGGATCTGATCTCCTCTTTTGGACATGGATCCACGCTTGTATTTCAGTGGCCATGTTATATACATCTCCCAGTTATGTATTGGATATTATGTTCTATCATACTGAACATCTATTTGATATCAAGATTTTAATTGCTCGCTAACCTTGGTTTTTGTTTGCAGGTACTTTTGTGACTTCGTCCAGTGGTTTCCTTGCTCCTCCTCTGACTTGGATTGTAATGTATTTCGGCCATCGTTTCCCTCTGACCTCACACATTAGGGGGCATCTATTATAGGTCAAATCAACACTTCTTCGTCCATGATCACATTGCCCTATTGATCACACAAAAGGACACCATGGATGGAAGAGCTAGATTGACCTTAAATGACTTAGTGCTGAGATCCCACATCTTCAACTGAAAACCTTATTTTTCTGCATATTTCATTGGAAAGTCGCGACTATAATAGTTGACATCTAGCGGGGCATGCGTGGGTTCCAATATTGACAACCCACGCACATCACTTAAAAGTTGTATGCGCTAGTTGCTAAGAGAACTAGCCGCGCACCATGCTCTTGTTCCCTAGTGTCATACTCGCGGGTATCTTAAGATGAAATTGAAAAATATATTAAGAATACGAATTGGGATTAGTTGAATTTGGTATTATAACTCCCCCAACTTCCCAATTCAACTGCCTCGTGAATCTAACTTCCTACCTTGGCCATAAATACAAGGGGAAACCATGAGGAATGGGCCAATGGAGAGAAAGCTATTGTTATGCTAAAGGAATTTCAAGTCAAGAGAGGAGCAGGACCCCAGAACTTGGTTGCAGAAGTGCTTGGAGCAAGATCAGGTATATTAGTTGTATTTTGTTGCATTTCTTTGATAATAAAGATCGAGATATTCTTACCGTCCCAATAAAATGTCAATTATATTGGATTTTTTATTATAACTAATGTTATATTGTTTCGTCAATATTATTATATGTTTATAGTCAAATCATTTTGAGGAAGGTTTGTCGGTTTTGTAGGTATATTGCTGTGGAGATCAAGAGAAAGCTAGGACCCGGCCTCCATAAATAAGGTACTCTTTTGTAAACCCTAATCTCATTTGTTTACAGTAATTAGTGTGAAACCCTATATATCTATCTGTCAGCCCCATGTACGTTGGTAGCATCCATCCCCTGCTATAAGGTATTTTCCCTAACAACATGTACCAATAGGTATTCTGGTGCTAATTAGGAGACTATGTTTCATTTTTGTGGAAAAGGAATTATGAGGAGTCTACCTATCATTGTATAGCCTGGAGCAAGTTATCCCTTCCAAAGGAGGTGGGAGGTTTGGGATTGAAGCATCCCCTATGCTTTGCAAACGCTCTAGAAGCCAAGGGGGTATGGAGGATTCTTAAGGGGCACAGTTTATGGGTGAAAGTGGTGTGTCAAAAATATATTTTCCCTCTTACTAATGAAGAATGGTTCAAGTCCAGAATAAATCCCACCATGAATGTTTCCAATATGTGGAAGCCAATAATTTTGGCTTTTGAAGTGATTGGGGATTGGTTGGTCTGGAGAGTTGGTGATGGCAACAGGGTCAGGCTTGGTTAGGATCCTTGGATTGGTTTTTCGGGTGTTCATATTTTACCTTAGGCTATAGTGGAATCCCTCAGGGACTAGGGACTAGTCATGCAGGGACAGGTTGGGGATGCTGTAAATACCTCTCCCATTAGAAAAGTTTGGCTAAAAGCAAAGGATTTAGGATTTGAGGATGATGATAAAGTTATGTGGGAAAGATATGATAAGGACTTATTGGAATGCCATGTCAGATTGATGGACAAGGATGATGAACTATTATGGTCCGGAAATGCTATGGGTGGTGGCTATACCCAAAACTTAGCCTATAGGGTCATCAGGGTAGAAGAAGAAATACCTGAACCTCCATGGTGGACCATTGTGCTTTGGAAATTCAAGTGTCCTCTTAAAGAAAAAAATTTCTATGGTTGGAACTTCCAGATAAAGTTCCTGTGTATGACTCCATGATCAGAAGATTATGGGTGGGCTCGGGTTGGTGTCCCCTGTGAAAAGAAAACAATGAGAATATATACCATCTTTGGTTAAGGGCATTCATTTCAATTGGACTAGACATGAGATGACAAGGGATCTACAGGCCGAGGTTAACAATGCGGCATATAAAGAATTCTTAGCTTTGCCTATTATTCTTATATGGGGAGCCTAGCTTGCTAGAAACAAAGTCATCTTTGATGAGATTTATATTACTCCATCTGTGTTTGCTTCAAAAGGCTTAGCCATCCTCATTCATTATCCACGGGATGATGACCCTCTAAAAGTGAGAATCATTTTATGTTGAAGAATGTAACTTCAGAAGATATTCTTATTTGTATCACTTGTATTATTTGTATTGTACTTCCTTCGGGAATTATTATAGATGTAATTGATCATGTAAAAGTCATTGAAAGAGTCAGTGTAAACCTTAACTGTTATGTCAGCCTAGAAAGATCCAAAAAAAAATATTATTTTATTATTAACTGGACAAGTCAGACCTGTTAGGAGAGTCAAGTTGGCCCTATTCGAGAAAAAGGTCATGTCATTGATTAGTATAAATGAGGATCTTTCCCTCCTCATTTGGTCATCACACTCACTCATCAATTTCGCATGAGTAGAGAGATAGATGTTAGAAAAACAGGATCACGGAACAATAACAATAAACAAGATGCAAATATAAATCACATAAAACACATTATAAGAGAGACACCAATATAACGTGGTTCACCCAAGATGGGCTGCGTCCACACAGAAATCGTCAGTCATTATTATTATACCATCCAACAAATGAAGGGATACAACCTCTGGCACATCCGCTACAACTTCCTCTTCACTCTCTCACAGTCTCTCTCACACAATCATAGATATTTGCAATGCTACAATACCCAGCCATATTACAATGCCTTCCTTTTAAAGAGGGATTACCATGGGAAAATACTATGGGACACCCAATACCATGGGCCCGTAAATCACCCATTATTGACCAAGTCATGACTATGAAATTACAACATTTTACAAGGCATTTTTCCAAAAAAATTCTATGGGGGAATTGCCCCCAAACCCTTGCCACGGGGGGCTCCCGAACTAGTTGTCACCCCCCTTGGACCCCCTAAGGTGACTATTTTGGGGGGGAAATCCCATCCAAAACCCCCCGTCATGGGATGGGATCCAGACACGGCTGAAACGTGACCTCTAAATAAGGAAGATCAGGCTCCACAACCAACAATATCCCACTTTGAGACTGATCACAACAACTCCACCGCTGCTGCACTTGCTTGACTAGCTTGACTATGCTCTGAACCTTGGATCTAGAAAATTTATCATCTTCACCTTCATGCTTGAAGGCCAAAACCGAGCAGGAACTAATTTTCTCTCTGGTTACTACCTTTGTCAACATGTCTACAAGATTCTGGCTAGTGTGTATCTTTTCCAACTTCAATAGTTCATCTTCTGGAACATACCGTATGAAATGGTACTTGAGTTGTATATGTTTAGTCTTAGAATGGAAGGCTAAGTTCTTTACAAGATGAATGGCACTCTGGCTGTCATTGTACAACCTGTTATTCTCATGTTTCTTACTTGATTCCTACATGAACCTCTGTAACCAAATCATCTCTTTACTAGCCTTTGTAGCAGCAACATACTCTGCTTCCATTATTGAAAGTGCAACAACCTTTTGTAGTTTTGAAATCCAAATTACTATTGTTCCACCTAAAGTAAAAACATACCCTGTGGTGATCCTCTTGCTATCTTTATCACCTACCATATCTGCATCAACATATCCCTGTAGAACAATGTATGAACTTCAAAAACATAATGCATGAGTGTTAGTACCTCTCAAATATCTGAGAATCCACTGTACTGCCTTCCAATGTTCTTTACTTGGATTGTTCATATACCTGCTCATAACTCCCACTGCATGTGCAATATCTGGTCTTGTGCACACCGCGACATACATCAAGCTGCCAAATGTTGATGAATAGGAAACCCTGTACATGTAATCTATCTCTTACTGTGTCTTGGGACACATCTCCTTACTTAGTTTGAAATGGATGGCCAAAGGTGTACTAATTGGTTTTGCATTCTGCATTATAAACCTCTCCAACACCTTTTGTATGTACTCACCATGAGACAATGTCAGTTTGCGATTTTTCTCGTCTCTTGTTATTCTCATACCAAGGATTTTCTTTGCAACACGCAAATCCTTCACCGTAAATGAATTAGCTAACTTCCTTTTGAGCACATTTATACACTGCATGTTAGACCCTACAACAAGCATGTCATCCACATACAATAACAAGATAATATATCTTCCATTATCTAGCCTCTTGAAATAAACACAGTGGTCCGAATGACATCTACTATAACCTTGTTCTGTCATAAACCTGTCAAATTTCAAATACCACTGCCTCAGAGCTTGCTTCAGGCCATACAAGCTCTTCTTCAACCTACATACCAAATTCTCCTTCCCTTTGACCTCATACCCATGTGGTTGCTGCATATAAATCTCTTCCTCCAAATCCCCATGGAGAAAGGTTGTTTTTACATCTAACTGTTCAAGATGCAAATCTTCTACTGCCACTAGACTTAAAATAATTCTAATTGAAGTCATTTTAACAACAGGAGAAAATATTTCATCAAAATCTATACATTTCTTTTGTGCAAACCCCTTTACAACCAGTCTGGCCTTGTACTACTTATTTCCTCCATCTTCTTCCTTCAACCTGTAAACCCATTTGCTCTGCAATGCTTTTTTACCTACAGGAAACTGAACCAAATCCCAAGTCCGGTTTCTTACCAATGAGTCCATCTCTTCATTCATGCCTTGATCCCACTTGTTTCTAGTTTCCACCTGCATTGCTTCTTCATAACATCATGGTTCACAATAATTAGTCATCAATAAATAATAGAATGAAAGAGAGAATCTTTCATGGGGTCTACTTAACCTGGTAGATCTTCTAACACTTACAGGATTTTGAGGTACCTGTTGTTGTTCTTGATTTCTTGGCACCTTTGGAACTTCATTTTCCTTGATTTCATCAAGCACTGTGTACTCTGTGTTTTTTTTTCCTGTTTCTTTTCCTGCAACTAATCTTTATACATGACCTTTTCATTGAATACCGCATCTCTGCTCCTAATGATTTTGTTATTTTCAAAATCTCATAAGCGATAACCAAAACCATCAACCCTGTATCCAATAAAGGCATATTTCTTGGATTTATCCTCAAGCTTTGTTCTATTTTCTTTATCAATATGGACAAATGCTTCACAACCAAAAGTTCTAAAAAAAGAGTAGTTTACCTTTTTACATGTCCACGACTCCTCTAGAATACCACCATCCAAAGCACTTGAAGGCCCTCTATTTATTAAGTAAACAACAGTATCTTGAGTATCTGCTCAAAACTGTAAGGGCAACCCTGCATGCAATCTCATACACCTTGCACGCTCCATGATTGTTATGTTCATCATTTCTAACACATCATTTTCTTGTGGTGTTCCTAGGATTATCTTCTCTCTACAAATTCCATGGTATGAACAATAACTATCAAACTCCTTGCCGTAGTATTCACCTCCATTATCATATGTGAGACACTTCAACATTTTTCCTATCTCGTTCTCAACCAAAGCTTTCCATTTCTTAAAAGTAGCAAACACGCCATATTTCTGTCTAATGCAATAAACCTAAGTCTTTCTAGTTGCATCATCAATAAAAGTAACATAATAACAAGAGCCACCAAGAGATTGTACCTGAGTTGGTCCCCATACATCTGTATGTACAAGCTCTAACTCTTCACTCTTCTTCTGTTTCCCAACCCTAAGAAATCTGACTCTCTTGTGTTTTCCATAAACATTGTTCTCACATAATTCCAAACTTACCTACTTCATATCTGGAAACAACTTCCTTGAGTGGAGAATCTGCATCCCCTTCTCACTCATGTGGCTAAGCTTATGATGCCACAATCCTGTATCTATTCCTGTGGAAGCTCAAGAGATAGAACAATCAGTATTATGAGGACATAAATACAACGTACCTATCCTGTCTCCTTTTTCTATCACCATTGATCCTTTAGTGATCTTCCACCATGTTTCTCCAAACGTAGATAAACAACCACCATCTCCCAACTGCCCTGTTGAGATCAAATTTCTTTTCATAGCATGAATATGCCTTACATCTTTCAACAACCATTCACCATTCTTTAACTTTATCCGTACCTTACCCATTCCAACAATTTTACATGGTTCATCATCACCCAATAAAACATGTCCAAAATTTCCTAGAACATAATCATGAAATAATTTTCTATGGAGTGTAGCATGACATGAAGCCCCTGAATCTACTACCCAATAATCACTAGTATTATCTAATACGAGAATCAAAGCATCTTGTGACACATCACTTGCTACATTTGCTTCCTGAGTAGTCTCCTGTTGTCAGTCTCCTTTATTGTTTAGAGATCTGCAGTCTTTCTTCAAATGTCCTTTCTTTTCACAGTTCCAACACTCTATATTTCCCAATCTGGACTTGGATATGCCCTTCCTGGACTTGTTGTGTTTACCTGGGTTCTTTCCTCTCTCCCTTTGTCTTCCCCTGCTCTCCATGGTCAATGCATTACCTGATGTCTCACCTGTGCTTTTCCTTCGCATTTCCTCGCTAAGAATAACACCAACAACATCATCAAATTTCAAAGTGTTTGAACCAGAGACAAAGTTACTTACAACCATGACCAAGCCATTCCAACTTTCTGGAAATGAACACAAGATTAGAAGATCCCTAACCTCATCATCAAATTTCACTTTTACAAAACTTAGCTGATTTGTAATCATATTAAATTCATTTAAATGATCAACAACATATCCACCTTCTGACATCTTTATATTAAATAAGCGCTTCATTAGAAATACCTTGTTGGAGGCCGAGGGTTTTTCATACAGCTTACCCAATGCGCTCATCAGGCCCTCTCTTGACTTTTCTTTTGAAATATTGAAAGCCACCGACGAATCCAAGCATGATCGTATTGTTCCCAGTTCCTTTTTGTCAAGAACATCCCATTCTTCGTCCTTCATAGTTGCCGACTATTTTGCTTTTCCTCCCAATGGTAGGAATATACCCTTTTGATACAGATAATCCTCCATTTGCATCTTCCATAACTGGTAGTTTTGGCCATTAAATTTCTCGACCTTAAAATTTCCTTCTTCCGCCATTGCTCCCAGTTGAACCAGGAACCCTTCTCTCCTATGAGTTTATCTGCCAAATAGATCTTTGGCTCTGATACCAATTGTTAGAAAAACAGGATCGCATAGCAATAACAATAAACAAGATGCAAATATAAATCACATGAAACACATTACAAGAGAGACACCAATATAACATGGTTCACTCAATATGGGCTACTTCCACATAAAAATTGTTAGTCCTTATTATTATACCATCCAACAAATGAAGGGATACAACCTGCAACACATCCGTTGCAACTTCCTCTTCACTCTCTCACAATATCTCTCACACAATCAGAGATCTTTACAATGCTACAATACACAACCGTATTACAATGCCTTCCTTTTAAAGAGGTTTTAAAGAGGGGTTACCATGGGAAAATACTATGGGACACCCAATACCATGGGTCCGTAAATCACTCAGTATTGACCAAGTCATGACTATGAAATTACAACATTTTATAAGGCATTTTTTTTCAGAATTTTTCGCTAAGGGGGCGATGCTCTTGAACCCCCACCGGGGAGGAGCCGGCAACAACTATTTTGGGGGGGCAATCCCCCTCAAACCCCCTCGTGATGGGATGAGATCCAGACACGGCTGAAACACGACCTCTGAATAAGGAAGATCATGCTCCACAACCAACAATAGAGTCATAAAGAGTAGCTGCTTTTGGAGTCTTCTTTTTTTGGGTTATTACACGAAGAATACTGTTGTACATTCTGATGAATCTATATAGAAGAAGTTTGTTGGGTTTTTCTACCCCACGAGGGTTTTCCTAGGATAAATTATTGTGTACTATTGTCTATGTTGTGCTTGTTTATCTTTCAGTGATCCTTATTGTTACTACATTTAAAATTCTAACATGGTATCAGAGCTGGCCCCGAAAGAAAACATTGTGCAGCTGTTGCAACTGACAGAACTAGGGTTCCATTTTATGGAATCCTTTCTCCACAGATCAGTTGAAAAAGAGGGTCCAAGCAAATCGCCTCACTAAGGCGCATCTTTCTATCAAAGCAGAATTCCAATCAGAGAATTTTTATTTTTGGGCCCACCACTACAGCTCGGAGAACTAGGGCATCAAGTTTTTGGAGGATCTGTCCACAAAATCAGAGAAAAAGTACCTTTGCTCAACTTTCCTTGGGGAGGTGCATCTTTTCCTCCTCCCAATTTCTCAAGATCTTGAAGTTGAGAAATAAGGGTTTCTCTGACAAACCCTAGGTCACCCTATAGCCAGATCTCAAAAATCAACTCTTGATTGGAGCATCTCATTTGGTAAGTTATACTCTCTCTATTTCCATTTGAGGTTCTCATTTATCAAAATTTATCAAGATGAAAAATCATACCAAGCTTGAGGATAAGCTTGAAGGGTTAAAAAACTTCTGAGCCTAGAAGTATAGGGTGATTCTCATTCTGGAAGAGCATGAATTGGACAAGTATGTCACAGAAGTAGTTGCGGAGGCAGAGGGAGATGAGGACAAAGCAAAGCATAAGAAGAATCCGATAAAGGCTAAGAAGATCGTAGCTGACTCAATCAAGGATCACTTGATCCCACACATCTCATATCCGAAAACTTCGAAAGAGATGTTTGTTGCTCTAAAGGGACTATTTGAAGGAACCAACATCAATAGAAAGATGACCTTGAGGACTCAACTCAAGGCTGTGAAAATGTGAAGTAATGAAAGCATCCAATCTTACTTTGCAAAAGTATACCACATCAAAGATCAATTAAGTGCCATTGGAGACCAGGTCGAGAATGTAGAATTAGTGATGACTACCTTGAATAGTCTTCCAAGAACATGGGAATCATACATTCAAGGAATATGTTCAAGGAAGAAGCTCATTATGTTCAATGCAATTTTAGAATCATGCATCCAAGAGGAAGTAAGAATTGAAGCCAGAGAAGAAAAGTTAGGAGATGAAGATAATCAAGCTCTAACAGTTCATGCCAAAAGAGGCAAGAAAGAGGAACATCATCATCACAAGTTTAATAGATCCCACAAGGGTCGAAGATTCAAGTATTAGATGCTACAATTGTGATGAGTTGGGACACATTGCAAGACATTGTCCCAAGAAGAAAGGAAACAAGAAATGAAACAAGAAAATACATCATGCTCATGCTGCAGAGGATGATGAACCAGCTAAGACGAAAGAAAAAGAGGATTCTTCAAGTGATGAAGAATATGTGTTGATCTCAACACTCACAGGTACAATCTCACTTGGTAATAATGATTGGCTTGTTGATAATGACGTTTCTAAGCACATTACGAGATTCAAGGATGCTCTCAACAACCTCACAGAAAAGGACTCACCTCACAAGGTGAAATTAGGAGATGATTATCAGTATCCCATAAAAGGGGCAGGAGAAGCTTCTTACAAGCTTGAACCAGGGAAGCCTATTAAGTCCTATATGTACCTGGACTGAAGAAGAACCTACTTTCCATCTCAGCATTATATGAGATAGGATTCTGAGTAGCATTTGTTGATGGTCAAGTACTTATGTGGCCCAAAGGTAAAACCTTTTGTTATCTCCCCAAATAATTTTGTCGAGTTGATCAATTTTAGATGATAGGATGTCATTTGAAAATTCATTTCTAAATTTCTTAAGGCTCATTGTTGATAGCTTTATGCATGTAATAAAGTTTGAAAAGCATTAGATTGGGTTTTCATTTCAAAAATTTCAAAAGACAGGTTTTGGTAGCTAAGCACTTATCTAAAATGGTCCCTAAGCTATTGAAAGCCCTGCTTTTGACAGCTTAAACGAAATTTTCGAGGCTCTCCTAGCTACCGAAAGTGAAAGGATATTTTGAAATGAAGGCAGATCAGATAGGAAGATACCCATGCGCCTAGCATTAACAGTGAAAGAGGTGTCAAAGATCGTATAAAGAAGCAAAAGGGCCATCCACGAATATTCGTCGTTGGTACTCAGCAGGTCTGAGAAATTCTTTTGATAAAATGCTTCCAATGACAACGCAGTTTTCAGGAGTAGATGATGGAGAAGGAGAAACCATTTGGTCACGCTCTGCATGATCTTTTCACAAATATATCATCATTGGTTCCCTTAGCAACCGAATACAGAGCTTTCGATAGTTTATTCATTACAAATTTTGAGCCCTAAGCCACCAAAAGTGCAGGAGCTGGCAGATCACTCTTCTTTTCTCCAGATCGAAGATTCTTTTTCCAGATCATGTGAGAATGGTTTTAAATGAAATATAATAGTTAAATTGATGAGTTTTGTTACTTCTCTCTAGTGTTATAAAAGGAGAATGTATTGCGCTGCAAACTGGAGATTTTCTTATAGGTGGCAGATTTGGTTAACCTTGACCTTGTATTCATCTCTTGAAGCAATGACTCATAGTCCAGATGGTGGATAGAAATTAAGAAATATTCCTACATCCTCCAGCATGCAGAGCAGTTGTCGAAAACATGGAAACTATCAAGATGGAGGCGAGAATATTTACTGCAAAAAATTGGCGTTTTTACTGTCAAAAGTCATCATTTTCAAATGACGATTATGAGCGACTGGGGAATCATTTTGCAAAACGTTCAGAGGTTTTTGTTCCTAACATTCTAGAGCACAATAAAATCCCTTCGTTTTCCTACAGGTGTTTCAGGTTGAGAGAATCGAATCCATCTCTGAGCCCCAATTTTCGGAGCTCAGAATCTGCCTGTTTGACACATGTTTTTGAATTGAAGGTCTCGGGCAAATGAAAACGAATTTCAATAATATGAGGAAGGTTTTGGCTCAAAACAAGTCAATATACAATAACCTAATTTGGTTTATACACAGGTGTCACAGATTTGGAGAACTGAACCCATCTCTAAGCCCCTTTTCAGCAGTTTGGCCAAATTAATGGCATTTTTACTGTGCAGAGTCATCATTTTCAAATGATGATTTTGAGCGACTGGAGAATCATTCTAAAAAACGCTCAGAGGTTTTTCTTCCTAACACGTCATAGAACAATAACCTCTCTCAGTTTTCCTACAGGTGTCACATATTGGGAGAATCGAATCCATCTCTGAGCCCTATTTTTCAGCAGTTTGGCCAACTTAAAAAATGATTTTTCCTGGTTTGTTAAAAAACGGTTTTGATCTTCTATCTTTAGGATTTTGATCCAACTTCTTAGGATTTGGGGGAAGGTATTGTAAAGGATATAAAACCTAGATCTTGAGAGCAAGAAAGGGTTGGATGTTAGAGACTAGACTTATTTTATTTGGTGACAAGACCATTTCTTGATGTATTCGGCCTGCAAGCTTCTTTCTTTTGATATCATCAGATCCTCTTTTTCTTTATGTCTATGCTTGTGAGTGAACGCTGTTCTTCATCTATGTTTAATTAATCCATTGGTGACTATCATCTCACTGTTTGATTATTGAGCAAAGGATCATAAGTCATTTTACTGATTTCTAGACCCATCGTATGTGATTGCTTTATGTATGATCTGGTTGATGTGATTAGTTTATGTCCCATTTGATACACAATTATCTAGTTCTATCTCTCGAAGGCCTTGCACAGTTTGAATATGACTGGACAATCTTAATATATCATCCAGTAATCTAGATATTCATCTTGATCCACCCATCATATGAGAAAAAGGTTAAGTTACCAGGTTCCTTTGACTTACAACCTAGAAGGACTCCTGGAGTGATAACACCTTTGATGATGCAATAGTGATTGGGGTGCAAGAGGGGGGACTATACAAGCTCAAGGGACAACCAGAACAAGCCTTGGTTCATGAAACTATGGAACCAAGTGAATTATGGCACATAAGGTTTGCTCACATCAAGTACAAGGCATTACCAATTGTGAGCAAGATGGTGAATGGTCTACCCAAGATCCACACTAATCATGAAGGCATATGTAAAGGATGTGTGGAAGGGAAGAATGTGAAGAAGCCATTTCTGAGTAGTGATAGCAAAGCCAAAAATATTTTGGAGCTTATACATTCAGATGTTTGTGGACCTATGTCTTCCAACTCATTAACCGGGTATGCCTACTATGTTTCTTTTATTGATGATTATTCTCGTAAGACTTGGATTGATTGCTTGAAATCAAAAGGTGAAGTATTTAGCAAGTTCAAGGAATTTAAAGCCCTTGTATAAAATCATAGTGAAAAGAAAATAAAAACATTAAGATCAGATAATGGAGGTGAATTTACCTTAGGAGACTTCAAAACACTATGTAAAGAATTAGGGATTAAGAGGGATATGAGCACTCCCTATAATCCACAACATAATGGGATTGCAGAAAGAAAGAATAGAACAATAATGGAAGCAGTGAAGGCCATGATCCATGATCATGACCTTGCAATGCACTTATGGGCGGAAGCAACAAGAACAATAGTATATGTTCAAAACATAACTGATCCCCACTGTGTACTTGAGAACAAGACATCTGAAGGGATGTTTACAGGAGAGAATATAGAGGTCCATGATTTCAGAATGTTTCGCTGCCCTGTATATATACATGTTCCAAAAGAGAAAAGCACCAAGTTGGAGCCTCAAGGAAAGAATGGCATCTTCGTTGGTTATAGTGATTCATCAAAGGCATACATAATATATATACCAGGCTTCGAGAAGATCAAGACTAGCAGCGATGTAACCTTTGATGAAGATACAATCTTCAATAGATCTAGGCAGATTCACTCCAATGAAGTACATGAAGAAGAACCTGAGACTCCCAGAGTTAGAGATATTGTGATGGAAGAGCAGATTCTAGAAGAACCTGAAGAACATGATATGACTGAGCCATAGAGACCTATAGATCCATCGAAAGAGGTGAACACACACAAGAGAAAAACAACCTGGGTACGAGCTATTATTCAGGATGTAGAGAACTATGGTGCTCCAGAAGGGAATTCCATAGAAAACAAGAGACCTTGACCATACTCCGGTTATGTGGCATTACTGTGTGACATCATTGATGTTGAACCTTCCAGTTATGAAGAGGCAGCTGGAAATAAAGTATGGAAGGATGCTATGATCGAGGAATATCAATCGGTCATGAAGAATGATATATGGGAGGTGGTTCTGAGACTAGAAGGAAAGTCAGTAGTGTCTTCCAAATGGATCTACAAGATCAAGCATGCGACAGATGGAAGTGTCAAGAAATACAAGGAAAGGTTTGTGGTTCGAGGTTTCTCCCAGAAAAAGGCATAGATTATGAGGAGACATTTGCTCCCGTGGCTAGATACACTTCAATCATATCTATACTTGCTATAGCCAAAGTGATGAAGTGGAAGGTACATCAAATGGATGTGAAGACTTCCTTCTTGAATGTCCTAGTAGAAGAGGAAGTGTATGTGGAGCAACCATTGGGTTTTGAGACACATGTCAGGCAGATTCATGTGTGCAGATTAAAGAAGGCCTTGTATGGTTTGAAACAGGCACCCATGACATGGTACGGCATGATTGATGGGTTTCTGATGAGCTTGGGATTTACCAAGAGTAAAGCATATTCCAACCTTTACTACAAGGTTGAAGAGGGATATCCCGTGATTCTATTGTTATATGTATATGACTTGTTTTTGACAGGTAATGAGAAGCTCATAGTAGAAACGAAGAGAAAACTTGCCGCAAAGTTTGAGATGAAAGACTTGGGTATGATGCATTATTTCTTAGGTCTTGAGGTGTGGTAGAATCCAGAGGAACTTTTCTCGAGTCAAGGAAAATATGCAGTAGAGATCCTGAAGAGATTCAGGATGATGGATTGTAAGGCCATGGCCACACCTATGGCATCGAATCTGAATTTTATGAGTGATACTTCTTCAGCACTGGTGGATGCCACAGTATATAGGCAGACTATTGGTTCGTTGATGTACTTAACGAACACGAGGCCATATTTATGCTTTGTGGTGAACAATCTAAGTCAGTATATGGTAGGGCCGAGACGAGTTCACCTAGTTGTTGCAAAGCATGTGTTGGGGTACCTAAGGGGTATGGTTGATTAAGGCATCATATATGCATTGAATAAGAGGATTAACCTGCAAGTTTATGTTGAGGCAAATTGGGCCGAGAGTGTCACGGATAGAAAGAGCACATCAGTGTGTTGCTTTAGTTTGGGATCGGGTATGATCTCATGGTTCAACAGGAAGCAGACGAGTGTGGCACTCAGTACTTCTGAAGCAGAGTATATCACAGCTTGTCGGCAAGCTGCGAGGCAGTGTGGCTTCAAAAGTTTCTAGTAGGGTTGTTTAATCTCAAGTTAGAGGCGACTTGTGTCTTTTATGACAACCAGAGATGTGTGAAGTTATCTAAGAACCCTATGTTTCATGACAAGTTGAAGCACATTGAGATTAGTTATCACTATATTCGGGCTATGGTGTAGAGGGGAGCAGGGAGGCTCCAGTATATAGCAACAAAGGAGAAGATATCCGATGTGTTGACCAAGCCTCTGTCGAGAGTGAAGTTTGAGTACTTCAGGGACAAGCTTGGAGTGGTCCAGATCAAGAGGGAGTGATGAGCTCAAATGAGGTAGCAAGTAGTCATGGGTTATGTGCAATAATTCAGTCTCTTAGGCTACAAGAGGATCTGGATGTGCAGTGAGGTAACGCAGGTGGAGCTCCTGGGATGAAACCACCAGATGGCTTGCTCGGGCTATGGAAGATGACAACTGCATCTAGTATGAAAAAGGACTAGTTCTGCAGGACAATTGCATATAATATGAAAAAGGACTAGCTCTGCAGGACATTTGCATTTAGTATGAAAAAGGACTAGCTTTGCAGGACAGTTGCATCCAGTATGAAAAAGGACTAGCTCTACAGGATAGCTACATCTAGTATGAAAGAGGACCAACTATATAGAGAGGTGCATCCAGTATGAAAGATGACTGGATCTGCAGGATAGTTACATCCAGTATGAAGAGGACCGGATCTATAGAGAGGTGCATCCAGTATGAAAGAGGATTGGCTCTGCAGGATGGATACATCCAGTTTGAAAGAGGAATGGCTCTGTAGAGGTTTGCATCTAGCATGAAAGAGGGATAGCTCTGCAAGAGAGTTACATCCAACATGAAAGAGGGCTGGCTCTATAGAAAGACACATCCAACATGAAAGAGGGCTGGCTCTATAGAAAGACACATCCAACATGAAAGAGGGCTGGCTCTGTCGAAAGTTACATCCAACATGAAAAGGGCTAGCTCTGTAGAAAGGCACATCCAACATGAAAAACGGATGGCTTTGTGGAGAGTTGCATCTAGCATGAAAAAGGGTTGGAGTTGCAAGGTTAGATACATCCAGCATGAAAAGGGTTGGCTCTGTGAAACTTCTTATGATATACAGATTCGAGAGATGTCAGATGTCAATAGTCAGAGTACAGAAGTGCAGTAGTTGGAATACGATGGTGACAGTGTTAAAAGAATACCTTCCTTGTCAAGAGGGAGTGTTGAAGAATGTAACTTTAGAAGATATTCTTATTTGTATCTCTTGTATTATTTGTATTGTATTTCCTTCATGAATTATTATTGATGTAATTGATCATGTAAAAGTCATTGAAAGAGTCAATGTAAACCCTAACTGTTATGTCGGCCTAGAAAGATCCAGAAAATATTATTTTATTATTAACTGGACAATCGGCCCCTTTAGGAGAGTCAAGTCGGCCCTGTTAAAGAAAAAGGTCATGTCACTGATTAGTATAAATGAGGAGCTCACCCTCCTCATTTTTTACCCACACTCACTCATCAAGTTCGCATGAGTAGAGAGATAGAGTCATAAAGAGTAGCTGCTTTTGGAGTCTTCTTATTTTGGGTTATTGCACGAGGAATACTATTGTACATTCTAACGAATCTATATAGAAGAAGTTTGCTGGGTTTTTCTGCCCCACGTGGGTTTTCCCAGGATAAATTATTGTGTACTATTATCTATGCTATGCTTGTTTATATTTCAATGATCCTTATTATTACTACATTTAACATTCTAACATTGTATAGAGGATTATTGACAGATCTAGTAGTTGGTCATGTTTTGATGGTGCTTCCCAAGGCAACCCTGCAAAGGGTGGGGTAGGTGGTATTTTACATATTTCTGAAGCACAATGGATAAAGTTTTCAGCGGGTATTGGATTTAGCACCAATAACAGAGCAGAGATGATGGCATTAAAATTTATCATGCTTCTAGCTTTAGCAAAAGGGGTACATAGGTTATAGGTTTTTGGGGATTCTAAATTAGTGGTTCACTCTTTGAGATTGAAGAGCTCCCTAAAAATATCTTGTTGAGGCCTATATACGAGGATTTGATCCGCATAGTTGGTATGTTTTAGGAGATCAAATTCCAACATATTTACAATGAGAGAAATATCTAGGCATATTAGTTGTCTAAGGATGGTTTGCAGGTTGGTGATGGCATATGGCATCGCTGGGAATTGGACAATGATACCCTCATGGATCATGATCCGAGACCTCACCATTTTTGAGGTTATATCAACAGTTTAGGCTCAAGGAATGAGAACACTCCTGTGGCTATGATGACATATCTAGCATGGGATTACAAGTAAATCTATTTAGTTTTGTTTATTGGTAAAAACTAATCATATCTATTTTAATAGTTTTTTTCTTCTTCTATGAGAACAGTTAGTGCATAATCCTGTCTATAAAAGTAGGTCTGCTTACATTTTTGTACATGCTCAAAAGGGGTGTAATAGTCAGCGAAATCCTACAATTTTAACATATATGTAAGGGCTTTTTATGGGTCTCTGAACAATGTGGTTCATCTATAATATAAATGAATTGCAACATTTTTTTCAAGGAAAAAACACTATAATATATAATATATCACCAAAAGCAAAAATAAAATAAATTAAAAAAAAACATTATTTCATTTCTTTTTAATGCATGACACCGTAGCATTTCATTGAAAAAAAAAGTTTCATCCTTGATTAAATTGCCGACTAGTTATTAAATGATCACTCTATGGATCCACAATAGATAGCCACGTGAACAAATCTGTAGATGCCATGACAGTATCACAATTAATATTTTCTATTTATACTTTTTATAACAAAAAAATATATTGATTTCATTTTAAACCTAGATCTATCAAGCACCGAAAGGCATCCAATTTCTTGAGGTGTAAATTTTACCACCTCAAGCCCACAAAAAAGGAATGAATTAACATGCATAGTTATTGACATACTTGGCTTGCATAAGGTTGTTGAATATACTCTTGGGTTATAGTGGCATCAACTAGGTTTGAACATAAAACTTACATAAGCCCTAACATTACATAGTTATTGATATATTTGGCTTGCACAATATTGTTGAATATACTCTTGGGTTATAATACTTCTAACTCGAATCCCTTAATATACATAAATAAGTGCTAATGATTATTTACTTAATTGATAGTTTAATTACATTAACAAACTTTATGTTTACAAAATTTAATTTCACAATTATTAAGTATAGTACTTCGAACTTGAATCCCTTAATTTTTTGGACCTGATTGGTTAACATTACTTCTACTAACTCATGCTTAATTTTGTTACAATGTTAATCCCCAATCATGTTAATCCCATCCTCACCAATTTGGTGTTTTTAACATGATCTAAGTTGCATTCACTAAGAAGTCTCATACATAGACTTAACACTAGCATGATTGCCAGTAGATCTTGTTCGTGCCTGTATTAGTTTTGGTCTTACTTGAACTTTATGAAACCTTGGATACTCCATCTAGCGAAGGGGATGTAAATAGATCCACCTTGCTCTTCTTGGACATTCAAAGAAAAATAATCATACATGTTGAATGATTGATCAATCATCTCTATTCACATATGACATAGTTCAAAAAATTTGGATTGCTACCAATTTGGTGTTTTTAACATGATCTAAGTTGCATTCACTAAGAAGTCTCATACATAGACTTAACACTAGCATGATTGCCAGTAGATCTTGTTCGTGCCTGTATTAGTTTTGGTCTTACTTGAACTTTATGAAACCTTGGATACTCCATCTAGCGAAGGGGATGTAAATAGATCCACCTTGCTCTTCTTGGACATTCAAAGAAAAATAATCATACATGTTGAATGATTGATCAATCATCTCTATTCACATATGACATAGTTCAAAAAATTTGGATTGCTATAGGTTTCCATTATTCTTGGAAAAGGAGGTCAAGCTTTATCAATATAGAACATACCACCATCATAACAATATACCAAAATGTCACTTTTGAAAATTAAACATAGTTGGAAATGATAACCATCATTATAGTTAGAAATAATGACAATCAATACAAAATTTTTTTCATGACCCTTTTCTTAAAATTTTTCTTGACCCTTTTCTTCATAATAGTTTGAGATGAGCTAATCCTATTTCTTTACCATCACTACACTAATTTGAATAACAATTACACATTAACTTAATTCTATTTTTAGATTATTTTTATGTAAAATATTTTCAAATGTTTTTATAAAAATAAAAAGATAAATCATTCTATATATATTAAATTGTGGAATAAAAATTACACCCTTGCTTAGCCAAAACTTTTGTCCACCTGATATGTAGGTGAAGCTCGATAAATATTGGCAGCAGTCGGGTTTGAACATAAGCTTACATAATGCCATTGAGTTACCAATTCCCATAACTGAAAACGCATACAAAAAATTACGTTAAAAACGACCCAAACATCGCCCAATTCACCATACCTACACCCAAATAATTTTTAATTTGTCCGTGCCATTCCCAAGGGAAAGATGAAAAATGCACGCACTGGTTTCCACATATAATGCTGCAGGTCGAGATCAAATAGTATCGATTGTCATTTAAAACTGGTGGGACTGGGGATGACTCCGCCAAATCACAACCCAGACAAAGAAAATAATGAATGAGATTGATACTGTTATGATCTTGAAATGAATTAATGTCAAAGAAATTCGTGAACTGATGCAATAGGGGAGTATGGATCCTTGAAAGCTGCAACATTGCCAGGTCGAGAGAACACCATCTGCTACCAACAACCCCAAGTTTTTAGCACAGATTTTAGAATTTACAGGTATTCAAAATACCGTTACAATAGTGCGAATTTAATTATTTTTTTGTTTGGGAAGTTTTGCATTACGGCAATGTTGCAATTTTGCCCATGCAGACAAGAAACGACATTGTGCAGGTTTTGCGAGAAGGGCATACCTGATAATCAGCCAATGTAAGGGTTCTAAATCCTGCTGCACAGTATACAAAATAGTAATCCCATGTTCGTATAAACTGCTCGTTGAACCCCAGTTTTAATATCTCCCTGTACACATGATGAACCAAACAGTACATGCAACTTAGTTTGAAATAAACTCGGGAAACCCAAATGAATTGCTTGTTTATTTATTTGTATTCTTATATTTATGTTCTGTTTAGTAGGTGACAGGAATCCTGCCTTCGTTTGGAATGGAAGTTCTTCCGCCACTGTAGCAGGGTCTGATAGTAGTGCATGCCTATATTCTCCACATGCTCCACACTGAACCATGAAAACAGTTAGTTGCAGATCAGTAATGAACTTTTCCTGCAAGAACCATACTTGTGAATTCGTGACTTGGGTGGAGCTGAATTGAAAATGGAATATAGGGTTTATGTCAATGCAGTAATAGTTTTCTGTTACCAATGATGGGAAGCAATTATATATATATATATATATATAGAAGTAGGAAATAAGTGGGGGTACTTCCTACCAGAGTCTAGATCCAGCTGCCATGGCTGAGGTAGTTCTGCTCAGTGAAGGCAGGCACCCCCCTGGGAATATATATTCTTTGATGAAGTCAGAGCTTCTTCTGTACTCATCATATCTTTCATCGGGTATTGAGATAAACTGTTAACCACTTGCCAGAAGATTAGCTGGGTATAAGATTCCAAACCAATAAGAGATGAATAGAGGAAATGAAGAAACAAACACACAGGAGGACAGAATTGCATATTTTTAATTTTTTTCATGACTAGTGCAATGATTATTGACATGTTGGATAAAGGAAGAAAAGAGTTAGTAATGTAATGTGTCTGTAGTTGGAAATCAAGCATAATATACTAAATGCTGAGGGAAGTGGTAGAGAACATACCTGCAAAACAAGAAGACCATTGTCTGCTAGAAGATATTCGCATCTGCTGAAAAATTCCTCTAAATATTCATGGCCCACACTTTCTAGCATCTCACTGCATTCATCATGGCAAGTACACAAAATCAACAAGCTGTTAGCACATAAAGGACTTTTGAAAGTAACTGCTAACAACGTTCAGCTCAACAGTTATCTCTTTGAAGCTTTACCAGGAGATGATTCTGTCATATTTGCGAAAACCGGGTAGTTCTCTATAATCACACAGAAGCAGTGTTATTCGATCCTGGGATAACAGATGCTTTACAAATTAGCAAGCTTTGTCTTCCTATGATTAAACAACAATCGAAAAGTTAACAACGGCAAACTCAAAAAACAGGGAGCACAATCTATGTGAAGGCTATTGCCATTTTGAAAGATTAAAAGGCAAATAAAAAAGATTTCTTTGGAACACATTATATGCTCATTCCTGAAAATGTGAGATGAATATCACCTCTTGTTCTTAGTTTGGGCTTGCCTGCCAAGATAAATAATGCATTTTGTCCTTTGGTACTTGTAAGCTGTTGTATTAGTTTTGGCTAACATATTCAGATATGAATTTTTTTTTCATAATAATATTGCTAAGTTATCTGAAACAGGGAAACAGGTAAGAGTTTTGGAAATGGCATTTTAAATTTTTATGTAACCGGGAAACAACCGTATTTTTATAACAGAAACAAATGAAAATTGTATTAATATTTTACTTATAATATACCCCTTCCCTGTCTCAACCATACCTGGAGACCATGATCAGATGTAAGTTTTACTGGATATACATAATCTACATTCAGGTGCTTATGAATTGCTTTGAATACGTGCACCTGATTTGTCTACAGGGTTACATAAGGAAAGGGACTTCCCTCTTGACTCCATTAACTGTACTAACTGACTCAAAACATCCATGTGTCGGGATGATGGCTTATTTAAACTTGATTCACAAAATGAATGGGGCCGGCCTCTACTTAGACTTAAACCAAATGTCCAGTAAGCTGGACTGCAAATGACCATACAAAGAAAATAAGATCACAATAAAGGTTTTAACATTCATTGGGACGTTTGTTGCTCTACTCTGGTCATTATCGCTGTCACTTCCCTTGCTGAAGTCCTTGGGTGTTTGAGTCCTCAAGCTCAAAGCTGCTGCACATGTTGCAAGACCTCCATTACCTATTGGGAATTATGAGCACATAAATTATTTGAGTCATGAGTCATTTAGACTGTTATGTGTCCATGATTCAGGATATGTGGGTGTTAATTTCTTGAATGTTAGGAGAAGTGTTGAGTGAAGAGGGATATGTGTCACGTCAGAAATGAAGAGTCATGGAAAGGTCAAGGGCCGAGGTTGAAAGAGCATGTATATACATGATGTGTGACTTGGAGATTGAGAAGAAGTCGGATTTATATTGTACAGTGCACCAAAAGGAGTTTTAATAGTTTAATTTATCTTGATTCTCTCCATATCTCTATGCTCATGTTGTTTGTAACTTTGTTGTGTATGTATACTTTTCATGAATTGCATTCCAAGATAATTTTAGATGGTTTCAGAGCATTAATTTAACATGGTATATTAGACAAGGGTTTTGTAAGGAGATCTATTTTCGGTGAAAACATTGTTTGCAATGTGAAGAAGGTTGTGGCCAAAGATTTGAAATGTGGGTATGTTAATGTCCGAGACTCTGACTCCATGAATGACCCAACAAAGGAGGCAGTAAGCGTGACTTCCCAGGTCATCTTCATGAACTGCCTTGGAGCCCAGACAGATTGGCAATGGAAATGACTATGCCTGTATTGGACTACCACACCTCCAAAATTTCTGTCAAGTTTGCGAAAATCTTAAAATGTGGAAAAAGATCTAGGAAAGAGCTTGAGAAGGAGCCTGAGTTCCTTAAGGATGGATATGCTAGGTTTATAAAGATGATTTCATCCAAGCGCAGGGTGGTTGAGCCATTTGCTGAGTATCCTCCATTGGGTTTGTTTTGATGTGAGAGACATGTACCAACCACTTGCAGTTGCGATTTTAGGTTTCCTGTGCTGTATTGTAGAGGATCCTTTGGATTACTGAAAGTCATTACAAGCACTTGCTTGTACATGAAGGTAGATCCTCTGATGCCCTAACCTTCATTGAGATATAGAGATGTTTTAAAGTTCCTGATTGCATTGAAAACAGATAGGCCAGGCTTTACTTGTTGAGAGCCATTTTAGAAATAGAAAACCAGCAAAAATGAAGAATGAAGGACAACAACAGTCAAATGAAACCAGCAAATGAAAGAAGAGAATGAAGGATGCAGCATAATGCACAAAAGAGAATATGGATGGGTGAACAGGCAAGAAAATAAACATAACAAAAGACAAACCTATAGTGGAAAAAATCAGACTAGCAGGTGAAAAACAGAGTGTGGATGAGAAAAATGGACAGCAGGTAACAAGTGTGAAATGGTGGCAAATGGGACAAGGAAAAATAGAATGGGAGATAAAAAGATTTTTGTGTGTTTTCATTTTTTTAAAGTATTATTTTTATTATTATTATCATCTTGCATTCAAAGTTGAAGTCTGCTATGGGAACAATCATATGTGCTGAAACATTGCAAAATGGGCTAAAGGTTTTTGGGACCAGAAATGGGCATTCTAAAGTCTGAAACCATACACTTTTTATTTCTGGATTTGTAAAGGGCTTTGTAAGCTGTAAATTCCTCAGCAAAAGCAAGAATTGTTCAGCGGGAATTACATTTGTTGAACACACAGGATGGTCACATTGGGTGTTTGGGATAATTTTCTGTGTAAGGACATTTATATTGTGTTTTTGTATGTTCTGGATACCGGGAGGCACAACAGCATACAAGGAATTAAATTTTACTTTTTAGGGGTGTAAAGCCTTACATACAAGGGGGTTTCAAATCAAGACAAGTCAAATTATTGAAATGAAATGGTTGGCATTGATATGAAAATCTAAGTTAGACAGACATGCATGGAGGGTTTTGATTAGACCAAAATGTGAGAAGGGACAATAAAAACTAAACAAATTCATATGCAGGACATTGAAAGGATCAATTAAGATGGAATCCCACCCTAACTTATTGAATTGCACTGGATGTTGAGGAAGTCATTTTATATTCCTGGACGAGAGATAGGTTTTGGTGAAAATCAGTCAAAAGTTAAGCCGTAGGGGATACATTACCGTCAAACTTGTAATTAGTCCTTTTGTTGGTTTGTGGTAATCCAGTTAACAATTTGCCATTAGTGTTGGTTTGGAATAATCCAATTAACAATTTGGCATTAGTGTTGGTTTGGGGTAGTCAAGTCAAAACCTGTTCGCTGAATTGATTTGGGGTAGTCCAGTTAAAAAACTGATAGGTAGTGATTCAATGTTCACCTGAAGAAGACCTTTTTCCACATTGCACTAATATGAAGTGGCAGTGTGTGGTGGTTGAGCAAGGTATTCCAAGACCAGCACCAAATGGCTTTGAAGGGAGGCAAAAGGCTTTAGAGCTGAAGAACAGTTGTTGGGCTCATACAGGGGCGGCAGAATTTTCAGCAGGGATTTCACAAACCAGTAGGAGCTTCAGAATTTTTGGCAGGGATCTCATACACCAGTAGGAGCTACAGCATTTTCAGCAGGGATTGTGCATACACATCGAAGCAAAATTAAGGGAGAGTAGAGAGCTGGAGGAGTAGTTATGTGGTCGAGGGATAACCTTGAATAGTAAAGTGTGTTGCTAAGGGTGAGCCTTAGGAATTATGAACACAAATGATTTGTCATAAATCATCAATTGTCCATGAGTTAGGCTGTATGCGTGTCAAGTGTCAGAGCAAGTATTAAAATGAAATGGAATTATATCAATGTCCAAGAGTGATGAAAATAGGTCAATGGTACTTAGAAGTACAACAAATAACAACAATAATTGGGTAGTGCCTAGAGCCTCCCCGAACAACAAAAGAAGAAACAAAGAAAGACCAAAGTCAAAACCTAATAGGGGATGAACCCAAAAGGTTAAACCCTAGACAATATAAAAGAGATAGAAATTAATGTCCTCTGAGGAGTGATTGGGGATAAAAGGGCACGAGTATACAATCTTGGGTTTGTTGAGAACTCCTTGCTATGGCTCTCTTAACATTCAAGGTTGATGAGCCTATTGAGGAGCAAACAAAATTGGTAAATGTGCAAGTGTCCATGAGGAATAGTAGTTGTTTCTCTATAATGGGGGTAGGCAACATTAGGCTAGGGTGGCCTCATGGTCTCTTGCATGGGGTATCATTGTGTCACGGATCTGCCATTGGTCAAGACTATGACTACATTATCTATTGGGAATTTGACACCCCCAATGGCTAAGATAAATAGGAAGGAGATGACCAATCAAGTATATTTGGACACTGCAAGGTCTCTACTGGGACCGAAGTTCAAAAGTAATCAATTCTTGAATATATCATGAATTCATAATAGACAATGCATCTAAAAATGAAATGGTCCGTGTTACCAACTGAGTTGCACATTAGTTGGACTTCTAGAGAGCCGCCAATGTTGCACAAATACTTGTGCATTTTAGGGTTCAGAAGTTCCAAATCAGGCCTTTTCAGGGCCCCTTTTTAATTTTTTAAGACCATGCCCCACGGAGTTTGTAATAAAGTGTACTAGCATGGTGGTCTTTTGAATAGCTTGGCTCCCTAGGACTTGGCAACTAATGAGGGTATTCCAAGGAGTTTTTTTCCCTTGTCAATTATGCTTTGCCTTTAGCCGAGTATAATTAACGAATTTTTCTCCTACACCTCCAAAGATGGAATGCCTAAGTTAGTAGTTAGGCCTTGGGGGGTTATTAAAGTTCACGTATTAACGCATATAAACATGCTAGACACTTAAATAGAGTCATATGGTCATGTACTAGGTCCCTAGGTGGTTATTTTTAAGTTTTTTTTTTTAATTTTCTCGGTAATTGGACCATTTTTTGGTTTAATTAATTTTTTTTTTCATAAATTAAACCATTTTTTATGGTTTAATTGAAAAAATTCAAAATGTAATAATTAAGTGGTCTATGGGTGAAATTTGACAATGGGATGCTCGTTTTCTAAGCCATAGCACCCATTTAACCCATAAACCCACTTTTCCTAAGTTTTGAGTAAAAGTATTTATCTCAAAAAATGATATTTACTCAGAAAACTAAAAAAAAGACAAAATAAATGTCAAAAAAAGACATTAAATAAAAAAGGACAAGTTCCTAAACCAATGGGAGGTGTCCGGAGTTGGTCTGGAGTTGAACTAAAGTGATTGTACAGTCAATTGGGGATGAATTGAGCTCCAAATTAGACGAATCCAATCATGCCAAGCAAGTTCTAGTTGAGAAGAGTTCAAGGAATGCGCCCTCTCTCTGCATGGGCGACTTTCACATATGGCAAGGTCGTATTGGATGTGATGATATCGAGGTTGGGGCTGCCTACCTATCCTAGAGGTGGCATAACCTCCTTCCTTTGGCTTTCAATCAACTTCAAATCACAATCTACCAAGTTCGAGTTAAACTCCCTCTCTACAGAAGTCGCCCTCCTTGGGATTTGCGCCCTACTTTGCATGTATTTTGCTATATAATGAGAGCTTTTGCTCCTTCATTCGTATCGAAAGGTGGAACCTTTGCTCATATTGTATGTAATATTTTTTTCTGAGTTCAATAAAGAAGGCTTTGGAGGCTAGTCTGGTGTTGTCTTTGGTTTCAGATCTTCATGCTTGGTATTTATGAGGTAAATTGTATCATGGTTTCATATTAGTTATTGTCGGGATTGTATGTCTTTCAAAGGGAAGTTGTCTTCTTAAAGATTTGTGAGTAATACTATATATATTGCTTACTCTTGTCAATAATAATAGGATGCTAAAAGTAGTGTGATTTCTTGTTTGAATCTATTGCTTTATATGCTTTCTCTTGATTATTTACACATATGCTCTTATACCCTTTGCTAGTGTTGTAGCTGTTTTGCAGGTTGCCTAAGCTGGAGGAGTTGGTGAGCATGTTAGCTCATCCCTTCATTCAATAGATCCAAACAAAGCAATAGATCTCACCGGTGCATCAAGAAGTTGACTCCATTGCCCTTTTTCAAACACTCAACTCCCATGGGTTCTAACTTCTAGATTCAATTTCTTCTTCTATCCTTGGTTACTTGGTTACTTGTTTCAGATTTATATTTATCAAGCAAAACTAAAGTAGATCTAATTTATTTTTACTAGATCTTAGTTCTTTTCAAAGCATAAAAATCTCAAATCTAGATCTAGTTAAATAAATTTTCCTTTACAAGCTCATTTTCTCATAAAAATCTAAAGATCTTGTTCGGATAATTTTCGTGTGGATTCAAGATTTTATTTGACTATTCTAAGAGTCTTTTATTTGCTGTACTAAAGGGGCAAGCAAAGATCCCAAGAGACGAACTTTCTAGTTCGATTTCTTGGTTCATTTTGATTAATTTCTCTTATTAGTTTACTTAGAATTTTTGGTAGCAAGTTTGTAGTATTGCCAAAAACATTCCTAAAGTGTTTTTGGTCACTTTTGATAAAACTAAGCTTGCTGGTTTTTTTTTGCATGTTTAGCAGGTTTTGACATAAAAGCAATAAAAAATTTGGATTTGAAGGCTTCCGTGGCCATTCGGGGAGCTTGTGCTACCCCCCCCTTCTCTTTCCACAATTATTGTAAACTGTTTTGGTACCTAATGATAAAGGATCAACAATAGTTCTTCTTTTTCTTTAGTGTAACAAAAAATAAAGAGAGCTCAGCAGGCTATTCCATCGCCTGCCCCCATCCCCCTAGGGGGGATTCGCATTTTTTCACTTTTTTTACTTTTTTCATTTTTTCTTAATTTTTTCATGTTAGATTAGTTCATTCAAGTTAACAGTAATTAAATCACATCACGAAACACACACAAATGTCCTTGAAGGACTCATTCAAATTTCATTTGTCTATCTCATTTATGTTGCATGCATCTACAATTGTCCCAATGAACCTAATAAAATTGTGCCCTTGCTTTCCCGAAGTACTGCACCATTCTTGGTGTGTGGAAAAGAGATTCTTGGGCTTTAGTTTAGTTTAACAAAACTCACTTCACAATACTAAATAAAATCAACCAAGGCTTGAAACCTGAAGTATGCTCTTGACCGTTGCAGCTTAGTCTGAACAGTTGGCTCAATCAGAAAAAGGTGTAGAGTGACTAGTTTAATAGGCCAATCCTACTAAGTCTCATTTCGAAGGATTTAGGAGGTCGTGTGAGTTTTACTACAGAGTGAGTAGGCTGCCGTAAGAAGGTTCATCCTCGCCTAGTTGGACACTTGGTAGAACTGTCACAACGCCCATTCCAAGGAAGTAAGTCTAAGTTGGGCCAAGCCAAAAATAAACCCATTCCCACAATACTCATTAATAAGTTAAAATTTACAACAAGCCTTTGCAATACTTTTACGACACAACACAACAAGCAATCATATTCTCGGCACTGGTCATTACTTTACAAATGTTTTAATTCATTCATAAAATGTCGTGATTTTATCTATATCATGTCTTGTGGTAATTAAATTTTAAATTGCAAATCATGCTTAGTTGTAATATTTTTCCATATCCATCATATTAACTCCTAGAAATAGTTTTTTTCTTGTTTGATTCGTTAAAAGCCTTAGATTATTTTCATAGGGACCACCCCCCTTGGCTCCGCTAGGAGTAGCCTAGACGGAGGAGTCGAGTAATCGGGTGACAACACTTGACTCTGACTTGCCCCCAAGGACACACCGAGCGGCTTGAAGGTTTCTTGCCGTGTCCCCCCCCAGGTGTGTATTAGGCGGGAACATTTTGGCGCCGCTGCCGGGGATAAACCTTTCTATTCCCGGGTCACGACCTTTGTTTCTTTTTGTTGTTTTTACTTTGTTTGATGCATCTTGTGAACCTTTAAAATTTACTCGGTCCATCTGGTGACTCCACTTTTAAACAATTCAACGAGGTATTCAACAAGAAGAAATTCTGAAGGGTTATTCAATTTCATCCCTGAACCTGAAAAGGTTTATAAGAGAAGATTGAATAAACAAAACTCTCGAAGAATCCTCGAAAATCTTAGACATGAGTCAATTTTAGATCTTCACCATCTATTTCGAGAATCTAATTTAGAAGTAGATAATATGGGTGATTTTTCCACTCCTCTAGATTTTACTGCTATAGTACGTTACCCCCATGTCGTAACTGAGAAGGCAATTGAAAAATTGCCTTCATTTCAAGGGAATAATGCAATAAGTGCCAAGGCACATCTGAAACTCTTTTCACAATGTTTTAATAAATGGTGCTTAAATGCTAAATATGAAGATGTGTAGATGAAGTTGTTTGCGCTATCTTTAGAAGAAGATGCTTTTGACTGGTTCTCAAACTTAGATGCCAACAACTACAAGACCTTCAAAGAATTTGAAAAGGGGTTCTTAACCAAATGGGGAGATAAGAAAGAGGATAGATACCTGTTAGCCTCCCTTAACAACATGAAGAAGAATGAGAACGAGACCATGGAAGAGTTTAATAAAAGATTCAACAATCTCATCTCTAACCTCCATGTCGAGATTAAGCCTCCTGATGGCTCAATCCTCATACATTACATCGAATCTTTCAATGTGGAGATGAGATATCAACTTAGAGATAAGGAACCTGGTGATTTAAAGAAAGCCCAAGTCATAGCTGAAAAGATTCATAAAAACATGCAGTCTTTAGGAAAGTCCAATATCCCAGGTTTCACGAGAGGTACTTCTTCAAGACAGTCAGATAGCAAGGATAAGTCAGTAGCAACAGACAGTAAGGACCTAGCAAAAGACCCTTTGAGAGAGCTAACAGACGTCATCAAAGCAATGGAAGCCAATCATGCTGCACAGATCAATGCCATGCAAAATAGATTTATTGCCATGGAAAGAGACAAGTCTCACATTCCTTCTCATAGGTTTCCTCCCAGACAAAATAATGAATGGAAACCAAAGTATCCATCCAACAATCAGAGGATTCCTAATCAACTTGAGTCAGCCAACATGGTCATGGAAGAGGTGCCTCCTTTCTGCAGAGCGTGTAATGAATTCCATGATGGAGCAACTTGTCCTAAATTCAATTACATCAATGAACAAGGTCCTCCTGAAACCAACAATTTTGTAGGGTATCCAAATCAACCAGAATACATCAACAATGTTGGTCAAACTCACACTTTGTCTAGAGAAATTTGGAAACAAGCTAAGGAAATGGCACAGGAAAAGGATAATGTGACTAAGATTTTTGGAGAAAAACCTACCCCTGAAGAGATCAGAGAATTGGCGAAGTTCAAAGGTTTCACTTACTAGAGAAGGAATACTTCCATCCCTACCAAGTCAACTCTACATATTCCAAAGGTAACTCATCTTCCTTCCCCAGATTTGAATATTGATGTGGTTAGCTGGATGGCTAATGCTAAAATGCTTGTTCCCATAACTGTGATCCTTAAGTTCGCAAGTCAAAAGGATAAACTGATAAAAGCACTAGAAGCACCTAGTGAAAACATTGTTGAAGAGCCCATGGAAACTGTTTTTGAAAAACCTAAAGAAAAGGTTCCGGATAAAACTAAGGATAAACTTCAAGAAAATCCTAAAGAGGTCATCCTTGAGAAACCAAAAGAGGTCATCCTTGATGTTCCTAAAAAAGTAAATGATGATCTTCCTGTTATATTGCATAGCATGGATCCTCGTAAAGAAGATCACCCACCTTTCTATGTGTCTTTAGTTGTCAACAATATGTTATTTCATAATTGCATGCTTGACTCGGGTGCATCCAACATCATGACCAGAAAAGTCATGGAACAATTGAACCTGCAAATCACAAGACCATATCAGAATGTTTGTGCAATGGATTCCGGAGAAATTGATGTCATAGGTATAATCATGAACTTGCCTATTAAGCTAGCAGCTTATCCTGACATAAATTTAACTATGGATGTAGTGGTGATAGATGTTCCAGAATCCAAGCACATGGGGCATGTTGTTATCTAGAAAATGGGTTGCTTCCCTTGGAGGTTGCATTTAGATGGATTGGACCTATGCCATGGTCCCAGCGAATGAAGATGCTCATGTTAGGTTATATAGGGAGAAAGAAAGGAAATTTCATGTCGAAGACCCTAATGTGTTAGATAATGAATATGTTCACGAGTCAGACAGTTCTGGCAATTACTCCATTTTCGCAAACACATTAGATCCTATTAAAGAGAAAATCAGTGATGACCAAATCAATGGAGTTTGGAAAATGAGTTTTGATGGTGCATTTTCTAAATCAGGCAAAGGGTCTGGAATTGTCATTACTTCTTCATCTCAACAAACCTTTAACCTTGCTTTCAAACTTGAGTTTGATGCTTCAAGCAATGTTGCTGAGTATGAAGCACTCTTGCAAGGACTAGAAATAGCTAAAGATATGGGCATAAAAATCCTAAGTATAAAAGGCGATTCTGATTTAGTTATTTGTCAAATTAAGAACATCTTTGCATGCAAGAGTGAAAGGTTGAAGAAATATAGAAATGCTTGTTGGGATACCATGGAACTGTTTGATGCCCTAAACATCACAGCAGTACCCAGAGATGAAAACAAAGAAGCAACCTCAACCCTCTAACCAACAAAAGAGTTAATCAAAGGCCATGGAAAATTTGAGATCAATTTCAGACCATCCATCCCATATAATGTAGATCATTGGCAAGTATTCAAAGATGACAAGCAAATCCTCAGATTCATACACAATGTCTAGGAGTTCACTGATTGCAAAATATTGTCCATATTCCAATATATTGTCTATATGATCCTTTTTTGATATTCCAATACATAGGTCCAAGTACATAGGTCCATATTCCAATATATTGTCTATATGATCCTTTTAGTACAAATGCTATCTTTGATAGAATTTTTATTCCTAGGTTTGTAGAATCCGTCCCACTCATTAGAGGAAATTTGGGGTCTAAAATGGGCCTTATAAGAAAACGAGCCATTGATGCATTGGAATCCAAGAACCAATAGAATTTCAAGAAAACAAGTCAACCATAATGGTTGACTTGGCATATTTGTCATAAAAAAACTACTTTTTGTTTTCGTATTTTCATCATATCTCCCTATGGTTTTACTCAAATTTTGAGCGGGAGCACTCGTTGGATGTAGAATTCAATTTTGCATCCAACGAGTACCCATATTGCATACTTTTGATGGACCCCGCCCCACGAAAAATGAGAAATACATTAAAAAATCGTGTTACTTGAGCTCAAAATTTGAGTAAAACCACAGGGAGATAAGTTTAAAATACGAAAACAAAAAGTAATTTTGTGTCTTTTCTTTCAAAATTTATAATATTATTTTATTATTTTAACTATTACTTTATTATTTTCCTTAGGAGGCCCATTTTAGACCTCAAATTTCCTCTAATGATTTTTTTTTATAGATGATGATGAGTGTTAGCCTATTACAATGGATCTCTTCTATTATGATGTTGGTCTTTTTTGAATGTACTTACAACTACATTCGGCCATTTCAGTTTGGTATCCATACAACCACTCTAAAATGTATTTGGGTGATTTATATTCGAGTTGGCTATCCATAATCCCACTCTAATTGGATTTGAGTTGGGTATCCATAAATCCACTCTAAGTGTTTGAGCTCGCTTAGTTGTATTCGAGTTTGGTATACATAAACCCACTCACTTTTGTGTATTTTCCATGGTTGACACTATTGAGTTGGGTAGCCATAAAGCCACTCACATTTGTATTTCACTATTCTTCTTTGTGCCTTTTTTTCAACTTAAGGGGGGGTGTTGAATATGGTGTAATCTTCATGTGACTATGACAAACCCATATTATATACTTAATCTATGTGGCTACGACCAACTTATGTTCATTTATTGTAATACTAGGTTATGGTTATGGCTGACCTAGTTAGTCTTATGTGGTCCCTGTTATCACGCAACTTGTAGTTGCCCCTACAGATGATCCTATCTAGGACGGTAGAGGTGCTAGGAAACTAAAGAGGTGACCCAAGAGGGCCTCGATTCCCAAGAAGAATTGGTTGTCACGCCAATCGAGGCACTCTTCACTTTTTGTTATCCAAGCCCTAGATAAGAAAGGGGGAGACCTTGATCTACTCTCAGAGAGAGAGATCCAAATCAAACACTAGATCAAGATATTGGATGATGAAAGGTGATGAACCCTAGATTTAAGGAAATACATTACTGTAGAGGCTTAGGGGATTTGAGATATAAGCATTAATTAGATCAATTACAATAACTTAAGATTAAGGATGAATCTAGGAAAAATATGCTAGGGTAAATGATCAAAACTAGCTGCCTTGGGAAACGTGTACTTAAAAGATGGAAAATGGTCCCAAGGAGTAGATCTGAAAGGATAAGGGCTTCCTAGCAAGGCTTGATGATAGATCTGACAAAGTTTAAGCTCACAAGCCAAACATGAGACTCAAACAACCGAGAAAAAGGGAAAAATCAAAGAGGGGGCAATAGTTAGAGATCAGTGCCTAGGGGGTTAGGGTAGATGGAGTCTCCCAAGGGTGACGCTCTTGAGGACTCACTTGGGGCTAGGCCTTAAGTGAAAAACCCAAAAATCATTCGCCCAAATTCCAAGTTATAAGAGCTAGGGAATTTTTATAAGATTTTGTAGGTTAGGGTTTGAAGAAAATTGACAGATGGGTAAGCTAATGAGCCAAATACATACCTTGTGAACGTACCTGGATGATGAAGATGAATGCCGTTATGACGAGGATTACTCCCGCAAAGATCAAATGAAGTCTTGGTCACTTCTCTTGCTCCAACGAACTGCCCAGATCCACAAGTGCGTCCTCCTCTCTCTGCAAAACCAAGGAACAAAATTCAATTAGCGAACAAAGATGGAGGTAGATGTAAGCTAGAAGTAAAAGATAGAGAATAATTGGTACAAAGACAAAATTACTCCCTATGTAAACCAAGATTTGACAGAAGGTAGAAGGGTGAGCCTCCCCAACCAATGTACCCCTCTCCAAATCGCCTCCTTCACCCGCAAATCGAAATAGTGGAACAAAATATGTAAGATAGCTACCAAGATCCTTCAATGCAATGGAAAAGTAGTTTCAATCACCATAGCCAAGCATTCAACCCAAGATCACAAGAATTCTCCAAGATATTTCTTTGTATTCGAAAAACCAAGAGCCAAAAGTCCCTTTACAATGAGGGAGGTCTCTCCTTTAAATAGGAGTGAGAGAGACCAAAACCCTAACCAACTTTTAAATGAGTGGTGGAGATCAAAAGATATAACAATAATAATCAACGGCTAAGATGAGCCGGAAATACAATACATGGATCAACTCACAAATAAAGGGGGGCACACTCACTAAATTGCCCAAGGGGGACGCACCACATGACAAATGACTAAGACACATGATATAAGCACATGGTGGGTCTAGGAGGTAATCATATCCTTCACTAGGATGGCCCCATGGCACAATGACAAATAATATGACAATATAACATCACAAAGTGACCATAAGACCAGATCGTGCCCCCCTCAAAGACACAATAAGATATCAAAAGGACGAACACTGGGACATGTGGACCCCACTGATGCCGGAACAAGTGCTAGAAGGTGTGGACATCATCATCAAAGTATCCTAGACCAATATCATGCCATTTCCTTGCCCCACTAAGCCAAATCGATTTCCTCAATGAGCCATTTCTCTGCCGGAAAACCACCTTTGAAAGTACAAAAATGCCTGTAACTCACTGCCAAGTGTCCCAGACACAAATCTGACTGCACCGAAATGTCTAGAGATAGGGTAATATGGTAATAACGATTGGTTAGACCCCCCATCCCCTCGGGAGCGCCCTAGGAGAACGTGCTAGCTCAATGCAAGTGCTGGACATGCCATTTCTGCATGGCAAACTAGAGAAAAGTGGCAATCTGACAATGTCATCACCTGTAAGTGCCCAGAACCGATAACTGAGTGCACCAATGAGCTCAGAATGCTCAAATCTACTAGGAATGAGTACTCATACACTGTGTGACCATCAAAGGATACCTCTGTAAGCTCATCCATGCCTGGAATAATAAAAATAATGGTCTGTAAATAATAATAATCATAAAAAAATCCATCAAACCATCATCTGAAACTGCTGTCTGAGGCATGGAACCATCTAATTGACACATATGGGCCATGGATAATGCATCTCGAACACTGTCTGCTCATACTCATCCTGGACTCTGCGGTTGACTTGGTCAAACTGGGTTGACCAGGTCAAGAATGATCAAAATAGTGATCTAGACCATGAATAACTGCTGTTGCAAGTACAAATAGTTATGATATGCTCCTTCAATTATGTCAGTAGCTAGACCAAAGCATAGAGTGATGTTTAACTGGCGTAAGCATGTAAATAATATAAATAAGATAAGTTTAGATCAAAGTAACCAACTACTAAAAACAGGATTTTCAAGTGTATACTCGTTTACTGACTTGAACAATTTGCTAACTATGGGTGAAGGTGGAAAAACAAAGGCTAGGCTAGGGGAAGGACTCGACAACCTCAACACTGCAATCTCTCGGATGAAGGAAACGGGGAGACCACCTAGACATATACTGGATAGAAGGCAACATGAGGAAAGGAGGTGTCTCACACATGGTAAAGTGATGAGAATGCTCCCAATAGACTCTAGACAAGCAACCTTTTAGCAATTTATTATTTTGTTAGCTTTTTCATTCAAGATTTCACATTTATTTCATTTCATAGATTTTCACTAGCCATCCTCCAAGAACAGGTGCCCTGAATAGCCTGGCGGGCCTCAAATAATGACTCGGTATGACCTCCATTGCCCGCCACCGTCCATAGGTGCGATGGAGTGACCACCCTGTTGCCCTGTAGGGACAAACGACCTTACACCATACAAAGGGTGAGTGTGTGTCCCTTGCCCATTGACTAGCTAATATAGATATACATGGTTAGTGTTTAACAACACTGTTTCGGCTGACTAAGCATCCCTTAGATATAGTATTTAAAGATCCGATACAGCATTTGTTTAGAAATTCCTGTTTGTTTGGAGTCAATGCATAGTACTCAACAATCAAGCATATTGGTAGACAATGAAGGTCTTTAGGAAATATTCTAGTGGCCAACTGAGTCAAAACTATACTGTACTTCTTGTGCCTAACTCAGATGTATTGAAACACCATTTCTCTCCCTGTTTCTCATCATTTTCCTCACACATTCCATGGAGAAATGTAGAAATGATATTTAAACTTGTTGGCTTATTGTGATCAATCCCAAATGATTTTCACTCTACAAAGGCATTGCCTCGATGACTTCCTAACTGAGGATGCCCCCTATAATTGCACAAACTGTAGGGAGTTCTCTTGTCTTGGCATCGACAATTCTTTCCAAGAGAATATCTTGTATTCAAGATTTAAATAACCTTTGATCTTACATAATTTTTTTTATAGAAATTCAAAGATTGGTCTTGAAGCCCAATGTTTACACCTTCACAATCTACATAAAAGTTCTTGGGATAGCTGGGAAAGTGGATGAAGCATGTGAGATGTTGAACTTGAAACAAATAAAGGCAGAGGACTATGTAGTGTGAGGCAGATACTATGGCATTCACTATATTGATGGATACTCTTTACATTAATGTTGGTGGATCGGATGAGGCAAGGGAATTGTTAAATGAGATAAGAAAAAGGTGAAAAATTCACTAAGTAGAAAGCTTGCCTTCTTAGGATCTCTACTTGCCTCTTTAAGAGATGGCAAGTAAATACTTTGGCACTTCTATTTGCTTGAATAAAACTTTTAAAACACTTAAATAATTTCTCAAAATTTTTAGATCTAAACTTATAGAAGCCTGAAAAATGAGAATTTTTTGCAATCTAGATCTATGATTTAGATAAAACTTTAAGAAAGTTTAGATTGCAAAAGATTAGATCTATTTAAAATGTAATTTTGGATCTAGATCTAAGAAGTTGAGAGAAGGTAACTGATTTAGTTTTAGAAGAGTTTGGATCTTGAAGCTTGAACCCTTGGGGGATTAGCGTCTAAATGGGCTATGGAGTCTGCTAACATGCTAACATGGAGTTTTGGACCTATTGAATGTGAGGAAGAGCTAACCTGCTCATCCGCTCCTTCAACTTGAGTTACCTGCAAAATGGAGTCAACACTAACAAAGGGGATTTAAGAGATTTGTGTGAACAATTGAAATAAATAAGAATGAGTAACATATTCAAACAAGAAATATCATTACCTCTAGCGTTCTAATATCATTCACAATAGCAAGCATTCTACAAAGCAATGCTTACTATCCTTATGAAAAAGTAATTTCCTTACAAAGACAAATACCTAACACATACTAGTATGAACCACGATACAGATTACCTCATTGATGATCAAAGAACACGACAATACACACCGCAGACAACACCAGGGTAGCCTCCAAATCCTTTTATTACTCAATATCCAGAAAAGTATTACAATATACGAGAGCAGAGGTTCCACCTTCAGATGAATAACAATGGACCTCAGCTCCCTCCTTTATAGCAAAAAGCATGCAAGCTAGGGTGCAAATCCCTAAGGAAGGCGCATGAGAGGAGAGGGAGAGTTCAACTGAACTGTTTGGTGTTGATTGGAAAGCCAAGCTGAGGAGAATGCACCACCTTTCAGGTAAGTAGGTAACCATTCTTTGAGATCTCCACCATGAGATTTGAGCCATCAAAAATGCCAAGTTGCCCATGCATGAGGAAGGCACATTCCTTGAAGGAGAGACGACTGTAGCTCAACTGTAGATTGGAAAAGTCTAATTCGGAGCTCAGTTAACTAAGTCTTGACTATCCAGTCACTTTAGATCAACTCCGGTTGAACTCCAGACATCCTCCACTGTTTTAGGAACTTGTCTTTATTTGAATAAATATGTCTTTTTTCATATTTATTTTGTCTTTTTTGGAGAATTTGAGTATATATCAATTTTCCTCAATAAATACTTACTCAAAACTTAGGAAAAGTGGGTTTATGGGTTAAATAAGTGCTCTGGCTTAGAAAATGAGCATCCATTTATCAAATTCCACCCACAAACCACTTAATTATTACAATTTGAATTTTTTCAATTAAACCATAGGAAAAATGGTTTAATTAATTGAAAAAATTAATTATTTAATAAAAAATAAAAAATATTTTTGTCTACGACCTCTAATTTTTTTTTTTTATGAAACTGACTTAGACCACCTAGGGACCTAGGAAATGACCATAGGACTCAAAAATAGTGTCTAGCATGTTTATAATTTACAAAATGGACTCTAATAACCCCCCAAGGCCTAACCGCCAAATTTGGGCATTCCGGCTTTGGAGGTGTAGGAGAAAAACTTATCGATTATACTCAGCTAAAGGAAAACATAATTGACAAGGGAAAAAACTCCTTGGAATATCTTATTTGGTTGTTAAGTCCTAGGGGACCGAGTCACTCAAAGACCACCATGCTAGCACAGTTTATTACAAACTCCGTGGGGCATGGTCATTTATTACAGAAATGAAAAAGAAGGCCCAAAAAGGACAAGGCTGGAACACCTGAACTCTGATAAGCACAAATAATTGTGCAATACTGGCGGCTCACTGAAGTCCAACTGATGTGCAACTCAGCTAGCAACAACCACAATTCGTTGTAGTGTTTGTGCTTTGCCAACAGCTGATGGTAAAATCTCAAAACAAAATGAGTAGCTAGTTGTACTAGAAAACAGGTCAGTGAGATGCCACGTAGATAATGAAATATATTGACATAAGGAACATATTTCATTTATCAGAGATGTAATTTGCAATCACTTGAATCTTGAGAATCTCTTTGAACCTATTGTATACTTACAATATATACATTGAAATTCCTTTTGAAAACTGTACACAATATTTTCCTTTCATAGACTTTCATTACAAATGATACAAATACTCTTAGGAGCAAATATATTAATTCAGAAAAACATTGAGATACTTGACAGTTCATTCCTCGGGTATATGGATTAAGTGAATTCAGAATAATCTGGTAGCTCCTACAATAAGAAGAATTCATAGTGCCAAAATTTCTAGTCTTATTATGATAGAAAGTTAGAAACATTGAACTCAGTGAAAACACAAACAAGAACAGTTGTGTAATACTAGTTCTGCGAAGTGTGAAATTTTTGTGTGACGAGTAATTGTAGTGATTGGCACAGCTTCTGATTACGAGGAAACTTATCAATTTCTTTCTCAGCTATCAATGTCAGTAGATAATATAAGATAATAAGATAATTTTATTAATGTCCAACAAATGACCATAAGAGGTCAATGGGACTGTGCGGTACCATGGTGACAATACAATCAGTGATCTGTAGCATATCACATACGAATTTTCCTCCAAATCGCATGCCTTCCAACCAGTGGTGTATGCAGTTATATTTTATTGAACAAAGTGTCATCAAGTTTGAGAATTTTTATGCAGTGATGTAGTTATATGTGTGTCAAGTTGCCTTTTATTTTTTCTTTCACTTAGTGGGCTCTCAGTTTTGTGTCTTTGAGAATATAGTATATACCTCCTTAAGATAGTAATTTGCATATGCTTGTCAACTTTAAGCTTGAATTCAATTGGACTAGATCTAGTCAGAGGCAACTTGTGTTTATTCAAATATTTCATAAAAGACAATAAGAAAGAAAAAAAACTTGATTAACATCTTCATAATGCTTAAATAGCAAAAAGTGGGTGTAGGAGATTAATGATGTACATATTCTATACATGGGAGAAATAGGAATATGTAATGTGCCTTTCATCTTGTTTCTATCTGAATAAAATATATAAACACCAGAGAAACATATCATAGCAAGTGAAAGAGAGTATCATGCAAGGGAAATTGGTGATCCTTAGAGAGTATCATGCAAGGGAAATTGGTGATCCTTGGGATGCCATAACAATATGGTGTGATTTAGTTTAGTATCTCCACTATTACAGAACATGAATGAATCAGTTTATGCTACTATGCTGTAGGCAAACAGGAAGGGTTTACCTGAAGACAAGCCTGGTTTACTCTCTTCTGTGAAAACTTCAGCTGCTCTTCTGATAGAGTGATACCGGTATATTTGCATCCAGTTTGCTTGACAGTCTCTAGGGCTAAGCTTCCCCACCCACAACCAATTTCTAGCACCTCATGGCTGGTATCTATTCGAGCCTATATGAAATATTTAAAGACAATGAATTAATTGTCGTTTCATGAAGACCAGTCAAAGTTGGAGTTTGTGTGTCTATAGGACTTGTACTAAGGGAATGATTTGAATATGAATATATGCTACTACAAGGTAAGCTCACTTTGTCTATCAATAAGTGTAATTTTCGTAGCTGTGCATCCTTCAACAGGTCCTCTGGCCCCTGGAATTCATTTCCAAACATGATTTCACAAGATATCATGTGCAGTAGATATGAATTTATTGTTGGCAATATGCGAAAGAATTTTTGGAAAATTCATTTCAAGATCACTATGATATCTGTACATGAGGATTGTTAGATGTTTGCTGAAAGATCAATTTTAGCTTTGTAAAATCTAAGAGCTTAAGCAGTAAAGATTAAAATAGCTACTGAGATATAGATAAACCAAGACAAACCTTGAAGATTGCACATGAATAAGTCATTGTCTCGTCTAGAAACAGAGAGAACAAATCATTGCTCTGTATTAAGAACAAAATAAACATTGGTCATATTTCTCATGCCTGATTGTTTCTTTGGTGATGAATCTGCAGACAAAATTGCAAAGAAAAGAAACTCTGTCGTATATCTATACATCAGGCAAATAATATTTCTTAACAAAATCATAGTTATCTGCATTGTAAAAATCAACATATGTGTTCTGAGTTGCTTCCGTATCAACTTTAAAATATAAAATGGCTCGCAGGCAATCAGGATAAGATGGTAACATAGAAGGAAACTACACTATAACTGCAGCTCCCTAGATGATTGGAGTGTTGGTTCTCTATTTATTAGCCATAAATTATCATCAATAGGTGGGTGCCTTGTCATGTGACGCATTGACCTTATACGGAGGTTTTTGTTTTCCAAAGATAACACTCTGAAGAGGATACAATAAAGAGTGCAAGCCATGGATTGGACAGTCTTGAAAATCTAGAAGTAAATCTGTCTTAGAAACACGGATAAAACTGGCTTTTGAAAGGCCCCAAGATCGAAATCTGATAGGGCCATTAACAATTAATAAACTCTGCTAAAGCCGCTAATATACAAGGGCCAGGAGGTTCTCACCCAAAATGACTTTCAGGAACCTCTGTCCATCCATGAATGCCATTCAAACAACCTCCAGTCATAGATAAGATAATATAAATTTATTAACGTCCAACTACTAACCACAGACAGGTCAAAGGGACTGCTAAATACAATAGGAATAAATACAAAGTGGAGCACAAAAGCCGCTCCTATAAAAGCATGGTAAAAATATCTAAAATATGCTATGCTAGATAAGACCTTTACTGTAAGATCATGTGACGGAAAAACAGATCGGTCACACAGGGACATGCAAGTACTGTTGAGAACCCATAAACAAAACCTTTGATAAGGGAGGGGGAGATGTTGTATCACCTAAGGGGAGATGATCAACAACCCCCAATGCACTCTCTCCTAACATCTAAGGCCAAAGAAAAGAAGTTGTTGATAGAAGATTGATCGGAGGATTTGGAAGAGTTGGGAGATTTGGTCTAAGATATGTCTCTTTATTTGAAAGAGGTGTGCCTGTATTGAGATTTGGAGGAATTCCCCTGTCTATTGGTGTCATGTGAACTGTGCTGAGATCTAAGGTGACATCTTGTAAGGGACTCACTCACTGAGTTGGGGTGGCCTCTTGGTGTTTCATGGATCTAACGACTGATGAAGTGCTGTTGTTTGCTTGCCTCTTGGTGCCTCTATTTGTTGGGAACATCAGAAAGAAAGAAGTGATCTACTTGGAGGTGTTCAGATTGGGCAGGGATGGCTGGAGTGAGTGAGATCTAATGCCAAGGGCCTTTGTCATGTAAAGAGCGAGACATCTTTGGTCTGGGAATCAGAAGATGGTAGAGGGAGTGTTCTGACACTTGCTGAAAAGATAGTGAAATTGGCCTCTAATGTTGCAATATATGGGACACTGGAAGATGAAGTGCTTCTTCGTCTCGGTCTCAAGAAGATGGTAGATCTAGTAGTCCTCTTGCCTTGTTAAGTTGTTTGATATGATGGCCGGTCTCGACTCAAAGCCGATGAGACCCCACCCAAAACTGTTTGAGAAGAATCTTGAGAGCATGCATCTAGTGCTTAAGTGTGTAAGGGGATTGAACAATAAGGCCACCCCTCAGCTCCATGAAATCCTTTGCATAGAAGGCCATCTCAAGGCTTAACCCCCTAGGTTGACCCAAATAACCTGAATATACTATTTGAAGATGTCTTCTTTGATAATCCTATTAAACTCTTGCTTGGTTGGTATGACTTGGTTAGGGGCATTAAGAGAATAGCTGAAAGGAGGGAGCTGGTCCATCAAGATACCTATTGGTTGAAGTAGATAGGTGACTGTTATCACATCTATGTTAGCTGGAGCTACCATACTATAGACTGTGCGGCCGAGGACCGCACAGTGCTTTTTTTTCCAGATCAGAGATCCGATGCCTTCAGAGGAGGCACATAGTTTTGTTTAGATTGCCTCGAGTAGATGTAACAGAGGGGACAGATGGTTGTACAGTGGTACATACATGTTACTTAGCATTTACCACAGGGTCACCCTTCCATGCCAGGCTTTGATATGAGCCCATTGAGACAGTTGCCTAGTCTTGTTTTAATTGAGACTATCACAGAGTATTGCTGGTTTACTATTTATGCCCGGATTCAGCAGAAATCTAGTTCAGAGATAGCCTCAATAGTAGGTATATGGTGCGGCAGGTATTGCATTTTATATATTGCTCATGATTGTTGCTTAGACTTGTTTATACATGATAGTACACTAACTCTACATATGATGATTGATTTGGTGGTCCAGTTTTTATGATATGTGATTGGGCCCTTGGTGATGTCAGTCCACCCCTTCCTAGTAGGCTCCTGTTATATGCACACCGGGTTAAACCCCTATTCCTGGTATAGACTTGGTCATTTAGTCCCCCTAGGCAGCTGATTTTGGATCCACCTTCACCTTCTCCATCCATCCGGCTCATACATGACATTCGTTCCCGACTTGGATATCGATTTGTGACTTTGAGGATCCCTTTCCCCACTGATCTCTGAGTATGCCATGATTCCCTGTCTATTGTGCCTCGGCTCTTTAGTGTGTGAGATGCACTCTCAAACCTGGGATTTTCTCCTGTCAGTTGCCCCTGATGTTGCAATGCAGTTATGATTGTGTAGCCTCACCGGGTGTTCCCCATTGGTCATTGAAGCATGTATTGCTCACCCCCATTACTTTGCAGTATGAGCACCATGATTATATCTATTGAGATATGTATGTAGTCCAAAAGGGCCTTGATGTAAATTGAAGAAATGAAGAAATGTAAAGCAAGCCAAAAAAGCTTTTTGTAAATGTAAATCTAGCCAAAAAAGGGCTGAGTATGAAACTCATTGTAAAATCCATGCAATGTGTTTGTAAACACACATGGACATAGGTCAGCCATACATGTCAGCATTTGTAGTGGTTATTTCCTCACCTAGTCCTGCGGGGCAAGGAGGTGAGAGGGAGCAAGGGACAAGCTCAAGATTGTCCCCTAGAGTCTCAAGTTATGATTTGTCGGACACCCAGTTTGGTGGCTCTAGAAAAGAACCTCACAGAGTCTTCGGGCACGGATGTGAGTTGTGAGATACTTGTCAGATTACTAGTGGCGGTTTCCCTGCACTATACCCATTTGTGAGGCACCACCCTTCCCCGTATTTTGTCATGGTATACTTATCTTAGTGGACCCTACTTTCCCGAGTTCTCTGAAAGGTCACATGATCCTCATCCTTGTCATCCCTTATCCTTCGCCATATATTTCACATCACCGAATGTCAGCCAGGTGGTCAAGTCTATAGGTTGTGCATAGCAGTTGAGTCTTTTGGATGTGGTGGGCCCACCTCACCTAGGGCCTTGTATTTTCCGGGATTTAATGCAGTTTTTGATCACCATATTATTATCATGATGTTTAGTAATGTACTAACTTGTATAAGGTAGCCTTTCGCTTCATGATTGCATACAGGTATTCAGCTAGTACTATTGTTGACCAGATTTGACTTGGTCAAACTAGGTTGACCAGGCCAAAAATGGGCCCAAGAAAATGTTGCAACCGGAATTTCGATTTTGGTTAATTATTATCTACGGGGGACCCATATAAGCCTCCAAATGACAGAATGCAAAAAGATCGAGGCGTTTGTGAGATTTTTAATTATTATTGATCATTAATGACCTGTTTTAATTAAAAATCATGGATTTTGGGAAAATAATGCCTAAGTTATGGATCGGGGTCGTTCGAGTGGTCATTCCTACTATTTTTGGGGTCCACGATCGCATTGCAGCAGACGGTTCGGCAATCCAGGCACTCTAGGTGGGTCAAAAGCCCAAATTTCATCTTCAACAATAAACACCAGCAATAAAATACATGGAAAATAAAAAATTGACAAAGGCAACTATAGCAAAAGGCAAAATCAATGGCTGGCAAATAAAAGGGTGATTCCTAAGGTAAATTGGTAATGTTTGACATGGTATTTGTCCATTGTGGGGCCCTCTCTTGCCCAGCTCACTAGGTTGGACGAATTGCCCATGGGGGGCGTTTTTCCTCACTTGGCACAATTTGATTTTGGTGTATTTTGTGGTGGGACCTTGATGTATTATCTAAGGGGGATAAACCATGTTATAGACACCCCCTTAACATGTATCTTATGTATTGTAGGGGCCCCACAAGGGGACCCCCTCTCCACTAGTGCGCTTCACTTGGGCAATTCGCACCCCCATGAGGAGGAATCTCCTCCATTCGATTTGATCATTGGGGATTAAATCCCAGCCCTCCATTTTGGGGGGAAACTTGTTGTGAGAGTGGCCTCTCTCTATAAGAGAAGGCACTCACCCATTGTACCATCTCTCTTGGCATTTTTGGACTTGAATAGAAGAGAAAAACGTTGCTGCTCTTGCTTGGTTCTTGTGTGATACTCTTGTGAGATTGTTGATTGCCATACCATCTTGATGCACTAGTGTATATTGCAGGTTGTTTCCAGCACTATTTCTCACCGTTGTTTTGCAGCTAGCACGAGTCTTGGAGGAAGGCGCACCATTTGGCTGCCACTGCTGCTCCTCTCTTCAGATTTGGTCACAAAAGGGAAGTGTTTTTGCCATTTTCAGCCAAGCATTTCTCTCATCTTTATTTTTGTTGTTGTAGATTTCATTTATTTGTCAATACTAATTTAATCTATTGTCCATTGGTGTTGGCAGGCAAGGAGGACGAGTTGGTGGGGACTGAGCAGTTCGATTTCACCTGGGGACTTCTGCAATACGCTCTATTTGATCTTCGGGACATACAAGCTCATCAAAATCCAAGATATCAGCTGGTTCCAAGTAGGTGCTACATCTTCTTCTCTTGTATTTCAATTTCTAGTTTGCTGAAGAGAGAAAACTCACATTAAAACCCCTAAAAATTAAAATCTACAAAATCAACCGTTAGAATTTATTTATCTTGTAAACCCACTAATGAAACATACTTAAAAGCCTAAATCCAAAGTTTGATTCATTTTAGACTCCATTTGCCCATAGAATCAGCACTAGTCCATTTGGCAAAAACGCCCCCTAGGGGCGTTTTTATCTTTCAACCTATTTGGGTCAGTTTGGGGTTCTAGGTACTTGAGATTCGGTTTCAGAACATCTTTTTACCTTCGGAAATCAAGTGCCGTTGGCTGGAAGTGAATATAAACGCTAATTTTTCTCTGCCCTAGGTCCATTGATCCACTACTTAACCCATTCCCCTGGGGCAGTTTCACTTCACTTCTTGCTGGTTTGTTTTTCTTGTTCTGAATCAGCTAAGTAATCAATTTATAATTGCTAGAAGATGTGTTTCAATTACTTAATGTACTGCTGCCATGTATGAGTAGTCATAGTGAGCCTCATTTCCCATAGGCAGATTTGTTTAGTCACTCTTCTAGTCAATTTCTATTTTCTGATTTAGTTTCCAGCCTTCTAATCTTCAAAGTATTTATCATTAAACAATCATATCGGATCTGATATCATTTCACAAAGACTTTTTTCCTTACTTTAGAATCTCGGTTTCACTAGGCTGGAAGAAATCTCATGCTTAGTCATCCATCTTGCTTCTTGCTTTACTTATCTTTTGGGTTGGGTGTCTGACTGTTGAGTCTCAGCCATCACTGGTTGAGCGAGGTCTCCCCCCTGACTGGGCTATGTGCCTTGTCTAAAGCGACAGTAGCCTTGTTCGGTGTGACTTCCGTTCCTTGAATGGAGGACCTGGCTATTGTAGGTTACACCGTTCTACCTGACCACCCTCTACCATCCCTATTGGAACATTCATTATCCATCAGCTAGAGATTGTGTGATAACATTTTTGGCGCCGTTGCCGGGGAGGTAGAGGCCTACCCGTGTCTTGTTTGAGTTTTGAGTCTTTGCTTGTTTTTCCTTTTATCATAGCATCTAAACTTAAAACTCTGTTGGCTGAGTTCTTTTTGCATAATTATTGCAGCCAACACATTTTTGTCTCATTCACCACTTCCCCTTCATGACATCCCACCTTCGGTGAACAAGGTATCTAGTTCACCTGGCGACTCCACCCTGCGGTTCCACTGGAGGTCGAACCCATCCGTACAACTTACGTAGCCTCGATCGTTCTGACACATCACATAGCACGCCTATCACATACGTCAGACGAAACCTTAGTGGGCACTCCCCCAACTCGTTTTGGCAGGCAGTTAATTCTGCAGCCTCACCTAGTGTGGTAGTGCCACCCCCTTTCATAGCTCCCAACCCATCGCTAAACAACAACCAGATGGCTAACGCCAATCCTGGTCCACGTGCCTTTGGCCATATGGCTGGAGCTTCACCCTTCAGCTTCGCTTAGATTCAGGGTGCTTCCCATGACATGCCTGACAAATATTTCGAAAAAATTCCAAAGTTTAGTGGGAGCACAGCCATCACGATTGAAGATCACGTCGAATCTATGTGGCAACACATGGAGGCCTATGGGGTCACCGACGAAGATGTTTTCATGACAGGTCTTTTCATGTCACTTGAGGGCGATGCCCGCAACTGGTTTGATCGGTTACTTGCCGGATTAGTCACTGGTTACGATGATTTCGTGACCAAACTCAACGGACAGTGGTCGGTCAAACTGGATGGCAAGTATTTACTTAGCCAGCTATCAGGAATTAAGAAAAAAGAGAACGAAACCACTCACGAATTCAACATCAGATTTGATAAAGTTGTGGCCCAGATACCTAAAACCATTCGCCCAATGGACCTTGCTATCCTGATACACTATCTAGACTCATTCGAAGGATGGCTAGGGTACCACCTTAAAGACAAAGAGCCGACTACTCTTAAGATCACCTAGGACAATGCCCTCAAGGTTGAAGCTAACGCTGTGTCCATGGGAAAACAAAACTTCTTTGACCTTCATGCTCCTTCCTCATCACGCACTAATTCCCGTGCCCGCAAGGGCAAAGAGCCTGCAAAAGAAGACATAGAGTTAGGGAACACTGAAGACATGAAGGAAATGATCAAAACCCTTACCCTTCTAACAAGAGACTTGGCCAAAAATAGGGACTCAGATAGATATAAAGCTCCGTATGGCCCCAAGCCATATTGGAACCAAAACAGGAGGTCCACCACTGAAGAGATCAAGAGACCTCCTGCAGCTCTCGAGACCCCTGACACTAGAGCCATTCATTGGTGTGAAAAATGTGAAGATGAGCACCCCGAGGCTGAGTGTAGCTATGTCGAGCCGGAAGAACTCATAGAAAACATCAACTTCGTTGATGACACACCTTTGGACCTAGATTTTGGCCGGATCCTCATTGAGGAGGACGAGGAAGAAGATGTTGAAGAACTAGGCCCCTCTTGTCTACCGGTTCACCCTATTGTCGATGACCCTCAACGAATCAAGATCTATAGGAGACACAGGGATGAGCCTAGGCCCGCACCTTTCACGGAGAGGCACGAGGCTCCCCAGCCGGACCTTTGTACTAGCCCTCATCTTTCTCACGAGCCCTTTGGGTAGAGCATAGAGTTGGAGAAGGAATTAGCTAAGATCACGTAGAACATCCCCATGTCTGAATTAGTCAAGCTCCCTTCAGTCCGAAGTCAGATCGCTGATTTTCTGGATAGCATCCCCGTAGAGAGGGACCTATCAGATACCTCTGCAGACAACCCTAGTTCCCTAGACACTACACATGATGAGGAGACAGACACGGAGGATCCCCTGGTATCTATTCACACCGCTATTTACGAGAGAAAGAATGGAGGGCACCAGCCCTTCTACCTGACTCTCCGTATACAAGGCATGCTGTTGCACAACTGCATGCTAGACTCGGGGGCCTCTATGAACGTCATGCCGTTACAAATCATGAAGGCTCTGGGCCTGGAGGTCACCCGCCCTTACGGAAATGTTTGTGGGATAGATTCCAAACAAGTTCCATTGCATGGCCTGATCAAGAACTTGAGGGCGGACCTTTTCTCATGCCTAGATATCTCCACACTTATGGACGTGGTGGTGATTGATCTTCCACCTGTCTACGGTATACTTCTGTCTAGAAAATGGGCTGCCGGTCTGGGAGGGCATCTTTAAATGGATCTATCTTACGCCTCCATCCTTGACCCTAATGGGGTCTTGGTGAGAGTGTACCGGATGCCATGCGGAGGACGTATGGAGGATATGGGCCGGGCCAGGAGGGAATGTTTATGGCCTTCGGTGATGAGAGGGAGGATATTGATGATGAGGCCACGGTAGGGCATCCTTTCGAGAGGTGGTTTTCCACCCGTGCATTGCACTCACATGATGAGGATTATGAGGAAGAGGGCATACAAGAACTTAGCCATGAACATCCCGAGAATGAGCTGACAGCTCCTCCTGAGGGGCATGAGCCTATGGAGATACGAGAGGAATCCTCCATGGATCACTCTTATCCTGCGAGCCTTCGGGAGCAGTTGGCTCAGCTGTATCTTGACGATTATCCTTCCATAAACACAGAGATTGAGGGGTCGGAGTTCTCTCTGCCCTATGAGTTGAGAGCGATCACGCACAATTTTCCCGCCTACAATGAGGAAGATCATGAGATGGAGGAGCGTGGCGAAGACACTCCCCCTCCCCTGGAGGATTGGGAGTGAGAGGAATCCCACCCCCGAAGGAGAGAAGTTTTAGGACCATCCCTGAGATGCTGGCCATAATGAATGATAACCTTGCTAGACAGGCTAGAGGACTTCCCCTGTGCTACTGGTGGGAGGAGCCATCTTCCCAGGAGCCACCTGATAGGGAGAGCGATTCATCAGATCAAATCTTTTTTTAGGAGTTCTCCCTTCCCTCCGATTTTATGGGAGAGTTTGAGCCACTACCGTTCATTACCCCACCTCCCTCCCCGCGTCCGCATGCCTTCCCGAGTTTCCTCTTGCCTGCCGAGGTCCCTGTACCATCGGGAGAGGGGTGTAGCACGCACGCTGCATCTTCGCCTTCCACCCACCCCTCCAACAGGATCCTGTCTGCCCAGCCTCCTGATTTTTGGACGATCGGTGAGACTGAGATTGGTGTCATACACCCTAGGTCCGTTGTTCCGCGGCCTAACCCAACCCCCACGAGGGAGGTGACTCCCGAAGTTCTGATAGGGGAGGTTGCGATCCCGTTGGACGGTGGATCCCATAGATTCATTCCCCATACTAGCCGTAGGGACCTACACCCTGATGATGGTGGAAATGCCAATGTATCGGTGTTCCAAGACATAGGTGTGGACCCTCCTTCGGTGAATCGGAGGACCTTTACCACGAGTGATTAGGTTGTCATACCTAACCACGTTTTTCACCACATGGTTGGCAACCATAGCGGGCTACTGGCGGGCCCCTTTAGGATTGAAGTCCGCGACAGGGACTCGTATTTTCTGTCTACTGAGGATGGGCATTACTTCTCCATCCCCGTGAGTGGTCACCACCTCCAGGAGTATGTTCCCGGGTTCACCCGGGGGGATATTCCTTGATCCCGACCTTAGTCCTTTGCTCCCTTTTTGCGGCCAATAAGCTCTCGAGAGCAGCAACCGGTTGTCCATCGCCTTTGATTGACCCTCACCTTTGTCCGACGACTAGTTGCCCCTTTTTGTTTTGTTTTATCTCGTGGTCATTTCTTACCTTTTACACCATTTGCCCTTTTTCTAGTGTCTTTTGTACCATAGTTTCTGTTCAGTGGTTTTTCACCTTTATTACACCTCGTGTCGGCTTAATAAATTTTAAAATGCTGTAGAGTTAATTTCATTATTGACATCTTTCATTTCAGCATTGTTGTTTTGTTTATTTCTGCTAGATTATATTATATATATGATGTATGTCCTGACGAGTGGTTTGCGGAGATTGGTATAGCGTCTGCATTTTACAGGGATAGGTACATAATGATGATGATGATGCAGATAGCATGCATGTGCATGTACCTTGATGATGATGAGAGGGGTGCTACGGACCAGAGATTCTGTGGTTCTCAAGCACTCTCTCCCTTAGAGCACTTGTCCTAGCTGGAGCTTGATGTTATCACATCTATCTTAGCTGGAGCTACCATACTGCAGACTGTGCCGCCGAGGACCGCACAGTACTTTTTTTTCCAAATCAGAGATCCGATGCCTTCAGAGGAGGCACACAGTTTTGTTCAGATTGCCCCAAGCAGATGTATCAGAGGGGACAGATGGTTGTATAGTGGTACAAACATGTTACTTAGCATTTACCACAGGGTCACCCTTCCATGCTAGGCTTTGATATGAGCCCATTGAGACAGTTGCCTAGTCTTGTTTTGATTGAGACTATCGCAAAGTATTGCTGTTTTACTATTTATGCCCGGATTCAGCAGAGATCCAGTTTAGAGAAAGCCTCAACAACAAGTATATGGTGCGGCAGGTATTGCATTTTATATATTGCTCATGATTGTTGCTTAGACTTGTTTATACATGATAGTACACTAACTCTACATATGATGATTGATTTGGTGATCCAGTTTTAATGATATGTGATTGGGCCCTTGGTGATGCCAGTCCACTCCTTCCTAGTAGGCTCCTGTTATATGCACACCGGGTTACACCCTTATTTTTGGTATAGACTTGGTCATCTAGTCCCTCTAGGCAGCTAATTTTGGATCCACCTTCACCTTCTCCATCCATCCGACTCATACATGACATTCTTTCCCGACTTGGATTCCGATTTGTGACTTTGAGGATCCCTTTCCCCACTGATCTCTGAGTATGCCATGATTCCCTGTCTATTGTGCCTCGGCTCTTTAGTGTGTGAGATGCACTCTCAAACCTGGGATTTGCTCCTGTCAGTTGCCCCCGATGTTGCAATGCAGTTAGGATTGTGTAGCCTCACCGGGTGTTCCCCATTGGTCATTGAAGCATGTATTGCTCACCCCCATTACTTTGCAGTATGAGCACCATGATTATATCTATTGAGATATGTATGTAGCCCAAAAGGGCCTTGATGTAAATTGAAGAAATGAAGAAATGTAAAGCAAGCCAAACAGGCTTTTTGTAAATGTAAATCTAGCCAGAAAAGGGCTAAGTATGAAACTCATTGTAAAATCCATGCAATGTGTTTGTAAACACACATGGTCATAGGTCAGCCATACATGTCAGCATTTGTAGTGGTTATTTCCTCACCTAGTCCTGCGGGGCAAGGAGGTGAGAGGGAGCAAGGGACAAGCTCAAGATTGTCCCCTAGAGTCTCAAGTTACGGTTTGTCGGACACCCAGTTTGGAGGCTCTAGAAAAGAACGTCACAGAGTCTTCGAGCACGGATGTGAGTTGTGAGATACTTGTCAGATTACTAGTGGCGGTTTCCCTGCAGTATACCCATTTGTGAGGCACCGCCCTTCCCCGTGTTTTGTCATGGTATACTTATCTCAGTGGACCCTACTTTCCCGAGTTATCTGAAAGGTCACATGATCCTCATCCTTGTCATCCCTTATCCTTCGCCATATATTTCACATCACCCAATGTCAGCCAGGTGGTCAAGTCTATAGGTTGTGCATAACAGTTGAGTCTTTTGGATGTGGCGGGCCCACCTCACCTAGGGCCTTGTATAAGGAAGCCTTTCGCTTCATGATTGCATACAGGTATTCAGCTAGCACTATTGTTGACCAGATTTGACTTGGTCAAACTAGGTTGACCAGGCCAAAAATGGGCCCGAGAAAATGTTGCGACCGGAATTTCGATTTTGGTCAATTATTATCTACAGGGGACCTATATGAGCCTCCAAGTGACAGAATGCAAAATGATCGAGGCGTTTGTGAGATTTTTAAATATTACTGGTCATTAATGACCTGTTTTAATTAAAAATCATGGATTTTGGGCAAATAATGCCCAAGTGATGGATCGGGGTCGTTCGAGTGGTCATTCCTACTATTTTTGGGGTCTACGATCGCATTGCAGCAGACGGTTCGGCAATCCGGGCACTCTAGGTGGGTCAAAAGCCCAAATTTCATCTTCAGCAACAAAAACCAGCAATAAAATACATGGAAAATAAAAAATTGACAAAGGCAACTATAGCAAAAGGCAAAAATCAATGGCTGGCAAATAAAAGGGTGATTCCTAAGGTAAATTGGTAATGTTTGACATGGTATTTGTGCATTGTGGGGCCCTCTCTTGCCCAGCTCACTAGGTTGGACGAATTGCCCATGGGGGGCGTTTTTCCTCACTTAGCACAATTCGATTTTGATGTATTTTGTGGTGGGACCTTGATGTATTATCTAAGGGGGATAAAACATGTTATAGACACCCCCTTAGCATGTATCTTATGTATTGTAGGGGCCCCACAAGGGGACCCCCTCTCCACTAGTGCGCTTCACTTGGGCAATTTGCACCTCCATGAGGAGGAATCTTCTCCATTCGATTTGATCATTGGGGATTAAATTCCAACCCTCCATTTTGGGGGGAAACTTCTTGTGAGAGCGGCCTCTCTCTATAAGAGAAGGCACTCACCCATTGTACCATCTCTCTTGGCATTTTTGGACTTGAATAGAAGAGAAAAACGTTGCTGCTCTTGCTTGGTTCTTGTGTGATACTCTTGTGAGATTGTTGATTGCCATATCATCTTGATGCACTAGTGTATATTGCAGGTTGTTTCCAGCACTATTTCTCACCGTTGTTTTGCAGCTAGCACGAGTCTTGGAGGAAGGCGCATCATTTGGCTACCATTGCTGCTCCTCTCTTCAGATTTGGTCACAAAAGGGAAGTGTTTTTGCCATTTTCAGCCAAGCATTTCTCTCGTCTTTATTTGTGTTGCTGTAGATTTCATTTATTTGTCAATACTAATTTGATCTATTGTCCATTGGTGTTAGCAGGCAAGGAGGACGAGTTGGTGGGGACTGAGCAGTTCGATTTCACCTGGGGACTTCTGCAATACGCTCTATTTAATATTTGGGTCGTACAACCTCATCAAAATCCAAGATATCAGCTGGTTCCAAGTAGGTGTTACATCTTATTCTCTTGTATTTCAATTTCTAGTTTGCTGAAGAGAGAAAACTCACATTAAAACCCCTAAAAATTAAAATCTACAAAATCCACCGTTAGAATTTATTTATCTTGTAAACCCACTAATGAAATGTACTTAAAAGCCTAAATCCAAAGTTTCATTCATTTCAGACTCCATTTGCACATAGAAATGCACTAGTCCATTTGGCAAAAACGCCCCCTAGGGGCGTTTCTATCTTTCAACCTGTTCGGGTCAGTTTGGGGTTCTGAGTACTTGAGATTCGTTTTTAGAACATCTTTTAACCTCAGGAAATCAAGTGCCGTTGGCTGGAAGTGAATATAAACGCTAATTTTTCTCTGCCCTAGGTCCATTTATCCACTACTTAACCCATTCCCCTGGGGCAGTTTCACTTCACTTCTTGCTGGTTCGTTTTTCTTGTTCTGAATCAGCTAAGTAATCAATTTATAATTGCTAGAAGATGTGTTTCAATTGCTTAATGTACTGCTGCCATGTATGAGTAGTCATAGTGAGCCTCATTCCCCATAGGCAGATTTGTTTAGTCACTCTTCTAGTCAATTTCTATTTTCTGATTTAGTTTCCAGCCTTCTAATCTTCAAAGTATTCATCATTAAACAATCATATCGGATCTGATATCATTTCACAAAGACTTTTTTCCTTACTTCAGAATCTCGATTTCACTAGGCTAGAAGAAATCTCACGCTTAGTCATTGATCTTGCTTCTTGCTTTACTTATCTTTTGGGTTGGGTGTTTGACTGTTGAGTCTCAACCATCACCGGTTGAGCGGGGTCTCCCCCCTGACTGGGCCAGGTGCCTTGTCTAAAGTGACAGTAGCCTTGTCCAGTGTGACTTCCGTTCCCTGAACGGAGGACCTGACTATTGTAGGTTCCACCGTTCTAGCTGACCACCCTCTACCATCCCTATTGGGACATTCATTATCCATCGGCTAGAGATTGTGTGATAACAATGAGCTCTTCAAACCAATTGTGAACCCGAGAGGAATTGTTGGAAGTGGCTATGGATTTTGAAGAGTGGCAATTGAGGTAATGGTAGCAATCTTTGTCAGTTGATGGGTCAACATATCCTCGAACTAGATGGACAAGGAGACTAGACCAAAGATGGTTTTCAATCTTGAATTGAAGGGCTACAAACTATGGTTGAATAATGGCCCAGGGCATTGTTCTCATGCATTTGATGATGCAGCTGTTGTCACATCCATAGTAGCAGGGGTACCATGAGTTCGAGATCATCCCGTCAGAGACCTGAGATAGTCCTTTACATTGAGTTGAGGCTACATTGTTCACGATGATCACTGGAAGAGTACATACAGAGGATCCTTGACTATTCATAACAGTTTCCTCCAAAGTACCCTTGTCATGTTTGAGCCCTCTTCCTGATCTTGGAGGGAAGTTTGTTGGATCATTGGCCCAGATTAGCAGTGCAACAAAGTTTCCAGTTGATGTCATCTCTCATGCCTTCCAGTTTGTCAGTGATGGATGTAGAGTTAGGTATATGGCCGAGCAGGTATGTTGCATATAGGTATTATCATTTGCCTTTCTTGCTTATATTGGTAGCTTTGACTTGGCATATGTGACTAACAGTGGTGATCTAGATATATATTGGTTGTTCCTATGGACTGATAGTTGTGAATGGTTAAGTAGTCCTAATGTTAAGACTCTGTTTTATGCTCACTTGTCTAGCTGACTTAGTACAAAATTGATCATTCCCGGTCTTGCCTGACTCCACTTTCACTTTCCTTCCACCCATCCATTTGTTCCATGTTGAAGTCTTGAACCCTTGACTTGGATAAGCTTTATGATCTTGAAGATTCTCCCCCACCTTGACCTCTTTGCTGGATAGACACCATGTTTGCTTGTGTCTTGGCTCTCGAGCTAGGCTGTTGGGAGCGCGAAGCTAGAGCGAAAAGCAAAATTTTCAAAAGCTTTAGTTTTGGGAGCGTTTTTTACATAATATATATTTTAATATATTTTGATGCATATGTATTAAAAAAAACATGTATTATGCCAAATTAGCTATAGAAAACATGAAAACATAGATATTCATATAACCATTTAGTACACATATTGATATAACATCAATCATCTAAGAGCTATAACTTATAAGATTGTCATTAAATGATCAATGATCAATCATCAACAACATCAACCTTCAAATTTCAACATATAATATTTGCCATCAACAAACTCTAACAGATAACATCAACCATGAAATGAAACAAAGCATCATAATATCATATTCAATACCAAAGAGTTGTAGGATGCAATACAAAATTTAAAGTTTAAACTTCAAAGGTAGGTTCAACTATTCAAGATTCAAAGGTCAAAGATTAAAGTTCAACGTAGGCCACAATGTTTACAAAATAGGCCATAATAAACATGAAATACAAAGTACTATGATACTATCTAGTATCTACTAAGCTTTTCGCTTGCCACGAGAAAGTTCCAATTTCTTTTCTCGTGGTCTAGGTGGAATAGGATCTGCTGGAAGTGATCGTGGAACATGAGAAGAAGATGAATGGCCCCCACGGATTGCTGGATGTTGTGAAGCTAAAGGCAAAACTCATGCATCTGGAAACCTGCTGCTAGTTGGGGGTGGCATCTCTGTAGTATGAATTGGATCACCATCATGATCACCCAATAGTTCAGCCTCCAAGCGCTCTAATTTTGTGGCTCCATCCTCCACATTAGCCTCCTCTGGATTGTTGTCCCAAGTCAAAAATGTTCTATCATTCTTGGCCGCCTCACAATAATGGGACAACAACTTCAAGTTGAAGTGCACATAAACCAAGCTTTCTGCGCGTTCTACATTCAAATTGTTTCTCTTGACACTGTGGATGAAGCTATAGGTGCTCCAACACCTCTCTGCAGAAGAACTATTAACAACCTGTGAAAGCACCCTCACCGCCAATTTATGCAAATATGAGGCTCCAGAGCCATACATGTTCCACCAATGGATAGGATCCAATCTATCTCGATCTTTGGTTGCATGCAGGGTACCAAAGACTCCATGCTCACTGATGTATTCGCTCAATTCACTCCGTACTTGAGCACACTCCTCCTCATCAGGGACCAACTTGTCTAATGCAAGCATATACCCATTTTGCACCTCTGTATCTGTGTGTGGTTTTTTCCTAACTCCACCCCCAGGTGCAGGTTGGGCCAACCAAATTGGAGAATAATACTTTGGGGTAAGGACATATGCAAGGGCATGGAGTGGAACATTTAGATTATCCCACCTTTTGACCACATGTTTATGAATATGGTCATACAAGATTGCATCTTTTTGCTCAACAATGTCTTTGCTTTGACCAAGCATGCTATCTATCTGCTTGTATACCTCCCCAATCACCGACTGATCTGTATCTGCAAAACGAATCATATTATAAACTGGCTTGGTGAACTGCAAAACATACCTAACCTGTGACCAGAACTGACCATCAAGAATGGTGTCCTCCACCTCTTGAAAGTCATGTCTACCAGTTGCGCTTGCAGCTCTGTCTTTTAATTGTTGCCATGGATCACTTGAGACAATACTAGCCAATGCCTCTCTTACCTTCAAAAGCCTCCTAAAGGTGAGGTAGTAGCTAGCAAATCTAGTCTTTGCAATCTTCAATAGCTCCAACCTAGAGGGATTGCAAAAAATGTGGTGGGCCATGCTATGATTGGTAATAAATTTGATCATTTTCTTACCTCTCTTGTACAAGGCACCAATCTATCGATAATTAGGGTCCTTCATTTTAACAATATCATGCATCAAAAGGTTCAATGTGTGAACCAAACTCCCTGACCAAAATATGTTGGGATACTTATCATCAATGATTGCTCCTGCTGCCTTACAATTAGCAGCATTATCGGTGATGATTTGAATGACATTGTATGGCCCAATCTTTTGAATGGTTTCAAGTAAAGGTTGTGCAATATTAATACCAGTCTTGTAGCGATCTGAGTAGTCATGAGTTGAAAGGAAGATCATACCACTAGCAGACACACTAAGGATATTTATCAATGGCTTGCCTTTAACATTCGTCCACCCATCAGATACAATGGATACCCCATAGTTGGACCAATCATTTGTAAACTTTCCAAGAGCACAATTGATTTTGGTTCTTTCCTTGTCAAGTCCCACAGTCCTAGCTTTGTCATACCTAGGGCTCCTGTATCCTTTAGGGGCACGATTGATGGCTTGTACTATTTCATGCCAATAGGGTGAGTGAAGAACATTGAATGGCACACCACATGCATAAGGAAACCTATAAAGTTTTGAATCCACATCATCTCTACAACCTTGGTCAAGGAAATCCGATAATGTTCTTCGCATAGGCGAGATTCCACTACCGTGGGGGGGTGAGGGTCCCGATCGAGCCGATGATGATCCAGATCCACTACCAAACATTCTCTGTGGGGATTCAGATTCAACCCTTGATCTCTTGGAATTGTTTTGAGCGACCTCTTCTTCCATCTTGTATTTGTTTCTCTCTTTAGCTGACACTTTGTCACCATTTTTGACTCCAGCAGCCTTACCTTGATCGTATGGCATAATCCCACACAAATCCTTTCTCACACGGGTATATGAACCTGTGTAAGTTTTATTACAATGGGGGCATGTAAACTTTGTGGTTCCACCCCCTCTCCCTCCCCCAAGCCTTGTCACATACTTCCACAAAGGTGTTGTGTCTTTTTGTTTTTGCCCCTGATCACTCTTAATCTCATCATCATTATCATCCTCTTCCTCTTCCTCCTCCTCTCCATGGTATGTGCCACTTCCTATCTCTTCCTCCTCATCATTGCCACCACTAAATCTATTTCCCAACACCATCATCACAAGAAGAAGTGGAACCAAAAACAAAATCCACATACCCATCATGATTCATGACTCAATATGAGTGTAACGCCCCCTCCCATCATACCAGTGTGATGGAGAGAACGTGATGCTAAAATTGGGCAATTGGCCCCATGCTTACTAAATAAACATTCATATAATATAAAGATGGACATATGTAAATGTATAAATCTAAGAAACACAGCAAAAGTAAATTCAACTACACATCTATCATGCATTCAAGATATTCATGCCATTCATCAATTAAAACAATACAAAATTAACACAAGAGAGTACTTATCTTAAAACAAAGTAGTCCCAAGCGACTGGCTATGCAACTGCAACGTTCCACCCAACCATAGGCCAGTTGTGCTCATCAATCTCTCAACACAACTGCCACCCCCGAGCTGGGCATGATTTCTACAAGGAAAAGGGAACAACAGGCTCACACATAGCCAAATATACACCAAAATCAGCCAAGCCAATCTACAGTTGGGTTTATCAGGCTGCTAAGGCAATGGAAAGGAAGAATTACTAAGCTAGTGAGCTCAACCACAGAGATATGGATACCTCTACAAGATCTATCTAGCTTGGTACCCACAATGCTTACACACCCAACCCAAGGAAGTATTCCCTTCACTACTACATAGTCCCTCAGGCCATACCTTCCATTCTGGTGTTGTTCAAGGTGTGCATAGAAGAGGAACCAACCCTTTTGATCTTCTTAAGAGGTTACCTCCTCACCAGGTTCATCCAGCCAATTCTGTCCTCTTCCACTCCTAGATTCTTTCTCTCAAGTTCAAACCAAAACAAGGATGCACCCTACAGCAAAATCACAATTGTTGGGTATGAAGGAAAACGTGGGCAACTAAAAATGAACTGGTAGATGGGGATTCAACCCTGGGGAAGCAAATTCATTTTCAGAAAACGTTCATGGGCATTTAAGAGCAGGAACGACCTCTATAATTCCCCAAATCATGACTCCCTTCCTCCCAGCCACTGTGCAATACAAAAATGAGCTCCCAGCTATGGAAAATGCAAGAAAATGATGGAAAACATGAAGGAGAAAGCCCCAGCTAGCTCAGACTGCGTGAGAGAGCGAAGACCGTGGGTGAAGAATGGCTTTGGGCACAATTTCGTGGGTGTTTTCTTGCCCCAGAAGCAAAAAATACGTTTTCCCAGGTTGATGGCTTGCCCATACACGAAATTGGCTGCCATACCTCTTCATTCCCAAGGCATTAACTGCCTCAACCAACTCTTGGAAGAATTAAATGATTGGGTGCATAAGTCAAAATGGGTAGTTGAGGGTTTATGGGTTCCTTCATTGACATTTGGCTTATCACCATTGGGTCAAGGGTTTGAATAATTTCCCTCCCTATTCCTTGTAGAATCATGCCCCCATCTCTTGTTGCATTGCATAGCTAGTTGTGGGTATTTCATTAAAACTCGTATTTACATGATGTCTTAATTTACATTGTGCATGTCCAGCACAAGAACCATAGGCATCTATTTTTAATTGCCGATACATAAAACGATAAATCGATGGCGGGGCCTTGGCCTTGAGCTCCTCACCATGATTTAATAACGATATTTACATCATTTACAATTTTAATGCAATAGGGTAAAGATGGGGACGTGACAATGAGAATCACTTCTTGCTTGCAATAGAATGATGGAGAGGAATAACTGGGAAAGAGTAGGAAAATAAAACATTCAAGATTTAAAATTTTAACATAGTGAAATATTTTTTTCAAAAATAAACAAAGATTGGGTTTTTAGAGCCTACCTCTTTAGCTCTTCAATGATGGTTGAATGTCTCTATGGAAGCCTTCAATCTCCCTTCCAAGCTCTCACAAATAGAATCCTTCAATCTCCCCTTCAATCTCCCCTCCAAGCTCCCACAAATTTGCTCTCAAACAACTAGTAAACCCACTCAAATCCCTAGCAAGAGAAGTGAAATCAATGAAATGAGGGATAGAATGAGTCCAAATGGAGTCCAATAGTGTTTATATTGCCTAAATGAACCCTATCCAATCACTAAAAAACAAGTTTTTTTTTGCAAATTTGAGAAAATCCGAATCAAGTCCGCCTAACCCGCGGAATCGCTCAGGAAGTGTTTTCGGGATCGTTTTTTATGGTCCAGGATCGCTGAGGGATCGCTTTGGGAGCGTCGATCCCTCATCGCTCCCTCAATGATTCCGTAAACCAGGGATCATTTTTTTTAAGGAATCGCGAATTCGGAAATTGATCTCGGGAGGAAGCGAAGAGGAATCGCAATCCCGGGATCGATTCCTCATCGCTTCCTCCGGGATCGCGATTTGGGAGCAAAGCAGAGGGGGCTAGAGCGCTTCCCCACAGCCTTGCTCTAGAGTGTGTGGCTGCACATATTGTTTCCTTTAGTCCTCGAAGCAAGTACTCCCCTAAAAATGTAGATGTGGAACAAATGCTTAATCTAAATGATTGCAAAAAAGGCCAGCTGCGATTAGTTGTGTTTTTCAACACTAGGCCTAAATGAAATGAAATCAAATAATCTTTCTGTATCTAGTCAGTGGCCAAGGGATGAGCACTCATCCTTCGTATGATGAGTATGCTCTTCTCATTTTCATTTTCAACTGTAAATTTTATGCTTTCATTTTGATTATTGAGGTGGTCAAAGAATAGTTGCAAGTTCCTTTCTCCATAGGGTCATACCACTTTGGTATCATCCACGAAACTCTTCCATCTTTTTGGTTTTTGAGAAAAGGAATTGATGGCTTGATCTTCAAAATGTTCCATGTATAAATTCGCGACCACCAGAGACAAAGGGGATACCATTGCTACTCCTTCACCCTGAAAGCAGAAATATGTGGATCTAAGGCATACGTCAACCAGGTTTGCAATGTCATTGCTCACTTTATTCTTGATGATATTGATAGCTTTAGCAATGGGAATTTTGGTGTACGATGGAACTACATCGAAGCTGACCAATATTGTCCCCTTCCTCAATTTTGTCTTCTTGGATCTCATTTACGGTTTTACCCAACCTTTGGAATCTTTAACATAGGAGCTTATATGCCCAGCTAGATATTTTAGTTTGTTTGCCAAGAATTTAGCCAATTTGTAAGAGGGGGATTCGATTGTATCCACAATGGCTCAGAGTGGAATGTTTTGTTTGTGGATTTTTGGTAGTCCGTAAATACGAGGCATCATGTTCTCTTTCAGCTTAAGCTTTTCCTTATTATCATTGTCCAGGTTTGAGTTCATGATAACCTTATTTAGCTCCTTTATGATTTTATGGCTTGGATTGCCTGTTAGTTTCCTGTAGCTGCCATAGTTTAAATGCTCGAACATCTTCTTGTCATAGTCCGTTGTGTTCAAAGGGGGTTGTTGGAATTGATTGGTGTAGTCAGTATAGTGGCCACGATCATTCATATGTATCATTAGTGTACTTGTAATCTTGGCTAAGTCTATATTTATTCTTATATTGTATTACTAGGTGTGGTTAAGGTTGGCCTAGTCAACTTTGATATGTAGGCTCAATAACCCTCTTGGGGCATGGACCTACTTATGTGTGCCCATAACAGTTTTCAGGAGGATGCCCTGCTCGAGTTGTGTATAAATACACAACTCAAACATCATTTGTAAATCATTTTTTTGATCATTGAGCTAAGGCTCTCTATTACAAGTGTTTTAAGCCTATGAGGTCGACAACTTTGACATTCTCGTGTAGTTAGGAGATTTTCTTTTTTATTGTAGGGTTTTGGGTTGATGTTTTGGTTCCTCCATTTGATCCCCTCTTTCTATTTGTGATCTCAACATTATTTTGCACGTTGACGAACTTGATTTGGGTTCCTACACAATTGCTTCCTTATTTTTCAGAGTACATTATAATCCTTGGAAATTTAATTTACATGAAAAAACAAATGTCATGTTTTCGGCAAAGTTGGTTTAGAAGCTAGTTTAAATTAGTGTGCAATGTTGGTTGAAGTTCAACTCAAATCAGTATGCAGTGCAAATTTGAAGCTATCCAACACAATTTCAGATAAACACAATACGAAAAAATAATCAAATGATTTCTCGGCTTTAAATCAGACTAGATCATAATGGCGCGAGATGTTTCTTCGAGCTTGTGTAAGAGTATTCCGCCTAGAGACATGCCGTAAGAATGATGTCGCAGACCAATATGCTGCAGTGTAAAGCATCGGTGTCCACCATCCCCTGTCAACGATCAATTTGATATGTGCTATATGAGCAATTGAAGAGCAGAAGCAATCAAAGTTTCAAATTTAAACCATTTACCACAATATACAAATACGTTGGAGTGTACCTTCCATGATTTTTCTTTGCTACAGATTGACCAAGGTCCCTGTTTGTGATAAGAATCTGTAGAAATGGATTTTTTCCAATGCCTATTAGTAGTTGCCAAAGAAGAACCAGGTTAAATATTTAAAAGAAAAGTAACTATTGTTATGACTACATAAGAATCAAGAGAGCTTGTGCATACTGAGAACATATTCAGAAGACCTTCCTCCCCATCAGTGCAAGAGAAGTCACCATCAATGTATGCATCTGCCAATCCAAGGTCTGCCCTAGTTGCAATCTGTCAAAAATATTGCAAAAACACAATAGCTTGTATCTTTATAATTTTCACCATAACATACTTCAGGTTTCTTATTGTTTGTTGGGTGAGTGCAACAAAACATATGAGAAAGGACTTAATTCTGCATTTTAAAATATGATATGAAGGTTCATTTTGGTACCTTCCAATAAAATGATGGTGTGTGGATTCTTAGGACAGATTTTTTGTCACACCTTCTATCATTCCCTTCAAACTGAAATATTGTACCTCCATCTTCTAGTAAGCTGAAAGAATCGAAGCCATAGTTATCATAACCAAAATTAAAGTAGTAACTAGAACTAAACCTGTCGACCCCAAAATCATGAACTGATCAGGAACGGGGAAAAAACAGTCCACCAAAACTACTTAAAAATTTCAAAATTTGACAAAAGAATATATATTCATGATATTAATGTAAATCCTAGGACGCCAAATATGCAAAATTTTCTCATGTATATAGCATGTAAGGATGAATATTATAAAATGGCAGCGAATGCAATATATATTTTGTACCAAAATACATAAACATTGATTCTTTAAATTGTCTCAAGGGTCCGAAAATAATCATACTTCAATCTAAAATCAAATCAAACTAGATGATCATTAGAATTTATATCTTGCACATTCTCTGCATGGGTTTGTTCGATATCTTTAGTTGATCGCCCTGAAGGTCCAATACCAGTGTTTGTATCCCAGGGTGGTGAAAGCAATTGCATGCAAGTCCATCCAAGATAGAGAGGGCATCATAAATAGCTGAAAATTAGGTTTTAAGATAGTTGTAGGTTTTTTTTTTGTTTCAATTTTTATGGGGGTGGTGCTATATTAGTACAGTTTGGGTTGATTTTGACTAGTTTTGGTCATTTCAGGAAAAAATAGGTCAAAATCAGTTTGAATGATCGTTTCACACTAAAAAATCCCAAAACTGGTCCGGACCAGTAGGTAACTGTTCAGTTTGACTTGTTTTCATGACACTAATTGAAATTGACGATTAGTAACACTGTTGGGATGGAGATTTGAATTTTTAAATTTGCATGGACAAGACTTAGGTGTGGATTATATGCATTTTTGTTTGATTACCTTTATTCTGTCCAAAGATTCAGAATATATTTTTTGAAGGGTTACCTGTTACCATTTTAATATCTTTACTTTTAATTTGTCAATAAATTTTGGAAAAAACATGTGTTCTTTTGTCATAGTCACTTAGATAATACAATTACAACTGTTCTTCTTTAGAAGGGTGGAGATGGATTTGAGAAGCATATTGCTTTCATGAATCAATGGTTGAAAAGGGGTGAATTGAAATATACTCTTATGGAGAAGCAGACCTTTTCCTTGCTTTAAAGCAATTAAGGCTTTAAGCATTTTTGAGGTTGTATTTGGATTTACAAAGGTATTTTCTTATGTCCCTCATCCTATGGTTAAGGAAATTTTATCACATCAAGATGAAGAAGATAGGATTACAAAGTTTGATCTCGAGTTAAAGCCTATGATGTTGGTTTGAGGGAAAGGACTTTCCAAGTTGATGACAGAGTCCTATATCTATGTAATTGAGCAAGAGAATGCAATGAGGATGAATCATATATGTGGTACTTTCGAACATTTGAAGCAAGAGGTTTGGCACAAGGTCGTTATTTTCTCCTTGTAGAACCTTTATTGTTTTGATTACCTAACTAAAATTCAACATAGATCTTTGAAGTTGCAAGTTATTAAATATTGCTCGACTCAGATTGGACTAGGGTAGAAGAATTCGATGGAGTAATTTTCATCTGTGTTCACTTGGATGAAGCAAGCAGATCTTGAAAGATTTTCATAATGGAGTATGTAGGGGAATCTCTTAGCTAAGACTGCAAGGTACAATATACTTAGAGCAGTTTACTTGTTTGGATGTGCATCAATTTGTTAGAAGTTGTGAGCCTTTCAGTTGTTTGCAAGAAAGTAGAAGTTGCCAATGTTGCCTTTGGAACTTGTAGTGGTTGAAGCTCCTTTTCAACAATGAGGTTTAATTTTTTTTGGTGAGATGCATGATAACTCTAGTAATGGTCAAAAGTGGATTCTAACTTCCACAACATAGTTTACTTGATTGGTGGAGCTTGTTCCTACAAGGAATGCTACTGGTATAGTTATAATTGTCTTGAAAATAATAGTATGACTAGGTTTGGTGTACTCACTAAGATTATTATGGATAATCCTAGTGCTTTTAGTTTTGTTGAACTTGTTTATTTTTGTTCCTAGGATAATATTCTTCTCTCACATTCATCTAACAAGGCAATGGCAATGGCTTAATAGAATCTAGTAATAAGAATCTTGTGAGAATCATCAAGAAGATTCTTGGTGATAATAAAAGAAATTGGGATGTCAAGTTAAAATATGCTCTATGGGCTAATATAGTAACTAATAAAAGATGTAAGAGTCTTTTTGAGCTGGTTTATGTAATTGAGGCATCTCTTCATGTTAGTCTTCAACTTCGTGTCTATAAGTTTATCTGGGTTTCTCTGTGAAGTAGAGGCTTTGCAGGCGATAATAGATTATTTGGTTGAGTTGGATGAAGAGTGGAGGAAAGCTTATGGTAAAATCACTTAAGATCAAGACAAAGTCAAGCATATATTTGACAGAAGATCACAACACCAAAATTTTAGAGTTGGAGATTTGGCCTTGATGTGGGACAAGCAACATGAGAAATTAGGAAACCCCAAGAAGTTTGATCAGTTTTGGTTGGGTCCCTTCTAGATTGATGTTGTTGCCAGTAAAATACTTTCTATCTTATGAATTTGGATCGGGAAAGATTGGAGTATCCCGTCAATGGGAAGCACTTGAAACCTTACTTTCAATAAGTGGCAAGGGCTAATTACTTTCAATAAGTGGCAAGGGCTAATCAAAACAAAAAAAGAAGAAAAATAAGAGAAAAGAAAATTCATTTAGGGTTACAATAGGATAGTTTTAAGGTTGAGAGTCTTAATGGAGTTGCATTAAATTTGTCTTTAACATGGTAGAGTTTTGATTCATGAGTTTGAGTTCATTTTTCTAAGTTGGAGTGAGTTGTTGAGTTTAGGGTTTTCTTTCAATGAGAATAAGTGCTATGTTGACATAAAGAGTCAATAGTGGTGAGTTTTTAAAGTGTCATTATGATATATTTGAAGTTAGAATAGAGTTTTTCTGAAGTATCTGAAGTATATGGTCAAAGTCCTATAAGGTGATAAGGTCAATCTTGTCATCAGTCATGGTGTTAGGATTTTGCACCTTATGTTAAGAGTTGAGAGTCAAAGTTGTCTAATTGAGTTTGATGAGTCTAAGTCGTGTTCTCAAGTTTTGAATTTTGTAGGTTTAAAGGAGTTTTGGGATTTTGAACATTCCCATGGTGATGTTTTCCTAGAGTTGGAACTATTGTTCGAACAAAATTTGCAAATTAGGCAAATCTACATTGACGTGGAGTCAAGCTTTCACTTTGTGGAAGCCTAGTACCAACCATGGAAAAAATATGGAAATGTTTGTTTCCAGGTTCAATCTATATGACAAGTTTCAAGTGCTTCAACTAGGCTTAGCAGGAGGACCTAGTAGAAGGGGCAATGGACAAGGACTTATGATGTGAATATTAATCCAGATTTATTCATTTCAAAATTCCACCGCTTAGTCTGAAAGAAGTCCCTTTGACCTATCTGTGGTTAGTAGTTGGACATTAATAAAATTATCTTACCTTATCTAGCCATGCTACCACAACTAGAACCATCACTAGACCTATGAGCCCCAAAAATTGAAACTGGTAAAAAGCCAGAAACAAAACCGATCAATCAAACATACATAAAACATTCAAATTTTGATTTTTTTTTATATTGATGCACATCAATGAAAATCCAAACCATTAGACACAATATGCAACGTTTTCTCGCGTATATAACATGTAAGGGTTAATATAAGTTTATAACAAAATAGTGCAATACATATTTGAACCAAAATACATAACATTTGAGGCTCTAAATGGCTTGTAGAGTCCAAAAATAATCATACTAGTAAGTACAATCTAGACTTTGAGTATGCTTTGTTACAGCCTTACCTTATTCCAAAGTGGTATTGTATGAGATTTGGAGAGTATTCAGATCAATGTTTCAGGGGAATAGCATATCCTGTGCTATTATTAATAGAGTTTTCAGTTCAGGTTTCCATCTTTCTATTAATAGCATCAGATGATAGTAAATTTGTATACCCATTGCAGAGATAGGCTTATGGTTTGAATTTGGGGTGAATCGAAGGAGTTCATATTTTTGGCGAGATTTTATTTAAAAAAATTATATTTTTAGAAGGTAGTTAGAACCATAGATGAAAAAACTGGCGAAAAATCAATGACATCACGATTTTTTGCAATGTCAAACCTCAAACGAAAATCGACACTACAAAATTGTGATATTTTGAAAAAATCGACAAAAAATTAGAAAAAATTGGCAAAACTTTGCAAAAAGGAGTAAAAATCAACAAACCAATTTTGAGCCTCTCAAAGTGCTTATTGTGTTTTATTTTTCCTAAACTTATTTGTCTTTGAAGCTATTGGGGAATGGGAGGGAAGGCATTGTTATCACAATTCTTGTAGTTGCCCCTTTGGATTGATCCTGTCCAGGATGGTAGAGGGGAGGGCAACTAAAGTTGTGACCCAAGAGTGCTTTGACCACTACGGATAAGTAGTTGTCACACCAGATAGAGCGCTCTTCGCTTTAGGCCAAACTAGGAGCTAAGCCAAAGGGGAGACCCTTGTTAACCAATGGAGGCTAACAGACAAAGACAAGACACACACAACAGAAATACAAGCAAAGGAAAGCAGAGGTATCTTGACTAAGTGACTCTAAACCACAAAACTACTACTGAGTGATGACCTAGCGACTAGACGGGAAAATATATGCACATATCAGATCTGAAATATATGTTAAATTTGTATGATTCAGTAGTGAAGTGATTAGGTAAAATTCTAAGATGAAATAAGTGCTAAGTGTTGACAATTAGAAATCTGCCCTAGGGGGATTTAGATTCACACATCACCGATACTTAGGGCAGAAAATTTTCAGACTTAAGCGACTGTTCTAGCACTTCAAATCCATGCTTGATGAAAGATAAATCAATTAAAAGACAAACAAGTAACACCCAAGTCATCGAACAAGTAGAATAGATAGTTACCCAAGGAGGGTGAATTGCCTCTAAGATGATCAGTGTCAAAGATTGGGCTAATGGAGTCGGATTCAAACAAAACTTGGTCTCTAGAGGTTTTAAGAGATTCCCTACTTGGGTTTTTAATCATGAAAGCAAAAGGTGACTAGAAACCAAACTTTTTAAAATACGAGGGTTTTAACTTGGTTATTTCTGTGTGACTTCTTGAAATGGAAAATGAACAAGAGAAGGGATGGATAATGTACTCACCTGGTTACCTTGGAAAAAAGCCGAGATGGTGAAGATTACTCACGCAAATATCAAATATAAGACATATGGTGAAGTCTCGGCTTGAAACTTGTTGCCCCCTAATACACACCTGGGGGAACGCAGCAGGAAACCTTCAAGCTGCTCGGTGTTTCCTTTGGGGCAAGTGAGAGTCAAGTGCTATCACCTGATTACTTGACTCCTCCGTCTAGGCTACTCCTAGCGAAGCCGAATATCAACAAACTATTCCTAGGAGAGCTGGATGGGAGATCATGACCATGCAGAATATCACCAAACTGCTTCCCAAACTGGCAGGCCCTCTTGCAGGCTGCTTCTATCCAAGGTTGGATAGGACTGATGTACACATCTGTATGATGGGACAGATCCACCACACCATCATATTGTTTTAGAGGGCTTATCAAATGGAAAACTTCTGTAGTAACACAAGCCCCCGGGTTGCTCCAAATCATAAGAGAATTCCCAAGGTCTCTGAATACACACTCCCTTCTCTAGATACATCAAAAATGGTTTTTTCAATGTATGTCCAATAGTCATCATAGGTATATTTGGAAAAAATGGAGGATTTTTCAGTAATTGTATCATGTCCCTGGCTATATTTGTCTTCTTCATTGTCATAATAAACTTCTTTACAAGGCTCAACTTCAAAATTTTTACAAGAGAACAAGCTTTCCCCAACTTCATTACCATGTGGAGGGTAAAGAGGAGTATTATCATACACCAAACGGTCTTCATCTTTATAAGCCTCTATACTGGTTTCTTTCGAAGGTAGATATGAAGTACAAGTTCCATCATCCTCACTGAAGTGATCCTGAGATAGCTCCAAATCTTCAATGTTTTTCACCATGGCAATATGAAGAGGTTCTTCTGAAATATCTTCAATCAATGACCCTTCATGAATTTCCTTGACAACTTCTATGGCGGCTTTAGGAAAATCTGGAATACACATGTGACCATCATCACTGAAATGGACTTGAGAACACTCCAAATCTTCAATATTTTCTGTTATGGTGACATGAGGAGGGTTTACAATAAAATCTTCAATCAAGGGTGCTTCATGAAACTCCTCAATTGATCCGGATTTTATGAGCATAACGAAATGAATACCGATTATTAAAAGATGCTTAACACAAAATAACAGAGATACAGTAAAACTAGTTTTCTATTCAATAAGGAAATAAGCTGAAACTGTAAAATGCAGTGGAAAACAAGCTTGCTGGAATGGTGGCGGCTTATCTCTGAGAAGAGATGTGACGGCTGCGCTCATTCACAAGAAGATCATTATAATGAGGCTTTGAAGGCCTTTTTACAATACCCAAAATCCAAAACCCTAACCCTAGAAGATGAAAAGCCAACAGTTTTATGGACCCCTTTTTGGGTAGTTTGGTGTATCAACTTCCCGGGGGCGTAACTTTGGCATCCGTTCTCCGTTTGGGGCGCACGATAGATCGTTGGAAAGATCTATCCGATAACTACAACTGTTGGGACAAATTTGATCAATTTGATGATCAAATTTGTTGGTAGAAGATACCCTAAAAAACGTCGTTTAGGGCCTCAAAACGGCTCCCAAAGTTCAGGACCTGAAAAACTGCTAAAAATATTAAGTTACCAAAATTGCCAGAAAGCTGTTTTGAGCCAGTTGGAAAAGGTGGGTCGCCACCGATATCCACCTGGATCAATCGTCCCTCCTTAGGAAGCAATGGTCTCCATTGCGTTGAGTTCTCCCATTAGATGAGGAAATTTCTGCTGAATTTGGCCCCGAATGAGCCACTTGCCTTGGTGCAGGAGCTCCCCTGCTTTGACGACTCGATAAAGTTGGATCCTTTGTTGTCGAGTGCCCTTGATCTGTGTGTCCACAATCTGATCGCTGGATGCCTGTTGCATGCAGTCAGGGTTGAGCTCTGTTGGTGTCAACTGCTCTGCTATCTCTGAGGTGTCTAATAATGGTGGGAAATATGGCTGAAGGAGAGCCACATTGAAGACTGGATGCATACCAAGGAAGGGGGGAATGTTGAGCTCAAAAGCATTGTCACCCACCGCCTTGGTGATGGTGTACGGCCCATAACAGAGTGGGCGAAGCTTCTGATGGGGCCCTGTAAGGCGTTCTTTTTGCAAATGCAACCAAACTTTGTCGCCCACCTGAAACTTATGTGGCACCCGATGTTGATCATGGCGCTGCTTGTACTTGGCATTAGACTTCTGTAGAATATCTTGAACCTGTTGGCAGATGTGCTGGATCTGCTCAATGAACCGGGTGGCTTTGTCAGCTTCTGGTGGAGCAGGGGACGAGGTGGTCGCCAGGGTTAGTGCAACATCCATGGGGCCCAATGGTTGGAATCCCAACCCTACCTGAAAGGCGCTGTGGCCAGTTGAGTTATGCAGGGCTCGGTTGTAGCTATGCTGGACATAGGGGAGACTCTCATCCCATATGCGGGGGTGTTTTGAATTATACATGCCCAGGATATGTACAACCATCCGGTTGACGACCTCAGTTTGGCCGTCTGTTTGGGGGTGGAAGGCAATGGATTTGGTGAGCTTGGTATCCAGCAGTGACTAGAGGCTCGACCAGAATGAGCTGAGAAACCGACTGTCACGATCTGAGATAATGGTTTGTGGGATCCCAAAATGTACCCATACTCGTTCAAAGAAGAGCTTGGCAGTGGCTTCTGCTATGATGTTCTTCTTGCATGCGGCTAGAATCGCCATCTTGGAAAAGCGATCAACAACCACAAAACACAGTCATTTCCTGTCTTGGTGGACGGGAGGCCCGACATGTAGTCCATTGAGATGGATTCCCATGGCCTGTTAGGAGTAGGCAGAGGGGTGTACAGGCCCTGTTTCTTAGTGGTCGGTTTGGCAGTAGCACAGGCGGTGCAGAACCTGATATACTTGCCAACATCCTGTCGAAGTTTCGGCCAGTAGAAATGTTTCTGCAACATGCCACTGTCTTTTCGACACCAAAGTGTCCTGCCACCCTACTGTAGTGAGCTTCCCAAATCAGCTTCGCGCGCTCGCTTGATGGAACGCAGAGATGGCCCAGATGGCACAACAACCCATCCTGAAGATGGAAATTAGCGACCACTGAGTTGGTTCCCAACATTTGGTAGGTGGTGGAGAAGTCAGGGTCTATCTCGTAGAGGTGGGGCCATCCGGAGTTCTCGTGGCCGCAAGAGTAGCACCGTGGTGAGTGCCGCGACTGGAGGTCAATTGAGGCAGTCAGCAACTCAGTTGGTACTTCCTGTTCTATACTTGATGTTGAGGTGGAGTTGCTGTAAGTATGTGGACCACTTCTAATGGCGGTCATTCTGCAATTTTCCTTGGGTCTGCATGAACTGTAGGGGCTTGTGATTAGTGTGGATGAGTGTCTCCTTCCCAATAATGTAATGTCTCCACTGGCGATAGGCTTGCACAATGGAGTACATTTCTGTCGTAAGTAGGGTACTTACGGACAACATCTGATAGTGTCTCACTATGATATGCCACGAGGTGGCCGTGTTGAGTGAGAACGGCGCCCACAGCATAGTCTGAAGCATCTGTTTCGATCTCAAATGGATGTTGCAGGTCCGGTAATGAGAGTACCGGGGATGAGCACAAACGCTTCTTCAACTCATCGAAGGCTTGTTGTTGGGACAGGCCCCACACAAATTTTGCCTTATTGCCACCCCTGGTTACTTGGCTGAGGGCCCATGCAATATGAGAGAATCCCAGTACGAACCTGCGATAGAAATTGGCGAGGCCCAAGAAGCTCCGAAGTTCAGTGAGTGTGGTTGGGGTTGGCCAGTCACGGATGACCTGGATCTTGGCTGGATCCACATGAACACCATGCTGATCAACGATGTAGTCTAAGTAATGGACCCTGTCCATGCCGAAGGAGCATTTTTCCAAGTTCGCATATAGTTTGTGTTGCCGCAGGGTGTGCAGAACTTGCTGAATATACTGCAAGTGTTTCGACCAAGTCTTGCTGTAGATGAGGATGTCATCCAGATACACCACTACAAAAGTATTGGTGAAAGGTCGTAGGATATCATCCATCATCCTCATAAAGGTTGCTGGAGCATTTGTTAGACCAAAGGGCATGACCAGCCATTCAAAAAGACCTTCTTTTGACTTGAAGGCAGTCTTCCATACATCTGTTTGTTCTATTGGGACTTGGTGGTAGCCAGACTTTAGATCAATCTTACTGAAGTATTTGGCCCCCGTGAGCTGATCAAGGAGGTCATCGATTCGGGGAATCGGGTACCGGTTCGAGACTGTGATTTTATTCAGGGCTCGGTAATCAATGCAGAGTCCCCAGGTCCCGTCTTTCTTCTGTACTAGCACGATTGGGCTCCCACAAGGTGATGAGCTGAGATGGATGTGCCCCTTGTGGAGCAATTCTTGGATCTGCCTCTTGATCTCCTCGTTTTCTAACAACGAGCGGCGATAGACTGCCCATTGGGTAGCGATGCGCCTGGGGTAAGATCGATGGGATGCTTGACCTGGCAGTGCAGAGGTACCCCGGTAGGAGAGGAGAAGATATCTGAGTATTCTTCCACGACCTTATCCACTTGCTTCTGTTGTGTGGAGAGATCGGCCACGGAGGCCCTGGATGTGGCTGCAATCTTTCTTTCACTCCGAGAGCGAATCACGAAGAAGACAAATTTCCCGGTCTGAGAGATGACCTTCCTGCATTACTTGGCAGAAATCAAGGAAATAACACTAGGAGGGGTTGCCTCGGGTATCCTGTACAATTTCCTGTTCAAAGTAATAATAACACTATGAGGCCTAGACTCATATACAACATGACGTTTCCACAAATAAGGTTGGCCCAAAAGAACATGACAAACTTCGAGAGGACCAATATCACACAATACCTCATCCTTGAAGGGCTTGATGCCGTACGATAGTCGACACTGTTGGCTGACGCGGAGATCGCTTGCTTGGCGTAGCCATCCAATGGTGTAGGGTTGTGGGTGCGGCGTTGTTGGCAGGGCCAGCCGCTTGACGACCTCTGCTGAGATGAGGTTCTTTTGGCTATTGCTATCAACGATGAAGTGCAGCGGGGTGCCTTTTACCCGCATCTGTGAATGGAAGAGGTGCTCTCCTTCTTCTGGCTCCTCTGGTTCATCAGGCTGGAGCTTGGTGGTAGCCACGGTGGCATTGCGTTCCGCGTCAATGATCTTTCTTCCCCTTTCTGGTTCTGACTCAGAGTCAGAACCCGCATTTGATTCGGACGCTTTCACTTCGGCCACCAGCGACTGCTTTGAGCGGCAGTCAGCAGTGTTATGCCAAGGGCTCTTATGGAAGTCGCACCACTTCCCGGTATCTTTCTTTGTCTTTTCGGTGTCCTCCTTTGCTTGCGGCTTGGACTGGTTGTCCTGATACTGTCCATCTTTGCTCTGTCCTTTATTCTGTGGGTTGGGGCCTCCCTTTCCTGTCTTTTGTTGTGATGGGTTCCCAGGCCCAAATTGCCGCGTCTTTTGTTTGAGCTTTTGCTCGATTTTGACGGCATATCGGTCGGCCACGCCCAAGGAGGAGATGTCCAGAAATTCCATTTCGGTCTGGATGTATCTATGCAGAGCACCGCGATACTTGAGCACCAGATGTCGCTCTAAATCTTTGATACCCAGCTTGGTGCGCAAGGTATGGAAGATATTTGTGAACTCTGGCACTGCTTGGTCTCTTTCTTGTCGTAGTGTGGTCCATTTGGTATACAAGTCGTCATAACTTCCAACAGGGTAGTATTGTTCCTTAATAGCATCCCAAAAGGATTCCCAGGTGGCCGTGATTGTAAATAATGAGGGTTCCTCTATTTCTTTTTGCTCACAGAAAGTTTCCCACCAATCTTTGACATGGGGAGCGGCTTTGAGGAGCGCAAAAGTAATCTTTTCTCTATTCGAAAAGTTATGGACAGAAAATACCCTTCTAGTAGATTCAACCACTTGTCTACAACATCTGCGTCTATCTGACCTTCAAATATAGGAATATCGAAGTTGATTTGTACCTTGAAGGGGGCGGCGCTTCCACTTGAGGAAGACATGTCACTTGTTGGTAGCTGCCGAAGGATTTGCGCAAAACTATCCATCATCTCGTTCCTCTGTTGCGTGAGGGCTTCTTCAAGCAACATTTTTAAAGGATCTCCTGTCCCGTCATCTTTCTTTTCTCCTGCCATGAGAGGTCGCTTGGGCGTGCGAGAGCTTTTGTCCTCAAGAGAAACAAGCTCGAGACCCAATTCTTTGTACCCTCAAGAGAAACAAGCTCGAGACCCAATTCTTTGTACCCTGACCTCGTTGGGAACATGCATTAAGACGACAAGGAACAGACCGCTCTGATACCACTGATCCGTATTTTATGAGCAGAACGAAATGAATACTGATTATTAAAATATGCTTAACACAAAATAACAGAGATACTGTAAAACTGGTTTTCTATTCAATAAGGAAATAGGCTGAAACTGTAAAATGCAGCGGAAAACAAGCTTGCTGGAATGGTGGCGGCTTATCTTTGAGAAGAGATATGACGGCTGCGCTCATTTGCAAGAAGACCATTACAATGAGGCTCTAAAGGCCTTTTTACAATATCCAAAATCCAAAACCCTAACCCCGGAAGATGAAAAGCCAATAGTTTTGTGGACCCTGTTTTGGGTAGTTTGGTGTATCAACTTCCCGGGGGCGTAACTTTGGCATCCGATCTCCGTTTGGGGCGCACGATAGATTGTTGGAAAGATCTATCCAATAACTACAACTGTTGGGACAAATTTGAAAATTGTTGGTAGAAGATACCCCAAAAAACATCGTTTAGGGCCTCAAAACGACTCCCGAAGTTCAAGACCCAAAAAACTGCTAAAAATAGTAAGTTACCAAAATGGCCAGAAAGTTGTTTTGAGCCAGTTGGAAAAGGTGGGTCGCCACCGATATCCACCTGGATCATCAATAGGGTCATGCTGTACTCTAGGAAGGAAGGAGTTATATTTTTTAACAAGTTGCTTAATCTCCGCCTTTTCTCCTTCATGCCAATGAAGGAGGAAATACTTGAGAAAATCAGCCATAGAAACTATGGATTTGAAATACTAGTCGGCACCGCAAGGGAGGTCCTATTGATTTCCATGATTCATGTTGTAATATGTTAGGGTTTATGGAACTTGTTCCCCCTTTCATTGGTCTTGTTTCCTCTTGACTCCATATGGCCTGGGATTGGCACTAGTCTCCAAACCCTTCGATCGCCTATACGACTACGAAGACCTCAAGTTTTGCTAGGGCTAACTCTTCAAATCACCTTTGTTCCCTCATTACGATAGCCTAGCAATCCTATCTAGGAAATCCACCCTCGAGTTGGGAAGAGCCAACTGGAAGTGTAGGGAGGTTGTTATTGAGGTGATAGTTGGTAACACCTCTAGGTTGTAGTTGGGCTAGCCGCGTTCTTTTGGGGCTTTAACTACACCTGCTAGTTCACACTGTAACAGGTGGAAACATCCCTTGGTTAGGGGGGATGTCTTAGAGAAAAGGGGGATGCGCACTATCACCTTATGATGGGGAAACACTAGGGACACGTCACTGATGCATTGGTGATTTAGACATTTTGTTAGTGGAAAGAGTAATTTGAAATTGAAAGATTTTAAATGTTTGCACTCATAGAATATATTGTATAAACCTATGGAAGTTCCAAAGTCATATATAATGGAGGGGATGTCGTTACTTATTTTTGAGTCATTAACTGGCAAATCCAAACCTAAGCGATAATACTTTATCGCGGCCTTTAATTATTTATATATGCTTTAGGTCTTCACATGTTCTCGTTGAAATAGTTGTGCTATACAGGTATATGTGCAGGTTTGTTTCAAGTGACATTAGAAAGAAAACATCAACGATAAGTAGGCTTGTGATAGTCTAGATCCACACATTGAAATTGTAAAAAAGATACAATGAAGAAAATCAACCTCATTTTTCAAATCTAGCTAGATGCATGCCAGTGCCTATTGAATGAGCAACAAATGCAATATGGAAAATTGACCACATTTTTCAATCTCAATAAACGTTGAAAATCATTTATATCTGCTTCATTGTTGATTACCTAAAAAGTAGATAAGACACATTCTCGAAAGTAGTATTATATACTAAAATATAGTTCATTAAAAATAAGCACATATAAGCTATACTAAAAGGTAAGATTTATATGAAAAAACATTTACAAGGTGAAGTGTTTATGAAAGTTGATTGAAAGTGCCTTGTTTCAAATTCAATAGTATTGGGAATTTTGGACATACCACACATAACCTGTGCAAATGTATCGTTGAAGAAAACTAATGACAACTTGACGTGCTCCAGTCTCACACCATGACAATGAAATTTGTTTTGTGTCTCTTAATGCATTGAATCTTTCCCCCATCATATCGTATGCTACCTCGGTACCTGCCTATAACAATAGGAATACATAATTTATATACAATGTAAAAGAGTTGAAAAAGTCTTTAATTAGAAGAAAGCATATTAATTATAAAGAGATGTAATAGCATGATATACTAGGTAGCTCAGTTAAATTAAAGTGGGGTACTTTTCCCCTTGGCTTATGGCATATAGTGTCTTGTTTTACTGGTGCGACTATAAGACTTGAAATCATGAACACTTGTCAACAAGTGCCACTCGTTAACCACTAAATGATCCTATTTTGTCAACTGTGAAGATGATTTTTTATGGTTGCAGGGCCTCAACTTCATTGTTATCCTCCATCAGTGAATTGACAACCACGGAAAGATGTAGTTATAGACTTATATCCATACCTTTAGTCCATCTTCATGGAATCCATAACCTGTAAGCAATACATATTCTGTAAGTAGAGCTTTTTCTAACAACACTCGAAAGTGTTACACAATAAAACAAACACAGGGGGATCATGATTTGGTGTTCAAAAGCTTTAAGCAATGTAAATCATAGGAGAAAAATGATAGTTAGAAATCCAATGAAATCTAGGGACCATAACCATCAACAAATTCAACTCTGTAAGCAATATAATGGTTTATGTAAGGTTAAACAATTTGTGCATGTGCATTGAAATCAACAAACAAATTGGGTGTCAGTTTGGCAGTCATCATGAAGTTGGCAGTCAAGGGTGCAACACCCAATTTATTTTTATAAAGTATATAATTTATATGCAAATCAAAACAATTTTCTTTATGTAATTTTAGGAAAAAAAATAGTAGCTTGTAGATATTTTCAGAAATAGTGGAACTAAACACACTTGTAGGTATCTTCATGAACAGTAGAACTAAACATATTTAAAAACCTGAAAAACTCTCATTCTATAATGCCTCGTAACAAAGAACATAGTTGACAAAAGAGTTTAAATTGGTGGAAAAACACAACATATTCAACCAAGAGTTTACAGTTGGTCAGGATAAAGTACAAACATCAACATATAAAGCGTCCTTAAAGTTGTACATCCAAGTTTTCTAATATACCAGAAAGAAAAAGTTGTGTGCTCTGCAAGTAAAAATAAAGCCATATGACTTGAAAGAAAATTTTAGGGGAAATGTGTTTTCAAACCTAACCACATTATCTGAAATCCATAGTACACGAGATGTTTGAAGAGGCATAAGCCATTATACGAAATCCTAATGGTGAATGAACCTTGCATAGGGACTATAGACTCAAGGTCATGGTGAATATTAGCTCACATTTAGATTATTTTACCCTAGGAATAGAGAAATTGGCACAAGCCATCCAAGCTCAGGATTTTTTCTGTTTGATACGAAGTCAAAAGATGGATAAAAATATAATCAACAAATTAATCCAACCTTCGGTTAAAGCAATACAAATTTGGCACTTGATACTATTTCTTAGGATAGATTATCTTCCTTAAGCATGTAGTTGAACTCCCCAAAATCACTCACTTAAAAGTAATCATGTAAAAGTTGTAGCAAGATTGTTATTTCAATGCACCATTGTAATCTCTGCTTGCCTAATGGAACTAACAAGTGATCAAAGGACCTTTGTGTTACGGAGTTCATGACGCAACATTGAGGGGCATTCCATTCTACACAAAACCCAAATGGACAAATTGAAGCAACGAAAAATGACTAAAAGGGATGTAAAGAAATTCTATACTTGCATCAATGATACTCTGTAGTAATGCGGGAATTTCGCAGTGTATAACACATCACTAGGGGGTTCTATCTCCCAAATCTGCACCAAAAAACAACATGCAGATCTGAGCAATGACTGTAGGTGATTTAACCCATAGTTTGAAAATCGAAATCGGACTCGGAATCGGTAATGAATCGGTTTGCTCAAAAATACATAAAATATTTAAATTTTTAAGAAAAACAATATTTTCAAGATTCTAATCCATGATTTCAAAGCATTGCTGCATTAGAGACAAAATATCCAAAATCTGCTTGTTGCCGCCTAATACACACCTGGGGGGAACGCAACAGGAAACCTTCAAGCCACTCGGTGTGTCCTTGGGGGCAAGTGAGAGTCAAGTGCTGTCACTTGATTACTCGACTCCTCCGTCTAGGCTACTCCTAGCGAAGCCAAAGGGGGTGGTCCTTATGAAAATAATCTAACGCTTTTAAACGATGAAAACAAGTAAAAGCTATTCAAGGAGTTAATGATGGATATGAAAAAAATTACAACCAAGAACAATTTGCAATTTAGTTTAATTACAACAACACATGATATAAAGATTATTCATGACATTTTATGATTTAAGTTAAAAAATTATAACGTATGATGGCCAATGCCGAAAATGTGAATGAGATTGCTGCTGTGTTGTGTTGTGAAAGTATTGCAAAGGCTTGTTGTAAATTTTAAATTATTAGTGGGTATTAAAGGAGTGGGTTGATTGTTGGTTTGGCCCAACTTAGAATCGCTCCTTTGAACTGGGTGTTATAGCTATACCAAGTGTCCAACCAGGCAAGGATGAACCTTCTTATGGCAGCTTGCTGACTCTATAGTTAGCCTCACTCGACCTCCCGAGTTCTTAGGATTGAAATCTTGTAGGATTTCCCTATTAAAACTAGCCACTCTACGCCCTTTTCTGATTGAGCCAACTGTTCAGACTAAGCTGCAGTGGTCAAGAGCATACTTCGGGTTTCAAGTCTTGATTGATTTTATTTAATATTGCAAGGTGAGTTGTTAAACTAATATAAATCCCAAGAGTCTCTTTTCCACACACGAAAAATGGTGCAGTACTTCAGGAAAGCAAGGGCACAATTTTTTAAGGTTTATTGGAACAATTGTAAAAATAACAAAGCATGAGATAAGTAAATCAGATCTAAATAAGTCCTTTAAGGACGTTTGTGTGCTTTGTGATGTGATTTAATTACTATTAACTTAAAGAAACTAATCTAAAACAAAAAAAATAAAAAATAAAAAATAAAAAAAAATAAAAAAATGAAAAGAAGTGTGAATCCCCCCTGGGGGATGGGGGCAGGTGCTAGAATAGCCTGTTGTGCTCTTTTTATTTTTTTGTTACATCAACAAAAACTGAAGAAGTACTGTTGATCCTTTATCAGTAGGTACCAATACAGTTTACAAAATTTATAGAAAGCAAAGGATGGTAGAACACACTTCCCGGATTGCCACAGAAGCCTTCAAATCCAAGATTTTGGTCACTTTAATGTTCAAAGCATTACAAGGGAACAAGTTTAAGAGGCTTGGTTTGAAAAGTATTACAAGGGAACAAGTTTTCCAAAGGTTTATTACCATGTGGAGAACAAGGAGGACCATCATCATACACAATACAGTCTTCATCATAAATTTGTTTATAGGCCTCTGTACTGGTTTCTTTTGAAGGTGTTACCACCTAAAGTTGAACTTTAGTTGGACTTCAGTGAGCCGCCAGTATTGCACAATTACTTGTGCTCTTTCAGAGTTTAGAAGTTCCAAGTTTGGCATGTTCAGGGCCCCTTTTTTAATGTTTTGTAGTACATGACTGTGCCCCACGGGGTTTGTAATAAGCGTGCTAGCACGGTGGTCTTTGAGTGACTCGGTTCCCTAGGATTTGACAACCAAAGAAGGTATTCCAAGGAGTTTTTTCCCTTGTCGATTATGCTTTGTCTTTAGCCGAGTATAATCGATGAGTTTTTCTCTTGCACCTCCAAAACTGGAATGCCCAAAGTGGTGGTTAGGCCTTAGGGGGTTATTAGAGCCCATTTTGTAACAGTTATAAACATGCTAGATGCTAAAATTTTGTTGTTTGGTCATGTAGTAGGTCCCCTGAAGTGTCAGTTAATTCCGAGAAAAATATTTTTTTTGCATTTTTAAGCCATTTTTAATGGTTTAAATGAAAAAATTCAAATGGTGATAAAAGTGTGATACAGAGTCGAAATTTGGCGCAGGGATGCTCGTTTTCAAGCTCAGAGCATCCTCTTTACCCTGGTACCCGATCTTCCTATGTTTTGGGCGACCAAAACGCCCCATGGAGCAGTTTTTCTTATCAGAGCTACAGATTAGCATTTTAATGCTAAAAATGCAACAAATTGCACCAAGCCAAAAATTTAAATTATTCACAAAAATGAATTTGGCACATGCGAAATGACATGGCATAAGTCAAATTAAGGTGGGCGACCATATTAAAAAGGCAAAGCATAATATTTCAAAGTGATATGGTGGTAGAATTAAAGTTTGAGCATTTGTATTAGTTTCAAAGGCCGTACGAGTGTTTATCTTCACGTGGGGCCGGCTCCTTTACACAGCCGAGTACGGATTTGATGGATGGTAAGCTCAAGGGAGGTGGCACACCCAATGTGATTGGGTTTCCAATTAAATCAATCAACCCATCCAATGCTGCATGGAACATCTAATCCGCCCTCCCTTCACGTGGCATGGAAACTTCTCATTCAAGCGTGAGCATCATCTCCACTCGTAGCTCTTCGTTTTGTTGTTGGATAAGGTCTAAGTTGGGTCGGATACCTATTTTGAGGTGGCACAAAGCAATGGGATAAGCTTTCAACCAATCGCAGCTCACACGAAAAGCACTCAAAGCATGAACGTGGAAACATCACCATTCGCTCCATCTTCACGTGAGTTGTTTGCTCAACACGACATCTTCCATTTCAACTGACTTTTTCAGTACTTTTTCCAAGTGAGGAGTGCGCCCACCTCCCTTGAGGAGGCACATCTCCATTGGCTTGGAGCTTACTTGCTCTACAATCAAGGAGGCTGCCCTCCTTAGGGTTTTGTGCCCTAGCTGGCTTAACCTTTGCTATAAATTAAGGAGCTTAGCTCCATTGTTATGATCAGAAGGCGAAACCTCTGCTGGCATCGTATTGTAATATTTTGTATTGAGTTAATAAGAAGGCTTTGGAGGCTTGCCCTGTTGTTGTCCTTGGTTGGATTTGGTGTGCATGGTTAACATGAGGTAACCTGTATCTTGTCTATTTCATGCTTGCAATTGTGGGGATCCATTTGTCCTTTAAAGGGAAGCCATCTTTCATAAGGAATAGTGAGTAATGCTTTATAGGTTGCTTACTTTTGTCTTGTCGATGATATTAGAATGCTAGAAGTAGTAAGATTTCTTGTTTGAATCTATTATTTCTCAAGTTTTTTGTTGTTCATTTACACATATGCTTTTAATCCTCTTTGCTAGTTTTGTTCTGATTCTGCAGGTTGCTTAAGCTGGAGGATGTGGTGAGCATGTTAGCTCTATACTCCATCCAATAAATCCGATCAAGACACTCGATCCCACCGATGCATCAGGAAAGATACTCCATTGCCCATCTTCAACGCTCAACCCCCATGGGTTCAAACTTCTTCTGATGCAAACTTCTTCTACTATCTTTGGTTACTGGTTACTTGTTTTAAGATTTACATTTTATCAAGCAAATCTGAAAGTAAATCTAATTTTACAAATTTTCCTTTTCTAGCTTGTTTTATCGTAAAATCTAGAGTTCTTGATAGGAAAAATTTGTTTTGGTTATTTTAAGAGCTTGCTATTGGCTGCCCCAAAAGAGCAAGTCAAGATCCCAAGAAACGAACTTTCTAGTTCGTGTTCTTGGTTCATTTTTAGTCGCTTTTCATTACTAGTTTAGTTAGATTTCATTTTTGCATTTTGTAACATTGTCATAACACTCTTAAAGTGTTTTGATTGTCATTTCTAATCAACTTTAGCTCGCTGGTCTTTTTTATGTTCTTAGCAGGTTGGAGTTAAAAAACTCACAGAAAATTCATCCTGAAGCTCCTAGAACCACCCTATGAATCAACTGTTCAAAGCACTGTTTCACTTTCACATTTTATTGTAAACTGTCTTGTTCCCTAATGATAAAGGGAAGGCAGTAGTTATCTGAATTTCTTGATTGTAATCGAAATAATAAAAAGAGCTCAGTAGGCAATTCCAGCGCCTGACTCCAATCCCCCCATGGGGAGATTCGCACTTTTTATTTTTATTTTTTTATTTTCCCAACTTTTTCTAACTTTTTTCGCTTTAGATTAGTTTCATTTGAGCAGTAGTAATTAAACAACTCACTCAAGCACACAACGTCCTTCGAGGACTCATTTATCTTTTTATTATATGCTTATGTGTTTTGTTCAATCATACAACTGTTCTTAAAATTTGATTTTAAAATTAACCCCTTGCTCTACTGAAGTACTCCATCACTTTGTGGTGCGAGGAAAAGATATTCCTGGGTTGTAGCTTAGTTAATCATCCACTCACACATTTTAATAAAACAAACCACACCCCAAGCCCAAAGTATGCTCTTGGCCACTGCAGCTTAGTCGGAACAGCTGGACCAATTAGAAAAGGGTGCAAGGTACTTAGTTTAATAGGAAAATCCATTAGAACCAAATTCTAAGAACTCGGGAGGTTGCATGGGCAGAAACTACAGAGTCAACAGGCTGTTATTAAGCAGGTTCATCATCGCCTGGTTGGACACTTGGTAAAGCTGCTAAAGCACTTAGTTCGAAGGTTAGGTTTCTTTTGGGCCAAACCAAGAATTAACCCACTCCTTAATCCACTCATTTAATAATCTTAAAATTTACCAACTAAGACACTGCAATACTTTCACCGAGATCACAGAAGCAACCCTCGCAAGCACTCCATTTTCCTCAGCACTGATCTTTAAATTTTTCTTTTGTTTAAGTTAATCTTTACAAATGTCATGAATGGTGTTGTATCTTAAAAGCTGTGGGTTTTAATTTCATATTGCAGTGATTTATGGTTTATTGTTAAGTGATTTCATCATAACTCCTAGAATAGACCTTTATCTTTTGTTGTAGATTAAAAGCCTTAGTTTATTTTTCATAGGGACCACTCCCCTTGGCTTCACTAGGAGTAAGCCTAGACGGAGGAGTCGAGTAATCAAGTGACAACACTTGACTCTCACTTGTCCCCAAGGACACACCGAGCGGCTTGAAGGTTTCCTGTCGCGTCCCCCCCAGGTGTGTATTAGGCGGCAACAGAAGGTAGATGCGAAGTACAAGTGTCATCATCCTCTCTGAAATGATCTTGAGATAGCTCCAAATCTTCAATGCTTTTCACCATGGCAATATGAAGAGGTTCCTTAATAACATCTTCCATCAATGGTTGCTTAAGAGTTTCTTCATCAACTTCTATAATGGCTTCTTTTGGTGGCAATTCTGGAATACCCATGTGATCATCAATAGTGGAATAAACTTGAGAACAACCCGCATCCTCAATGCCCTTTGTCTCCACATGAGGAGGGTCTTTGATAATATCTTCAATTAAGGGCTCCTCATGTGCTTCTTTTATTGAAAACATGGCCATAATCTTTTCCATATCATTGTCATCATCATGCCACCGCTTAAGAAAAATTTCAAAGAAATTTGCAAGGGAGGTAATGCATTTATTAGGAAGTTCCTCAAAGAACCAATCATAAGCATTATCATACAAAGTACAAGCAAATATTTCCATCCTACGGTCATCATGAAGGATGTTGGCCTTAACCATAACACTGAGGACAAATGTGATGTGCAAAACAGCTGAATCACCATTTCCATAAAAGTCTGGGGTATATTCAAACACCTCACTCGGGTCAAAATCTTCATTTGGAAAACCCAGAATAACTGAAAAATCAATGGGATGAAACGTAGTGGCGATCTTGGCACCATACTCTTTTCTTTCATCATCCATATCAGGAATTAAGCAATGTCATTTTGAAGTGATCATGGAGAACATTTGGTACTGAATTAGGGGAGTTGTTAGAATGATGAGCTTTTAAGTTTATGTGTCGCATGGGCTCATTTACACACAACCAGTCTCAACAAATTTATGAGATACAAGGGTTTTATTCCTTCAATGGAGTCTCCATGTGATAATAAAAATATGCATTAAAAACTCTCACAAAATTATTATTTTTTGTTTTACTTTGAGAAAAAAGGAAAAAGGTTAGTGGAGTCCCCAAATGAAGGGATAAAGGTCTACTCTAAACATTCATCAAACAAAGCAAAAACAAAAAAGGAAAAAACAAAAAGTCGTGACCCGGGATTAGAAAGGTTTATCCTTGGCAATGGCGCCAAAATGTTGCCGCTTAATACACACCTGGGGGAACGCGGCAGAAAACCTTCAAGCCGCTCAGTGTGTCCTTGGGGGCAAGTGAGAGTCAAGTGCTGTCACCTGATTACTCGACTCCTCTGTCTAGGCTACTCCTAGTGAAGCCAAGGGGGGTGGTCCCTATGAAATTAATATAAGGCTCTTAAACTATGAAAACAAGTAAAAACTATTCTAGGAGTTAATAATGGATATGAAAAAATGTTACAACCAAGAACAATTTGCAATTTAGTTTAATTACAACAACACATGATATAAAGATTATTGACGACGTTTTATGATTTAAGTTAAAAAATTATAACATATGATGACCAGTGCCGAAAATGTGAATGTGATTGCTGCTTTGTTGTGTCATGAAAGTATTGCAAAGGCTTGTTGTAAATTTTAAATTATTAGTGAGTATTAAAGGAGTGGGTTAATTGTTGGTTTGGCCCAAGTTAGAATCGCTCCTTTGAACTGGGTGTTGTGACAGCTATACCAAGTGTTCAACCAGGCGAGGATGAACCTTCTTACAGCAGCTTGCTGACTCTGTAGTTAGCCTCACTCGACCTCCCGAGTTCTTAGGATTGAAACCTTGTAGGATTGCCCTATTAAAACTAGCCACTCTATGCCCTTTTCTGATTGAGCCAACTATTCAGACTAAGCTGCAGTGGTTAAGAGCATACTTCGGGTTTCAAGTCTTGATTGATTTTATTTAATATTGCAAGGTGAGTTGTTAAACTAATCTAAATCCCAAGAGTCTCTTTTCCACACACCGAAAATGGTGCAGTACTTTGGGAAAGCAAGGGCACAATTTTTTAAGGTTTATTGGAACAATTGTAAAAATAAATCAGATAAGTAAATCATGAGATAAGTAAATCAGATCTAAATAAGTCCTTTAAGGACGTTTGTATGCTTTGTGATGTGATTTATTTACTATTAACTTAAAGAAACTAATCTAAAACAAACAAAATTAAAAAAAAAATGAAAAAAAGTGCGAATCCCCCCTAGGGGGATGGGGGCAGGCGCTGGAATAGCTTGCTATGCTCTTTTTATTTTTTTGTTACATCAACAGAAACTGAAGAAGTACTGCTGGTCCTTTATCAGTAGGTACCAATACAGTTTACAAAATTTATAAAAAGCAAAGGATGGTAGAACAAGCTTCTCGGATGGCCACTGAAGCCTCCAAATCCAAGATTTTGGTCACTTTAATCATTAAACTTCTAAAAAATATACAAAACCGGCGAACGTTATTTGTTATAAAAGGGCCAAAAAACACTTAAAAAGTGTATTTCACCCAACTACAAAAATTTATAATTTTTTTCTAAGTTTAACTAGCTATGAAGTGGAAAAAATGAACTAAGTAAGGCAAGCTAGAAAGCTTTCCTTCTTAGGATCTTTGCTTGTCTATTTAAGAGATGGAAAGCAAGTGATTAAGCACTAAACTTGCTTGATAAAACTTTAAGAATAAAAGAAAGGAAAATCTTCTATCTTGCTTCTTTAGATCTACTTTAAAACTTGCAAAATAAAGAGATAGCAACCTAGATCTAGATGATCAATTAAAACTTTAAGTATTAGATTGAAATTTATTCAGATCTACTTATCATAATAACTTTAAAACAAGATCTAAATTTGGAAAGAGAATGGTAACCGAAGTAGATGAGAAAAATTGGATCGAGAAGTTATGAACCCATGGGGGTTGAGCACTAAAGAGGGGGCTATGGAGTTTGCTTCCTGATGCACCGGTGGGATCAAACTCTTTGTTTAGATTTATTGAATGAAAAAAGTAGCTAACATGCTCATCCACTCCTCCAACTTAAGCAACCTGCAAGATGAATACAACACTAGCAAAGGGGATTAAGAGCATCTGTGTGAATGATTAAAAGAAAACATGAAACATAATAGATTCAAACAAGAATTCTTTCTACCTCTAGCATTCTAATATCATTCAACAATAGCAAATAATCTGTAAAGCACTACTTACTATTCTTTATGAAAATGCTTTCCCTTCAAAGACAAATGAATCCCAACAGTTCCTAGCATGCAACAATGATACATATTACCTCATATTAGCAAAGCATGGAGCAATCCAACACCGCAGACAACACCAGGTGTGAGTGAAAAACTTAGGAATTATACGTCACTGAAGCGCAACGCATAATTCCTAAGGGAAAAACACTCTAGAGTATCCCCTTGACAGATAAACCTAAGGTAAGCCAAGCCAGTTACAAAAGACCATGCTTAGACCAACTTATTACAATTCCCCATGGTGGTATGGACACGCAAAAAGTTAAAAAAAGGGCCCAATTATGCCTTGATGGACTTCAGTATCGCTGAAAAAGAAGATGTAACATGTTCATCCTTGACATGCTCGCTTGAAAGTCCAATTGAGTGCAACTCAGGTGGTAAAACTACTCATTAGGGTCTCCACTCGATAGTCGACACTCTCCCACTCTGTCTCTACTCTCTCCCACAACCATCAACAGTCTCCAGTCCACACTCTCAAATGAAAAATGACAAAGGTAGGGGTCCAATTTAGTAAACTAGGTTAGAAACTTAGGTAAACTGTAAACATTAAAAGAGCAGGCCCACAATTGGGACCTATTTTAGTCGTATTTCGATTGATCAGACCGATTCGGTACCGAACTGGCTGATTTGGTACCGAATTGGCCGGTTTGGTACCGAACCGGTCTACTAAACCGATTTGTCACCCGATCTGAACCAGTTAGCCTTCAAATCGGTAAATCGGCCGATTCCGAAACGGATTGGACCGATTTTTCAAACTATGATTTAACCCTGTCACTTGCTAAATGCCTCTCCATTTGGGCTGGAGCTTTTCCACCCACAAGGGTGTGTCACTATAGTGATTTTTTGCTGTAATTCCAGTTTGAAATCTGTTTGTAAATTTAGTGAAAAGGCAGCTAAAAATTGCTGAAATCTTTATTAAAATCTACGATAAACTCAGAAAGAAATGAGCAATTCAGTCTGTCCTTAAAGCAGCGTAAAACACCCAAGAATAGATAAAAATTATAAAGGAAAGCAAAGAATTTTGGGACTAGTTCTTAGTTATTTTTAGCAGAAAATTAAGAGTAGGTAAATTAGAACTTGTGCTTTAAGTGAAGAAAATTCAAAGTAAAAGCATTAATGACTACAATACATATAATAATCAGATGATTTATACACATAAATGTCCTCAAACGATCCAAGAGATAGAAGAGCCTGTCTAATTTTATTAATATAAAAGTGGGAAATCTGCCATGAATACAGTATATCAACGGTCAAACTGTCAATCCCAAGTGTGCAGCGAAGAAAGTTTTGTCGAGAGTTGGCAAGGATGGAAGAGGATGGTTGAGAAGAGCTCCTAAACCTGTGCCTAAAGAATCCAATGCTGCAAGAAGACCCCTTCTTTTTCTCTCATAGAGAAGGCATACAGTGAATCCAGATGGAATTCTTAATTGAAACTTGCGTGCCCTAATCTTGAAAAAGAAAGGGAGATGAATGTGTCTGAGGGAGGAAAACGAGTCTCTAAGTATGTGCTCAAGATATATAGAGAGACTCCACCAATCACATGAAGTATCCTGCTTGAGTGAATTGTTGCGTATAATGCCTTCATTGATTTGAACTAAAGAACATGCATGAGTGAACTCAAACTAATTTTAGAACATTCCATCCACGAGCTTCACTAATCATGCATGCCTCTTCTCTTATTCATTGAATTCAAAGGAAGTCGACCGAAATGCTAAATTGAGACACGAGTGAACTTATTCCAAGATAAAGATAGTAACTTGTTCCCTTGGATGAAGGAACTTGCTCCCTTGGATGATGTCATGCATGCCCATTCATAATGCAATGAATCATGTGTGCCATGGTAATACCTTTATTTTGCTTCTACATGTTGGAAAATAATGCAATTACCACCCATTTGTAATCAACTTTAAAACTCTGCAATAAAATCACACATCTTCCATCCAAACAAAAACCTGACAACAAATCCAAATACGACACATTGGTACCATGTCACTGCCTCATCACCTTCTAAAAATAGACTTACAAAAATAATAGTGACCCCTCCTAAAACATAGGATGATTTTCCCACAATGCAAGAGTCTTAGAATGCCAAGAAAACAACAATGGCAACATTTCCTAAAAAATAGAAACCATGCATGTCGTCAAAAAGAGGCTTATCAGATTTGTGAGCTTGCAAGGACCATATGTCACTAACTCGTGTCTTTTATCCGTGTATACTTCATTTATTGCCTCTTTGGCTTGGTCTATGGCCTCATAAATAAAAACCCATGGTGGGTTTAACAACATCCACCATTTGCAACACTTTAACAAGAGGCTTACTAAGTTTGACAATCTCTTCTGTCTTTTTCCATATATTATTTCCAAAACTTTTGCTCATGATTTATTTCCCTCCGAGCTTGTGGCTCCACTGAGATGTATTTCAATCATCACAAAAGAACATCTTCGTCAATTTGCACTTCTGGTCAATGACGATGTTATCACATACATTGTAGCTGGGCTACCATGTTGTCAGAGCAAATATCTGCACATTTTTGAGCTTTGCCTTTACACTTATTCAGTGATATCAACTATGACGAGCAGCATTATTTATGATCACTCACACATCAGAGCATCTTTGTATCAAACAATTAGTAGACCTTATGCCAAGGCTGAGCCTTGAGACCTCAAATTTGATGACCGATGTGGCCTTTTATTCCATACAGTTGCAGTGCAGTTCTTCAGTATTTCAGATACAGTGTTCTCAGTGGTTATAGTTGGTTCAGATTACAGATATTGATTGATGACCTAGTATATATATGATGTGCATTGATGTTATTACCTTGTTGTTTAGGTCATTTTTATTAGCATTGACTTGGTATAAACTATAAAGTAATTATGATCTGGCAGTGTATTAAAATTGAAATGAAATTGGTTATGGATTATATGTATTGGTTGTACTACTGACATTTGGAAACTCTTGTTTATACTTGTTGGTCCTTACCTTCTTATGAATGTGAACATGATCATTTAGTGTCTTTCTGACTTGCTAGCTTAGGCACCATCTTCACTTGTCTCCACCCATCCATTTGTCATCTCCCCAGACATTGGTCTTCACCTTGACTTACACCTTGACTTGTGATATGGAGGATCTCCCCGCTTCTGCCTCTGTGTTGGACTTGCATCCATGTTTATATTGTGTCTCGGATCTGAGTTGGCAACAAAACTTGCCCTTGGTGAGTTGGATTTTATGCCTTGATCATTCTAGTCGGTTGCCGCGATGTTTGGTTTAGATTGTGGAAGTCCCCCTAGTTGCTTGAGTTGTGTTGGCTAAAACCTGAAGCAAAATTGTACTACATATGGAAATTATTGTTATATCTTGTACAACCCAATGAAAAGGGCTATGAAATTGAAGTGAAATTCAAATGTTATGAAATGTAAATGCACCCCAGATGTAAGCTGCGATTAGTTGTGCTTATTAGCGCATGTGAAATCCCAGAGGGGTCATATTAGGCCTAAAAATTAATGGATAAATGTATGCTAAATCTAAAGATTGTTGGCCATGAAATGAAAGGTCCTAAAAAGTGGCTAAATGTATGCTAAATCTAAAGACTGCTGACCTTATGTGAAACTTTCCTCATTGAGCCTGCGGGTGATGATGTGAGATGGAGCAAGGGACAGCTAATTCTAAGTGTCCCCTAGAACCTCAAGTTGCGGTTAGCCGGGCACCTTGTTCACGGCGGTTCTAGTAGTAGACAATTTTTGCCAAGGTTGAATAAGCACTTCTCTGAACAACTTATCCATTTGTGAGACACCGCCATTCCCTGTGTATCTCTTGTCCAACACATGCGTACGTGTCTAACACCATGTCCTTCATCCAAAGTATCACAGTGTCAAGCTAGTCAAGTCATCCCATTCAAGCCTAGCCTTGTGTCTTTAGCCCTCACCCTTTGCTAGCAACTTGATCATGTTTGCAAACAAGTATATTCTTGAGATTCTTCTTGGAAGTAGATTATTTAACTAACCTATTTACTATTTATTAATTGCCAGTGAAATAATGCTTAATACTTTAGAGTCTAGCTATGAAAATGATCTAGAGAGCATGTCTTAACTATTTGCACTTGCAGCAGCTTGGCTTCTTAGCCAGGGTCATATTTTGATCAGTTTGATTGGTCAAACCAGTCAAACCTATTTTGACCAAGGTCAACCTTGGGATCCGTGATGCGATGGACCACTTTATGTATGATGTTGATATATGGTCTTCTATATACCTTTTTGATGATTCCATATGATGGAAACAGGCTTTAGATGATGATTGATGCAGTTTGTCATGTTTATTATTATTTCTAGATCATCATATTTTTACATTGTTCGGGTATGGTGGACCCTACAGATGATCCTACAGGTTATCATGAGGTGTATGAGTACTCATCTCTGGTGGATTCGGGTGTTATGGATCTATTGAGACACTTATCGATCAGTTTCAGGCACTCCCGGGCATGTTATGAGCAGTTTTCCACCTATTGACCAGATTGGCCATGCTGATGTGGCCTGTCTAGCCAGAGCCTTGGAGGCTAGTCGTTGCCTAGGGCGCTACAGGGGAAGGGTGTGGTCCAGCCACTTCTTGTTACCATATTACCCCCCTTCTGGACATGATGGCACACTCAGTTTGATAGCGCAGGCACCTGGTAGTCTGTTATGGGCAGTATCAGGGTTTTTCAGGAGGATTAAAAAATGGAATAAAAAGGTCACAGAGGAATTCGATTTGGGAAATTGAGGCAACGTTTTGGCATGAGGTCTGCTCTGAGGTCATCCATGGTGTATCCCACTCCTCTCAAATCCGTTTGCAGTAGTCAGTGGGGTCCACACAGTCAGCAGGATGTCTTTTGATGTACTTTTCTCTCAGATTGAGGGGACAGGATTTGATCATTTGTGTACTTGGACATGACATTGAGTCTCATGTTATATTATTGTGCCATGGGGTGATGCTAGTGAAGGGAAATAATACCTCCTAGCCCCACCATGTGCCCCTATTCACTTGTCCTAGTCATCTTATGTGGCACTCACTTGTATTAGTCTCCCTTAACCATGACGTCATCCCCCCTAGGGTCTTTTTAGCCATGACGTCATCACTTTAGTGAGTGATCCATGTCTTATGTTGTATTGGCTCATCTCACCCATTGATTATATTGTTGTTTCTTTTGATCTCAACCACTCATTTCAAAAGTGGTTTAGGGTTTTGGTCTTCCTCATCCTATTTAAGGAGGAGACCCCCTATTGTAAAGGCACCTTTGGAGCTCTACAAACTTGGAATAAAAATACTATTTTGTGGATCTACTTCTCTTGTCTTGATGGATTCTTTTGCAAGTTGACTATACAATCTTTTTTCTGTGTATCATTGTGGATCTTGGGGTTCCAAGAAATTTTTTACAGGGAGGCCGATTTGGTGAAGAGGAGGACGATTTGGAGGAGAGCTATTGTGGGGAAACCCCATATCTTGCCTTGGATTGGCCTTTTGTCTCAGGGAGTATCATTATTGTATCTTAGTGACATAGTTGATGCTTTCTCTTTCATGTTTTCATCATTTTCATCATTCTTTTGCTTGGCTTGTTTCTCATTGATCTTGTCTTGCAAGAGGAGGGCGAATTGATCACCTTAGGAGGAGGATGATTTCACTTGGGTTCTTGGATCTCACTTTTGAATATACACACAGGGGGAAGGTTATCAATTTGCAAAGTGGCCACAAGCTTTTGAGGTATGTTTTAGAAGGTATGTATCTAGTTCCATCCATCTTTCCTCCATTGGTCATATAAACCCTAAAATCAAAACCCTTGCATTTTTTATTTTTCAGGTCTACGGAGATCTAGCAATCACTTGGGCTTAATAATTAAAAACCACCTTGGTAATCATCTTAACTATCCTGATCTATAATTTGGTGGACATCCGACTCCATTTGCCCCTTAATCTAAGGCACTAGTCCTCCTTGAGGCAAGTCGCATTTCTTGGGTTAGTGGTATTTTGCTAGATCCCACATGTGGGTATTGCTTATTCCTTCTCAAATCCATAGATCCATGCTATAGCATACCCCCTAGTGCCATCTCATCTTGATTTTGACCTTGTGGGCCCCATTTGGACAATTTTCCACATTTTAAGGGTGGGCCCCACTTGGGTACTTTTCTTGGGCATTAGATCTATCTAGATCTACTATTCTTAATCCATAAGTGACCCTATCTTACACTTGGTTGAACACTTGTCACTTCCTAAGTCTCTTCAACCAAGCCCTAACCACTTTGGGTCCACTTATCCATCCTAGATCTAGATCTTTGTTTCATCTTGGTCTCCCTTTTTCATCATCACATTTTCCTGGGAGACTTAGATTGAATTCGCTAGCCTTCATTGGCTAAGCTAGGGTCTCCCCCTTGGTCTTGCTTAGGCTTGATCTAAAGTGAAGAGTGCCTCGGTTAACGTGACACCCATCTTGGATTGGGAACTATTATCACCAAACTTGTAGTTGCCCCTAAAGGTGGATCTGTAAGGATGGTAGATGCGATGGGCAACCAAAGAGGTGAAACCAAGATAACCTCGACTCCCAATGGATGGTTGTCATGCCAATTGAGGCAATCTTCACTTGATGTTATCTTATGTAATGTCCTCTTCTGCTTAAGCATTGAGGACTATCCCACTAACCTATATGATTCCCATAGGTTCGAGCGGGCACTAACAGTCAGGGAATCAGCTGAGGATTGATGCCATATAAGAAGATCTAGGGCATTGATATTATATCATCAGTAGGTAGACAGGGGCCACCAAAGCCAAAGGCCACCTGCATGCATGACATCTGAGCATTATTTCATGATGCATGCACCTGATTGAGTCTCCAGGCACCTGCATGCAAGTCAACTGCGAATTAGAAGGTAAAGTGACCTAATTAGGTCAAAAGTTAGGTTATTTGCAGTTGAGAGTTATAAAAGAGAGGTAAAGCGAATGGAGAAGTACACTTATATGATTATTGATTTGAGGATTCGAATTGGAGAGCTCAGCGAGCTAAGTTGGGGTTGAGTGCATGCTCAGCTAACTAGTGTATTTCGGCAGCAAAATCTATCTGCCCTAGTTCATCATCAGGTTGGATCATCCAGATTCAACATTGCTTCATCATTAGGTTCTATCCATCAGTTGCCTCAGGAGATTGAGTTATTTACTGGATTGGGGGGATTCGCTCTCCTTGCTTGGGCGCATTGCTCAAAGACATACTCATTCGTTTTCCAGTCTGCAGGGAGCAGAACTTCTGCATGCTGCTCCCATCCTTCTCAGAGCACCCCTATTACCCTTCCCTTGGTAGAAGGGCTTCTCAGTTGGACCTTTGAGAGAGTTATCAACACTTATCATTATTGGAGGACGTTTGCATGCCTGGGGGCGAATCTCTTTGGAAGGATATTCACGTTTTGAGCTATTGATCCATCACTTCTTCTGCATGCATCTTCCATCATCTCCAGAAGGGCATTATAACCCCATTGCACCTTATCTCAGCGTTTAGTAGTGAAGTATTATTTATTGAGGAGCCATCATAGCTTGGAGGAGGGCACACTTATCTATTGGAGGACGACTTGGCTTATCTTCCTATTCCTCCGGCACAATTCTTGCATGCTGGGATCATCTTCATTGACATCAGCAGATATATATACTGGTACGTACATGCATTAATTCCTCCTACTTTTTAGCATTTCAGTATTATCTGGGTTACAGCTCTGCATGCAAATGCATGCATGCAGAGATCAGGGTTTACTTTCATATTCTATTGAGACATAAGCCTACTAGCCACCTATAGTACAACAAAAAAGAAAAAATATCAGTTTGGGATATTACTTTTTAGCCCAAGACAACAATGGGGGAGACCCAGATCTACTCCCGACAAGAGAGATCAAACCAACACACTAGATCAAATCAATGGAGGATGAAGTACGTAAGGTGTAAGGTGAAGTAAACCCTAGATCTATGGATGAAGTCACAAGATGAGTATTGGATTGGATCAAGAGGCTTAAGCAAGATAAATTTGATCCAACTTGGTTATGCAAGTGACTTATGAGATTGAACACTAGATCCAGAATCAAGGTACTAGTCAATGATAAGAAAATCCACTGCTTTGGGAACCATGTCCAATGCAGGGAGGTTAGGAACAGGATTGAGGCTAACCAGTACCAATGGATGGACTTGTTTGACAGGTATGACAGTATCAAAGCACCCAAGTCTCAGAAGAAAGATCAAAACACTGAAAAATTGGCCAAGTCAGGAAAGTCGTGAGGGTTGGGAGAAGACCAGTGCCTAGGAAAATGGGCCAATGGAGTCCCCAAGGGTGACGCCCTTGAGAACAGATTGATACAGCTAGACCCACCTATTGGTGTCAGATAGATGTGCCGAGAACTTCTTGTGGCAAATAAGCCATGACACTTTCCCATAAAATGGGGAGAGGGAATTGATATTGGATAGCTAGTTGCTAGATTTGTCATTGTAGATGACTCATGATGATGCCATACATTTATATATTTGATGCCATTTTATACTGGTTGTCCGCTTTTGAGTCCTTGATTGGACAACTATCAAGGTTCAGGGTTCAATATTGACTTTGATGTATCATTTTTGATTTGGCATCCACTGCATCATACATATCGATGTCTTCCTCATATTTAGGTGCCAATGTGTTTATTTGATGTTTTTTTTTGGTTTATATGTTTAAAAAATTGAAAAACTAAATTTATTTGTATTTTTAATGCTTGCTGTGGTTTGCTGATTTTTTCCAATTTTTTCGTTGATGTTGTTGATAAGTTGTATTCTGGCCCCTTGCCAATTTTTCGCTGATGCTGATTTTTTCAACATTGATTAGGATGATAAGATGTGAACCCGAAACAGGAGGGAACCCGTATAAATGAAGATGGTTGAAAATATCGGCATTGTCTGTTACTAGCAATATGCTTGTAGAACAAAGCTTTGAGATCTTAATGTCTTTTGCTTTACTGGGCTTAACTTAAGATAGCCCAAAGTACCATGTAGTCAGTAAAGAAACAACATGCCAGAGATTTATCTACTATTATGGTAGGGGATGGTTGGGGACATTGTAAAGAGAGGAAGCATAAGTAAACAACGTATGAGGATCAAGAATAGCAAAAGAGGGCAATTTAGTATGGAATACCTATCAAAGGATTTTTTGTTGAACCTAAACATAATTGTCAACTCTCCTGTCTGAATTAATCTTAAATGGAATTTTGGTCAATAGTGTAAGTGATGAATTATCAAGGGCCTTCCATGAAGAAAATTAAAGGAGCAATGATGGGGACAAACCTTCTTTTCCATTCTGGCTCTTTAATCTTTGGGTGATGGTCAGGATATTTATTCCATGGAAGGAGTTTCTTTTATAGCACAGAACCTACGGAATCATGCATTGGATGATAATATTTCATTATGGAATTGCTTGTGCATTTCGTAATAGATGCAGGTCTTTTTTTGTGCTATCTTAATAAACCACAATTGTTTTGTTGCTTCAGAAATAAATATAAGTAGACATAAACAACACCATCCAAATCAGAAACTTAAGGTAATTGCATTCTACCTTGATATGCACCACAGAACCATATTCCTCTCTTTCCTTGAATTACATGAAATTCTTTTGATGCTTGTGCTGCAGCAGGTGTTGGAACTGGATGGCTAGTAGACCAGGTGGTAATGTTATTTTGAGGTGGATGTGGAGGGTTGAGAGTTACAAGGAAAGGTAGACCCGTATTACCTAAATTCTGCAACACCTTATCGAGTTCATTAGCAAGAGATTATGATCAAGCAAGCTAGAACAGTAGTTAGTTCATCATATTCAATCTGTATGTATAAAGCATTCACACAATGCTTTTCTACATAAAAGAAATGCATGGACATTATTATCAGTGTCTGAAAAACTATAAGCTATAATACAAGTCCCAAATATTCTAGTCTTCTTCACATTGAAGCCATTTGGATTAGCAAGCAGTAATTACTAACTAGAGGTCAGTCCCACCGTAAATGCAGGTATACTACTGTACGGTAATAAACTAACTACAATTACCAAACAAAATGCCTTCAGAATATGCAAACTATTGAGGTACATACCTGTAATGTATTAAGCCAATAAGTCACACACACATGGTTTTCTCTGCTTCCTAAAAAGTTCCAAGCACTCCAGGCTGCTAAATTCTTGGGCATGAATTCTGGGTCACGATGAAGGTATATTTTACTGCCAAAGAATCAATTTCAGTTACCCTTCATAACTGGACAACAGAATACATGAGCCTACATGAATGAGACTCTAAAAATAACCGTATCTGATCCTCATAAAGGGCAGTTTAAAAATGTATATATAACAATTGGATTATACTTGAAAATTAGATGGGTTTTAATACAATATGTACAGAAAAGATATTCAGAAGAGTTTGGCTCAGGGAAACAACTTAGAAACAAAGTATGGAATTGATAGTTTGCTTGAACTCATTTCAATGGCCACTTCAAAACACATTATTTGAAAAACATATAACAAACGCATGCAACTGGTGGTGCTTTTGAATGGATCAAAAGCACATGAACTTCTTCCAAGAAGAAAAAAGATAAACCAAAGCATGATTTTACGAAATAAATGAGGTTCGTATAAAGTGTTTGCTGCTTTGAGTCTTGACACTCATCCTGTTAGTTTACAGATATGGTTTCCTTTTTGGTGATAGTGTTAGTCTTTAGATAGTCTAATGGTCATATCATATATTATTAGCTATTAGTATTGGATATTAAAATGACTTTAGACATAATGTAATAAAGTCACATATTACAATAATAATTAGGGTTAAGACATGTAATGCATTCACTAGGCTTTAGCTATGTCTTAGCCCCACACTAGTTGGTTGTATGGGTGATTATCTCTCCCCTGAAACATGAAATTTATAAATTTTTTAGAGATGGAAAAATACAATCAATTCTCTCTCTATCTCCCTCTCTCTCTGGGTTAAGCTTAAGACATCTGAAGGGTTCAAGTTTAAGGTTTAGGCAATGGGTTAAGGATTAAGGATGTGTTTAAGGTGAAATCATACGGGTTGAAATTCAGGGGTTTAAAATAAAAGATAAATGTTAAGGGTGTTGAGATATTGTAACTTCTAAGAATATTATATTTGTACTTTATTATTCCGGAGATGTTTCATTCCTCCGTGAAGACTTTATTGTATATCCGGAAATGTTTTATTCCTCCGTGGAGAATGTGGTAACTTGGGTTATTAGACTTCCTTAGTGGGGGTCGGCCCTGTATGAGTCATGTGGGTTAAAGGGGTTATTAGACCACCCTAGTGGGGTCGGCCCTGCTACATTATGTTAAGTGATTAAGTTGGGGCCGACCTAGTTAATGTAAAATACAAGTCGGAGTTGTGTATAAATAGAGGAGGTGTGTTCCTCATTTAACACACATTACACTCACTTGTGAATAGCGCATAAGGTGAGGGAGAGATCTGCTATGGAGGAGAAGGAGCTCATGTCTAGGGTTTACATCTTTGTATTTGCTGGTCATCTATATTGAGGAAGCTTTGCTGGGTGTTCTACCCCACGAAGGTTTCCCAGGATAAATCGGTGTCTCTTGTGTTTATGCTGTGCTTGTTGTTCTTTCAGTGATCCTGTATATGCTATTGTTGTGAAATGAAATGAAATGCTGATATTTTCTATCTTAGCATATTGAATCTTAACATGGTATCAGAGCTAACCTGAAGGAAGGCAATGTATGGCACTTATGACACTTGTTTCACTTGCGGCAATTTGAAGGTTAGGGTTTTGTATAGCAAAAACCAGTCATCGTGGAACTTTCGCTATAAATCCATTTTGGCGAAGGTTCAGGATCTGAAACCTTCACAGGTCGTAGATAACATCCCCCTATACCTTGTGTCCAAAGGACAACCTCTAATTCATTGTACTTTATGATTTATGATCAGTACAAGTTAGGGTTTCTGCCTCTTCCAGATCTCAGTCATAAATAGGTGACCTAGGAAAAAAGGTCACAACTTGGGCTAGGAAGCTCCAAATGAAATTTTGTAAAAAGTGACAGGTAGAGCACGGACTGTAGTTTTTGAGGTAAGGTTTTCAGAGGCCGAAGTTGAACCAGTGACACGTGGCACGCCGTACAAGTTCGCTCTCTTGTTTTATCCCATAAACAGGTCATGTTGCAACACTTGGCATAACTCTCTCTCTCAGAAAATCCAATCGAGGTCAGACTTGTGGGGTTGGAAAGCTGACAAGTCAGGCTACCACAGGCCGGGATTTCAGACCCTGTGAATTCATAATTTCAGAGATGCACTAGAAACAATCAGGTGCATATTTATGTCAAAACATAATTGTTTTTTGAGCACCTTCATTCTTGGCTTATCACTGCTGCGGGAATTTTGGGCTTCGGAGAAAGTTGGAATTTTTGAAATAGGAGTCCACGGCTGAATGCTCCTCATCAAAATTGAAATTTAGAGACTAAGATTGAAATTTTTGGTTGGTCAGAAGGCTGGGCTTGATCAAACCCTAGTTTGGGATTTTGATCGGAAAGGTGGAAAATTAGGGCTTCTGCAAAAGTTGGAATTTTTGAAGTCTGTGACCACGGCTGGAAGCTCCTCAGAAAAATCAAAGTTTAGAGCCTTAGATCGAACCTTTTGATTGGGCAGAAGGGTGGGCTTCACCAAACCCTTGTTCGGGATGCTGTCTAGAAGATCCAGAAGTTTCAAAGGCAATTTTGAGGGGTCAAATTTTGGAGATTTCAAAATTGAAGTATGCTAGCTTGATCAGCTCATCAAGGCACATCATTCCATCCATTCAGGAGTTTGAAATTCAAAGTTTGAATTTTTAGGGTTTCGTTGACAAACCCTAATCCAGCTCTAGATCCAGTTTCAGCAAATCAAAGTGGATTGGGTTAAAAGCAATCTTAACAGGTGTGACTTGAGGAGATACAGGTATGTGTTGAAATCTGTTCATGGTTAAGTTTATGATATGTTTGTCTTCATGTCATTGAGATTAGTACAATTATGATTGTTTGATAATGAATACATGTGAATGATAGAAGGCATTCATTGAATAGGGTTATGGCACTTATGATTGTACTAATGCACTTAGGGTGTTGTATGAGGATGATGTTGTCTGCTAACAAGATACATGTACATCAAGAAAGACAAATCAAGTTCTATGACCATGATGACATAAAGACAAAGACTCATCCATAATCTTTGATCACATAGAATCTCTACTTACGAGGTATGTATGACTTTGTTCTACTATGCTTAACTTATGAGATATGCAGGTTCTAGCATAAGGTCTCTAAATCATCGAAGAGAACAAAGAAGACATTGTTTGGGTATGTTAAGACATAACCAAGCATGATAATCCAAGTACGTTTTCCTATATCAAGTTAGAATCCTACTTTGTGTTAGGATCGTAGGTAAGTATACCTGTGTATGAAATGATCATGACCATACATAATGTTTTGATAGTATTGAGATTATACTAATGAATGTATGTTTGTGTATGAGATCATGACGATGACACTAGTGCACACTTAAGCATGCATAGTGGTCCAGGATGGATAAGAAGTTCAAAGACATATAGAGATCAAGCGGGAGGCAACCACTCAACATAAAAGATAAGTATCTGAGTTGTTATTTGAATCTCTGAAATAGTAAATGATATTGCTTGTATGCATATTTGTATTCCTAGAATATATCATGCATAGTGTGAGCATTCATATAGCATTGAACAGTACACTACTAATATGCATATGATGGGTAAGTTGGACAAACATTCCATTGTTGTTTATCTAGAATGAAACCTCTTTGCTGACATGCTGAGAGCTGTGCACGCTCTTGATAGTATGTTCTGGTGGAGATGGAAGGCATCTAGATAGCCACTGTATGCATATAGGATATGGAAAAGTGTTGTGCCAAAATATTGGTCAATATAGTTGCATGACTATGTGAATCATGTCTGTATGCATAATAGGTTATCATGTCAACATGATTTGATGATTATGAAGTATTACTAATCATGTAATTAGCTTTGATTTGCAGGAAAGATCATGTGCTATGATCTGCAAAAGAAGGATGATGAACATCGAACAAGTGATGGATGTTCAAGAAGACTTACAAATCAAATATACTATAGAAGGCTCGTGGCTAGAAGATTCTCTTAGAAAGAGAAAGAGGATCATGACGAGATGTTTGCTCCAAGTGGCTAGATAAGACCATTCTCTTAATGGTGTAATTGAAGAAAGCTCTGTACAGGTACCCAGGATCAATAGTCATTTGATGAGCCTAATGATCACCATGGGTGATGCGGATTTCAACCTTTGCTACAAGGTTGAAGATGGTTTCTATATACATATGACATGGATGCAAGAAGGAGCTCACCATAGAGTTCGAATGATCTTGAGGCTCATATCAGTAGACCCATCTAAGGAGAGATGGCACGGATAGATATGCAGAAGATCACTCAATGCAGAGTGTGAATGATGTTCAGTCACAGAGGAAGAATTGATAGCTTCTTGACAAGCTTGGGCTTTACTAAAAGTAAAGCTGATCCTAACCTTTACCTTAAGGTTATGGATGATGAACCTGTCATACTATTACTGTATGTGGATAATCTCTTTCTGACAGGGAATGAGAAACAAATCATGGAAAGCAAGAAGAAGCTACAGAATTTGAGATGAAAGATCTCGGATTGATGCATTACTTCCTAGGTCTGGAAGTATGGCAAGGCTCAGAAGGAATCTTTCTTAACCAAGGAAAGTATGCTGTGGAAATATTGAAAAGATTTGATATGTTGGAATGTAAAGCCATGGCCACTCCCATTGGAATGTAAAGCCATGGCCACTCCCATGGATTCCAACTTGAAGCTGTGAGCAGATGACTCATCAGAGTTATCGGATGTGACTCTGTACAGACAGATTATTGGGTCATTGATGTATCTGACGAATACAAGGCTGGATATATGCTTTGATGTGAACACCTTGAGTCAGTATCTTGTGGAACCTAGATGTAGCTGCAAAGCATGTGATGAGGTACCTAAAGGGTACGATAGACTTTGGTCTATGTCATCTTGGAGATCATGACTTCAGATTGTATGGCTACACAGATGTTGATTGGGCAGGAAGTGTATCAGACAAGAAGAAGAACATCAGGAGGATGTTATTGTCTAGGATCTGCCATGATCTTGTGGTTTTGCAGGAAGTAGTCTAGTGTGGCTCTCAGCACAGTTGAAGCGGAATATATAGTTGCTTGCTCTGCTAGTTGTGAAGCGGTATGGCTTCGGAAGTTGTTATTAGGATTGTTTGACTTAGAGATGGACTCCACTGTGATCCTGTGTGACAACCATAGTTGTATCAAGATGAAAGAGAATCCAGTATTCCATGATAAATCAAAGCACATAGAGATCCGATATTTCTATATACGGGATATGGTGCAGAAGGAGCTATCAAGCTTGAGTATGTGAGCACTGACGAACAAGTTGCTGATGTATTGACCAAACCTTTGTCTCGAGAAGAGTTTGAGTATTTTCGAGACAAGCTTGGTGTAGTTCAGAAGGACCCTCCTCGAAAGGGGGAGTTATATGGTCGATGATGATATTTGGATACTGGTATCAATGTGGATACTTGTATCGATGATGAGATTGCCTATATCGATGGTAAGGTCGATGATGTGGATACTTGTATCGATGATGAGGATACATGTATTGATGAGGTTACCTGTTCCGACGGTGAGGTCGATGATGAGGTTACCCCTCTCGACAATGAGGTTGATGATATCAACGATAAGGTTGAGAAATGATCCCTAGTGGACGAGAGGGATTGTATCATCCCTGGACTTCGGTCCCCTGAATTGATCCGTAGACATATGTCTCCGAGAAAGAAGTCCCTAGTGGACGAGAGGGAATGCATCATCCCTGGACGTCGGTCCCCTGAATTGATCTGTAGACATATGTCTCCGAGAAAGAAGTCCCTAGTGGACGAGAGGGATTGCATCATCCCTGGACTTCGGTCCCCTAAATTGATCCATAGACATATGTCTCCGACAAAGAAGTCCCTAGTGGACGAGAGGGATTGCATCATCCCTGGACTTCGGTCCCCTGAATTGATCCGTAGACATATATCTCCGAGAAAGAAGTCCCTAGTGGACGAGAGGGATTGCATCATCCCTGGACTTCGGTCCCCTGAACTGATCCGTAGACATATGTCTCCGAGAAAGAAGTCCCTAGTGGACGAGAGGGATTGCATCATCCCTGGACTTCGGTCCCCTGAATTGAGCCGTAGACATATGTCTCCGAAAATTGATGATAGGATTGCATCGTCCCTGAGCTTTTAGTTCAAAATGTCCGTGATAAATCCTAGATCTGATCTAGGTCACATCTAGTATGAAAAAGGACTGGCTTTGTGGTGGTAAATCCTAGATCTGATCTAGGTCACATCCAGTATAAAAAAGGACTGGCACTGTGGTCGGGATTGCATCATCCCTAGACATGGATTTGTCTTAAACGGATCACGGACTGCATCGTCCCTAGACATGGATTTGTCTTAAATGGATCACGGATTGTATCGTCCCTAGACATGGATTTGTCTTAAATGGATCACGGACTGCATCGTCCCTAGACATGGATTTGTCTTAAACGGATCAAGGACTGCATCGTCCCTAGATATGGATTTGTCTTAAAAGGATCAGGATTGATCATCCTGTAAGTAGATCTGGATTGCATCGTCCATAGACATAAGAGGTGTCTTAAAGTGAGAGGGATTGATCATCCCATAATTAGATCTTGTGTATTGCAGGGCATGCTGCTATGATGATGTAGATCAAGATGTTCCAGATGCTGTAGATCGAGATGATCCAGATGCTGTAGATTGAGATGATCCAGATGATGTTGATCGGTACATCCAGACGATGAGGTTGTTGATCCAGTGATCCAGATGATGATGATGTTGTAGCTGATCGAGTGTTGCAGAAGGTGAAGATTCAATACTGACGATGCTGATACTCCAGTATTGAAGACCTGAAGATATTCCAGTAACTGGTTGAGTTACTGATGATGTTGAGAAAGCTTTTAATGATTTATAGATGTATCATGTATGATGTTGATGACTCCTTGTTCCTGCAGATGTTGTTATAATATCCTTCTCGTTAAGGGGGAGTGTTGAGATATTGTAACTTCTAAGAATATTATATTTGTACTTTATTATTCTGAAGATGTTTCATTCCTCCGTGAAGACCTTATTGTATATCCGGAGATGTTTTATTCCTCCGTGGAGAATGCGGTAACTTGGGTTATTAGACTTCCCTAGTGGGGGTTGGCCCTGTATGAGTCATGTGGGTTAAAGGGGTTATTAGACCACCCTAGTGGGGTCGGCCCTGCCACATTATGTTAAGTGATTAAGTTGGGGCCGACCTAGTTAATGTAAAATACAAGTCGGAGTTGTGTATAAATAGAGGAGGTGTGTTCCTCATTTAACACACATTACACTCACTTGTGAATAGCGCATAGGTGAGGGAGAGATCTGCTATGGAGGAGAAGGAGCTCATGTCTAGGGTTTACATTTTTGTATTTGCTGGTCATCTATATTGAGGAAGCTTTGCTGGGTTTTCTACCCCACGAGGGTTTCGCAGGATAAATTTGTGTCTCTTGTGTTTATGCTGTGCTTGTTGTTCTTTCAGTGATCCTGTATATGCTATTGTTGTGAAATGAAATGAAATGCTGATATTTTCTGTCTTAGCATATTGAATCTTAATAAAGGGTTTAGGGTTAAGACCCAAAGGTGGATTATGTTAGGGGTGAAGTGGTTTATGGCTGGTTACATATTAATGTTAGAAAAAATAACTTGGAAGAAAATAGATTATCACACACATCTTTATTCTTTGGTCCATATTTAGGATTTAAGTGAATCTCTTGCTCAACCTAATTCATGCTATTGTGTTTTCGATAACCTGGAAGGATAGTTTTACCACCCAAATTATATCTATTGATTAATTGTGCAGATTGATTAGTAAGATATTTCAAATGCTCCTTTGAATAATGTTATTTTAGGCCCAGATTGAATCAAAGAAAATGATGTGAACTTTGAGCTCACATAGATGATATATCTTCAAATGCTACATATTATGATGAATAATTTTGAAGCTTGTTCTTTCTACCACCACATGAACTTTCATATGTTGAATTTCTTAGTTCATTGTCTATCGTTTCAATGGTAGAGATAACACTTGATGGAACCTAAATTCATCAATTAGATTCACTACCACCCAGATCTGCACTTAAGATATTCGAAGTCCCAAAATGAAGTGCAACCCTAGAGGCACATAGGAAGGTTGCCCATTGTCACCACAACAACTCTTCCTATCACTTTAGGCCGGCTCTCCTTCAACACAAGGGTGAAATCCCTAGGAAGCGTGTAAGATGAACTTTAGAAAAAAATGGGGATGGTGGACCAAGACCAGTGCCTATCCAGTTGGGCGATGGAGTTAAGATCTATGAACAAGAGGGTATGAATATTATGGAGAAGACATAATTAAGCCATACATTGATGTGCCCCCAGGGGTGTAGACCAAGTGGTGATAGAGTGTGCTGTTAAGGCACTTCTTGCAATGTCACGGGTTCAAACCTTGGCTAGTCCGTTCTGGATGTTGGGGGGCTATGTGGGTGCACCTAGGGGTATAGTGGTAGCGAATGGGAATTGACCCCGTGTCACACAAGTACGAGCCCCGTCCTAGTTGATGATTCCCCTAGTAAAATAATAAAAGCTATACATTGATGTGCCATAATTATTCCAAAAATAGATTTTCAAGTTATATAAGGATAAGTGAGAGTCCTTGTACAAGATGCACTATCACAACCATGGAATTACAGCTAAGAATAATATGCAATCATTAAAAAATGAAAGAACAACCACAACATGAAACTAAAAAGGAAGTAGACAAGGTTGAGCAACCTTTTATTGAATGAACAACCCAACAATGCATCATATCTCAAACTCCGATTCCATCAAAAAATCAGGAGGGCCATAATGTGTCACACTTAATCTGAAATTATAGTAGAAATTCCCCAAAAGAATTCAAGTTTACATCAAGGATTAGGGAGGGTTACAACATCAATCCCAACCTCTTATTTTTGGAGCAAAATGCCATTCTACAAAGATTATTTCAGCAACAAAACAATGACAATTCTTGCATAAACCCTAGTCATCCATGAAAAAGAGGAGAGATGGAAAACCTCACATATGACTTGCCCCTTGACTTCTTTTTCCCAATAGATCTTCAACTAAGCTTGGAGGGTATTTACTAGAAATTGCTGGTCCTCAAATCTCCTTGCTCAAATCGCCCTCTTTCCATGTGAAGTCACTTTGCTCAAATTGGTGTGAGGAAGGAAATGAAATGAAATCCCTTTTATAACTTTTTCCAATTGTTTAGAGTCTTCTAGGCTCTTCCTTAACTACGAAACAGTAAGTAGAAACTCAAGTAAAAAAAAACTGTTTTAATTGCTTCTCAATCACATTTCTGCATGGAACGCATAGTACGGATTGTGGCCATACTGAAAACATGTTTCCCTTGCGGGAAACACGTTTCCATGATTTTGTACAGAAATGCAGTGGGGATGGGGGGGGCACATTTTTTGCAACTTAGGTTAAATGTATATGATATGACCCCAAGGGGGGCATATATGGGGCTAAATGTATGTGTAAAGAAGTAAATGCATATGTAATAGTGGCCGGCCTAATGAAAGGGCCTCCTGTGCAATGAGTGAATATGTATATCTAGAGGTAATATAGTCATTGTTGAGGAACATGTGAAATGATTATATGAATGTCTTGGGGTAATTGGAGAAGGATCTCCTATTGTTTAAGGAATTATTGTGTAATTTATCTTTCTTATCTATATTGGAGTTGTGCACCATGTTTACAATTTTGTACATGGTGTGTACTCTTGTCTCTTATGATAATTTAAGGATTTGGTTCATAACATTTGGTATAAGAGCTTGGACGTTTTTAAAGCGAGTCATCTTGGCATTTTTCGCAATAACTTATTTTGGGGATGTTTTAGACAACAAATTTGGAGGGCCTCAGAGGACATATCGAATTATTTGTGGTAAAAATTTCAAGTCTTGATTCATTATCGATTCAAAGTTATACTTGTGGAATTTAGAGTTTTTGACTAGTCCAAAAAATAGTCTCAAACATATGTTGTGGGTAAAATTGTTCATTCTGGAGCTTGAAATATCCAAATCGAGTGAGACCTGTTGCATCAGAAGGAAGATGGACCATAGTATTTGGGGTACGAATTTTAGAATCAGGGCTAGAAATTAGACACATGGAAGGCCGTACACTTTTGCTCTCTTGAAAGGGACAAGTTTTGGGAAAGTTACCATAACATTTTCTTGGCACATCAAAATTGGGTCAAACATATGGCATTGTAGAGAAGACATATCGGACTACTATAGGATGAAATTTCAAATTCAAAGGGATCAAAATTACAGAGTTACCTTAGTTGGAAGGTTGGCTAGCAAGATAGTTTCAAAATCAGGGTTTTAAAAGGTATGTTATTTTGTAATTAGCATAACTTTTGACTAAAAGGTGATTCAAAAGCCAATGGAAAGATGAAACGTAGGATAATATGTTGGAAAAGTCATATTATACAATTTTTATATTATGATCAATATATTGAAATTAGAAGTTGAGTGTTTGGGTTAGACCCTAGTTAAGAAAAATGGCAAAATTGACAATACCTAGATTTAGTAGAAATGAAGATAAAGATGGAATTGATCCTATGGAATCGTTGAGGAGGATAAAGGAAAATGGCAATACTTTTTTGTGTGCAAATTTTCTGTTTTATGATGAAGCTTGGGAGTGGTGGACGATTATTGATGAACGTATTAGACTAAATGCCACATGGGAAGAATTTGAAGAACTTTTCTCAAAAAGATGGAACAAGGACTAAAAAATGGAAGAAATAAATAAAATTCAAGATGAATTGGAAGGAGCAAAAGAGGAACTCAAGAAAAAAGGAGAGGAGTTGTCCAAGATACATGCCCTTAATAAATCACTTAGGAAAGAGGTTGATAAATTGAAGAAGGAAAACAATGGTAAAAGAAAATGGAAAAATGATGAGTCGAGGGAAGAATTGAAAAAGAAGGACGATGAAATATGTGAATTAAGAAACCATAATAAAAAGATATTGGATGAGGTCAAGAGATTAAAAGAAGAAAAGAAGCATGGTTAAAATAAAGAAAAAGCAAGGATCTTGGATGAAGGCACTACTAAAAGACTTGGAGAGGAAATTTGCAAGAATGTTGGAAAAGCTCTTAATGCAGATGATGTAAAATCAGAAATGTAATCTAGAATTTTAAAAGGACATAAGAAATTGATGGATGATATCACATTTTAGCTTCAAAAGAAAAAGGAAGACAAGATTCTAGGACACCAGAAAATACTTGAAGAAGCTGAGATCTAACTTGAATATGTACTTGTCAAATATGAGGGTATTATCTCAAAGGAAAGAGTGATCAAAGACCAGGCACAAAGGATGAGGACGCCATTATTTCTGAAAATAAGATTGACGATATGGGTGTGCAAAAGGAAGAGAAACCATTAATGTGAAACCATATCGACATCCTCATTACCAAGAAATATTTCAAGAAAGACAAGAAGATATACGATGGCACTATCAAGGAAGCAGAGGGAATATTCAACAATATTCATGTAACAGGGCTTTATAAAACTATTATTTAACAAGATATTATCAGAGACCAGAAACTACAACAAAATGGAGAACTCACAATCACAACAAACGGAATCAAAATCCTGCTACAACTAGCTATCAAGGATTAAGACCAAAAATAATCAAATTCAGAAAGCAGGAATATAAGAAAATCCTATTACTTGGTTTCATCACATGTAAAGCCATTAATTGGAAAGCTTCGAGGACAACGCTTTTCGAAGGAGGGTACTATGATATAACCCAAGGGGGGGCATATATGGGGCTAAATCATAGTTTTATAACTCGAACTCGGACTCGACCGAGTTGATCGAGTTAACCATCAATTGAGTCGACTCGGTCTTCAAACCGGATTGGTGACCAGTTCAATACCGAACCGGTCGAGTCGGTATTGAACTGATCAACTCGACTGAGTTCCGTCTTGAATCGACCGCGTTGACTGTAAAAAAAACTGCTCTTTTCAGTTACTTAGTGGTATTTGGTTATATTAAATTCTTAAAGTAAAAGCGACATTCTCCTTATCTTTAATTTTCTATCCTCTTACTCAAATTTTTAACATTACCATTAATTGTTTTAGAATGTTTGAGAGTGGTTCCAACCTCATCATACTTCATATGCAAAAAGAATAATTTTAGATCCTGTTACCGGGCAAATTAGCAGGGCTAATTCCCAGTAAGCATAAATAAGAAGAGTGACCCATTCTTCCAGTGCATGCATCAGTTGATGAATGCAGATCTAGAGTTTGACCCGTTCAGGGATTGAGTTACTTCTGAGGTAACATTGTATTGTATTTGTTCATTTATATATATGCTTTGGGATCAAGAGAGAAGATAGCCCCATAGGATTGCTGGTTTTCCCCGGTTGGGGTTTCTAGGGTATATGCAGTGTTATTTGTGTGATTGCATGTGTGTTAAAGTTGTAAAGAGATGTAGCTGTTGAGTTTATGTCTTTATGAGTATTTATTGATGTACGAGACTCAAACCGCTTGAGATCTCAGGGATATCCAGAGGGAGTAGTGATCTCTGGGTTATTTAAAATTTACAGACTCTTTGACTTCATGAAAGGGGAGTTTGAATTGGTCAATAGGACCTATTATCACACAACTTGTAGTTGTCCCAAAAGGTGATCCTATCCAGGATGGTAGAGGTGTTGGACAACTAAAGAGGTGACCTAAGAGAGCCACGTTTCCCAAGGATAAATGATTGTGACGCTAATCGATGCATTCTTCACTTTAGATCATGCAAATGCAAGACCAAGGGGGAGACCCTAGCTAACCAATGGAGGCTAGCGAACCTACTCTAGACGTTCTAGGGAAATGTGAAGTTGAAAGGTGAGAGAGATCAAGAGTAAGTAGATCTAGATCTAGGGAATATAAGTGGACAATGGAGTTAGGGCTTGGTTGAGGAGGCTTATGGAAGGGATAAATGCTCAACCATGAAATGAATATGTCACTTATGAGATTAAAGAAGTAGATATAGATAGATCTAATGCCAATAAAAAAAGACCCAAGTGGCGCCCACCCTTAAATTAAGGAAAATGAGTGAAATGGGGCCCACAAAGTGAAATTAAAGTAGGAAAGGCACTAGGAGGGTGGCTAAGGTATAGATCTGAAGTTCAAATGACAAAGTAGCAACACCTAGATGATAGATCTGGAAAATAACTAGTAACCCACAAGTGCGACCTCCCTTGGAGACAACCAGTGCCTTAGATCAAGGGGTAAATGGATTTGGATTCCCACTAAATTTGGTCTCCAAGGTTCTTTAATTAATTTAAAAGTGGGTTTTAGTTATTAAGCACAAATTATCGCCAGATCTATCAGATCTATAAGACTAGGGTTTTAACAATGAGGGTTTGAAGTGACCGATGGGTAAAATGTATGGAAACAATACGTACCTTGTAGATCTTACCTCAAATGCTTGTGGCCGCCAAGTACATCGATGATCCTTCCATTTAGTTATAATTCCAAGCTAGATCCAAGTGATTCCAAGCAAAAACGTCCTATCCCAAGGAGGAAAAACGTCCTCTTCACCTGCAAACTCAAACTACCAAAGTGAGATTTGATCTACAGATAAAAGATGAACCATGCACGACATATTAAAAGAAGTAAATCAATGGAAAAAGCACAATTGAAAAACTTCCTTCAAGATGAAAATGTCATGCCCAGAGAAGATGTGGGAAACCCCTGCAATTGTCCCTCAAGCAATTCACACCCCTGCAGTAAGTGAATTTGGCCTCCCTCTGAAGATGTTGGAGATCACCTGTAAGCAACTTAGATGTCTAAAGAAAAAGATGTATAATCATGTATGAGAACATTCATCAAAGCATGAGAAGTGGATCTGCAAAATAATATTTTTATTCCAAGAGTTCAAGAGCCCAAAGGTGCCTTTACAATGAGGGGGTATCTTCCTTAAATAGGAATGAGAGAGACCAAAACCCTAACCACTTTATGAACGAGTGGTGGAGATCAAAAGATAAACATAATAAAATCGACGACTATGATGAGCCAGAGCTAAAAGACATGGATCAACTCACTAATGAGGGGTGTGCACTCACTACTGTGGCCCTAGGGGGGTTGCACCACATAAAAGATGACTATGACAAGTGTAAGGAGCACATGGTGGCGCTAGGAGATATTAATTTTCTTCACTAGCGTCACCCCATGGCACAATGATAAAAGATGACTCAATAACATCAGAAAGTGACCAAGTGACCAAATCGTGGCCCCCTCAATAGCATCAAAATACATCAAAATAATGCCCCAGAGAGTGTGTGGACCCCACTGAATGCTATAAGCCGAGCTGGAAGGTGTGGGATGCATCACAAATGAACCTCATGCCAATTCCTTGCCTCATTTTCCCAAATCGAATTCCTCAATGACCTTTTTATCCAATTTTTAATCCTTAGAGAACCGCCTGTAAATCATCAAAATGCCTACAGCTCTCTGCCTGGTGTCCCGGACAAAAATCTGACTGCACCAAAATGTCTGGAGATGGGGTAATATGGTAATAACAAGTGGTTGGACCCCCCATCTCCTCAGTAGCGCCCTAGGAGAACATGCTAGATCAATGCAACTGCTGGAAATGCCATTTCTGCAAGGCAAAACTGGAGAAAAGTGGAAATCTGACTATATCATCACTGGAAGTGCCTGTAACTGATATCTGAGTGTCCCAATGGACTCAGAAGGTCCAAATGTACTAGAGATGAGTACTCATACACCCTGAGGCAACCTATATAATCATCTGTGGTTTCAACCATACTCGGGCAATATAAAAATGATGGTCTGAAAATAATAATAACCATAAAAAATACATCAACCATCATATGAGACCTGTGTCCACTGTATGGAACCATCAAAGGTGTATCAACAGACCTTAAATCATCATCCTCGAACATCACTGGTCCAACTCATCTTAGATCCCCATGGTTGACTTGGTCAAACTAGGTTTGACCAGGGCAAGACTGATCAAAATATGACCCAGGCTAGAAATGCCTAATGATGCAAGTGCAAATGGATAAGGTATGCTCTTTTAATCATTCTAATAGCAAGACTTAAATTAAGAAGCATGATTTCACTGGCGGTTAATCAATAATCACATCAAATATAAATTAAAATAATCATTTACTCAAAACAGAACCTCAAGAATATACTCATTTTGTAGATGTGAACATTTTGCTAGCAAAGGGTGAGGGTGAAGAATGCAAGGCTAGGATAAGGGGATGACTAGATTGACTCAACATTGTGATACTTTGGATAAGGGAGAGGGAATGCACACTTAAGCATATGTCGGATAATAAACACACAGGGAATGGCATTGTCTCACAAATGGAATAAGTTGTTTAGAGAGGTGCTTATTCAACCTTGGCAAATGTCTACAACTCACATCCAAGCTGAATCCAGCTTCGTGAGAATCTTTGCTAGAACTGCTGTAACTAGGTGCACAGCTAACCGTAACTTGAGGTTCTAGAGGACTCTTAGAATTAGCTGTCCCTTACTCCATCTCACATCCCAACCCATAGGCTCTATGAGGTATTAATCATTACATTTAATTTCTGGCCAGCAGTTTTGGATTTAGCATACGTTTAACCACTACTTTTTAGGCCTTTAGAACCCTTTGGATTTTGCATGTGCTTAGAAGCACAACTAATCGTAGCTTGCATCCAGGGTGCTTTAACATTTCAATTTCCATAGCCCTCTTTCATCGTGTTGAGAAGCACAGTTTTAATTTGTTTCCATGGGCTTGCACAAAAGATAAGATAATAGTTTCCATATGCATGTAATGATGGTAGTACTATTTGCTTCAGGTTTAGCCAACGCAACTCAAGCAACTAGGGGGATTATCCACAATCAGGACCAAACATCGGGGCAACCGACTAGAGTGATCGTGTTATCAAATCCAACTCACCCAAGCTCATGAACCTGTTAGTTTTTCACAATTTAATCAAAATTAATCTAGGATCTTACTGAGAGAATAACAAGCACAACATAAACACAAGAGACACAAAGTTTTTCCTTGGGGACACCATAAAGGAGAAAACCCCGCAACTTCCTCAGAGATAGAATGAGCAACAATACAATAGCAGAAAAGTAAACCCCAAATTTAGAGATGGTCTTCAACAGCTTCTCTCTTCTCCACTTGTGCGAACTCCTCCTCTCTCTCACTAATGCGAATTGAGTGAGTGAGTGAATGATGCAAATGAGAGAGACACCCTCTCTATTTATACTTTAACTTTCACTTGACCTTTACCTAACTAGGTCGGCCCCTAGTTGTACTTGACTGGGTCGACTTCTCTAGGAGAGTCTAATAACCCCTAGACAACTTAACTCTGGGGTCTAATGCCCCAACATACAAAGGAGGGTTAACCTCAATGACTTTACATGACCCAAATACAATAATGAATTCTCCGACCGGAGGAATAAACATCTTCGTTGGAGATACAATAATAAAATACAAATACAATATAAAATATACAAGTGAATATCTTCCGAAGTTACAATTACATTAATAGAACCAACAACAATGGGTTCTCCTGGCCCAAAAGGATCAAGGATTCAGTATGTTCTGTTGCCAACTCAAAGCCGAGAAACAAACTAACAGGGATGCTATCCAACATAGAGGCAAAAGTGGGGAGGTCCTCCATATCATAAGCTGAGGTGTAAGTCAGGGTGAAAACCAAAGATGGGAGAGAGAACAGATGGATGGGGAAAGTGAAGGTGATGCCTAAGCTAGCAAGCCATAAATGGTGGAAATGATCACGTCCACACTACTAAGATGGTAAAACCAACGAGTATAAACATGAGCTTCTAGTTCTGAGTAATAAGACCATTTAGATAATCATTAACAACAATATCCATATCATATATATATACCGCCAGATCATGACCACTAATACTAAGTCAAGCTACTAAGATGACCAAAAGAGCAAGGTAATCATAACCAATGCACACTATATACCTATTGGGCCATATACTTGTACCTGTCATCTGGATCATCTATAACCACTGGATACGCTGCTGCTGAAGCTCTGGGCACTGCATTGCTCTGTATGGGATAAAAGGTCACCTCAGTCATCAAATCTGAGGTCATGAGGCTCAGTCTTGGCATAAGGTTCACTGCTGTCTGATCTGTGAGTGATCATCAAAAGTACTGCTCATCATAGGTTGATCTCATCAAAACTGTGTAAAAGGCTTGGCTCAAAAATATACAATGAATTGCTCTGCAATCATGGTAGCCCGACTACTATGGATGTGATAACAGGACCAACTAGCAGTTCGTGGTCATCTTGCATCACCATTCATCATACTTCAACCTTTGAAATCCAATTTGATCCCTTCCAAATGTGATTTTCAGCTATTATGGACTAATAGGCTTTAATTAATAGATTTTCCTAAGTTTGGAATAAAAATAGCCCAAGTTCTAGTTTAATAATTTGGAACAACAAGAAAATGGATATATCAGATCAATTTTTGACATAGTGTGAATTGGTATGGGTTATTAGAGCATCATGAAAATCATCCAAGGCAATTTCCATGTAATTTGACCAAGAACTCACCAATATCCGATTAATAGGTGTTGATTAAAGAAAAGCCTAAGTAAAAAATGAATGGCAATGGAAAATCAAATTGAGAAAATAATGACTTGGGTTCTCATGTAAAGTCTTTCTAAAGGCAAATTGATCATTTCCTAGCAATGATCTCAAGTGTTGGACCTTGTTTAGCATGCCATCATCCAAGGGGTGCACTCTTGATTATTTCTAACCATTCTTTTTGCATTCAACACTTAGGATTCAGCCAAGGGATCATCAAGGGGATCCACTCATGGTTCCATCTCAACATTCCATGTAATTCTTTGCAAATTTGATTTGCTAATGAGTTCAAAAAGGTCAATTTGCCTCTCTCAGAATGGTTGTAGTTTTCAGCAGTAAAAAAATGTAATAAAGTGAAATAATTTCAGCCATTGATTGGCCTATTGTAACTTAGAATCTTAGCCATCAATTCTTATGGATTTGGGATCTTGTTCTCTCTTAGTTTATAAAAGAGATGAGCTGCATTTTGTAAAAGAATTTTGGAACATCTGCTACAACAATACACAAATCCTTCTCTTTAAATTCTCTTGGTGAAACTTATGTTGTAGCTTTGGATTTTGTTTTTTGCTTTCCTTCTTGAACAAGTATATGGTAGTAAGATTGATTTGAGGTAAAATCTAATTTATTTTTCATGTGTAAATATTGAATCTCTCAACTATCAAGTGCGCCTTGGGGGCTTTTGTGGTGAGAAATTTAATTGTGAAATTATCTTTGCAAGTCTTGCTAGTGTTTTTGTGGTTTGTTTCTCACTACCTTACACATTTTCTTCCATGCTTGTTTGCTGGTCCAAATGCAGGGTTTGTGATTTCATTATGGCTCACATTCACTAATTTTGTGTTGGTTTTGTAGGCTGGAAGAATATTGGGTCAAGAAGGGCGCCTCATCTCAATCACTTGGAGATATTAGTGTACAAGCTCTCTACAAGCAAGTTGCCATTTACGAAACTCATTGCTAGGAAGGGTGATTAGACTCCATAGCCAAACAAAGGCACCAAGTTAGTCATTCTACTTTCTTGTACTTGTTGTCCTCTATTAGCCATTCAACATTCTTTAAGCATGCATTGGAAACAAGTGAAATTTTTATTTGGCTGAATTTGCATTGCACCCTAGGGAAAAGTTCTAAATTTACAAGTTGAAACCACAACTTTCTTTAAGCATGCATTGGAAACAAGTGAAATTTTTATTTGGCTGAAATTGCATTGCACCCTAGGGAAAATATCTAAATTTACAAGTTGAAACCATACAAAAATTTGTAGAAGGCATTGGTAAATTTCTGATTAATATTATTTCAGTCTAGTAGAGTCTTCCTTATTTCCTTTGCATTTTCAGCTTGCTGTCATTTTGTTTTCAAATCTGATTTTTAAATCAGCAAGCTGCCTTCATGACGAGAACAACTTTGAAGCCAAACCAACACATCATATACACTCAAAACCCTCATATTTGAACTATAAATTGAATAATATATCAAATCTGAGTTTAGTATTTGGTTGGAAACATTAAAACTCAACATTTAGATAACCATTTAGTGACATAAATTTCATATTCTAGGCAAAATTTAAACTCAGTTGTTCCAAAATTTCACTTTCAGCCATCTAAAGCCTTAAGACAACTTTCATTTTCATGTTGCCTAGTTGTTTACTTAGTCACTAAATAAATCCATTGGCTTGCTATTCACTCCAAATCCTATTAGCTACTTCATCCTTGCTTTAGGGTCCATTTTAGTCGTTTTAACCTCAAACCCCTTTAGCATTCCCTCAGGGTGCCACATTTACAATTTGATAAACTATAAGGCACTCTGTTTCCTGCAAATTGGTCTTGTGAGTACTGTGGGAAAGCTAGCCTTTACTGGCAAGTACTCGGAAAAGCTTGACTAGGGCCACCTCCTGTGGTTAGTCCAGATCTACTTTGGTGGATCTGGGAAACCTAAAGAGAGATGACCTTACCCACGTGACACTTAAGGATATTTCCATGAGGTTACACCGGTTTAGTAGTTGGTTAATCCTTGCAATCATAAGACTGCTAGATTGCGTGAAAAGAGAACTAATGCAATTTCCCTAGCCTAGTGTCCGAGTCCTTGGTTCTGATGTCATGCATTATTGTGTCACCATGTTTTTCCATTTTTTGGTTAGTATTTTTCCTTTAGTGGGGTAAATGTTGTAAAACTATGTCACTAGTAATTAGATCACATTCTAATTTGGTGCTCTAATTAATACAAACTTCAATCTAGTCTATGACTGACTTGTACTTCACTTCATAGATTTTTGACCTTTTTTCATCCATCAACATGGAAGACATTAGTAATTAGACTAGATTTCATTTTGGTGCTCTAATTAATCATAGTTTAGATCTTCTTTTTCTTGTTTGTCAATACGGACATTACTAACTACAATCTAGTCTAGGACTAACAAGCAATCTCTGGTAATTAACTCACATTTGATTTCAGCTAGATCAACACACTTTAAAGATTCCACACTGTAAGTAGAATTAAGATCATTATCTTATATCCCATTTTGCTTAAGGCACTGGTCTCTTAATTGTCATATCATATATTATGTTGTGAGTATTAAGCGGTCTTTGGGACTGTCTCGCATTTGCTTATCTTTATTTCTATAAGCTGCTAGATCAATTTACTGTCTTGTTTAGATAACTCTTTTAGTTTCAAATTAACTCCTAAGTTGCTTTAAGCATTCAACCTTAGATTATTTTATTAGGGTCTACCTCCCTTGGCTTTGTTTAGGAGTTTGCCTAAACAAATAGGTTGAGTGTTGTGGTGACAATTGCACCCAACCTGAACTTGCCCCCAAGGCTACACTGAGTGAGTTAAGATTTTTCTCACGTTTCCCAGTTGTGGATTAGGTGGCAACGGGATGGATGAGGCAATGGACTTTGATGAACAATAGGCCAATTATGGATATCGGTCCCATCCCTTTCTTGAGGCAGCAAAGCTCCTAATGTGGTGTAGGAGTGAGACAATGATAAATACAGTCTCAAGCTGAAAGGGCTGAGCACCAAAATCCACAAGTATGATTGGTTGAGGGACAATTTTCTTGCATCTAATGATGTGATGAAGGAAGAAGAGGGTTTGCACTTTCTATTCTAAGGCCCAATCAGACTTGAGCAAATAGGGTCCCCAAACCTCTAAACTATATAGCACTATGGGCCATACAAGGGTGTCTATGAGAGACATCTTGGACGATATGTCTTGGAAATGGTGCCGGAAACACTGCCTCTTAAGGAGTGCCAAGGATCTGTAGCCCTTGTTGACTCGATGCTGAAGGGCATATTGTAGACTGAAATGAGGTCCCATGAACTATATCCCTAGGTAAGTATAGGAGCTGGTGATCTCAATCTCCTCCCCTTTCAAAAAGAAATGGTGAACTAAGATGGCCTTCTTTGCAGAGAAAATTTTAGGGGTGAAATTTAGCCCATGGGCTAAATTTCAAGGTTTTTTTCCCAAAAAATATTCGCCATTTAAAAAAAAAATGATATGCCCAAATTCCATAGGATTAAATTTTTTTACTCTAAAAAATCGCCTAAATTGTCCAAAAGCTATATAAAACCCTTAGAAATTTGAATATTTAAAAAAAATATTACCAAACATTTTATGGTTGGAAATTTGATAATTAGTAAGATTTGCCAAGGTTTCTACACTTTAAGAAAATTATAGATCCTTTAAATTTTCTTTGCTTCTTTGACCCATTGAAGATGATGACTTTGGTTTTACCTAGGTTGACATTCAACTAATGAAGATCACAGAAAAGGGCCAAGGCATCCAACTTGATCTGCAACCCTTCTGTAGACGAGGTCAAGAGGATCACATTGTTATTGAACGACATGATAGAAATCAAGACCTAGTGGAGAAGCAATCCACCATCATCCTGTATATGCTCATGTAGGAAAGACTCCAACTCATTAATGTAGATCCCAAATAAAATGGGACAAGGGGCACCCCTGTTTAACTCTAATGGTACTCCTGATAAAGTCGGATAACCCATGGATTGTGTAGAGATGATCGAGAATCGTCTCATATAAGTGCATGATGGCGATCGATAGGGTCTTGAGAATGCCAATGTCTTTGATCCTCTGAAACAATGCCTCTCTGGGAATGATATTGGATCCTCTTTGAAAGTCTACAAAGCAACAATAGACTTTCGAAAAGCGATGTTGGGCATCCTCGATGATGGCTTGGAGTGTAAGAATGTGATCAATGGTCTCGTGTTGTAGTTGGAATCCTTCCTGTCCTTTGGCTCTAAATTTTCTTCATTCAAGCTCCCTTGAAAGCTTTATATGGAGGACTGTAGCATAGAGTTTTGAGAAAATGTCACCAATCATGATTGTTCTATAGCTATGTTGCACGGGAACCCGTCCCCCCCAAAAAAAGCCCCGTATCCGCCGTCCCCCCGTTTTGGGGACTTGGGGACCCTTAGGAAACTTCCCTAATCTTTTGGGGACTTCATTAGGGACTTGGGGACTTGTTGGTCGTACCCAAAACGTCCCCAACATATTTCCGGGTAGATTTGGAGACATTCCAAGTAGATTTCAGAGATGTCTTGGGCATATTTTGGAGATGTTTTGGTTATGTATCTTCAATTTTGGCAATGGACATTGATGAATGGACAATATGATCATTTATCCCATCCATATTATTTGTATTATTCTAAATCTAAATCTAAATCTATGCAAGTTGCAACTCAAAATATGGGTTGTGTATGATGGATTTTGATTTGGGTTTCTAGTGATTTAACTATTGTCTTTTTAGAAACATCATTACAAGCAGCAAAGCCTCCATTTCAACAAACTAAGAAATGTAACAACTCAAAGGTTTGATCCTTTTGGGTATTGCTCTTGTTCTTCTCATTTTTAGGGCCATCTTAGCTTTTACATATTTTACATGGGTGTCCATGAGTTATTCAAGCCCAACTCTTTCCCCATTCCAACCTCAAGCACTGTGAAAACAATTGGATAGTAATGACTTAGATTGGGTACTTAACATTTGAATAAATTCCTGTTCAATATCCTTCTTTATCTAAAACATGAATCTAATCTCTTTACAGATTGCAAGTATGTATATCCAAAACTGTTTTGTAGTGGTTTTCAACATAGTTGTAAAAATCTACAGAACCTATTGTGAAGGGAATGCTTTTTAACCCAATCATTATAAGCAAGAAATTTAAGGAAGAAGAGTTGTTATAGAGACAAGCATTCTTCTCATAGACCCTACATGGACCTTACTACAAATTGAAAATAGTTATACTTAAGTTTCCTAAAGCTAAACTACATTTTATTCACGTTCAAGTGCCAATAATGCTCTCAAGTTCTTTTCTTATTTGCCTGAGTTTTTTCAAAACTAGCAAGTGTAAGGGATGTGCATAATACTATAAAGTATAAACCACTGTGCTTACAAGCAACTACAAATGTTTATGGTGAATTCTAATTTTTAAAAGTTTTTAATATATATATATATATATATATATATATATATATATATATATGTATTAATTATTGCCGTCCCTTGAAAAATTGGGGGTGTGCTCTAGCCGTCCCGGGGACTCGTCTCCCCGTCCTCGCCGTTCCCACGTCCCCAAAGCCAGTGCAACATAGTTCTATAGTTATTGGGATCTGTACTAGAGCCCAATTTGTGGATTGGGTGAATAGTGTGGTGTGACCAAGGTTGAGGGAAACCTGTGCAAACCACGTTGTCAAACAAATCGGCTAAGTGACAATGCAAGGCATAGAGACCATGCTTGAAGAGTTTTTCTTGGAACCCTTCCTCATCTACTGCTTTGTTGATATTCAACACCCAAACTACCTCCCAAATACCTTAGTAAGAGAATAAGTAGTGTTATCACATACATTGTAGTTGGGGCTACCATGATGCAGTCATGATTTTTGATCATATTTCTGAGCCAGTCCTTTGCTATTCTATGCACGAGATCAGTAGTTGATGAGCAGTTTATTGATGATCACTCTTATTTTCAACGTACCTAGAGCTTATATTTATTCAGTCTCATGTCAGGACTGAGCCTCATGATCCCAGGTTGATGACTGAGTTAGCCATCCTTCTATCATACAGAGAAGATATGATGACAATGCCTATGGTATGTATAACAACAGTGTTCCAGTGTCATTCAATGGTGTTACAGATTACAGATGCAAGTATATGACCCAACAGGTATATGGTTTGTGCACTTGGATATTTATATTGTGCTCGTTAACTTATCTTGGTAGCTTGACTGGGTATATGGTGGTCATGTATTAGCGATGTTTTATGTTGTTTTTATTGGCTGATTTAGAGTAGACGTGATTCAGTAAATTGAGTAAGAGGTTCTTGTGTATACTTGTTGGTCATGCCCTTATCATAGTATGGACTTGGTCATTCCCCCATAGGGTCTTTGCTAGTCATGGCATCATGTTGTCACTTTCCTCATCCATCCGTCATCATCCATTCTTGATTGTATCCTGACTTGCACCTTAACTAGTGATATTGAGGACTTCCCTCACTTATGCCTCTATGTTGGATAGACTCTGTCTCGGCTCTAGAGTGTGTGATTCTAGTCACAGTGACTGTTCTCCCTTAGTTCTCGAAACCAAGTATGCCTAACAAAAGTGTCTTTAGACACTAAAGCATCATAACTTAAGTGTGTCGTATCTAAACGAATGCTAAGTCAACAAAAACAGTGTTGCTAAACACTATTGCAGATAAATTAAATGTCTACCGTAGCTAGTCAGTTGCCAAGGGATGAGCACTCATCCTTTGTATGATGTAAGGACGTTGCCTCTACAGGGAAACAAGGTGGTCACTCCATCGCACCTATGGACGGTGGCGGGCAATGGAGGTCATACCGTGTCATTATTTGAGGCCTGCAAGGCTATTCAAGGCACCTGCTCTTAGAGGATGACTAGTGAAAGTTGATCTGAAGCTAAAGTTAATGTTAAATCTTAAAGTGTGTAAAGCCGACGATGAATTAAATTGCAATAAAGGTTGCTTGTCTAGAGTCTACTGGAAGCAGTCTCATCACTCTACCTATTTGTGTGACAACGCCATCCCCTAGTGTTTCTCTATTCAACATATATATAGGTGGTTTCCCCTTCATCCTTCATCCGAGATGTTACAATGTTGAGGTTGTCAAGTCAAACCCCTAGGCCTAACCTTGCTTCTTCCACCTTAAACCTGTAACTAGCAAAATGGCCATGTAAATGAGTATACACTTGAGGTTCTTTTTTGAAGTGATTGGTTACTTTGATCTAGACTTATTACTAATACTTTATATATGTAATCGCCAGTTGAATGCCACTTTATGCTTTAGTCTCGCTGCCAATATAAATAAGGGAGCATATCTTATCCATTTGTTCTTACAACATCGGTTATTTTCAGTCTGGGTCATTATTTTGATCATTCTTGACCTGGTCAACCTAGTTTGACCAAGTCAACAGCAGTTTCCAAGATGAGTTTGGCCGATGATGTTCAATATTGATTATTCATGGACCTTTGGTGCCCATTAGATGGTTCCATGCTTTGGACAACGGTTTCATATGATGGGTTGTGATATTTTTATTATTATCAGCAGTTACAGGCCATTACTTTTATTATCTGGGAATGGATGAGCTTACAGATGATTATCTTGATGGACACATGGTGTATGAGTACTCTTCCTATTTGATTTGGACTTTTTGAGTCCATTGGCGCACTGAATTTTCACTTCCGAGCACATACATTTGATGATATGGTCAATTCATCACTTAGCAGCAGGTTGCCATGAAAAAATGGCATGTACAGGACTTACAGAGATCATTATTTTTATCCTAGGCCGCTATAGAGGAGATATGGGGTGCAACCACTTTTTATTACCATATTCCCATGTCCCCGGACTCATTGGTGTAGTCAGATACGTGCTCGGAGCATGTGGCAGTGAGTTGCATGCATTTTTATCTTTTTGAGGTGATGTTTCGGCAGTAGAAAATGGAAGAGTGGCTAGCAAGGAAATCGATTTGGCTCAGTGAGGCAAGGGAATGGCATGAGATTGGTCCGAGACTTGATATTGATGCTTCCTACATCCTTCGGCATAGTCTCCATCATTAGTGGGGTCCACATGTCCTCCTAGTCATCTCTTGGGGGCATCTTCTTATTTTATTTTGGGGCACACATCCTAGTGATTTTAGTCACTTTATGATGTATCTTGTGTTTATTGTATATGGGCTTGGCTAGTGAAGATGTTATTACCTCCTAGCCACCCTAACATGATGTCACATTGATGTTCCTAGTGTCATGTCATGTCATACGTCCCCCTAGGGAGTCATTGGCAGAGTGCATCCCCCTCATTTAGAGTGATCCATGTATATTATATTCGGCACTTGTTAGCTGTTGATCTTGTTGTATCTTCTTTTAATCTCAACCACTCGTTTAAAAAATGGTTAGGGTTTTGGTCTCTGTCGAATCTATTTAAGAGAGAGGACCCCTTCATGGTAAAAGGGACTTTTGGCAATAAAGAAATATTTTTGGGAAAAAATCTTGTGTCTTTGCAAAAGAATGTTCTTGTGCTTGATTGTAGATCTAATAGCCTAAGACGTCCATGTTATTTGATGATGTTTCCATGCTATACGTGTTAGATCAGTGTGTGCACTGCAAGGGTGCGACTTCATTGGGAGATTTCGTGGGGGTTCTCCGGATCTATCCATTGGATGAGTAAAATAATTAGAGAGTAGTTTGCATCGTATCTTTGATCAATGTTTATGCTTTTCGATTCTTCTTGCATCATTTACTTTCCATTTTTGTGAATCAAGTCTCATTGAGCTTGTCTTTTGCAGGAAGGAGGGCGCACTAGTTCAAGAGGGAAAATTGATTTCATCTTGGAGCTCATCATTTTGGCTTGGAATTGCTTCGAAGGGGTTAAAGCATCATTACACTTGGCATCTACAAGCAACAAGAGGTATGTCCCATTGATTTTCTTGAGTTGAATGATCTATTCCATTAGTCTACATCTACATTTACTGCTAAACCCTAATTGCTAAAACTTATAAAAATGCTCTGGCTCTAATAACTTGGAATCTTGGTGAAATATTTCTAGGTTTTTACCTTTAGGCCTAGCCCAAGGTGGGTCTCCTATGGCGTCACCCCTAGAGGACTCCATCTTCCCCTTTTTCATAGGCACTGGTCTTCATTCTTTATGCCCTCCTTGGTTTAGCCATCTTCTGAGCTTTTTGAGATCCGATCTTTGCTTGCGTGCTAATACATTGTCAAGTCATTCATCAAGCTTCATCCTAAAGGTGCTAGAAAGCCTCATCTTAACCCTAACCTTCTACCTTGGTCACGTTTCCCAAGGCAACAAGAATCACTCTCTTTTGCTAGTACCTTGATCCTAGATCTATTACTTAAACACATAGTCACTTGTATTATCCATATTGGGTTGATATTTTACCTCTCTTAAGCCTCTCAATCCAAACATCTATCTTGTGAATTCATCCTTAGATCTAGGGTTCCTTATACCTGTCACCTTACATATTCTGTTGTATAAGTATGATCTGGTGATTGGGTTAGATCTCTCCTGTCAGGAGTAGATCAGGGTCTCCCCCTTTGCTACCTAGGGCTTTGGTAGCATAAAGTGAAGAGTGCCTCGATTGGTGTGACAACCAATCTACCTGGGGATCGAGGCCCTCTTAGGTCACCTCTTTAGTTTCCTAGCTCCTCTACCATACTTGATAGGATGATCCTATAGGGGCAACTACAAGTTGCGTGATAACAAGTAGCAAGAGGGAGGGAGTGGGGAGTAATCTAGATTAGGGGCTGCCCCAGGAGAGGAAAGAGGTATGGGAGAACATGGATTTTGGATCAAGATTGGGTTGGATGTGGGATTGGAGAGGGAATATCGTTAGCTAGATGTTTTTGGGGGAGTGTATGAAGGAAGCCCTCAACTCCCATCTCCTTTGTGAGATGAAGAGCCATTTCTCGTGGCGAAGGACATAGTGATAGGAAGCCTTAATACCGGGGTAGGAGGGGTGATCATGAGTGAAGGTGTGTTGAAGCTGGTTTTGGAGACTCTTGTAATCCTTGTTGTATCATTGGTTCATGGGGTAGGATTGAGGTTTAGGGAAAGGAGAAGTGGACCGGGTAGATTGGGAGTAGATTTTAAGTGCAACTTCCCAAATGGTGGAAGAGAGGAATGTGTATTTGGAAAACGCAGAGCCGAAGGATGAGAAAGAAAAATCGGATTGGAGCATCTAGTGAAGGTGGGAAGTGAAGGTGTCAGGGTCCCCCCTGTCAAAGAGGATAGTGGTCCGAGGTGGGCCCAGGTGAGGAGGGGTCAGGTTTGTCAACCTAGAGAAATGTCTCTTAAGGATACTCCAATTCTACGTTTTGATCCAAATATCTTTTGGGCCATAGAAGTTTGTGGTTTTTTGTTGTGATGGAATGGTGCCTATCCATTAAAGCTGAGAGGTAACTTCCTAATCAATTAGGATTTCTAGGAATTGACAAAGACTTGAAATCAAAGATCGTAAAATCAAGATAACTTGATTAAGGGAATATAGTTTTCTTAGTGAAATCAGCTGCTCTTGGTATGGAAGCTCCTTCCTATCTTTTAGGCTACTACAAAGGTTGTTTCTTCTAAACCTCAAGTCTTCAACTCCAAAGGAATTTTCATCCTAATAGGCTTTTGGAGACTGTTTTTATGGCGTACAAAGGAAAAAAACTTGGCTCTACTGGTATGATAGTATATCTCTACGACTTTTCAGGTATCTCCTCCCTTCCTACATGGAGGATTTGATGTCATTAATAATGAAGGGCCTTATCAGAGGCTTAAGCTTGACTAGAGATGAGGGTGTAGATGGGCTGAATGTTCAAGGTGACTCAACAAGGCTCATTGAGGCAATGGGTTAACCATGGAGGATTGAAGCACTTGCCAAGGAGGTTAAATTGCTTCTAGAGTTTTTCTCTAAGATTTGTATCAAACAGATCTATAGAGATAAGAATGTTGAGACAGATGCACTGACAGGTCATTGTTTACCTCAGTCCTAAACAATTGCTTATCATTGAAACACAATAGCACTTGGTTCCTTTGCAATCGTTTTTTGTTAGTTTTAAGTTAAATTACTTTGATACTGGTTAGTAGGGTTGCCAATTAAAGTAAATCATTATGTAAAGGTGAAAGCAGGGATAGAAGGGTTGAGTTGAATCAGACTATAACTTGGTGTTTTTGTTAAGACCCCTGGGTTTCTTGAGGGTAATATACTAATATCATTCTATGTCAGGCCAAGTTCAATGCACTATCGAGGTATATATATTATATAACATAATCTAGTTTCTTGTCATTTGTAAAAAGAAAGTGGAGTACATGTAAACAATGAATAGATGAAAGTAGCACAATGTATCTGGAGTCGGAAAAAAAAGAGTTCAAAGATACCTATAAACATATTGAAATGCGCCAAGGACTCTACGCTCGTCAAATGTTGCACTATGCCCCAACAATTTTAATGCATCAGGTGCATGGGCACCAACAATACAACGATCATAAATTTCCTCAATACCATTTGCATCGACAAGTATACCTGCAATTACACATTTATAATGAGACAACTTTTAGCCTATCATCAGATTAACTATTTTAGAAAAGGATTTAGTGTAGTCAATTTCTTACTTACATTATCCATGATCACTAATTTTAGAATTACAGAAATATGAGAGCTATATACTAGAGCCAATAGTGGAGTCTCTTGTTCACCATGATCAGAATTCCCTACGATTTTTGTTCATGTGCTTGATCCATCCGTGCATATGTGAAGAGAAATTTGGGAGGAATTTCTTAACAGAATTGATGAGAGAAATGAGTCGTGCAAAGATGTCCCAAGAAAGAATTGATGAGGAATTTGTTCTGTTAATGGGTGCTTAACCAAGGTTGGTGAAAGCAAGCTGTTGTTATCACCCCCACCAGGGTTCCAGTTTCTCAATGACACACTTGTGCTTGTGTGTGCCTGTGCTCGGGAAAATTTAAGGGGAGGGGGGGTGTGGGGGCGCAGGTGCAAGTCCTGGGTGACATTGGCAGAATAGGTCCACCCACATCTGTGGTTTCTTAGCCGAAGAAAACTTTTGTAGCATGGCAGGACGTTTCTGTCCCAGTGTTAAATCTAAAATAGAGCAGTTGCTACTTGCTCGTGTTGACAAAAAAAATGATATTCAAGCTGTTTATATTTATCAATGAATATTCTTGACATACCATTATACCCTCTAATCCAACATGTATAATAAGAACTCTTAGAAATTGGCCATTAGGTTTGAAACCAAGTAATAAATTAACTATATTTTTAAGTTGAATAAAGATAACTTAATATGCTTTCAGCAAGTTTTAGCATGCCATGAATGTATGTCATGCCTTCTTATACGATGCCATTTGTTAAGTATCTAAAAATACTACTTAAAAACGAGACATGGACAGAAGTCATGAAATATATCTTAGATGACAAATTGCTGCAGAATTGCATAAACAATTTTTCTTGTATTGAAAGTTGCAGTGAATCCCATGGTGATTTATTTTATGAAGATGGGCTAGGTGATCTAAATACACTTTAAGAGAACAGTTCAATAATTTGCTTATTGAAATCTCCATGCTGGGCAGGTTGGAAAGGGAACTATGGCATGAACCGAACTCAATGGATCCCCCCGATTTTCTTTTGTGAAAAAGTTTACTAATCCTGGATTAGGCTGCTAGTGATTGCTTAGTGAAGTTTATATTTATACCGGTATAACATGAAGGTTAACAACCATTTTCTTAATATCAATTTTCAAGGAGCCTTTAATATTCTGTTTGCAACAGATTGACTGAAGGGTTGCATGTAATATCCTATAGACCATGTGAAGGCATGTGGTCTATCAAAAATAATGTACTTGTATGATAAAGGGGAGACTGGAAAGTAGGGTTTGGTGTTCCATTGATACTCTGATCAGCAATTGCCATTGGTCAAGAAACACTGACAGTTTCTGAAAGGAAATGGAAAGTTGAGATTGGTTCATACTAATATTCAAAGAGGTTTCATAGTTTCATTCCAACTTTTATGGTTTTAATTAAGAACTTTGAGTCAAAGTGAGGAAACATAGCAGCCTGTATGAAAGAAGAAACTTACCTTCTTTGGTGGTTGAAATCCTTTGTACAGAACAATTTGTCTTAATCTTACAGCCTCTTTTCCCAAGCTCTTCTACGATCTGCTATTATCATCATTTTCTTTTAATTCCAGTTACAAAATATTCTTATCCAATTTCAGAAAAATTGTTACTTATTCAAGTTCATTGTATCTGTATTATTGACTTGTAAGATATCGTTTTGATTAAATCTCAAGCAAATAAGTTTGTTAACAAAGTGTTTGGTCTGGACTTTCACTGCACCTTCTTGACATAAGTATGAGAGCGGCCCTTTACTGTAAGCCATTGTGGTCGGTTAAATATCTGCAATTCAATGCGAACTAAAACAAGTTAATGTCATTGTGTCCTGAACATTGCTTTTCAATTAATATAACTGCTTCCACTTCAAGAAAAGTTATAGTATGGACAATATTATAATCTTTGAATGTGCTGTCAAAGGCAAGATAATAATACAAGTTAATGGAATTATATCTCATGTTATTACATTCCAAGTTGCATGATCCTCAAATCAAATCAATCAAAGTTGTGATCAGTTTGGAATATTACCTGGAGTAGGTAATGATTGAGGCAAAAGGAAAGAACAGAAATGGCTGAAAAATCCATAACCTTGTTCGAAGAACATGACCAGATTGATGCACACATCGGAATCTGCAGAGGGTATACAAATTTCCTCATACGTAACTTTTTATCTACAAATATTAATGAAATAGATAAATTCAAAACCTTTGTACAAGATGTATTTACCAAGTAGCAATTCTGAAACTGTTTTGAATAGCCATGCGATTGAATGAAATGTCCCAATGTTTGATTGATGTCCATGTCAGGATTATTCTTAATGTTCTCAAGATAACTGTAGGTTTTATTTCAAAATTCAGTTAGAGCATTCAGAAAATACAACTACATAAAATTGAATGTAAAAATTGTCATGTAGAATTCCACATGACTGACAGACGCTGAAATTCTTAACATAAAATGTGCTTGAAACAAACAGAAAAAATGAATGTAAAAATTGTCATGTAAAAATGAGCATTCAGAAAATGCAACTACATAAAATTGAATGTAAAAATTGTCATGTAGAATTCCACATGACTGACAGACGCTGAAATTCTAAACATAAAATGTGCTTGAAACAAACAGAAAAAATGAATCATCGCTAAAACATATAACTAACATTTTCAGTCTTTTAATATTGAATTCTGGATCAGAGCACCAACATGTTCAATTATGTCATGGATGTATAATCTCTGATTTCAATTATTTACCCATCTGGGTTAAACAAAAGGTCAATCAATCGCTCGTTTTTACCACCTTTCTGATAGTTATCTGCATTCATTGAAGATCTATGTTAGCAGAAACTCCACCCCAAGGCATTGGAAACACATTTCGGTGCTTCGGAAGCGTTTCCTTGTCTGAAATGACTTCGAAACATGGTTGAAATATTTTGGTGTGTTTCAGATTTTTGAAATGCTGTATCGAATGTTTCAGTGAACATTTTTACCAATTTTGTCGGCATATAGGCCGTTTTAGTTGGCGTTTTGGTCACATGAATGATAAAGGAACATTTCCCCCCAAAAAAGGGAATTCTCACAAATCAAGTTATAAATAGAGGGCATTGGCTTTTCTTAATTATAACTCTTTTTTTTTGGCTTTTCCAAATTTGAAAATTTTATGTCGCTTGGTTCCTAAGTCATTGGACATGTTGATATAGGGGCAAGTGTCTCGTGGGGACGTGTCGGACACGGACACGAGCCCAACACGTGTCCGACACGTGTTGGGCTCTTGTCCCGTGTCTACACAGCACGTGTCCCGATTCCAGGGCACGTTCCATGCGAAAAGTACGCCCGCGGCCTCTTCAAAACCGTTTTTCTCTATCTTTTTGGCATTTGCAAGTGGAAGGGAGAGCTAAGAGTGGGTTTTTTTTGCAGGTGAAGGAAGATTTGAAGCATTTGCAAGGGATTCCAAGTGGATTTGAGGGAAGATTTACTTGAGAGGATTCAAGCTCACCATCAAGGAAGAATAAAAATGTCTCAATCAGCTAGGGCAGCAGCTAAGGGCAAAGGAAAGGGAGAAATGACCCATCTTATCCCTCTCCTCCTCTTCCTCCTCCAAGCATATCCTCTTCTGCTCCTATTAGTGCTCCAACTGCTTCTAGTGAAGCTCATGCTCGTTTTAGCAAGACAACAAGCCCAAGAGAGTAAATATCCTTTGTGGAAGTATGTGACAAGGAAAGAAGTCCCTGGAGAAATGCTTGGCGGGGGAGGCAATGTGTGTTGGACTTGCAATTTCTACAAGCATGATTTCAAGAGCACATATTACTGGGTTAAGGGCCAATTGTTGGCCCTTCCTTGTGGGATTTCTTCATGCAAAGCAGTGAGTGTTACCCAAAGGAGGGAGATGGAAAGAGAGGATCATGTTGGGTTAGGGAAGGTGGCAGCAGCAAGCAAGACACAACAGAATGAGGATCCTCTTTCATTCTTGAGGAAACCCTCTAGCACTAGGAGTGAGGTTGATGCTTATCCAACAAGAAAGAGGCCAACTTCAAGTGGTCCAGTGGATAGGATTTTCCAACAAGAGGTGCAAGAAGAGGTGGACCTTACCATTCCATTTTATTTCTACGTCAACTTCATTTCATTCAATGTTGAACGGTCACCATTGTTCATTGAGATGTGTCGAAGTCTAATTGAACGAGCTCCAACTGGTTATGTGCCTCTTGGTTCAGAGAAGCTTAGAACCACATTGTTGGTTAAGGAAAAGAAGGAGGTGGAGAAAATTATTGAGCCAATTAGATCAAAATGGCCCACATGTGGTGTTAGTATTGTTTCAGATGGATGGATGGATGCAACACGCTATCCACTCATCAATTTCATGGTGTCTTCCCCAAATGGAACGGTGTTCTTGAAAGCGGTGGATGCTCTTGGGAAATACAAGGATGCACAATATATGGGTGAGTTGTTCATCGAAGTCATTGAAGACATAGGTGTTGATTCTTGTGTACAAATCATCACAGACAATGCACTTGTTTGCAAGGCACTGGCATGCTTGTGGAAGCTAAATATCCACAGGTATTTTCATTTTGGACACCTTGCATAATTGCATTGCTAATTTGCTCATTCATTTGAGTTGTTAGTTATAGTCTTGTAGAGTCTAGAGTCTAGACTCATTTATACTTTCTTTTATTGACCTTACAGGTATTTTGGACACCTTGCATTGTCCATTCTTTGAATTTAGCACTGAAATCTATTGCTTTAGATGTGACATGGATTGGAAAACTTATTGAGGATGCACGCCATATCCGTAATTTTGTACAAAACCTCACCAATGCCCTCACAATCTACAAAGAGTACACACATCTTTCATTGTTGAAGGTTACAGATACTTGGTTTGCTTCCTCATTCATCATGCTCAAGAGGTTGAGAGAGGTCAAAACCACTCTTGGGTCCATGGTTATTTCAGAGTTTTGGTCCTTTTGGTCCATTAGTGCTAAATGATGGTTGGTGGGAGAGGGTAGATCTTACCATTAGGATCATGGAGCCGATCATTTCTTTGTTGCGGTTTGCAGATACGGATCAACCCATCCTAGCAGATGTTCATGAGGGGTGGGATTCCATGATTGAGTCCATGAGGACCATTGTTATGGAGAATGAGTGTGCCGAGTATGAGTCATCGATAGAGAACTTATGGTCCACCATACAGGATATTCTTATCTCCAGGTGGGATACGAATTGCACACCTTTGCATTCCTTGGCCCACTCATTGAACCCCAAGTTCTACGGTCATGATTGGCTCAATGGTGGGTCGGGGCCCTCATGAGGAGTCCCTCTTCACATGGATGTAGAGATCTCACAGGGGAGGAAGACAACATTTAGATGGCTACTTCAGGATAGATACCTACTTGTTGTTGTAAATGTAACTTTGGAAGATATTCTTTTGTATATTATTATTATATTATTATTGTACTTTTATTGTACCTCCGTCGAAGATGTTTTTCCTCCGTTCGGACATGTCATTATTGTATTTGGTCATGTAAGAATATCAAGGTAAAACCTCCATTGTAAGTCGGGGCAATAGTACCCAAAAGAAGAAATGTAAAATGTATTTTTGAGTCTCCCTAGGAGAGGTCAGTCCAGTTAGTTGAGGAAGTCGGCCCCATTGGGGATTTAGGTCATTCACATAGTATAAATAGGGAGGTGCTCTCCCTCATTTGGACACACAACCAACAAGCAAGTGCTCTCCAAGGAAGAGAAAGACAAGTTCGCCGGAGGAAGAAGAAGGAAGTTGCAGAAGTCATCTTATCTTTGGGTTTTCTATCTTGGTTTGATATTGTACTAGGTGACGAATCTATTACTGAAGAAGTTGCGAGGTTTTCTCCTTTATGGTTTCCCCGAAGAAATTTCTTGTGTTCTTGTGTATTGCTGTGCTTGTCTATCTTTTAGATTAAAGATCTAACATAATTGAATTAAAGTGCGAACACTAACATGGTTTTAGAGCCACTCTGAAAGAAGGCATTGTGCAGTAGTGGAAAGCTAGGGTTTCCAAATCCAAGGTCTCCTCTCCACAGATCATCCAGAAAAAAGGGCTAGGCTAACTCACCTCAAGGAGGCGCATCTTTTGGTGGAAGTAGAATTTAGTTTGGTGAATTTTCATTTTTGACCGAGTCACTAGTGCTGGGAGAAACTAGGGCATCAAATTTTTGGATCTTCCATCCACCAATCCGGGAAAAGGAGTACACTAGACAACTCGCCTTGAGGAGGCGCATCTTTCTATCCAAGCAGAAGTTCAAAATTCCAAGTTTGAAAAATTAGGGTTTCTCTATCAAACCCTAGGTTAGCTAGCTCCAGAACCAAGTTGGGCATCTCAAATTGGTAAGATCTAATTCCTTGCTATTTCCATTTGAGGTTCTCATATCAAAAAGACAAATCACACCAAGCTTGAGGATAAGCTTGAAGGAGTTGATAACTTTCGGACTTGGAAGTATAGAATTTCTCTTGTCCTAGAGGAGAATGACCTGGACAAGTATGTCAATGAGGAGGTTCCAGAACCAGAGGGAGAAGAGGCAAAGGCAAATCACAAGAAGAACATGATTAAGGCCAAAAGGATTATTGTAGACTCCATCAAAGATCACCTCATCACTCATGTATCATCCTTAAAGACTCCGAAGAAGATGTTCGAGTCTTTGACCAAGCTATATGAAGGGAAGAACATCAATCGGAAGATGACTCTGAGGAACAACTCAAGAATGTGAAGATTCAACACTCAGAAACTATTCAATCTTACTTCACAAGAGTCTCTCAGATCAAGGAACAACTTGAGGCAATTGAAGATAATTTTGAAGAAGGAGAGATTGTGATGACTACCTTGAATGGTCTCCCAAGATCATGGGACTCATTCATTCAAGGAATATGTGCCAGAAAGAAGCTAATCACATTCAACAAATTATGGGAAGAATGCACCCAAATTATGGGAAGAATGCACCCAAGAAGAAGCTCAATTAGTAGCAAGAGAAGAAAAGATGGGAGCTAATGATGACCAAGCCCTAACTGCTCATACTAAGAAGAATCAAATCAAGAGGGAGGACCACCATCACAAGAAGTCCAAAAGATCCCATAGGAATCATGGACCTAGAAGAGACCTCTCCAATATTAGGTGCTTCACATGTGATGAGAAAGGACATTATTCAAGAAATTGTCCCAGAAACCAAGGATTCTCCAGGAGAATCAAAGAAGGGGCATCATGCTCACACCGCTGAAGATGATGAACCAATAAGGAAGAAAACCAGAGAAGAAAGGGATGATTCCTCAAGCGATGAAGAATATGTTTTAATCTCAGCCCTTACAGGTACCATCACCCATGGAAGCAATGATTTGCTTGTGGATAGTGGAGCATCGAAGCATATGACAGAGTACAAAGAATCTTTTGTCAACTTATCAGAACATGAGTCACCCGACAAGGTGAAACTTAGAGAGGACTATCAATATCCTATCAAAGGAAGTGGAGAAGCCTCTTACAAACTAGATTTAGGAAAATCAATAAATATGAAGGATGTTCTCTACTTACCAAGTTTGAAGAAAAATATTCTCTTCATTTCATCCTTATAGATGCTAAAGGAGTTCGTGTTGCATTTGTTGATGGCCAAGTGCTAATGTGGCCAAGAGGAAAGACAATAAATGATGCAATAGTAATTGGAGACCAAGAGGGAGGCCTGTACAAGTTAAAAGGACAACCAGAACAAGCGTTGGTTCATGAATCCATGGAACCAATCGAATTATGGCATAGAAGGCTTGCACATGTACACTATAGAGCACTACCAATTGCAAGCAAAGCAGTATCAGGTCTACCAGAAATTCAAACAAAGTATGAACTATGAAGACATTTGCAAGGTGAAGAAGTCATTTCCTAGCAGTGAAAGCAAGGAAAAAGGAATCTTTGAGATAATTCACTCAGATGTGTGTGGCCCCATGTCTTCCAGCTCCTTAAGCGAGTATGTATACTATGTTTCTTTCATAGATGATTTTTCTCGTAAGACATGGATTTATTTCTTGAAAGGTAAATATGAAGTGTTTAGCAAATTCAAGGAATTCAACGTCTTGGTCGAAAATCATATTGAAAAGAAGATCAAGACTTTACGATCAGACAATGGCGGAGAATTCACCTCAAAAGAATTCAACGATCTTTGCAGAGAATCAGGGATTAAGAGGGAGTTGAGCACTCCTTACAATCCTCAACAAAATGGCGTTGCAAAACGTAAGAACATAGCAATAATGGAAGCAGCGAAGGCAATGCTCCATGATCAAGATCTCCCAATGCACTTATGGGCAGATGCAGCACGAACAACTGTGCATGTACAAAACCGTGCACCTCACCGTGTATTGAACAACAGGACTCCAGAAGAAGCTTTCTCAGGAGAGAAACTAGAAGTTAGCCATCTCAGAATATTTGGCTACCCGGTGTACATTCACATCCCGAAAGAAAAGAGAAAAAAACTAGATCCTTCAGGGAAGAAGGGCATATTCGTGGGATACAGTGACACATCAAAAGCTAACCGAACATACTTCCCAGGATTCAAGAAGATTGAAATCAACAGAGACGTAACTTTTGATGAAGACTCGGCCTACAACAAGTCGAGACAATTATCCAATGAAGAAACTGAAGAACCTGAAGTTCCCAGAACTAGAGACATAGTTATGGAAGAGACAATCCAAGAAGATCATGAAGACCATGACATAACAGAACCACAAGAACCTATAGATCCACCTCGTGAGAAGAACTCCCACAAGAGAAGACCAACAGTGGCACGTGAAGCAATACAAGATGCAGAGAAGTATGGCGCTCCAGATGGGACACTTAGAGAAAGCAAGAGACCCAAACCATACTCCAACTATGTGGACCTACTATGCGACATCATTGATAAAGAACCTTCCAGCTATGAGGAAGCAACAAAAAAGAAGGAATGGAAGGATGCCATGATCGAAGAGTACCGGTCGATTATGAAGAATGATGTCTAGGAGATAGTTCAGAGACCAGAAGGGAAGTTTGTTGTGACTTCAAAATGGATCTAGAAGATCAAGCATGCTGCAGATGGTAGCATCGAAAAACACAAGGCAAGGTTTGTGGCACGTGGCTTCTCTCAGAAAGAAGGCATAGACTACGAGGAGACATTTGCACCTGTAGAAGATACACTTCCATCGGATCGATGTTCCTCGAAAGAGGTAGTGATGCGACATGTCCGAAAGACACAGGTGCACCAGGGCTATATCTTACATGATGGAAGATGCAGGTAGTCCGCAAGGACATAATGCATCTGGGATGTATCCACATGTTTGAAGATGCTGGTGGTCCACGGGTCATAAAGCATCTGGGATGCACCTGGGCTGTATCTTACATGGTGGAATACACAGGCGCTCCGAAAGGACGTAATGCATCTGGGATGCTCCTAGGCTGTATCCACATGTTTGAAGACGCAGGTTGACGGAGAGAGTCGTAATACATCTGGGCTGTATCCATTGGGTGGAAGACACAGATGTTCCTGGGCTGTATCCACTGGGTGGAAGACGCAGGTTGACTGAGAGAGAGAGACGTTATACATCTGGGTTGTATCCACTGGGTGGAAGATGCAGATGTTCCTGGGCTGTATCCACTGGGTGGAAGACACAGGATGTCCGGTGGACATGGTATATGCACCTGGGTTGCTCTCCACATGAGATGATTAGATGATTCAGATACAATGAGATGATAGTAGGAGACACAGGTGATTGCTCTAGCAATGTAATATGTGGTCATGGGTTGTACCTACTTGATGGCTTGCTTGTATAGATGATGAAGTCCTAGATGAGAGCAAGTCCTACATCCAGCATGAAAAAGGGTTGTCTCTGTAGAACTTCTCATGATAGGTAGATTCGAGAGATGTCACTAGTCAATTATCAACAAGATGAGAATTGCTGCAGCAATGATGATGATGATCCAATGATGATGATGATCCAATGATGATGATGATCCAGAGATGATGATGATCTAGCGATGATGACATTGTCCAGAGATTGTGTCCAGCTGTGATGATGACTATGTCGAGAGAATACCTTCCTAGTTAAGAGGGAGTGTTGTTGTAAATATAACTTCGAAATATATTCTTTTGTATATTATTATTATATTATTATTATACTTTTATTGTACCTCTGTCAGAGATGTTTTTCCTTCATTCGGGGATGTCATTATTGTATTTGGTCATGTAAGAATATCGGGGTAAAAAATCCATTGGAAGTCGGGGCAATAGTCCCCAAAAGAATAAATGTAAAATGTATTTTTGAGTCTCCCTAGGAGAGGTTGGCCCTAATGGGGATTTAGGTCAGTCACACATAAGGTATAAAATTTAAATAGGGAGGTGCTCTCTCTCATTTGGACACACAACCAACAAGCAAGTTCGCTCCAAGGAAGAGAAAGACAAGTTCGTTGGAGGAAGAAGAAGGAAGCTGAAGAAGTCATCTTATCTTTGTTTTTTCTATCTTGGTTTGATATTGTACTAGGTGACAAATCTATTACTGGAGAAGTTGCGGGGTTTTCACCTTTATGGTTTCCCCAATGAAATTTCTTGTGTTCTTGTGTATTGCTGTGCTTGTCTATCTTTCATATTAAAGATCTAACATAATTGAATTAAAGTGCAAACACCAACACTACTTGAGGAGGTGGAGGAGGGATTTGTAGAGTTTTCCACTGGCACTGGGGAGATTTGGAGGATATGAGGTGCTTAGAGACATGGGGGTTAAGAAACCCTATGTTTGGTGGGCAACTCATGGGGCAGCATGCCCTCTTCTACAGAAGATAGCCTTGAGGGTCATCTCTCAAGTTACTTCATCCTCTTGTTGTGAGAGGAATTGGAGCACATATGGGAACTTGTACAGTTTGAAGAAGAGTAGGCTTGAGCAGTCCAAGGCAGAGACGATGGTGTATGTGCACTCCAACTTTTGTCTTATTTACAGGAAGAGGGAGGAGTGGGTGAAGGGAACGACAAAGATGTGGGATGTCTTTCCTTATGATATGGGTTTGGACAACAGTACTGAGTTGGCATTAGCCAACATGGATCTTAATGATCCAGTGCTAGAGCCGGTCACTTTTGATGATGGTGATCCTATGGAGGGGTCATCCTCCACACTAGCAGATGTAGATCGTTAGATGGGCAGAGAGGAGGTGGAGGATTAGGGCAGTGATGAGATTGTTGATTCAGGCATGGAGGACTATTGACAGATGAGATTCTTCCATCTTTATCTTACCTATGATCTACCCCTTTTTGTATTTACTATTTACTATTACTAGTTTCCATTGGCATTCCGACATCTATGTAATACATTTTGATTTTGATGACTTAATGAGAAAAATGGTTTTGACATCTTGAGCTATCATCTTTGTGTCTCACTGTGATTTGTGAATGACAAAATGTGTATTGTGTATTGTGTATTGATTCTAAATTTCTAATTAGTAATTTCCATTGAATATTTGTAAATGTTCTAGTTTCTAAAAAAATTTGGATCTATATGTCTATATTTTTAAAAATTAATATATATAATTTTAAAATATATATAAAACGTGTCCTCCGTGTCCTGATTCCAGGGGTCACTGTGTTTGTGTCAGACACTCGTATTTTCATGTCCTTTGTGTCCCCTGTCCTCGTGTCAGGTGACTTAGCTTGGTTCCTTTTACACACGCACATATCTTTTCCAAGGAAAACCTCATGGGATGCCCCCCTCTTCCCCGTAATATCTAGATGGTAACCTGGTGAGACTCAACTGGATTAGAACTGGAGACCTCATGGTGATCTTTGCCTTGAAACAATTTGTTTGTAACCAACTATACATTGTTTTTACTACCTTTTTGTTAGTTATCTCCATTCATTGATGATCTATGTTATCAGAAACTCCACCCGAAGGAATTGCAAATAAGTTTCCGAGTTTTGGAAACGTTTCCTTGTATGAAATGCCTTTAAAACAAGGTTGAAATGTTTTAGTGGCATCTCAAATTTATGAAATGCTGCATCAGTCGATTCGGTGAACATTTTTACCCTTCTTTTCGGCAAATAGGTTGTTTTAGTTGGCGTTTTGGGAATTGGAATGAGAAAGAAATATTGAAAAATTAAAAATAAGGAATTCTAAAACTAATCTCTCACAAATCAAGTTATAGATAAAGGGCACTGACCTTTCTTAATCATATGTTATAACTCTTTTTTGGCTTTTCCAAATTTGAAATTAGTAATGATATTTAGAAATTTTTGTGTCTTCGTTTCTTTTACAGACACACATACATATTGTTTCCAAGGAAAACCTCACAGGATGCCCCTCTCTTATCTATAATATCTGGATGGTAACCTGGTGAGACTCAGTTGGACTAGAATTGGAGACCTCATGGTGATATTTGCTTTGAAACAATTGAGCTAACCCACTATGCTGATATATTGTTTTTCTAGAGGAACAAAGTTAAGTTTGGTCAACTTGAAGGCTATCAATGACCCAGAGGTTGGTAATCATTACATTGCAGAGAACTCCCCTTTCTTCCCTAGAATTTCCAAATGGAAGGCTGATCAACCACTAGTCTTGCAGCTGGTAACCCCATGGGACTTAACTAGATTGGAACCTATGACTTTCCCATTGGCAACATGCCTTTGGCTGATGGTCCCAACTGAATGAGCTAACGCTTGGGGCCATACTAGGCTGATATATATATAGTTCCGAAGAAAAATGTTGATTTGTTTTGTTATTCAAAATGGTTCAACGCACAAGAGTGCTTAAAATAATGTATATAGTGCATAAATAAGGAAAACATCCTCAAATCTTGCTCCCAATGGCTTGTAAAAGCAATATGAAGACAATGGATCCCACATAGGGGAAAATACTCAAGAAAGCTCTAAATTTGAAAAGATTAGGGATCAAATCCCACAAAGGCAAAAAGGATGCCATAAGCAACCTCAGGTGCAACCGGGAAGTTGAGCAATGGGTCATAGTAAATAGTTCCAATGCTCACCAAAATGAATAGATCCATACATTCTCTTAAAGCACACAAAAGATCAAACAATGACGGAGGAGAGAGAGACCATATTGAGCTTTCAACTTCTAGACAATGGTTTGACCTCATAATCAATCCACTGTCATGTAAATGAGTTTCAAATAGAAATGTATCGTAGCCAAAATGCTTGCCAAAGAAACTAAGCCTGTAGAGATTGATATATGCAAACCTAGCAATGCTCTATAGACTACTAGGAAGCAAAGGTATATGCAAAGGAGATGCAAAGGAGGCAAAGCTTGCAACACCAACATTCAAGGAATGATCGAAACAGAATTGGAGTCGTTGCCAAAGCCTGAACCCTAGTAAAGAGCAATGAAATCTTATTAACAAACTCGAGTTCTTGAGTAGCAAAACCCTTAAAATTGATGTGGAGCTAGTCTTGCACATTGTAGAGATGTAACGTAACACCCGATGAGAGAGGAGATGTTGAAAAGAGTTGTCGTTAAAGGCCAACAAGAAAGCCACCATCACTAAAACCTTAAACTCCAAGCAATCCTCTAGATCCACCTCTCCACCACGTATTGAAGGACACTAAGGTCTTATATATATATGTATGTATGTATGTATGTATCTATGTATACCAAGGAAAACCTCGTGGGGAAACCTAAGGGATGCTTCCCCACATTTATGCATGGAATCCCTAATAAATCCATCGACATATACTAGTGTGCCTTGTTAGAGATAGAGGTGTATCTCGGGATGTCCTTCATGTTCAAATGCCTAGCATGGAGGTGCATTTTCGGTATAGGCATCAGGATGGGTAGAGGGTGAGATGCACTCTACCAGGTGTCATGAATCCAGCGGTGGATGCATGCAAACCTTTCATGGTGATTTTCCTTATGCATGCAAAATATTGCATGCAACCTTTTTAATTAAAAAGCATGCAAAAGCGGGATTTTTGCATGCACTCATTTTAAGGTTTCGGAAACCCTAATCAGTCAGTGATTTGTTATAAGGAGGCAAGTGGTCACCAGAAACAATTACTTTGCAGTTTCTTCAGAGAGTGAGGAGATTCAGAGTGAGGGCACACTTGTGCATGCACAGGGCGGATTCTTGAGGAGAGGGGCGCATCTGTAGAGGGAGAGAGTGAGTGGATATGTACCAACTTGATCTGAGGCACCGAGTAGCCATTTGAGTGTGCAATGAGGCTATCTGCGCAGAGGGAGCTCAAAGACTGAGCTAGGGCGACTTCACAGAGGAGAGTGGCACACTTATCAGTGAGGACTTCCTTCTTGAGGCCAGGAGGTCCGAGAGAACCAGAGTCATTCTTCTTCAGTGATTGAGGAAAACTAGATCAGATCTTGTTAGAGATTGACAGAGATCCAAAGACGGGCGACTTCAGAGCAGTGGAGGAGGGGCACATTTCCCATGCAGAGGGGGCGTACTTCATACTGAGAGGTTGCAGCATTTCTTCCGTGGTTGTGCAGATTAGAGCAGAGATAGTTAGATATCTTCTTCCAGAGAGTGGTTGAAGCTGAGATCAGAGATCAATCAGTACAGAGCAGTTGGTTCTTTTCCCTAGAGCAACAATTGCAGCTGCATGCAGATCTAGGGCTTTGTCCCCTCAGGTTTCTTTACCTTATATTTCTGATTGTACATCTCTTATTATATACTCTGGCCCGAGATTGAAGAAAGCCCTCAATAGCTGGTTTTACCCATTGGGGTTTCCAGGATATATTGTTGTCCATTGTGTGATTGCTTCAGTTGTTGTTGATAAGTATATTCCATGTTCCTCGTTCTTTAAGTTTATTGCTTTCATTATTACTTCTCTGGCTTTGAGAAGTGGGTTTGCTTTGCATGAGGCTTGCGATGAATTGAGACCGAGGTTGGATTGAGATTTCCAGAGCGAGTAGTGACCTCTGGAAAATTTATTATGCCTAATTGAAGGAGATTCAAACTAGACACATGTTGGCATGGAACTAGTGAAGTTCCCAACAACGTCGACGACAACCATTTGACCTAATCCCTTGGGTTGTGTGTGTGTGTGTGTGTATTTGACATATCTTAGTCATATTGCATCCAATTTTTCTAAAAACTTGTTGTACCCATTTTAGATAGTGTCTCTGTATTTGTTCCTCTATTTGTACCTGTGCAACTTAGCTAAAGACTATTTATTGACATCAATTCCACTAACAAGCAAGCAAAGACTATTTAATTTTGTAATTAGTGGAACAAATATCAAATATTTAACTGCTTTAAAAGTAAAGAAAATGAAGCTCCTGTTATCACCTAGGCTGTAGTTACCCCTATGGATGGATCCAGTCATGGATGGCAATAGGGAAGGGCAACTCAAAAGGTGCAACCACGATCACCTCGACCTCCAATATGTATGGTTGTCACGCCAGTCGAGGCAACCTTCGCTTTATGTTATCTAGCCCAGACAACAAAGGGGGAGACCCGATCTACTCCCGACAGGAGAGATCAAAACCAAGACACCAAATCAGGGTATTTCTAAGTGAAGTTAGGTGTATGGTTTATCCTAGACCTAAGGGTGAAGTCCCAAGCCAAGTGAGGGGTTCAATAGGTATAGCTTTGGTTCATAGTTGATGTAATAGTGACTTACAATGTTTGAAGTGAGATCTAGGGCTAGTGTACTAGTTCAATGTTGGAAAGTCCACTGCCTTGGGAACTGTGTCCAATGCAGGGTAGTTAAGGTTTGTATTGGGGCTAACTAATACAGATGACAAGCTTGACCATGATACATGATAGCTTCAAGGGTTTAGTTCACCATGCATAGGTCAATCCACAAGTCAATCCAACAATCTAGGAAGGTTGAACTAACTTGGAGAGAAACCAGTGCCTTGGGAATTGGGAAGTGGAGTCAAAGTAGGTTTGACTTGTGGTTTAGGACTCCTAGCACTTGGGACAAGTGGGCAATGGAGGTCTTGATGGATGCATGTATCTAGATCTAGGTTTGACCCAAGTGGACCACAATCCCTTAAAACAAGGAATGCAATCCCCAAGGCAAGATTTGACAAAGTGATAGTCTAGACTTAGGTTTTGAATTATTCCGGTTCTAAATCTCCAAAAATCTCAAGTACCCAGTTCCTAGAAGTGAGTGAACTCACTTCTCCAAGGTGGTGCGACTTTGCCCAAGGAGGCCTAAAATGAGGTTTAGGTGGGTCAAAACAAGTCGGATGACATCCAAACTTTAGATCCGGGTAGATCGGTCAGGTAGGAGTATGGATCTGTAATTTCGTGGCAATCCAACGGTTAGATCTTAGTAGATCTGAGTTTAAGTGTTCCAAGTGGTCCAAAATGGAGATTAAATCCCTTAAAATGTGGAATGGGGCCCACAAGGTGAATTTCAGGAAAGGAACAACCTGGGTGTATGTTATTGGATGTGTAGATGTCAAATCAAGTGGAATCTCAAACACCCACCACTTAGATCTAGGTCAACTTGCTCAATCAGTGAAGTGCGCCTTGCTTGGGAGAAGCCAAGTTGGTATGGGAGAGGGGTCAAACGGAAGCCAATCCTCACCAAACTATAGATCCGGGATGCCGTGGATGCTATAGAGGTGGGTTTTCAATATTATACCCAACAACCCACTAGATCTAAGTAGATCTGAGAAAATGTAAAAATGGGGTTTTGATTAATTTAGGGTTTTAAGATGTTTTAGACAATTGGATAGATCATGGAGATAGAACTTACCTTGAGATCATACCTGAGTGATGTGGATGAGATGCCTTGATGTTGAGGAAGATTCCCGCAGAGATCAAATGAGAGATTGTTGATTTGCTTGCCAATTTGATGTCCTAACCCACAAGTGCGCCTTCCTCTACCTGTCAAACCAAGGAATGAAGATTCAATCAGTAAGATCAAGTATGGAAGAAATACAAGAGAAATGCAAATAGTAACATGAAATAGAAGGTCCTGGGACAGTAATACTCCCTGTTACCAACGAAGAGCTCCAAAGAAGAAGTAGGGAGAGTCTTCCCCTACCAATACCTCCTCCTACAAGCAAATCGGCCTCCACCTGTAGATGCAAAATCGTGATACAAAAGATATGGCAAACAAGATCTCCAATAACTCAGTGCAAAGGAAGAACCAACGAACGAACACCAAAAACATTCACCACAACACTGGAGATAGATGCAATAATAATTTTCTATTCCAATAATCCAGAGCCAAAAGTCCTTTTACAATGAGAGGCTCTCTCCTTTAAATAGGAAGGAGAGGCACCAAAACCCTAACCACTTTTTGAATGAGTGGCTAAGATTAAAAGATACAAATGTCTAATCAATGGTTGAGATGAGCTCAACAATGAAATACATGGATCACTAATAAAATATAATATAAGTGGACAAAATCGCCCTATAAGAGGGGAATCCCACCAAATCATGATGATAAAATATCATAAGAGGCTTATGGTGGGTCCAAGGGATAATTTTATCCCTCCTTGGTCAATCCCCATAGCACAATAACCAAAAAATAATCATGAATGTACCAAATCGTGCCTCCATAGTGAAGTCGTGGTCCTCAAAAGACCTCAAAAATCCACAGAAAGTGCCATAAGTGATGGATGCGGGCCCCGATGAAGCTGAAACTGCTGGAGAAGGTGTGGAAGGTCCCGATCTATCATCACTGATCATCCCATGCCATAACTTTGCCTCAGTAACCCAAATCGATTTCCTCAATAGCCATTTCTACCAATCCTGAAATGCCCCGGGAAGCGTGAAACTGCCCCAAACAGCCTCCTGGAGTGCTGGCGCTGTCAAGGTGAGGGCACCAATGTGTCCGGGAGGGGGGTAATATGGTAAAAACAAGTGGCTGGACCACCCCCTCCATCATCAGCGCCCTAGATCAACCGGATAAAAATCACATTTGCTCCAACAGGGCCTCCGACAGACCAAAACTGCACTAGGACAGCCTACTGAGGCTAAATCATCACTGCAAGTGCCCGGAACTGAAAACAAACTGTTCCATTGGACTCAGAAGGTCCAAATCCATCCAAGATGTGTACTCATACACCATATGAATCTCTGCATGATCAAAATAAATATCCAATATACCGGATCAAGGCCAATAATAATGCGCTGTACATATACAAACACTGCTGTAACCCCAGAATCATCATCATAACCCTGTAGCTGCTGCATAGAGTCATCATGTATGTATACATAGACCATATATCATCTATCCATATCATCATAAGGTCCAACATCTCATGTCCCATGGTCCTCCATGGTCAAACTAGGTCTAACCAAGACCAAATATAACTCAGATCATCATCAATAGCTGCTGTAAAGTGTCAAGGTTAATATATGCTCTACAACTTATTCAAATAACAATTATAACACAGAGTAATCATGACTGGCGATCTAAATCCAAATATATAGTGTCGTTAATTATTATTATTACTTAGACTAGACTTTCAGGATCATACTCACTTCATAGTTGTGATCAATTTGCTAGTGAAGGGTGAAGGCTTAAATTAACTGGCTAGGCTAAGGGATGACCTAACTGTCTTGACTTTGTGACACTTTGGCAAGGGAAAGGGAATACACCATAGTATATACTGAATGAGCAACAACACAGGGAATGGCGGTGTCTCACAAATGGATGAGTTGTTTAAAGAGGGTTTATTCACCTTCACAGATGCACACAATCCATAATACAAATAAGGCCAGCAATTGTTTAGATATAGCATTTAAGTTCCATTGCTTTTTGGGCCTGAAGTTTCCATAGCCTTGATCTATGTGTGTTTACAAACACATTGCATAGATTTACATTTTTTCTTTTAGGCTTTCTGCTGCAGGTGTGTTTTTAAGGCACTTGTTTACTTGAGCACTTCTAGGTGTGTCATGGACAGCTTGTTTACCTAGGTATTTATTTTCCACAAGATATAACATTTTATTTTTATGGCCATTTTCATTTGGCATGCCTTTCATTCATGTGTGTTTAGAAACACATTGCATGAATGGGCTTTTCATACAAGATATAGCATTTCATTTTTTCCAGATTTTGTATTCATGGCAGCACTAAAAGTTTCAGGTTTAGCCAACACAACTTTAGTGACTAGGGGGAATTCCAAGGAACTCCAACTCACCATAGGTAAGTTTTGTCACCAACTCAGAGCCGAGACACAATAAACAGGGAAGCTCATCCAATACAGAGGCTACAGTGGGGAAAAGTCCTCCATGCCACTAGTCAAGTAGTAAGTCAGGGTGATAATCTAAAAGGTAGGTCATGGATGGATGAAGACAATGAAATGATGGAGCCAACACTAGCAAGCCAAAGTATGGTGGAATGATCACCTCTATTCTCCCTAAGGAGGGTACATACCAATGAGTATGAATAGTGAACTTCTAAGTCTGAGTAGGGACAATATAATATATATAATAGATCAACCAGGTCCATATATCTATATGATCGCCAGATCATGACACTAAGTGCTAAGACATGCTATAAGAATAAGTATAAAAGCAATCTAACCATAACACCATAATATACCTGCTGAGTCATATACCTGAATGCACATCAACCTGTACCATCATCTGTCCTCTGGAACTGCTGCTGTAACTCTGGGCACTACTGGCTGCTCTGTACCAATGGTATAATGGCTACATCGGTCATCTCTCTGAGTGTCCTGAAACTCAGTCATGGCATGGGGAATACAACTGCTGTCCACAATCTGATAGTGATCCAATATAGATGCTCATCTCAGCACCTCAAATGCAAGGGAACTGGCTGAATAGTGTACTGGAATGAGAAAAATAATGTATGGTAGCCCGGCTACTATATATGTGATAACAGCTCCCTAGTTCCAAAAGTTGGGGAACTAGCCATAATCAATAAACTTGGATCTCATGTCACTCATAGCATCGAGGGAATTGCATTCAACACTTAGCATTGTTGTTGGGTGTGGATAAAAAATAGGGAAGATTCCTCTTTGGTTCTTCCAATTTGTTGGTGACATGATTTTTATCACATGACATGATTTTTAGGATGACATATATGTATTATTGGATTGCATTCAACACTTAGCATTGTTGTTGGTTGTGGATACAAAATAGGGAAGATTCCTCTTTGGTTCTTCCAATTTGTTGGTGACGTGATTTTTATCACATGACATGATTTCCAGGATGACATATATGTATTATTGGATGGACATGTGATACACGCCTTCCTGAGTCTTCCATTCATGACAATCGACTTACATTTGGGGATGTTGCTTTAATTGAGTCAATTGGTGTTTTGGTGGAGGAGACTCACTTTTCTCTTTGGTGCATTGTCATGGTCACGACTCATTTTTTTGTCTTCTCCTTGTTGAATGGATTACCCTCTCGATATATATTTGATGGTTATGGAGCATGCTTTTTCATCATGGTGTTGTCTTGGTAGACTTGTTTATCATGTCTAAAGAGCTCATGTCTGATGGTTCTAGCCTCGCAAGGGGTTGGAGAATGGTAATACGTGTTAGTGACATGGTATATTTTCTAGAATGGTTGTGTTACATTTGTTGGTCATTAGGAGGTGGGGTGTTCCACATGGTTCCCTTTTCTTATGTTGTGCAAACCATGACTTAATTAGGTGGTGGGATATGTTGTACATGATTGTGGTGGTAAATGATGCCTAGGTGGAGTGGCGTAGCACTTTGGACATTATACTATCCATGATTACATATATTAACGATATATTTGTTGAAATTTGTAGCTCAAACAAGTGTTCCTCTTTAGATATTAACTTTATAAAGTGTTTTTATAAAGTAAAAGTGATTTTTGTATTTAATGATAAAGTGGCTTTTTATTATAAACTCGAGTCACTTAAGTGCTTTAAGTGATCTCAACAAGAGATTAAGTTGTGACCGTTAGATCGAGAGAGGGCAAGATCTAATCTTGACCATCTATCTCTCTGGAGATCTAGGTTTAGAGATTTATCATTTAAAATAATTATAAAAGGAGATCTAAAGAGAGGAGAGAGGCACTTTTGTGTGAGAGGCACAAGAGTGTGAGAGGGTGTGTGTGAGGCACACAAGAGAGAATGTGTGAGAGGCACATTCACTTGAGAAAGATATTTTCTCAAGCAGGAGTGTATCATTTCATGGGAAGAGATTCAGAGATGGAGAATGTAATCTGAAATGGAGCTAAGGCAACATATTTGGCTATGAGTTTATCAGTCAATCACGTTTCTGAAATTGTAATTTTTGTATTTCTTTAGGATTGAAATGGAAAGATACACTTGAATGCTGGTTTTGCCAAGTTGGGTTTCCAGGGTAAAATACTTGTGTCAAATGATGTGATTTTCTGTGTTATTTCCGCTGTGCATATAATGTTAAGATTCCAATGTGTTTTCAGTTATAATTTTTCAGCAGTTAATGGTTAAATGTAATTGTTGAGGGTCAATAAATGATTGAAACTGTTAACTGAGTTTGGAATCAAGAATTTTTAACATGCTATCAGAGCGAAGGCTCTCGAGGGAAGAAAATCAGTTTTTCAAGGTTTTTGGAGGAGACCGAGACAAGGAAATCGGGAAAACAACGAGAAAGATTTTTGTAGGTGGAAATTGTTTTGGGGCTATGGTACAGTTTTGTACCGTACGGAATCCGTACAGGCCGTACGTTTAGGCCAAAAAAAATTCCAGATTTTTTTGTAGGCATATTTTTCTGCGAAAAAAGTTCGGGAATTTTTTTTTCAGAAAATTTGTACATGTGTACGGATCTATATAGTCCGTATGGAAGTCCATACAGTCAGAAAAAATTTGCGGGAATTTTTTTTTTTGCATGGAAATCGAATTTTTATTTATTTTGGGTTTAAATCAGAAAATTTGCAGTTTATTTAGTGATGCATCTAGCCATATGACAGAAATACAAGGAGTGTTTCTTAGGGTTTCAGAGAAAGTCTCACACATGAAATGAAGGTAGTTGGATGGGTTGGATTCCAATTAGAGTTAGGAGGTTCTCTGAAGGTGGCAAAAGGGATGCATGTACCAGAGATGAAAGATTAGCTCTCAGTATTAGGTCTGGAGGATGAAGGTTATGAGGTGGTGTTCCGAGATGGAACTGTAGTCATGTTCAGAGGGAGTAGGTACCTTGAATGTAGCGGTGAGACTTGGCATCAGACAAGGTAGTTTATATAGGTTGCTGGGACAGCATGTAGTTGGTTTCAGAGGGAGTTTGGAGCCCATATCAGTGTCAGAGAGAGAGCGTGAAGCTTTTCTCAGCAGACCTACATGGTATAACACTGATGGAGGAGGAGCACAAGCATCCAGATCAAAGTCCAATGCAGGTGGCTAGAGGGTCTTCCAGTTCAGAAGGAGCAACTACAACAATAGAGGACGTGATTGATCTTGGAAGAGGTTCTTCCAGAAGCACTTTCCTCACTAAGATGGAGTGTTGAAATTTGTAGCTCGGACAAGTGTTCCTCTTTAGATATTCACTTTATAAAGTGTTTTTATAAAGTTAAAGTGATTTTTGTATTTAATGAAACAGTGACTTTTTATTATAAAGTTGAGTCACTTAAGTGCTTTAAGTGATCTCAACGAGAGATTAAGTTGTGACCGTTAGGTCGCGAGAAGGCAAGATCTAATCTTGATCGTCTATCTCTCTGGAGATCTAGGTTTAGGGTTTTATCATTTAAAAGAATTATAAAAGGATATCTAAAGAGAGGAGAGAGGCACTTTTGTGTGAGAGGCACAAGAGTGTGAGAGGGTGTGTGTGAGGCACACAAGAGAGAGTGTGAGGCACATTCACTTGAGAAAGAGATTTTCTCAAGCAGGAGTGTATCATTTCATGGGAAGAGATTCAGAGATGGAGAATGCAATTTGAAATGGAGCTAGGGCAACATATTTGGCGATGAGTTTATCAGTCAATCAGGTTTCTGAGATTGTAATTTCTGTATTTCTTTAAGATTGAAATGGAAAGATACACTTGAATGCTGGTTTTCCCAAGTTGGGTTTCCAGGGTAAAGTACTTGTGTTAAATGATGTGATTTTCTGTGTTATTTCCGCTGTGCATATAAAGTTAAGATTCCAATGTGTTTTTAGTTATCATTTTTTCAGCAGTTAATGGTTGAATGTAATTGTTGAGGGTCAATAAATGATTGAAACTGTTAACTGAGTTTGGAATCAGGAATTTTTAACAATATTATATATATCACGTTATATTGCGATATGACCAGGGATGCGATATATTGACACCTAAAAATTGTGACCGTATACAATATTTTGAATATGTCGCGACACATTCATTAACTCATGATATATTTCGAATTTATTGTGAGTTGAACAAGAATATCGCTTTGCTCATTGAAATTACGCGGAAATTTGGATGTAAGGCCGCGGGTTGGTTTTTTTGGAGTCATTATGCATTGTTGAAGAAGGGGATTGAGCTCCAAGAAAGTTTGTCAATTGTGGAGTGGGGATTCACTACAATCAATCTTCTCCATTTTTTCACATATGCATTAAATTTTATACTTGAAATTTGTTTGTTTTTCTAGATTTAGTGCAAGGTTTTCAATGGCCATTATTTACACCTCTTTTTGTTGTCTTTCAACAGAAGATTTGACCATTAAACTCATTTTCAAGCATTCTTTTCAAATATTCAAGCATTTTTTGTGTTTATTTTCATTTTTTTGTGCCATAGGTTTAATCTCAACTCACACAATGCCAAGTCCATTGGATCCAATGTGGGTGTATGGTGGACCAGTTGACCCTCGCAGTAGACAAAGGTTGAATTGCAAACTATTTGGCAATGTGATTTATGGTGGAATCAAGTGCTTGAAATACCACCTTGCCAAAATTGTCAAGCATGAAGTGAAGGTTTGTCTTGTGGCTACCCCAGAATTTATGCGTATTGCAAACCAATCCTTTCTTGATATGGCTAGGAAGATGGATGAGGAGGAATTGAGAGTTGAACTTGCATCTAGAACACAATCAAGATGCATGGGAGCCACAAGTGCCTTGAGGGTGGGTGAAATACATTCCTTCTCCCTATCCACATGGCCCACAACTTCCATAATTCCCTTGACATCCTCACCTTTCTTTGTGTCGAGGTCAACACCTGGGGGGCAACCTTCTATCAGTCATTAATTAAAACAAAGGAGAAGGAGTAGACCGACAAGCTTGTGGCCAAATGTTTTCTATGTGGTGATGGGCCTTTTAACAATGCCAAGAATAACCTCTTCTACCATTCCATGTTTGAAACTGCTGCTATTGTTGGCTCGAGGTATAATGTTCCTTCCTATAATGATTTGAGGGGGAGACTCTTTCAAGGGGAGAAGGCCGATTGCACTTGGAGATTATATGAGCTCAAAGAATCATGGGAGATCATTGGATGCGATGTTATATCAGATGAGTGGACAGATGGGAAGGGCATACCATTCTAAATTTCTTGGTTAATTGTCCCAAGGGGACAATGTTTATCAAATATGTGGATGAATCTACATATGTTAAAGATGCACAATTATTAGGTGAGTTGTTGGATAACTTTATCCAAGAGATAGGCCCGCAATATGTTGTCTAAGTCATTATGGAGAACGTTGTTAATTATTTTTCTACTGGGAGGTTGCTTATGCAAAGGTATTCATGCTTGTATGGGACTCCTTGTGTTGCCCATTGCATTGATTTGATGCTAGAGGACATGAGGGAAATCTTCCTTGGATCAAGGAAGTCATTGATTTAGCTTAGATTGTTACAAAATACACACACACACACATGTTCTTTCACTCATGAGACAATACATAGGGAACAAGGAGTTGGTGCATCCCACAATCACGCGATTTTCCACTAGCTTCATTTATTTTCAGTCTCTCCATAGGGTTATGATGGAGTTATAGAAAACATTTCTTTTCGACGAGTGGGATGCTTGTGTCTATAGCACCAGACCTAATGGGCAAGCCATAGCCCAACTAGTGAAATTTGATCAGAGTTTTTGGGCAAGAGTGGAGGAGGTATGTGCCATCAGTGAACCTTGGGTAAAGGTTCTTCATTTGGTTGATAGTGACAAGACCTCAATGGGCTATTTGTATGAGGCCAAGGAAGCTATCCATCAGTATGAGGACAAGGGGGAGGAGGGATTCACCAGAAGATATGAGCTATGGGGTGTGATTGATGAGCGATGGAATAATACTCTCCATCGTCCTATTCATGTAGTAGGGCTTGTTGATGCACAACTTAGTAGTCCAAGAAAATGGACAAGTTGATCGGCTGCTAACTTGACACAACTATGGAACTCCCTACCCAACATGTCACTACTGGTAGGGAATTCGTCACTTTAGGCTTCCTGGATCCAATAGTTAATGAATCCATGATGCACAACTTAGTAGCCCAAGAAAATGGACAAGCTAATCAGCTGCTAACCTGGCACAACTATGAACTCCCTACCCAACGTGTCACTACCGGTAGGGAATTTGTCATTTTAGGATTTCTGGATCTGATAGTAAATGAATCCAGACTATCCAAAGGGGAGACTCTAGCCAAGCTTTTTCCCAAAGCAATCTTATGGGAGCAAGATGACCTCAGGTATAATTCTATATATGCTTTTGAAAGAGGTGTCTAAGGGGTAAGGAAAAGTGGACGCTAGACACACTCTAGGCTAGATGTGACTTAGAATTATTAATGTTCAATACTAAGCAATTACACTGTTAACCATTAATTTCATGATAACATTATTGCATATGAAATAAAAGCACATCATCATGAAATAAATATGATATAATGAACTTGATCGCCATTTGGAACATATACATCAATAGACAAGATTTATATTCGTGAAATTGAGCAGTAAAATTTCTCCCAAAACCTAGTTTTGATATAGATAGGTTTCAGGATTCCTAAGGGGGGGTCCCCAATATACTCAATGGTACATGGGGTCCAATTCCGTGATTAAAGTCTGTCTAATGCAATACTGCTTGCATGGGGTACTGGAGTGAGTAGCAGTGGTAGCCAACACAGTATCCAACTATCCAGAAACAACCATCTTCACTATCAGCATAAGCTATCAAGCCAATTGTTTTCAAATGGGTATTGTTCCCCAGCTGCAGGTTTAAATGCAGAACGATAGATTTTTGGCGATATCTTTATAGATGCTGAAACATGTCTTCTACTCAATAACGAGGTCCCAAATGATATATTCCAATGATCATAAATAAAAATTGATGTACCATGTCACTCAAATAACATTGAAGAGATCTATCATGAACCATGTAATGTCATCCACAATATTGGATAAAAAGATAACATAAGTGATATAGAGAAATATTACAAGTCCAAGATATTAACTTATTAATATGTGTGACTAAAAGCACAATGGACTATAAAATAGCATCATCAAATCATTCACCATCATAGCATAGATCATTATCCACATGAGAAAAGAAACACTTGCACTATAAATTATAACCATAAGAAAGACTTGCAAGACTTAAATTACTTAGTATGTGAATTATTATTATTATGGTGTGTGGAGAAGATGATGCTTCTCTCAGGATTTAGATTATTAGATCTTAGTAATTCAATGTCACCATAAACCAACAAATGAATCATACACCATTGGACATTTGGTGTACCATTAGGGTAAGCCAATAATTAAAATTACTCTAACACAACTTTAAAGCCACATCTTAAGAGTATATCAAATTATGAGTTAAAACCACCAATGTGCATATGCCAAGCTATTGTTCAAGTTAATCCAAGCACTAAGTCAGTGATTAAAATCACTCCAACAAGTGCTTGTGACAACTCCTAAGATCAAATGAAACTAATCCTTGAAGCAATTAGATGTTGTTATGGTTCACTTTATTAAAATAAGAATAGGCCTTGTTACCACCTGAGTTGCACTCAGTTGGACTTCTAGAGAGCCGCCAAAGTTTGCACAAATACTTGTGCAGTTCAGTGTTCAGAAGTCCATCAAGTCTTTTTCAGGGCCCTTTTTTTAACTTTTTTTTTTGCATGTCGATACCCCCACGGGGAATTGTAATAAGTTGGTCTAAGCATGGTCTTTTTGTAATAGGCTTGGCTTGTCTTTGGTTTATCTGTCAAGGGAATAATCTAGAGTGTAGATCTAAAAAGTGAATTTGAGAAATTTAAGTGTTTCTAAAAGATATATCTAGCACTATTAGGCTTGCAACTTGAAAGAGCGCAGCCAAAGATCCTAGCAAGATAAGCTCTCTAGCTTGTCTTACTAGTTATTTTTCTTCTCTTTTTGTTTCATCATTCAAAGCAAAAATTTTGGTATAGTTTGCATGTAGAAGTAGGGCTAGTTTAAAGTCGTTTTAGGCATTTTTATAAAATTATTAGCTCGCTGGTTTTTTTTGCATGCATATCAGTTTTCAATTTAAAATTAATTAAAAATCAGTTAGAAACATACAAAATTACCCAAAAACTAGTTTTTTGCATACTAGTTTAACTAGATTTCATTTTAACAATTTTTAGCATTATCAGAACACTCTTAAAGTGTTATGATTGTCTTTTTCTGACCAACATAGCTTGTTGGTCTGTTTGGTTTGCCTAGCAGGTTGGAGCTAAAAAACTCATAAGATTAGCATTTGGAAGCTTATTGAACCATCCTAAGAACCAATTTCAAAACACTTTTGCATTTTCTCAAAACTATTGTAAACTGACCTGTTCCCTATTGATATAGAGAAAACAATATTTCTTTTAAGTTTTCATTTTTATTTCAAAATAAAAAGAGCTCAATAGGCAATTCTAGCACCTGACCCCAATTCCCCCAAGGGGGATTCACATATTTTTTATTTTTTTTAATTTTCTTTGTTTAGATTAGTTTTTCTTTAAAGCATTAGTAATTAAATAATGTCACAAAGCACACAAATCGTCCTCAAAGGACTTACTACAATTGTTCAAATCTATTTTTAATGCTTTGTGCTACAACTACTATTTGTTCCTAAAACTTAATTTTAAAATTTACCCCTTGCTCTACCAAAGTACTCCATCACTTTGTGGTGTGAAGAAAAGATATTCTTGGGTTTAGCTTAGCTAATCATCCACTTTCAACACTTAATAAAACGAACCAACGCTCCAAGCCGAAAGTATGCTCTTGACCACTGTAGCTTAGTCTAGACAATTGGGTCAATCAGAAACGGGTGTAAGGCACTTAGCTTTAATAGGGAAATCCAATCTAATTTACCTTTGCGGATTCAGGAGGTTGCGTGGGTGTACACTGTAGAGTCAACAGGCTACTTTAAGAGGGCTCATCCTTGCCTGGTTGGACACTCGGTTAAGCCGCTATAGCACTCATTCCAATAATTTTACCCATTCCTCTAATACTCATCTAATAAATCTAAAATAAATCAACAAGCCTTTTGCAATACTTTCACAACCCTACAGAACAGCAATCACACTCATTCTCGGCACTGGTCATCTGTTTCTTTTATGGTTAAGTCAATTTATAAAATGTCGTAAATGCATCTTTATGAATCATGTGTACTGTTGAATGATTAATCTAATATTTGCAAATCAAAGGCTTTGTTGAATTATTTTCCATCTCATCATTTTTAACTCCTATAATAGATTTTTTTACTTGTGTTATAGTTTAAAAGCCTTAGTTTATTTTCATAGGGACCACCCCCCTTGGCTTCGCTAGGAGTAAGCCTAGACGAAGAAATCAAGTAATCAGGTGACAACACTTGACTCTGACTTGCCCCCAAGGACACACTGAGCAACTTGAAGTTTTCCTGCCGCGTTCCCCCCCAGATGTGTATTAGGCGGAAACTGGGATCATCAGGCGTATCAGACATACTACATGGGTGTCTAACCCTGTGATTGTAAGAAAGAAAAGTGGGGAGATTAGGATTTGTATTGACTTTCAAAACCTAAATCAAGCTTCCCTAAAAGATAACTACCCATTGCCTAATATGGAAAATTTGTTGCAAAGTGTAACTAGAGCCGGTGTGTTGTCTTTGCTTGTTGGTTTTTCGGGATATAACCAAGTCCAAATTAAACAAGAAGATTGTGGAAATACTACTTTCACCACACCCTAAGGAACATATGAGTATATCCGAATGCCATTTGGTTTGCTTAATGCAGGATCAACTTTTCAAAGGGCAATGGACCATGCATTTGAGGATTTGATTGGTACGATTATTGTGATTTATCAGGATGATTTAACTGTGTTTTCCAAAGAAAGGGATGACCATGTAAAGCATTTGAAGAAAATTTTTGATAGGTGTCGGAAGTTTGGAATATCTTTAAATCCCAAGAAGTCTACTTTTGGTGTTGATGAGGGTAAGTTGTTGGGACACATTGTCTCTAGAGAAGGCATCATAATTGATCCTGAGCGAGTGCAAGGAATCCAAGCCATAGCTCCGCCAAAAGATGTTAGCTCATTAAGGTCATTTTTTGGAAAGATAAATTTTGTTAGAAGATTCATCCCTAATTTAGCTGAATTGGCCAAGCCTTTAAATGCCTTGTTGAAGAAAGATGTAAAGTTTGTCTGGGATAAGAAGTGTGCAGCCTCATTTGAACCTTCAAAGAAAGCCATCTCCTCTGCTCCCGTCTTAGTATGTCTTGATTATAATAAGGAATTCTTGATTTACTCATATTCTTCAGAGCATACTATAGCTGGTGTTTTGTTACAAAAGAATGAAAGCAATCATGAGCAACCTGTTGCCTTTATGAGTAAGAATCCTAGAGATGCCAAATTAAACTATACAACCACTGAAAAACAAGCCTATGCATTGGTTAAATCCCTAAAGCCATTTTAGGACGTACATAGGATACTCTAAGATTTTGGCTTATGTTCCATATCAAGCGGTCAAGGATGTGTTATCTCAACATGATGGTATCAGGGTTAGAGGAAATTGGATCTCTAGAATTCAAGAGTATGATATTGAGATTAAACCAATCAAGATAGTAAAAGATCAAGGATTAGCCCAACTTCTAACTGAAACCAAAGTTCAATCAGATATGGATCATGACAATGTAAACATGGTGCTCTATATTGATGAAGATCATGAATGGTATAAAGACATTATTTATTTTCTCAAGCGTTTGTCGTGTCCTGATCATCTCTTGGACCACCAAAGAAGAGCTTCAAGGTTAAAGGCATCTAAGTATATATTGATAGAAGATGGTTTGGGATGGAAAAATCCAGATGGGATTATGTTAAAGTGTGTAAACCTTGATGAGTCCCAAAGAATCATAAATTAAATGCATTCAGGGTTATGTGGAGGACATTATGCACCTAGAACTACAGTCACTAAAACCATGCGAGTTGGGTATTATTGGCCATCATTATTTAAGGACGTACATGCTTTTGTTAGAACTTGTCAAGAATGCCAATTCATCTCAGGAAAGCCTAGATTGCCTTCCTTGCCTTTAACCCCAATCATCGTAGAAGTGCTTTTTCAACAATGGGGAATGGATTTTGTCGGTCCTGTTGACCCAAGATTATCTAATGGGTATAAATCAATGTTCCCCCCAGGTTCCGAGATGGCGGGACGCGGGTGCGGGGAGACGCACATTCGGGACGTTTGGAAACCACCCCCAAATTTTAGAGAAATTCAGGGGGGACGGCGAGACGCGAGAGTCATAAATTTTTTTTAAAATATTAAAAATATGCAAAATATAAATCCCAACAATAAAAAACCATCCCATGCAAATTAGTGAATTACTAAACACTACAGTCATCATTGTGCAATGCAATGTAAATGCAAAGTTCAAGCACATTACATGATTAATCATGATTATAGTAATATATGAATCTATGATTAACATGAACATCATATTTCATGTTTGTCACTTTTGAGTCTTTGTCATTTGATATTTTAGTTTTGAGTCTTGTCGGAGTTTCGGGCGAGACGCCCACAAGTCTCGCCAGAGTTTCAGAGTTTCGGGCGAGACGCCCACAAGTCTCGCTAGAGTTTCGGAGTTTCGGGTGAGACGCCCACAAGTCTCGCCAGAGTTTCAGAGTTTCGAGCGGGACGCCAATAAGTCCCCCCAAGTTTCGCCGCCCACCGAAACATTTCGCTGTGCGTTTTGCCCAAAGCGAGACGTCCCGAAACGTTTCACATGGAGTTTCGGAGTCCTCGGGACGCAAGAAACGTCGAAACGCGTCCTCGACCCTTCAGGATGTGTCCCCGTGGAACATTGGTATAAATACATCTTGACTTGCACATGTTATTTTACCCGTTGGGTCGAAGCTACCCCTACTAAAAGAGAAACGACATACATGGTGGTTAAGTTTTTTGAAGAAAATATAGTCTCCAGGTATGGTTGTCCTGTAAAAATCACAATAGATAATGCAAAAGCCTTTAGCAAAGAAGAAATGTCAACATTTTGCTCCAATCATGGAATCACTCTATCTCATTCCTCCAACTATTACCTACAGGGAAATGGTTTAGCCGAATCAAGCAATAAGAATTTAATCCGGCTTTTAAAATGAATGATGGGTGAAAACAAAAGGAGTTGGGATAATAAACTCAAGTATGCTCTTTGGGCAGATCGAACAACTGTTAAGAGAATATCTAGTAAGGCTCATTTTGAAATAGTGGATGGACAAAATTGTAGACTGCCTATTAATCTCCAGATCCCAGTATATGAACTCTTGCAACAATGTTCCTCAGATCAAGAAGCAATGCAAGCAAGAATTGATAAATTGGTAGAGTTAGACGAAACTAGAAGAGAAGCATGGAATACGATGGTTTTAGAACAAGAAATGGTGAAAGGAACTTTCAATCAGAGGAGTAGAAATGTCAATTTTGGGGTAGGTGATATAGTCTTGCTCTGGGACAAGAACAAGAAAAAGCCAGGGAATCATGGAAAATTTGAGAAGTTGTGGATGGGCCCTTATCGGGTGGGCATAATAGCTGGAAAAGGTTCGGTGTGGTTAGAAATGCTGGATGGTGATGAGTTGGAATTGCCAGTGAATGTGGTATTGTTGAAACACTACTACCCCCTTGATCCTTTGGGGTAAAGCCCCTCTTTCCTGTTTAGAGTAGGTAGGTCCTTGAATAAGCTCTCTTGAGCAGTAGGATTTGAGTATTGCGAGTCTTTTGAGTTTCTTTTGAGTGCTGAGTGCTTTTCTTTTTGCTGAGTTTCTTGAGTGAGTTGAGTCTGCTCCTTTCCAAGCCTTTCTCATCTCCTGCATTTGAAATAATAAAATGAAAGTGTTAAATGTTTTTGAATTAGTATCTTCATTTTCATGCATTTTAATTTATGCTCTAGATTAGAATTTCATTTCAGTGTTTTATTTTATCCCATACATGCTTCACGTGGTAGTTTGCTTCCATGTGTGTTGGAATAGGTACAAATAAAGATGAAGCAAAACAGTTAGGTGCTGGATTGAAGATTGACGTAGTTAGTGTTGGGGACCAGAGATTTCAAGGTTCTCAAGCACTCTCTCCCTTAGAGCACTTGTCCCAGCTGGAGCTAGATGTTATCACACCCATAGTAGCTGGGCTACCATGATTGCAGAGCAGTTATTTGCATATTTTTGAGCTTTTCCTTTACGCAGCTTTAGTGAGATCAGCTATGATGAACAGTGTTATTTGTGATGACTCACACATCAGAGCAACCCTATATCAGACATGCAGTAGACCTTATGCCAAGGCTGAGCCTTTTGACCTCAGATTTGATGACTGAGATGACCTCTTTATTCCATACAGATGCAGTGTAGTGATTAGAATTTCAGCAGTAGTGTTCTCAGTGGTAATAGTTGGTCCAGATTACAGATGCAGGTATATGACCCAGCAGGTATATGATGTGCATTGGTTTTATTATCTTGCTGTTTTGGTCATTTTGATAGCCTGACTTAGCATCTAGTGATTGTGATCTGGCAGTATATCTATGTAAAATGAAATTGGTTATTATTGATTATCTAAATGATTTTATTAGTGACAATTAGAAGCTCTTGTTTTATACTCGTTGTTTTTTACCCTCTTAGGAGTGTGGACATGATCATTCCCGCCTTTATGGCTTGCTAGCTTAGGCATCACCTTCACTTTCTCCATCCATCTGTTGTCTTTCCCACTTTTGGTTTTATTGAAATATTGTAACTTCGAAGAATATTCTATTGTATTTTATTATTGTAATTTATTCAGAGATGTTTTATTCCTCCGTCGGGATGTTATTATTGTATTTGGTCATCATGGAGTCATGAGGTAAATCCTCCCTTGTAAGTCGGGGCAATAGATCCCCTAGAGTCAAATGTAGTGGGGTTTTTAAGTCCCCTAGAGGAGTTGGTCCAGTCAGCATTAAGTTGAGTGGTAAAGTTAGTTGAGGCTGACATGTCAAGTTGTAAAATTAAAGTAGAAGTGTATGTATAAATAGAGAGCTAGGCTCTCTCATTTATTCATTCATTCACACACACACACACTTGTGTAATTTGCATAGGAGAGAGAGAGAGAGAGAGAGAGAGAGAGAGAGAGAGAGAGATGTAAGGAAAAGGAGCACTTGTTTGGGGTTTTGTCTTTGTACTTTTGATCATCTATATTGAGGAAGTTTTGTTGGGTTTTCTTCCTCTAGAGGGTTTCCCAGGATAAAATTGTGTCTCTTGTGTTTATGTTGTGCTTGTTATTCTTTCAGTGATCCTGTATATGCTATTTTTGTGAAATTGAATTGAATATTGATGTTATATATCTTAGCATATTGAATCTTAACAGGTTTTACCTCGACTTACACCTCAGCCTGTGATACGGAGGACTTCCCCATTTTTGCCTATATGTTGGATAGCATCCCTGTTAGTTTGTGTCTCGGCTCTGAGTTGGCAACAAGACTTACCTTTGGCGAGTTGGATTTGATACCTTGATCACTCTAGTCGGTTTCTCCGATGCTTGGTCTTGATTGTGGAAAATCCCCATAGTTGCTTGATTTGTGTTGACTAAAACCTGAAGCAAATTGTACTACCATCATTACATATGGAAACTATTGTTATATCTATTATGAAAGCCCACGAAAGTGCTTTGAAAACTGTGCTTCTCAGCACAATGAAAGAGGGCTATGAATTGAAATGAAAAGAACCCTGGATGTGAGCTGCGATTAGTTGTGCTTCTAAGCACATGCAAAATCCAAAAAGGGTCATAAAGGCAATGAATGGTTAAATGTATGCTAAATCCAAAGACTGTTGGCCAAGGAAATGAAATGTAATGATTAATTCCTCATGAAGCCTACGGGTTGTGATGTGAGATGGAGCAAGGGACAACTAATTCTAAGTGTCCCCTAGAACCTCAAGTTACGGTTAGTCGGACACTCAGTCCATAGAGGTTCTAGAAAAGATCCTCACGGAGTTGATACATCTTGGAAGTGAGTTGTAGACATTTGCCAAGGTTGAAAAAGCACCTATCTAAACAACTTACCCATTTGTGAGACACTGCCATCCCCTGTGTATTCTTTATCCAACATATGCTTGAATGTGCAATACCCTTTCCCTTATCCAAAGTATCACAGTTTTGAGTCAGTCAAGTCATTCCCCTTTGCCTAGCCTTGCATCCTTATCCCTCACGCTCTGCTAGCAAATTGATCATGTTTACAAAATGAGGATATCCTTGAGGTTCTTTTTGAAAGTAAACCATTATTATTTTAACCTATGCTTAATTATAATTATCTATTAACTGCCAGTGAAATGATGCTTGATGTTTTAAAAGTCTTGCTATGAAAATGATTAAAAGAGCATGTCTTAACCATTTGCACTTGCAACAGCAGGCTTCTCTAGCTTGGGTCATATTTTGATCAGTTTGATCGGTTAAACCTAGTTTGACCAAGGTCAACCTTGGGATCCGTGATGAGTTGGACCAGTTAGGTTGTATGATGTTGATCCATGGTCCTTGATATACATTTTGATGATTCCATATATTGGACACAGGTTTCAGATGATGGTTGATGCACTTTTTATTGATTATTGTTACTTCCAGACCATCATATTTTATTTGTCTGGGTATGGTGGATACTACAGATGATCTTACAAGTTACCATGAGGTGTATGAGTACTCATCTCTAGTAGATTTGGGTCTTCTGTATCCATTGAGACACTTGGTTTTCAGTTTCAGGCACTTCCACTGATGATATGAGTAGTTTTTCACCTGTTGACCAGTTTGGCCATGCTGAGTTGGCCTATCCAGTAGTTACTTTGATGTGAGTTGTTTCCTAGGGTGCTACAGAGGAGAGGGGTGGTCCAGCCACTTGTCATTACCATATTACCCCCTCTCTGGACATGATGGTACAGTCAGATTTTGTGCCCGGGCACCAGGTAGTGTGCTGTGGGCAGTTTGATGGTTTTTTAGGTGGGATAAAAATGGAATAAAAAGGTCATTAAGGAAATCGATTTGGGAAATTAAGGCTACGTTTTGGCATGAGGTCCGTTCAGAGGTCATCTATGGTGTATCCCACTCCTTCCAGATCAGCTTGTAGCATTCAGTGGGGCCCACACAGTCACCGGGTTGTGTTTTGATGCATTCTTCTCTCAGTTCAGGGGGGCAAGATTTTATCATTTGTTCACTTGGACATGTCATTGAGTCATATATTATATTATTGTGCCATGGGGTGATGCTAGTGAAGGATAACAAAACCTCCTAGCCCCACCATGTGCTCCTAGTCACTTGTCCTTGTCATATTATGTGGCACACTTGTCCTATAGTCACTTTTATGCGGTGCGCAGTCCCCTAGGGCATCTTTTAGTGAGTGCGCACCCCCCCATGTGAGTGATCCATGTTATATTGTACCGGCTCATCTTAGCCGTTGATTGTATTATTTTATCTTTTGATCTCCACCACTTATTTTGAAAAGTGGTTAGGGTTTTGGTCTCTCTCCTATTTAAGGAAGAGGCCCCTCTATTGTAAACGCACCTTTGGAGCTCTGGAAACTTGGAATAAAAATACCACTTTTGCAGATCTACTTCTCTAGTCTTGATGGATGCTTTTGCAAGTTGAATATACAATCTTTTCTCTGTGTATCATTGTGGATCTTTGGGTTTCAAACGTTTTTTCTGCAGGAAGGCCGTGTTGGTGAAGAGGAGGATGTTCTAGGGGGATGCTATTGTGGGGAAACCCCATATCTTACCTTTGGATTTGCCTCTTGTCTCAGAGAGTATCATTATTGTATCTTAGTGACATAGTTGATGCTTTCTCTTCTATGTTTTCATCATTTTAGTCATTCTTTTTGCTAGACCGATTCTCATAGAGATCTCTTCTTGCAGGAGGAGGGCGCACTAGCCAACTTGGAGGAATAGCGGTTTCACTTGGAGCACTTGGATCTCACTCTTGATTGCCCCACTTGGGAAAGATTATCAATTTGCAAAATGGCCACAAGCTTTTCAGGTATGTATCTAGTTCCATGCATTTTTACCCATTGGTCACTTCAAACCCTTAAAATCAAAACCCTCATTTTTTTATATTTTCCAGTTCTATGGAGATCTAGCAATCATTTGGGCTTAATAATTAAAATCCACCTCTATAATAATTAAAACATTCTCGATCTAAAGTTTGGTGGACATCCGACTCCATTTACCCCCCGATCTAAGGCACTGGACCTCTCCAAGGGAGGTCACACTTGTTGGGTAGGTGGCTTTTTGCTAGATCCCAATTTGGGTTTTGCTTGATCCTCATTATTTCCTTAGATCCATTCAATAGCAAACCCCCTAGTGCCATTTCATTTTGATTTTCACCTTATGGGCTCCTTTTGGACCATTTTCCATATTTTAAGGGTGGGCCCCACTTGGATCTATTATCTTGGCATCTACTAGTTTAAACCCATAAGTGGCCTTTATCTTTTATTGGTTGAACATTTGTCCATTCATAAGCCTCTTTAACCAAACCCTAACTCTTTGGGTCCACTTATCCATCTTAGATCTAGATCTAATCCTCTCTTGATCTTCTCCTTTATCATCATCACATTTCCCTAGGAGGTCTTGAGTAGGTTCGCTAGCCCTCATTGGCTAGCTAGGGTCTTGTTATCACCTAAACTGTAGTTACCCCTATGGATGTATCCATTAATGGATGGCAATAGGGAAGGGCAACTCAAAAGGTGCAACCACAATCACCTTGACCTCCAATAGATGGTTGTCACGCCAGTCGAGGCAACCTTCACTTTATGCTATCTAGCCCAGACAACAAAGGGGGAGACCCAGATCTACTCCCGACAGGAGAGATCAAACCACGACACCAAATCAAAGTTTACTATGAGTGAAGTATTGTAAGGTGTTTGGTTTATCCTAGACCTAAGGATGAAGTCACAAGATAAGTAAGGGGTTCAATGAGTATAGCTTTGGTTCATTGTTGATGTGAGAGTGACTTAAAATATTTGAAATGAGATCCAGGATTAAAGTACTAGTCAATTGTGAGAAAATCCACTGCCTTGGGGATCGTGTCCAATGCAGGGTAATTTGAGAGTTAAATTGGGGCTAACTAGTACTAGAGACAAGCTTGATTGTAAGATATGACAATGTTAAGGGATTCAAGCAACCAAACAATAATCAAACCACAAGTTAATCCAACTATCTAGGAAAGTCGAATGAGCTTGGAGAAAGATCAGTGCCTTGGGAATTGGGACAAATGGAGTCAAAGTGAAGTTAACTTGTAGATCAAGACCCCTATAACATAAGACAAGTGGGTTACTAAAGGTTTGATGAATGGATCTATCTAGATCTAATAAGTCATGATGTGGCCTAAGTGGACCACAATCCCTTGAAACAAGGAATGCTACCACCAAGGCAAGATTTCACAAAGTGACCTACTAGACATAGGTTTCAAGGTATGCTTGTTCCAAATCTACCAAAATCTCAAATACCCATGTCCTACAAGTGGACCAACTCAATCCCTTCAAGAAGTGCGACTTTGCCCAAGGAGGGTTAAAAGTGGGATAAATGGGATCAAGACAAGTCCAATGGCATCCAAACTTTAGATCCAAGTAGTTTAAGCAAGTGACAATGTGGATCTAGGATATCAAGGCAATCCAAGGGTTAGATCTTACTAGATCTGAGTTTTATGATACCAAGTGGTCTAAAATGGGGTTTTAATCCCTTAAAATGTGGAATAGGGCCCACAAGGTAGAAATCAGAAAAATGACAGTCTAGGGGTAGGTTTTAGGACGCGTAGATTATGAATCAATTGAAATCTCAACTACCCATGTACTAGATCTAGGTCAACTCACCCAAACCAAGAAGTGTGCCCTTGCTTGGAGAGGCTAAGTTGCCTTGGGAAGGGGGTCAAATTGAGGCCAATCCTCACCAAACTATAGAACCGGGATGCCGTGGATACTATAGAGGTGGGTTTTCAATATTTTACCCAAGGAGCCACTAGATCTTAGTAGATCTGAGAAAATGTGAAAATGGGGGTTTTGATTAATTAGGGTTTGAAATATTTTAGAGAAGTGGATAGATCATGGAAAGAAATTACCTTGAGATCATACCTGAGTGATGTGAATGAGATGCCTTGTTGTTGAGGAAGACTCCCGTAGAGATCAAATGAGAGATTGTTGATTTTGCTTGCCGAAATGATGCCCTAGCCCACAAGTGCGCCCTCCTCTACCTGTTAATCCAAGGAAAGCGATTTCAATCAGAGAGGTCAAGTATGGAGGAAATACAAGCGAAATGCAATAGTAACATGAAATAGAAGGTCCTGGGACAGTAATACTCCCTGTTACCAACGAAGAGATCAAGAGAAGAAGTAGGGAGAGCCTTCCCCTACCAATACTTCCTCCTCAAACCAAATCGGCCTCCACCTGTAGATGCAAAAACGTGGTACAAAAGAATATGGCAAGACAAGATCTCCAATAACTCAGTGCAAAGGAAGAATCAATGAACGAACACCAAAAACATTCACCACAACACTGGAGATGGATGCAATAATAATTTTCTATTCCAATAATCCAGAGCCACAAGTCCATTTACAATGAGAGGCTCTCTCCTTTAAATAGGAAGGAGAGGCACCAAAACCCTAACCACTTTTTGAATGAGTGGCTAAGATTAAAAGATCAAAATGTCTAATCAATGGTTGAGATGAGCTCAACAATAAAATACATGGATCACTAACAAAATATAACCATAAGTGGACAAAATCGCCCTAGGAGAGGGGATCCCACCAAATCATGATGACAAAACATAACAATAAGCTTATGGTGGGTCCAAGGGGTAATTTTAGACACCCTTGGTCAATCCCCATAGCACAATAATAATAAAATAGTCATCAAAGTAACAAATCGTGCCTCTATGGACAAATCGTGGGCCTTAGGAGGCCTCAGAAATCATCAGAAAATGCCATAAGTTGTGGGTCCCGATGAAGCTGAAACTACTGGAGAAGGTGTGGAAGACATCCCACTCATCATCACTGATCATCCCATGCCAAAACTTTGCCTCAGTAGCCCAAATCAAATTCCTCTGTAGCCATTTCTACCAATCCTGAAATGCCTCGGGAAGCGTGTAAATGCCCCAAACTGCCTCCTGGAGTGCCTGCACTGTCAAGGTGAGGGCACCAGTGTGTCCGGGAGGGGGGTAACATGGTAAAAACAAGTGGCTGGACCACCCCCTCCAAGCACAGCGCCCTAGGTCAACCAGATAAAAATAATCTCTGCTCTGACAGGGTCTCCGATAGACCAAAACTGCACTAGGATAGCCCACTGAGGCTCAATCATCACTGTAACTGCCCGGAACATAAAATTGACTGTCTCATTGGACTCAGAAGGTCCAAATCTATCCAAGATGTGTACTCATACACCATACGAATCTCTGCATGATCATATAATATATCCAATATACCGGAACAGGTCAAATAATAATAATCTGTAAATGATCAATAAATGTTGAAAACCATAAATCATCATCATAAACCTGTATCTGATGCATAGAACCATCATGTACATGTGCATAGACCATATATCATCTATCTGTATCATCACAAGGTCCAACCATCTCATGTCTTGTGATTGACCTTGGTCAAACTAGGTTTGACCAAGTCAATATGACCAAATATAACTTAGACTGTCATCAAAAGCTGCTGCAAAGTGTCAAAGGTTAATGCATGCTCTACAACTTATTCAAATAACAATTATAACACAAAGTAATCATAACTGGCGATCTAAATCCAAATATATAATGTCATTAATTATTATTATAACTTAGACTAGACTTTCAGGACCATACTCACTTCATAGTTGTGATCAATTTGCTAGTGAAGGGTGAAGGCTAAAATAAACTGGCTAGGCTAAGGGATGACTCACTGACTCAACATTCTGACACTTCGGATATAGGAAAGGGAATACACACCATAGTATATACTGAATGAGCAACAACACAGGGAATGGCAGTGTCTCACAAATGGATGAGTTGTTCAAAGAGGGTTTATTCACTTTTAACAGATGCGCACAATCCATAATACAAATGAGACCAGCAATTGTTTTGATATAGCATTTAAGTTCCATTGCTTTTGGGCCTGAAGTTTCCATAGCCTTTGATCTATGTGTGTTTATAAACACATTGCATAGATTTACATTTATTTTAGGCTTTTTGCTGCAGGTGTGTTTTTAAGGCACTTGTTTACCTGAGCACTTCTAGGTGTGTCATAGACAACTTGTTTACCTAGGTATTTACATTTCACATTAGATATAACATTTTATTTCATAACCATTTTCATTTGGCTTGCCTTTCATTCATGTGTGTTTAGAAAGACATTGCATGAACGGGCTATTCATACAAGATATAACATTTCATTTTCCAGATTTTGTATTCATGGCAGCACTAAAAGTTTCAGGTTTAGCCAACACAACTTTAGTGACTAGGGGGAATTCACAAGGAAATGCAACTCACCATAGGCAAGTTTTGTCACCAACTCAGAGCCGAGACACAATAAACAGGGAAGCTCATCCAATACAGAGGCTACAGTGGGGAAAAGTCCTCCATGCCACTAGTCAAGCAGTAAGTCAGGGTGATAGACTAAAAGGTAGGTAATGGATGGACGAAGACAATGAATAATGGAGCCAACACTAGCAAGCCAAGGTATGGTGGAATGATCACCTCTATTCTCCCTAAGGAGGGTAAAACTAATGAGTATGGATAGTGAACTTCTAAGTCTGAGTAGGGACAATATAATAAGATCAACCAGGTCCACATATCTATATGATCGCCAGATCATGACACTAAATGCTAAGACATGCTATAAGAATCAATATAAAAGCAATATAACCATAACACCATGATATCCCTGCTGAGTCATATACCTGAATGCTCATCATCTGAACCATCATCTGTCCTCTGAAACTGCTACTGTAACTCTGGGCACTATTGACTGCTCTGTACCAATGGTATAATAGCTACATTGGTCATCTCTCTGAGTGTCCTGAGACTCAGTCATGGCATGGGAATAAAACTGTTGTCCAAATCTGATAGTGATCCATAATAGATGCTCATCTCAGCATGTCAATGTAAGGGAACTGGCTGAATAGTGTACTAGAATCAGAAAAATAATGTATGGTAGCCCGACTACCATATATGTGATAACAGGTCTCCCCCAATGTTGCACGACTCAGACTCGGCAAAGACTCGGCTGGCATATGACTCGTGGACTCAGGAAAAACTTGGGAAGGACTCGGGACAGACTCGACAAGACTCGGAAAATAGGAAAAAAAATAAAAATATTGTACATTTTGGGAAAAAAGAAGAGATTAAAAGCATTTCCAATCCATATAAGCTATAAAACTACAATTTATGCAATAATTCATAACATTGTCTCATAAACTCATAAACAATGACCATACCACATAACACAATCCATTTTAAAATAATAAAATTAAAAAATATATATACAAAATATATAATGGAAATAAAAAATATATATATAAAATATAAAATATATATATATATATATATATATAAAACAAAATATAACAAAAAATTAATAAATTTAAATTTAAAACATATAACATAAATAAAAATTTAAAATAAAAAATAACACAAATTAAATAAAATATAAATAAAAATATAATAAAATATAAATAAAAAAACTACAATATAATTAAAATATTAAAATGTACATATATATATTATTATATAGTTTTTAAAATATAAAGTTATAAACATATATAATTATAAAACTACAAAGTTATTAAAGTTAGAAAGCAAATTGTTTTATTTTAATATATATTTTAACATTGCAAAAAATTAAAATATAAATAAAAAAACTATATGAAGTTATAAACATAACAATGAACATAAATAAAATATTTATATAAACCATAACATAAAGTTGCCGTCGAACACAGCAGCCCAGCCGACCATCGAACATGAACGGAACCCGACTGCACGGAACCCTACTTGCATCGGAATCACGTCCACCTGCGAAATAGCGCCACATATTGATAAAGGTTGATCTTAGGCAGAGTACCTGCGAAATAGCACTAGTCCCCCTCTTCCACGTTGGTTTTCCGCGCAGTTTTTTTTCCCTATGCTATGCCGAGTCCGAGCGAGTCATGGCCGAGTTTACAGCGAGTAAACCGAGTCCGAGCGAGTCTGCCGAGTATGCCAGTTCTGACGAGTCTGGGGGCGAGTTTGCAGCGAGTAACCATTTTGGAGGTCAACTCGTCCATACTCGCGAGTATTAGACGAGTGGTGCTTCACTGGTCTCCCCCTTGGTCTTGCTTGGGCTTGATCTAAAGTGAAGAGTGCCTCGGTTAGCGTGACACCCATTTGCATTGGGAACCGTGGCATCTCTTGGGTCATCTCTTTAGTTGTCCAACACCTCTACCATCCTTGATAGGATAACCTTTTGGGACAACTAGAAGTTGTGTGATAACAATGTCTTTATTGAATTCTCTTCTCAAGATTTCCGAATTATGAAAATAATTTGTGGGGACTCTTTGTACCAATCATGTGTCTCTCAACATCAGAGGGAAAACCTTTATCTAGTACTCCTCTTTGTGTTGTACATTGTCAATTCATATTGTTTCGCAACTACTACAATGAATGGTAGGGCCTTCACTTTCGACAGTGCTAAAAGAGAGCAACTTTTTCCTTTTAATAATTGGTGCAATGTTGCTTACCATGTGGGAGTTTCTTTGGACTTCCCCACCTTGACTCACTCCTTTATTCACTTAGGTCTCCCTTCCTTGTTTACTAACCTTCTCTCCATCATGTTTGGGTTGAGCATGCATAACACTTGATCTCCACCTACAACAGATTCAATGAATTGATGTTGCATGATGCATCCTTCTGGCCTCTACTTCCCTCCTTTGATTCTCCACCTAAAGAAGATTCAGTCAACTGAAGTTGCATCCCTCTTGAAAACTCCTTACCTTTTTCCAATCTCCATCTTCATAGCATACAAGTGAGATTACCACGTTGTGATACCAAATTGATTTGTTTTGTTGTTCATCAGAACCCAATTTTAGGCTTTGATACCACCATGGTTTGATTTGGTTCAAAGCATTAGCTTTGACACCATAACTAACCCATTGAGTTCGCACTTTAGACTTTGTCAATTATCAATGCACATGGTTAAATTGTGTTGAATGCAATTTGGCTCAACTTGTCCTTCCTCAAATCCTTTTGTGTTGTCAAGATTTCACTCCTCTCAATTCTTGTGTAAATTTGGATTACTACACTCGAACTATTGCCCAACTTTAGAAAATATTTATTTGAATGTAAATAGTTTAATTCAAATCTGGTTGGATTGGATGGTATTTTCTTGGTTTTGTTTGAGGTTTTAAGCTTTGCCAAGGGGTGATCCTTTTGGATATTCAGGGTAGACCACCTTCTCCCACACTGTGCATGCTTGGAGCTCACTATTTGTTGTTATCTTGAATAATCTCAGTCAAGATGTTCTCCATGTTGTTGTTGCTACAAATATCTGCTATTTTCACTTGATCCTTTGCATATTTGGTCCTTTTTTTATTTGATTCTGTTTGGAGCTGCAGAGTCATGATCAAGGGATTCATTCAATCTACCCAAAAGGAGGAGGCTAGCAATTTACAAGATAGGAGATCTATGCTTCCCACTGAGTGAATTGGGACATATGCTCATTTTTTGTGTTCTATGCTATTTTGTATGCATACCTAGATTAAGGTTCATTTTACCACCATTTTATATTTTGGAGACAAGGAAACTTTTCTTTCCTCTTGTAGGTGAATCTAGTGAATATAAGGCATGCCTAGAAACCGCCTCTTCCACTTTATTTGCTGCCTGCTGTTTCTCCTTTCTATTTTCAGATCTGATACCAGTCCTTTTAAGTACACATAGCAGGATATTAATGCCCAACTTGGGGTGAAGTAATAGACCTTTTGGGTACAAAGGACACTTTCTTTCCATTTTCAGCCTTAATTCCCATTCAAAGGTAAAGGGATATTAAATTCTAGACTCTGTTCATCTCTTTCTTTCTCATTTGTTTGGAATTTTGGGATTAAAAAAAACTATACTTTTAGTGTCTCTCTGAAAGCTTTTCCAGTTTAATATAGGCTAGCTTAGCCATCAAGAGGAAATGGGATAAAAAATCTCGCATTTACTTTTTCTTTCTGTTTTGTTTACTATTTAGATGTTGTTCGTTAAATTAGATGAGATCATCTCTCCAATATTTAATCAATGCACCTTTAATACATTTTGTTAAAATTAAGCAATTTCCTTCCTCTACCTTAGTGTTTGTTGGAGTAATTAACTCTTACTTGTCTTGTGTTTAGTGTGAGATTCTATTATTGAGGAGTTTGTTAGATCTAGTTGGTTGTGAGAGATCTTCTCCAACTATTAGATCCTATTTATGTGTGTGGTTGAGATATTCCCTCATAAGTTTGTTATGTAGTTAAGAGAAAGCCTAATGTATAAATATGTGTACTATTTCATTGATAATCATATAGAACATATTTTGTGTGTGAACAATATCTTCTCTCACATTTTCTAAATTGGTATCAGAGTTGGTCTGGGCTTAACTCCTTCACAGGAGAGTCCAAGAACATGAGGAAGATGTGAGTGTCAATCCACTATAAGAGTAGAGTAGATTCGTGTGAGTGAGAGTAGATGCTTTATTTGTTTTGTGAGTGATTATTAATTTCATGTGAGTTTTAGTGTGCCTGTATGAGTTAATTTTGCTGTGAAGATTGCAATTAATGTCATGAAGATTGCAATTGACGTCAGGAAAGACTTTGTTGGTTATGTTAATGTTTTGCATGCTGTAGAAATTGCAAGAAGATTGTTTCCAAGTGATTGGAGTGAGATTCCCTGTAGAGATCAAAGACCAGAGTCTAGCTCAACACTGTTGAGTCTTGACACTGCAAAAGAGACCGACCAAGGTGAAAGCTAAGCGATTTAATCGAAGTAACAAACTATCGAGAGAATCCTTAGATTAGAAGATAGCCACCATTCTCGTCAATCAACGAATGTTGAAGCCGCCATTTCAATTGGGTTTTGAACTACCTTTTTAAACAAATCGCCATTGGAGAGCGGGGTGTGTGCATAGAAAGATGGAACCACCGTGTAAAACAAAGCTATTATGGAGTCGACTTCTCATTGCTGGAGTTGTCCACAAAAATTGAGACAAATGAACAATCATATTGGGGTTTTTCTATTGGTTCAGCTGCACTAGTATCACTTATATTGTTTGGAGCCTTTGTCAGTCGTGTTACCAGACAAACTAGCAGGGCTAGTGCTCAGTAAGCACATGCAAGATGTTGTGACCCAATTTCACCTCAGTCACACCCCTTTAACTTCTTGGGAGAGTCTTGACCTCCAAGGGGAGAGCCCTTCAATGGTGCCTGCGAAACAAATTTAGTACAAACAAACCACTCCAATGCCTTTTAGATTAGTGCCTTGGGTTGGAGTCAAACACAGAGTAATATAGAGAATTAGGATGGTGCTTGTATAGTGGTTTTGGCAGTTTTGCAGGTCTGTTTAGAGTTAAAAAGACAGGCCGAAGATTTCGGGCCCTGTTATCACCTATTTTGTACCATGGTTGGATTATCTGAAGAGCCGCCATTTGACAAACATAATGAATGTTTGTACTCTAGTGTATCAGATGATCCAACATTTGTGACTAGCCAGTTTTGTTTTTCAGTCGACATGACCATGGCCCCATGGGGGTTTGTAATAAAGTGTGCTAGTAGGATCTAAGTGTCTCCGTTCCCCATGACTTGATTAAGCAACTAAGGTATTCCAGGGAGTTTTTTCCCTTGTCAATTATACTTTGCTTATAGCAGAGCTATAATCGATGAGGTTTTCTCCCGCTCCTTCAAAGTTGGAATGCCCGATTTTGAAAATTTTAGCCATGGGGAGTTATTAAAGTCCAACTAATGTATATAAGCCTACTAGACACTATTAAAATAGGTTTTGGTCATGTCCCCAGTCTCTAGGACCCTCAGAAAAAATTTCGAAAAAATTTTACCGCGTCCGTCGAGTTTGGGTTTTTTTTAAATTATTTTTAAATTAATCAATTTCTCTATAGTTTAAATAGAGAAATAGTAATTTGTAATATGTCAGTCGTCCAAGGTCCGAATTCAGTGATTGATGGCTTGTTTCATAAGCCAAAAATCACACATGACCTTTGGACCAGCTAAACCCAACTTTCGGATGTCAATTCAACCTCATAATTAATATTTTCTCTAAAAAGCCATTTATAGAGAAATTATTAATTAAATTAATAAATTTGAATATTTTGGAGAAATCCAAATCTCTCCAAAATAATCAGAAATGAATAAAATAAAAGGCTAAATGACATGGCAATAAACATTTATGAAGATTCCAATCAACTCCAAGTGGCTTCAGTTAGTTATCCAGTCACCAGAAGACTTTCCACTTAAGCAAATTCGCCCTCCCTCCTTGAGAATTCGATTTTATGATGTGACAAATAATAAATGGGTTGGTTGGTTGGCATTAAAGCCAATGGTGGGCGCCTCCCCTATTTTAGCAATCACAAATGCTTGGCTCCCATCCAAACTCCACTTGTTTCTCCACTTGTCACTCCACATGAACCCTTTCAAGCTCACGCTCTCCTCATGAAGCTCACGCATCTCACCTAAACCCTCACGTGGATCCTAGTTGGAACACGCCCATTTGATGGGTGAGACTTCCCATGCATTACCAAAGTCGAGTTTGCCACCTTGCCATTCACACCTACCAAAACTCGGGTTGTCAACTAAGATTAGCTCTCCAAGCTTGGTTTAGATTGGAATTCGACTTCATGTCTATTGGTTTTTGGCTCTCTCTCAAGCCAAGTTCGACCTAGGGTTTTAGCATTGTAGTTTTGTTATATAACAAAATCCTTTTAGGCTTGTTCTTCATGGATTGTTATGGTAAACTTACTCTGCGGAGATTGTAAGAGATCATAGCTATTTGGCTATCATTGGAAATAAAGTTGGCTTTGGAGGCAAATGGTGTGCATTCTTATCTTTGAGTTAATAATACATTGTTGAGGTAATATCTTTGATGTTTTAATTCATTTATGCAATTTCAATCTTGATTAATATTTATGCTTGGATCTCTTTCTTAAGAGCGTAGGGCAAGCATTTGATGGTCCAATTTGTTTGCTAGGCTTACGCTTAAATAGTTTAAAGAGTACAACTTGTAATCGGTCTCACTACCTTGTCTCTTCATTCATTTTTGTCTAACTCTCTAGATTTAATCAAGCATTGTTTCTATAAGTGTATGTGCATTGCAGATCTTCAAATGGTTGAGATGAAATGAACTCGGTTGTATCTCCCTCTTCTCCACTAACAAAAAACTCTTGCTAATAGTTTGCTTTCAGGAAATCTCCAAGGAGCAAGATCAAAAGATTGGCATCAAAGCAGAAAGGGTTGTGTTCTTTCCATCAACAAAATTCATTATTCAAACTGGTTACCTAAATCTTATCTCTTCTAGCTTCACCTTTGCTCCTTGAAACACCTTTTTGTTTTGACTTTCATCCACCTTCTAGCTTTCCTTCTCCCATCTTAGAATCCCTCTCCCTCATTCGTTCTACTTTTCCCTCACCCATTCGTTTTCTCAAATCTCAAAGCCCCTTCTTGCTTTCACTCCCCAACTTCTCTCCTCCATCCACCCTTTCGTTTTAACCTTCATCCTCTCATCCATCCTTGCTTTCATTTTGCCTTTCTTCCTCTTGTCGTCATTCCCAAAAAAGCCCTAAAACCATAAAAATTACAAAAACGAATTGCTAAGTAGTTGTTAAAGTTTAGTCTTTCTTTTGATAATTAGATCTCATTGTTTGGCATTAGTATAGCTCATACTTGTTAGATTTTTATTTCCATTTGAAAGATAGATTTTTCCATACAAAAATATTTCAAAAATTTTACATTCTAGATCTCTTTCTCATCATTTTTTAAGCATATGTTGTTCACTGGTCCGTTTTTTCTTTTATGCATTTTTGAAATAAAAAATCTCATAAACTAGTTTTTGAAGTCTGTCGTAGACTCTAGTTGAAATAACTTCAAGATTTTGTCTTTCTCTAATGATTAATGGGTGCCTTGGTTGAAAATTTCTAAAACTTGTGTAGATTTTTTGAAAGGAGGAAACTTGAAGAGCTTTGAAGAAGTAAGATCTAAGCAAAAGAAACAAAGTGAAGAAACCATGAGAATGATCAAAACTTGACGTACTTATCCTTTGTAAAAGCAAGCAAAGACTTGTTTCTTCTTTATTTTTTCCAAGTATTATCTATCTCTCAAAAGTCCTTCAAGGGTTTCAAACCCAGGGCATTTGTAATCAAGTTAATAAAAGTTCAAGTGGAGGAGGCCTCCACTTTTTTGGTTTTCTTCCCCATTTGGGGAAGAGTGTTGTGGCGTGATTAGCTTAGATCTCAGCTTTCCAAGTTCTTAGTCTAATTATTTCATTTTATACTTTAAATCAGTCTTTTATTTTCATCTTGTACTTCTCTTCCAAGTTTTGACCAGAGTAAGCTAACTTTGGGATTGTGTTCCAAAGGCCACATAGTTTTGTGGTAGCTTCTCGTTCCCCGTTAGCATCTTGTGGACATCCAACTAGCTGGAAGGTTTTCAGGACTGACGGTTCTAGTGATTAGCCTTGTTTGAAGGTTGATCCCACTTTAAAATAAATCTGCTTGGTAGAACACTAGATTTTGTTTTCTTTTATCTTCAAAGCATCTTTTTTTGTGGTTATCCTTATATTTTCAGTCATTTTCAGTTTCATTTACTTCTTTAAGTTTCACAATCTCTTCATTTCTTACAATAAAACGAACAAAGCCTCTTAAACTTAGCCAAATCCAAGTCAAGAGCACTCTCTGTCGGATAGCATATAGATTTGCACTTTCTCCCTGCATTAGGCATTTTAGAATAGAAAGTCTCTTGAACTGTGATCTTAAGACTGAGTCAAGAGCGCTCTCTGTCGGAGGGTTGAACAAGTGCTCTTAATAATAAAACATTTCAACCCATTTTTCCCCCTTAATTAATTTATCTTGGTCGTTTGTCCAACACTCGTATGCTCTGCCAACCGAAAACGGTTGGGATAGTACTCAGAAAGGTGGAAGACTTGTTAAGCTCATAAGTGATAACTAATAAAACTTTCACCCTCATAACCAACCAATCCGGAGTTGAGCGATAAGATAAGTTCGGTGGGTAATATCCTAGTTGGGGGCGTCGGGGTTCCATGTTCAGCCTCTAGTTTGTTGGTTAGCATTGCGCGACCTGGCTAGAGCACTGAGTGGCCCGAGGTAGGTAATGGATGGCCCCATAGTTACCAAAATTGATGAAAATAGCTAAAACTGAACAACTGTCTCCACTGTAAAGGATGGAGTGAGAAGGGGGAAACATCATGCCCCATCTAACTCCAAATATGCTGAAAAACCCTCAACGTCCCCCCTCAATCATGCTTGTAGGCTTGGGCATCAAGGATGACGTTATCATTGCTCTGGCACCAAGGAGAGAGGGCGTTGTGTTGAAAGGAGGCCAAGAGGAGTGCCTGGGGTGACTGGAAGAGGAGGCAAGTGCCTCTGAGTAGAACGCTAACACTTATGTGGAGATCAAGCAGGGGGGTCATGTAACCCAGTAACCTTCCCCTTGGAGCCTCGAACACCAACCTCATGGCTACAAGCCCTAAAATGAGGCAGTTAGCAATGCCACTAAGCCATAGTACCCCTAAAGGAATAATCAAGGGATCCGACCATAACCATCCCTCAAAAGGTGCAAATAACACCCCCATCCTTGTCTTGAAAAAAAGACAATCCCTCTCCTTGGGTAGATATCTGAAAGTGAGCCGGTACTGGTATAGCGTAACAAGCCGTACTGTAATTCATACTGTGGTGGTAGATTTCACTGCAACGTGTTGTGTAATATTATAAATGTAGTAGCATTATCTTTTATTTGTAATATAAATAATGAAGAAACTCTCATTTCTTAGAACAGGGTAACATGATTGAAGAGCTTGTGTTTCTTAACGAATACAACGAGCTATGTACGTCAGCAAGAAAACTGCTATTAGGTTGTGACTATAGTTTGTCTACTTGTGAGATGAAAGAGGTCCATTTAGTATCTTGATTGCTTTCCTATATAACTAGTGAATACACCGAGCTGTGTATTTCGACAGATGGAAGTATGTCAATAGAATGCTTTTCTGACAAATACAACGAGCTATGCATTTTGGCAGATAGAAGCATATAGAATTGTCAATCATTACAAATACAAAATTGATGGTTACAAGCAATTGTATCTTCAATGAATCAAGTGGTAGCTCGAATGAATGGTTCTGTGAAAGAGTGTAGTCTATGATATTTCAGAAGTGGATAGCGATGCTAATGAAGACTATACTAGATAGAGATGACAAAGATTAGAGATCAAAGCCAAGTACTCATTAAGGGAGGGTGTTGGAGTAATTAACTCCTACTTGTCTTGTGTTTAGTGTGAAATTCTATTATTGAGGAGTTTGTTAGATCTAGTTGGTTGTGAGAGATCTTCTCCAACTATTAGATCCTATTTATGTGTGTGGTTGAGATATTCCCTCATAAGTTTGTTATGTAGTTAAAGGAAATCCTGATTTATAAATATGTATTAATGTACTATTTTGTTGATAATCATATAGAACAGATTTTGTGTGTGAACAATGTCTTCTCTCATAGTTTCTAAATGTTTTCACCAAAACTAAGTGGTGATTCCTTTCGTTATGCTAAGCCTTATCTTCTTAGCTAAGCATCCCTTGCCATTCCCCTAACCAATATCCTCAGGGTTGTATCCACTGGGTCCATAGGTGAAATCCCTAAGCTGTTAAGTCACCCTAGCCTATATGTGCTTTAGCCGATTAGAGTAGGTTATGTGTGGGTTAGTTCCCTATCCCGATCCCACTCTCGTCTACATTGTTCGCATCAGTTACTAGTGAAAACAAATTTCCACATTTTCAGCGTCTTTGCTGAGAACTTGCTTCGAGTCTTCGACTTCCTTTTGACTTTGAATGTTCGAGTCATTTTTTTCACTTTCTTCGATTTCGAACTTGATTAAACATCCTATCAGCAGAATACACAGCCCTTATACTGAATTTGATTGTAACCCATTACAAAGCTCTCAGGATTAAGTCAAGTTCGACGTGCACTGCCGTTATATCTTTTGTATACTTAACATTCTGATCAATTCTCTCACATACAGATCAGTTCCAACTAAACCCACACGTCTATTTACTAAAATTAGATGAGGGGAAGTTATAACAATATCTTGGACTGATTTTAAAATCTTGTATACTAAGCGTATTATTTTGCCATTTTGCAATTTAATATTTTCGTCTCTTGACTGGCATTTATAAAAGCACATCAGAGTAAAGCTAAATGTCCTCCATTTGGATGATTTTTTGTTCATGTACTAAGCTTCTAATTACAGGTACCAGTTCTTATCTTGGGAGGAATAGATGGCTATTTTCAAGGCCAAGGATCTGTATCTGAGGACTTGAAATCATAGCTAACCAACTCTGGATCAAGCATGGAGAGGTTTTCACTATTTCACAATTTAATATTTTCTTTCCTTGACTGGCATGTCTAGCAGGGTAAAGCTACGTGTCTTCCAGTTTGATTATTTTCTTCTCTATTCTAAACACCACCATAAATGCTAAAAGCATAAATTAGATATACAAATTACAAGGTTCCTTCTTAACTTAATCGATTAGGTGATACTTTGTGACAAAGTAATTTGTATTGTACAAGTCTACAATGAACCAGATAGTGCTTAGGGCCTTTTCAATTGTTCACACTGAGAGCCGGGTGTATTAAGTGCATCAAGTAGCTTATCTCAGTAACTAATAGAGCCGCCTCCCACTGATCTGAGTGATTTTGGAGTACCTCGGAAGAACTGAGTATGTTGCTCGGATAGATGAATGATTATTCTACAAGGTCACACCACAATTCTTCCCTTCATCTGTCTTACTACTTATGACATATATCAAAATATCTGGTATTTAATAGTCATGCTGTGAAAATTGGTTGGATTTAAATCAACTCTATTTTGAAGGTCTTTAACAATTTTTTGTGCAAACAGTGAAGACGATGCAGTATAATTTATCTGCCAAGGTGAAATTGTCCTTTGTGTAGTATCTTGACAATGAGTTTATTTTATTCGAAAACACAAATGACAATGACTAATAATTACCGGCATTTAAACTTCATTAATGCCATGTATAACTTGCGGAATTAACAAGGATTCGAAGCAAGTCAGCTAAACTTGAAAAATATACATTTAGAATGCCTACATAGACCGAATGTCGCGTCTTGCAAGCAGCGTGAATAGAAACATGAAAATAAATTAGTTGAAACTATGCAAGGATCTGGCGAGCATACTCGACAACATGTTGCTTGAACTTGAGTATTTCACGGAGCATCTGCCAGAAGAAGGGATTCAGAACGTTTGTTTTCTGCGCAAACAATCCGGCCAGGCCATTGCTGCTGGCCCATTCATATCCCTTGCCATTGTCCAGACTTACAGAGAATGACATATCGGATAACTCCAAATCCACTCCAAGTTCCTCGAAGAATCTCATCGTGTTCGAATACGTAACCTACATTGCCACAGACTTTTCAATAATAATAATAAAAAAATACGTAACCCAAGGTATCCATTGGTCGGGAAAATAAATATTTCCACATTTTCATGAATCAGCAGAGGAGGGAAGCTAAGAAGATTCTGGACTCCATCCCAGAAGGAAAATAATACATCATTTTCATTATTTGATTAATCAACCGGAGAAAAGGTAATATTTTCATTATTTAATGCCTCAACGGGACTGGATTCTATCCCTTAAATTTAAGAAAATAAAACATTTTCGTTATTTCATAAATCAACATTGTTTTTTTTACTTCTAAAAGGAATTAGAAAGTTAATATTTTCGTTATTTCATGAATCACGGAAGAAAGATAATATTTTCACGGTGGTCTGGAGTTTATCCTTTGCATACATACCTTCCTTAAACAAGAAGATAATATTTTCATTATTTCATATTCAACGGGTGAAGTGATAAAATTTCCGTTATTTTTTTTCCCAGAAAAGATGATAATAAAATTTTCATTATTATCAGCTGGAAAATGGACCGTGAATCAACATTTTTTTTCATTATTTCATCAATCAACGGGAGAAATATAATAATTTCATGAAGCTCTGGACTCCATCCCTTAAATACATTCTACATTCTTTCCGGAAAAAGAAGATAATATTTTCATTATTTCATCAATGAACGGGAACGGCAGAAAAAATAAAATCACATTATTTCTTTAATTGACGGGAGAAATCGTGACATTTTCATTATTGTTCATTAATCAACTTCAGAATGGAAGCTTACACGATCGCAGACCATGAATACACAATTTCCCCCAAAAAGAAATATTTTCATTGTTTCATGAATCAATGTGTTTCTTTCGAAAAATGAAGATAATATTTTCTTTATTTTAGAGAAATAAAATTTACATTATTTCTTTAATCAATGGGAGAAAAGAGAACATTTTCATCATTGTTTCATTAATGAACTGGAGATTGGAAGCTTACACGATTGCAGACCATGAATCCTAAGTCCATGTCGATTCCGTCCACAGAAAACGTGCGTGCATGGCCTCCAAGATAAGTTTCTTTCTCGTACACAACCACATGGACTCCTTCTCGAGCTAAAGTGTAAGCAGCCACGAGTCCACTTACGCCCGCTCCAACCACCGCCACTTTCATTTTTCTTATCAAGTCTTTCCCTCTAATCTGCCCTGTTTCTGAGATTGTAATATCAAGATTCAACTTCCAGGATCTTCTAAAATCGCAAATCTCAGTCTTCCTGTTTGTGTAACCACCAATTGCATGCAGTGTCGGTTAATTAAGCTATCTGCATTGCTTGGATAGACTTCTCCCTCTGTTACGGAGATTATGCATTTTTCATTTTCTTGAGCTTTGCATTGAAGGCAGCAAAAATCTTTCAATCATGAGTTTCATTATCGAATATTTCTTCGGGAAGTACGTTGTCTGTAGTGCTCAGACTTTGCAGCTAGAATTATTGCTAGATTTTGGCGCTTTAAGGCTTGGACAACGCTGCGCAGGCACGGTCGTAAGTTGAACTTGAAACATATGTTAAATGCGTGTGTAGATTAGAGCTTGGACTAAGCAAAGCAGATAAATTACGCCCTTGAACCGAACTGCTGCGCTCTGCTCTGCAGCTTTGTGTGAAAGACTGCATTTCCTTTCAAGATAACACGGTTCGTGGAAGAATCAACGCCACAAGGGAATTGTAGCTGTCGGCATGGTCGTAAGTTGAAATATATGTTAAAAGTGTAAAGGGAATTGTAGCGTGAAATATATGTTAAAAGCGTAAAGGGCATTGTAGCGTGTAGTCACGGTCGTAAGTTGAAATATATGATAAAACTGCATAGATTAGACTACGCAAGGTAGAAGAAGATAATATTTTAACGTCTGTGAGGTTAAAGATAGCTTATGGGATAGATCACTTTACATGTCGTTTTTTGCAATTCAATCCTTTGTTTGTTTTTGCAACTCAATCCTTTGTCTGTTCAACTTGATGATGGGCGTTTCCAAAGACACTTGCATACCTGTCCCTACTGTCCTTAAAAGCTTCACACTCTAAAATGAAATGTTTTTTGTCTCCACTTTATCAAAGGTGTAGAAAATACACACTCTTTCTTCCCAAGCTTCTTTTGGCTTTTTCCAGCGCCCAATCACAAATAAATTACACCTCTAAACAAAACTGCTGCGTACTGCCACACAGCTTTTGTGTGAAAAAACTATATATTTTCTTTAAAGATAATATGATTTATGGAAAAATCAAAGCCACCAAGGGAATGGTCGCATCTCTCGCATACAACCATGAATTGAGCTGCTAGTTCAAGAAATACTATTAACTTTGTATTTCTTTGAGTTTAGTTAAGAGGTCAAATGAATAAATGTTAACTTTGTATTTCTTTGAGTTGAGTCTTGAATTCTAATGAATAAATGCTGCAATCAAGTGGTACATTAACATACCTAAGCACATACATGTGTGCATAGTAAGAGCGTGCCACAATCTTAGTTGTGGGTTAAGGATTGAAGTATGGAATTTTTGCATATCATGGTATCTATCTTCCCATTCTTTTAACATAGAGGATACCTTCTTCCAAGAGCTTTGGCAATTTGTTTTTTTAATTAATATGTGGAAAAAAAATGAAAATGTGGATTATTCATTGTTGTGAGGAATGATACTTTATGGATGGGTATATTATAATAAGTGTGGGGTATCAGTAACTATGAAGGAAAACTAAAACTGATTTATGTGTAGGGCCTAAGCGAGATGACAATCAACCAAGTAGATATCCTAGCATTATATCATGACATTTTCATTTTGTTTGAAATCCAAGCAAGAGGGATTCTATTAGTTGGTGACCTGGTAATCATCATATATTAGTAAATTTAGAAGAGAAGGGAAGTTTTTTTTCTCCCCCATTGCCAGAAGATAGCGAGAGTAAAGGGACAATTTGCTTTCTTTAACAACATCACCTTCTATCACATTCTTTGAATTTGTAACGGAAATGCAAACTCAATGGCTAATTGAGCGGTTGGTTTTGCAAAAGGGGTGTTAATCAAAGGGGAGGATTGCCCCACTAATTTTCACATCATGTGAATTTACAATGTAGGAATACAACCAAGGCAATCATTGGCATCAACATGCATGAGGATAGGTGGAGTAAGAGCACTAGACTATGCCGCAAGAGCATAGAGGGCATTTCCAGTCCCAAATCCCTCATACCCTTCACATTGTTGCCAAATGTAGGCAACATGAGAGAGTCATTAATGTTGAAGCAATAGGAAGCAAGGATGCAGGTGGGATATTTGTGTCAACTTGGAATTCGACCCTTTTGTAGATTGATACTCTAGTTTGGTTCAATGTAGCATATAATCATGATGACTCTTGTAGAATAGGAAATACAAGAAGGCACTTTGAATTTGTAGGGTTACGTCTTGTTCGAAACTTCATATGATTTTATCCATTTTGAGGTCTGGAATGGTTATATTCTAGTCGAGGCTTTGTTTGGTTTATCTTGCGGGTTCAAATCTTGATAGAGTCCTTTGTACCACATGTGGGACAATATTGGTATGCCTAGGGGTATAGTGGTAGTGGACTAGAATCAACCTCGTGTCATGCGAATACAATATCTGCGTAAAGCACTTACAGGAATTGAACATTGCCCATTGGTGAAGAGCTTCTTGCTCTTCACCAATGAATCAAACTCGTTTGTGTTTAAAATTTGAAGGAAATAGGATGGGTTTTGATCTATTTATGTGTGTATGGGTCATGAGATCATGTAATATAATCTTTATAGAATTTTTTGTTGGATTTATACGACTTTAATAATATAAATTAATTTTTTTCAATGACATTAATCTATATATTATTTTAAATTATTATTTTAAAATATTATATTATATGAATTTAATAATATTAATATATATTATTAATAATATTTTATATATGATTTTAATATTTTTTCATGTATAAATAATAATATGAATTAGTTTTCTTTAAAATATTATATTATATATGAATTTAATAATTTTAATCATATATAATTTTAATAAGATGTGAATTAGTTTTATACAATATTATATGGATCTATTTATGACTTTCATAATGTGATTTAGTTTTCTTTTATAGCACTTTAATCATAAGAATTAGTTTGAGTTTTGTTCAATATTATATAAGAATTAGTTTGAGTTATTTTTATGATTTTAATAATGTGGAATGGTTTTATTTAATAATATTAATTAAATAAAATTAATATTAAAAAATGTTAATTTATATAATATTAATAATTTAGTTTAGTTTAGTTTATATATATAGTGAGTTATTTTTCATGAAAATAAAGTTATGGAATTTTTCAAAGTGACTTTTTAAGGTTGTTATGAGATTCTATGAAGTATTGATAATAATTAAAGATGAAAGTTTGGTTTTTATCTAGATTTATTTGTAATTAATATGAATTTATTTATATCAAAAGGTAACATGAACTTCTAAAAATAGCTAGATTGACAAAGGCTAATCATTAGAGTATGAAATTAATGTTGATGAAGGAATGAGGTGTGTCCTCCCTTCAATTGGTCCTAGTAATGACTTTAGACCAAATTGATTCCACATTGCTCATCTCCTCTTCCTTCATCTTCCCATGTTGTTCTTTCTCCTCTAGTTTCTCACTTCTTTCCTTTGACCTCCAAATCTCATGGATTAGATTGTTGTACTTTAATCTCTATGATTTATTTTCCCCTCCAATTGGTTCAATTTCTTGAGGACTTCATTCTACTAGGAACCTCCTATCTCCACTATCATGACTATGAATGTCTTCATGTGTTAGTAAATTTCAACCAACTTCAAGAATTTGGTTTCCCTACTTCTTGAAAAGCCATTGTTTGAAATTTGGGTTTCCTCTTTCTTGAAAAGCTAGTGTTTGAAATCCATTCAAATATCTCGTCATCAACATGTGCAATATATTTTCATCATTGCACACACTGGAGGTCATGTCCCTCTATTCTCTCAACTCGTAGTCAATTTTCTCCACTACCCTCTTAACCTTGTTAACAAATCTTCCATGGTAGGTTGTTTTTGCTTCCCTTGTTGCCAACTCTACTCTACAATTCATTGGTATTTTTCTATGGTTGCTATGGCTTTCTTTCACCTTGCTCTATTGGCATTTTTATGAAGAATTTGCTTAGATGGTTTATGAAGAATATCACCTCTAATGAACCTTGAATTTAAGTTCCCGATATAAATTGCTTGAGATTCAAAATCATGGCCCTAAGAGCCCACTTTGCATTCGAGGAAGCCCAATTCAATGGAGGATTTTCTCTCTATCATATCAAGCATATAAACACTTTGTCTCAAGACATCGACCTCTGCTTTGTGTCCATCATGAATGACATCATAAATGCCAAGCTTAGTATCATGGACCTTCCTAGATCCCATTGTATCCATCATAGCCACCCCAAATCCACACCTGCTTTTTCCATGATTCTATAAGTATTAAATTATGCTTAATGAAGAGGGTTTGGCTCAAACTTGATGGATGGAGGACAAGCTATGATGGATTTTGTCTTCCACTGCCTCTCGTGTCTCTTCATTCTCTTCCCACCTACCAAATAATGCTTGCCTTATCCTCCAGACACTAGTCAACCTCTTGATTATTCTTCCTCCTCTCCCCATACAAGGATGATATTAGTTTTCTTCAATTAATGTTAGTTATGGATCCATTTAATGTTAATAATCCTAATAAATTTCTTCTTGATTCATATATTGTTAATAGTGTTAATATTCTTAATTGATATATTGATCAATTTTCCAAAGGTCACTACTCGCTCTGGAAATCTCAATCCCAACTTGGCCTCAATTCACATCAAGCCTCATGCATAATAGACCCAACTTCTCAAAGCCTAAGAAGGGATAATGAATGCAATATACTTATAGAACAAGGCACATGGAATATACTTATCAACAACAACAACTGCAACAACCACACAATGGACAACAATATATCCTGGAAAACCCCAATGGGGAAAACCAGCTACTGAGGGCTTTCTTCAATCTTGAGCCAAAGCATATAAAGAATAGTACAATCAGGAATAGATAAGGGTAAAGAAACCTAAAGGGACAAGCCCTAGATCTACATGTAGCTGCAACTGCCGCTCTGGGGATATGTGCCAACTGCTCTGTATTGTCTAATCTTTGATCTCAGCTTCAACCAATATCTAGAAGAATATCTCTCTCTGTCTTTGCTCTGATCTACTCAACTGCTGAAGAACAATTGCAACCTCAATCTTTGAAGTGCGCCCCCACTGCTCTAGAAGTGTGGCCCTGTCAGGATCCATGTCAATCTCTGAAGATATCTGATCAAGTCCTCCTCAATCACTGAAGAAGAACCCTCTGCTTCTCTTGGCCCTCCTTAAGAAGTGCACCCCCACTAACAAGTGCACCCCACTCTCCTTGGGAAATGCACCCCTCTCCTTTGTGAGTTCGCCCTAGCTCAATCTATGAGCTCCGTCTATGCAGATAGACTCACGGGACTATCAAATGGCTCCTCGATGCCTCAGATTGAGTGGCCTCTAATCCCTCGCAGGTCTTCCCATTCTCTCCTCCAGAAGATGCGCCTCTTATCTCAAGAATGTGCCCCTCCTGCATGCACAAAGTCGCCCTCACTCTGTTTCTCTTCTCTCTCTGAAGAAAACACTGAGTGACCCTTTCTGGTGACCCCTTGCCTCCTTATATCAACTCATTGACTGAATAGGGTTTCTGAAACCCTAATATGAGTGCATCCAAAAATATTGTTTTTGCATGCTTTTTAATTAAAAAGGTTGCATGCAAAATATTTCATGCGTAAATAAAATCACACTGAAAGGTCTGCATGCATCCACCACTGGATTCATGACACTTGGTAGAGTGCATCTCACCCTCTACCCCATCCTGATGCCTATACTGAAAATGTACATCCATGCTAGGCATCCGAACATGAAAGTCTTCCCAAGATACACCTATCTCTAACATATATTACTCTCTCTCTCTCTCTCTCTCTCTCTCTCTCTGAATTAGTTTCCTTCAATAGTATATTACTTTAAGAGTATGAATTAGTTTTCTTCAATAATATATTACTTTAAGAATATGAATTTGTTTTCTTCAATAATGTAAATTATTCATATAATATCAACAATGTTTACATCAATAATATATTTTTTATTTATTGGAAAACTTAGAACAAATGATGGTTAAATACATATCAGTCATCCATCAATCCTCACATATCAATCATTGAATTGGTCTGGGTTAAACCACCTTTGATGCCACTTTTCATCCACCATTGCAAATTACCGTTATCCATCTGTCCATTAACATGCTAGTTCAATATGTTTTATCTCCATTTCCATGGAATCCATTAAAATGTTGGTTCAATTTGTTTTATTTCCATTTCCATGGTTAACTTCTCGTCCATTCCTCTCCTTCATATGGGCTCTATATGCTCTTAAATATGAAGTTGGTCTACACTTAGAAATGAAGTTGTTATGAGCTTGAGCATGAGCACAATGAATGACATCTTGCATGCAGGTCTTGGAAACAGGAAATGCAAGTAGATGGTTCACAAAAAATGTCAATGTAATATAACACCTCCATGTTGAATTGTTTGATCTAAACAACTTTGAGAATTGTAGTTACATTGTAGAGGTCTTCATTCACTGTATCAACAAAGTTATGGTGATCAAGTAACATATAGAGAGCAACTTGAAAGTTGAGAATAATGAAAATCCCCTTGCATCCTCCAAGTATTTAATCGTTGCAGTTGTCATACATTCGATAATACATTCTGTAAATCGTATTATAGATTTCCAAGTGCTATCAATTCACAAGGCCAAACAATTTGTAAAATAGTGGATACATTCTCTTGAGGGACCCTATGTAGATCGTTGTCCTTCAAACTGATACAATCTATGATCTGGGCCCTTTCTTTGCACAATATTTTTAGTTGAAGAGGAGTATCGAGGCATAACAAGTGTGACCCCGAATTGACCTTGAATTGATTGCATTCAACAAGTACTCATATCCTTTCACTTATAAAAATGTCTTCTAGATTGGTGCAGATTCATTTTTTGTCATAGGTGCTTCCATGAATTAGCCTCTAATTCCTCATCATTCAAACAATGCTCATAAGCTATAACCAATTCACTCAACAAAGATTTCATTTCATATCTTTTGAGATTAAGGCTTTAGTGTAATCCACATAAATGACCTCTACGAAGCTTGTGTTGTTTTTATATATCTTTTGAGTTCTACATAATCTATGTTATGATTGCAACATCCCATATTATGTTATTTTGGTGCTTTCCTCAACTAAATGTTGAAACATTTTCTTGTCCTCAATCATTGTGATCACTAATCTTGTTGGCATGGATCATGTGACTAGGAAATTAGTCTCCTTTGCTTTATATGTTGGACATTTGGTTGTCATTGATGTCAACCTTAGTAAAAAGACATGAAGTGGTCAAGAAGACAAGTCAAAGCTAGGGGGAGTCTCATGAGAATGATGCTATAATCAGGAATGTATTTTTTCCCCATAAAGGTAGCCCAAATGAAAGTACAAGTTCCTTAATCAGATATCCTATTCCGAGACCTTTCCGGTGAGGTGGCATGGTTCCTAACTCCCCGTGGTTGAGAAGAAATGGAGTTTTCTTTGTATTAGGCCAAAACTTTTGTCAGGGATGACCTAAGTGGGTTAGAATTTTGTTAGGGTAGACCTAACATAACTGTAATTAAAAATGTGGAGCATTACTATAAATAAGCGCTAGAACATTTCATTTGGAGTAACTCATCTCATCATCTCTTATGCGCAAGTACAAGAGGGTTAAGGCGAAGATACAAGGTTGTCTAGCAAAGTTCAAGAGGAGGATTTTGTTTTGATCTAGGGACATGATTCTTATGGACTAGGGTTTCTCTTGTGAAGGCACATGTTTCTTATGGACTAGGGTTTCTCTTGTGAAGGCGCATGTTTCTTATGAACTATGGTTTCTATCTATTGGTAATGTAAGGAGCCTCTCTTGGCATGGATTAAGTCTTCTCCCATGCAAGAGATGAAGTCTATGAATGATTGCTTTGACATGTGATTTGAGGAAGGTCTTGTTGCAGGTTTGAGGAATGATTTGAAGGTAGCTTGAAGACAGTGACAGTAACAATGATAGTGATAGTGACAGTGGTAGACTAATACTCTTACTCATATCAGGGTGGCAGGGTGGTGCTAGGGTAGGTTGGAGCCTGTGATCTCAGGGGGTTGTAGCCTCTTTCTAGTGGGTGTTAGAGAATCTAGGAAGTGGGTGCTTCCTTCCAGTTGGAGTTGGTAAAGCTAGGAGGTTGCAGCCTCCTTTGAGTTGGTGCTCATAAATCGGAATTTGGTGCTTCCTATGAATGTAATCTTGTTATAATATAAGAAAAACATTATGTGGTTGTTTCCATGTAAAATATCTTGTGTACTGTGTATGATTTATGTGATGATGAATGCCATTATTAATGGTTAATATTTACATGTACTTGAAGTTTTGAAATTTTAAAAAGTGCTCAATACTTATTCACCCCCCCTCTCAGTATTGGTGATATTTCTAACAATTGATATCAGAGTGGGTTACCTTCAAGACATTTTAACCACTGAAAGGAAGATTGTGAACATATATGGATCGACCAAAAGGATTCTCTTCAAATACAAATGGTATTTCAATATTTGATGGAAATAATTATGCATTATGGAGCAATAGAAGGAAAACCTACTTGTTGGCTTTAGGGGTGGATGTCTGGCTCTCCGTTGTTAATGACTACAAAAATCCAAAAAATCCTCCAACTAATCATGAGGAGAATAAATTATGTAGTTGTAATTATAAATCTATGCACACTATCATGAATGGAGTGTCACAAACCATTCATGCCAAAGTGATGTGTTGCAACTCAGCCAAAGAAATCTGCGACAAACTTCAGAATCTTTATGAAGAAGGTGAGAAATTCAAGCAAGTCAAACTCCAACTACCTAGAGCAAAGTTTGAGAATATGAAAATGAAATAAACCGAAAATATTGAAACCTATTTACTTAGAGTAGGTGAAGTTGTCAACTCCATCAAAGGATTAGGAGAAGAAGTCAAAGAATCCATAATCGTACAGAAAGTGTTGAGATCACTTCTTTTGAGATATGATCCCAAGGTCTCTGCCATAAAAGAATCCAGGGATTTGACCAAATTGATAATGGATGAACTACATGGGACCCTCACAGCATATGAGATGCAAACATATGAAGAGAATGAACAGGAAACAAGAAGAAAAGTAGGTTTTAAAGCCTTGAAGAAGACAAGGAACAAAGGATACATGGTAGAGGAAAGATCAAACAATGAATCAAATGAAGAAGAAGCAAATTTCTTAAGATAGCTCAAGAAAGGAACCGAGAAATACAAAGGTAAGTTACCATTTAAATGTTTCAATTATAGAAGAATAATACATTATGCTAAGAAATGTCATTTTGAATAAAAGAAAGGCTTCTACAAGAAAAAGAGTCTTTACTCCAAAGAGGACAATAGTTCCTCAGATGAACTTGCAGGTATAAAGCAAATAAATAACTCCAAAAGACGATACAGGCTTCCTCCAAATGGGGGAAGTAGGGTGTGGGAGCCTTTATCCCACTTGCTCTTTATTAATACTTTATACAAAAAATTGGTGTTAATCTCCTTGAAAGTTGATCCGGATCTTGGGGGCTGAGACTCGGAAGACTTGAATGCCGAGAGAGGAGGAGAAGAGATAGCTTCAAAACTGAAGCAAACAATGAACCAGCTTTGAGAAAGACAAAGTAGTGAGATTTGGACTATGAATAGCATAGATGAAAAAACATAGAATAAATATGCCACATGGAGGGGTGAGGCTCAAAGAGGGTTCTTTGAGCCTCACCTCTCAAACTATACTAAGAAAGACACTCAAAACCAATACCCCAATAATAATTCAATAAAATAAGAGAAATGTAGGATAGAAACCAAATGAGTAACTTGTTATCATGAGAAGGCTTGCTAGGCCTTTATATAGCATTATTACAATGTGCCTTGAGGCCATACCATGGGCCAAAAACATGTGCTACCAAATACCATGGATATGAGAGGGTGGCCTCTCCATTTATTGCTTTTATGATAAATGGGAGAGGGTGGCCTCTCCATTTAATGCTTTTAAGATAAATGGGAGAGGGTGGCCTCTCCATTTAATGCTTTTATGGGTTATATATCCGAATTTAGACCATATGCCCCCTAAAATTCGGATCAAAAGCACAAGGATAGAAGTGGGAATGAAGAAGAGGGGAGGAATAGAATTTGTTGTGCCCTTAAGGTTTGCTTTAGCTCTTCTTGGTTTTGCGTTATCCTTTGGGCTTCTTTTGTTTGGCCTTGCTTCCTTGCTTTTCTGTAAGTAAGAGCTTTAAACAAAGAAATATTAGTGGATCAGTATTGTTAGTATATAAACACAAGAAATACAACCTAGATCTAGAATGATAGTGCTTTAAAATAAACTAAGATCTAGATACTAACAAAGTAGATCAACAAGAATGTAAACTTTGAAAAAACTTGAACTACTTAAGAGCGAATAGGTGTGAGAATGAAACGTTTTAAGCTTGAAACTACCTACTGCATACACATGAGCGAATGCATAAAGGATTGAAACTTGAAGTAGAGCAACTCGCTTTTGGTAACCAACAAAAGGAAAAAGGGTTTAATAATTTGATTTAAGAGGGTGAAAGAAGGAGCCCTTTAACTCAATTTTGGAGCAAGAGAAGGATAAGTTGGAAGGCGCATGCCACAAATCGATGGAGTGATTCACGTGATAGCCAAAGCTTGGAGCTCTTGGTTGTTGGGATGTGATGAGGTGGCTGCCACCTCATGAGAGGGGTGCCCCTCATCTCATTGGAAGTATCACCCACTACCTTGGATCCCACGCCCAAGCCTTCACGAGTTACCAAGCGAGGAGAGCCGCCCACATGAAAGAAGAAAGGTGATTACTTCATTGGTTGCTCGTGTTCTTGGGAGAGGTTTCCAATGTAATGAGGTTGACGCCCCTCTCATGAGGTGGCAGCCACCTCATCCCAGATGAAAGCAATGGAGAAGAAATGGATTCAAGGGAAGTTCTCTTCATAACTCAAGAAACCAAGAATGGTGACTATAACATTTTTGAAATAGATGGAAGTGACTCTAAAGAAAAAATGCATTAATGACAAACTTAAGTCCTTTGGGGGAATTGGAGACGACATAGAAACTGAAGATGAGGTGAATCTCGAAGAAAAATTGAAGCATGTTGTGGAAGAAATAATGATGCTCAATAACAAAAATAAAGAGCTAAAGCAAACTGGAAAAATGTGAAGAAAAGGATCATGAGCTTGAAGAGAGAGAGAACTGACAATTGCTAATCTGAAGGAGTAGTTAGATGAAGCCAAGAAGACTGAAGAACTCATGGACCACAAGCTAAAAAGGAATATAGAATATTATGATGAACTAAAAGCTTAATTGGATCATGTAAGAAAGGAGCTAATGTTGATAGTTGCAAAGGTGAATGACATCATAAGATTTGAAAGGAGTATTGAAACATTGGATGAAATTCTCAACAAACATAGATCCTTTGCTGATAAGATGAGACTTGGTTATACAAACACAAAGCCACCAAGGGAAGATGAAGGAATGGTGTCAATTCTCTAAGAAGTGAAAACAACAAACAAAAAGGAGTTGAAGAATAGAAGGAACGTGACACTTCCAGCTGGAACATAATATTTGATTTTAGGAAAGTTGAGACACCAAGAAGGTCCTTTTCTAACAGGTACGAAAATATTTTTCTTGGCCATTGTTATGCTTGCTGAAATTTTGGACACAAAGCTATTCATTGTAAAGTCTATGCAAGAAATAAGTATATGAGAAACAAAAATTATTATGGATATCCAAAGGACAACCTCATAAAAGTAGATTTGGAATTCTCATAGTATTGTTAACAAAAATTATAATCCATTTGACCCATTGATGAAGCAAACTTTGAATGCTACAAATGCAATAATCTTGGTCACAAAGCACGTGATTGCATAAATGTGAAAGAAGATGCTCCTATCATAAGGAAAAAGGAACCAACTACAATATGGGAAAAGAAAAAGAATTCAAGCAAGGAAGATTGTGAACTAGCTTTGCTTGTTGAAGATAAAGAAGATGAGTGGTACATAAATAGTGGGTGCTCAACACACATGATAGGGGATCAGAACAAATTCATCAATTTAAATAAAGGAAGAAGTGGTAGCATTGCATTTGGAAATAACTCATATGTCAAGATACTTGGAAGAGGTGTAGTGAGTCTTGGAAATGAAAATGTAAAAGCAGCAAATGTTGTACTGGTTGAAGATTTGAAGCATAATCTCCTCAGTGTCAACAAAATGTGTGATCATGGATAAAATCTCACATTTGATTCCTGAAGATGTAAAATCAGAGAAGAAGATTCAAGAAGACTGGTTGCGATGGCTATAAGAAGACCAAATTACATATAAATCCTAGATCAAGTAAAGAGAAAAAGGATTGAAACCATGCAGGAAAGCTCTAAGGATGACAACAGTGAAGAAAAAAAGATAGACAAGAAAGGTGAAATATTGTTGAGCGCCGTAAAAGAAGCATGAGTTCAAGGGGAGAAGCCCCAAAGATAAGGAATATTGACAGGGAAGTTGCGCCATTATCAAGAGGAAGAATCATCCTTTGTCATTGATGTCAAAGGGGGAGAGAAAAGCAGTAAAACAAGCTTGAGTTAAGAAGCATGAAGACAGGGGGAATTAGTTCAAGGAAGACAGTATATTTGCAGGAGAAGCAGTGTTTTTTACTAAGTTGCCTTCAATTCCAAAGTGGGAGATTGTTGGACATTTGGTTTTCATTGATATCAACCTTAGTAAAAAGAAATGAAGTGGTCAAGAAGACAAGTCAAAGCTAGGGGGAGTCTCATGAGAATGATTCTATAACCAAAAATGATTTTTTACCCCATAAAGGTAGCCCAAACGAAAGCATAAGTTCCATAATCAAGTATCCTATTTCGAGACTTTTCTAATGATAGGTGGCACGGTTCCTAACTCCACGTGGTTGAGAAGAAATAAAGTTTTCTTTGTACTGGGCCATAATTTTTGTCAGGGCCGACCTAATTAGGTCAAAATTTTGTTGGGGCCGACCTAACATAACTATAATTAATAATGTGGAGCATTAGTATATATAAACACTGGAACATTTCATTTGGAGTAACTCATCTCATCATCTCTTATGCGCAAGTACAAGAGGGTTAAGGCGAAGGTACAAGGTTGTTTAGCAAAGTTCAAGAGGAGGATTTCGTTTTGATCTAGGGGCATGATTCTTATGGACTAGGTTTTCTCTTGTGAAGGCGTGTGTTTCTTATGGACTAGGGTTTCTATTGTGAAGGTGCATGTTTCTTATGAACTAGGTTTCTATCTATTGGTAATGTAAGGAGACTTTCTTTGCATGGATTAAGGCTCCTCTCATGCAAGAGATGAAGTCTATGAATGAATGCTTTGACATGTGATTTGAGGATGGTCTTGTTGCAGATTTGAGGAATGATTTGGAGGTAGCTTGAAGACAGTGACAATAACAGTGACAATGAGAGTGACAACGGCATATTGATTCTCTTACTCATATTAGGGTGGCAGGGTGGTGCTAGGGCAAGTTGGAGCTTGTAATCGCAGGGGATTGTAGCCTCCTTTTAGTGGGTGCTAGAGAATCTAGGAAGTGGGTGCTTCCTTCCAGTTGGGGCCGGTAACGCTAGGAGGTTGCAACCTCCTTTGAGTTGGTGCTCATAAATCGGAAGTTGGTGCTTCCTATGGATGTAATCTTATTATAATATAAGAAAAGCATTATGTGGTTTATTCCACTTAAAATATCTTGTGCACTATGTATGATTTATATGTGATGGTGAATGACATTGTTAATGGTTAATGTTTATATGTTGTACTTGAAGTTTTGAAATGGTAAAAAGTACTCAATACTAATTCCCCCCCCCCTTCTCAATATTGGTGATATCTCTAGCATTCTCAACTTCCTTGGATCAATCACATGCCCCACTTTGGTTGCAAGATAAGAACTTTCAATCTACTTTAAGACATATATCATTCCCAAACTTTAATAAATGTTTTTTCTAATTTATTAGACTAATGGTTCTTCAAGCTTTATTACCATGTTTACTTTCTTCAATATATATGTACAAAAGTCCAATAAGAAATTGAAGAACCCACTAAAGTCCCAATCAAAATCCTTTTTCATTTAAAGGATGCATTGATGAACAAATCACCTAGCAATGTGATATATTCTCTTCAAAAAATGTGACATTTGGTTTTATGGAAGCTTGGCTTGATTTTGAAGTTTGTCACTCTTCTTATATGTAGTTCCTTCATGAGCTACATTCTCTAGATGAGGATTATATATTACTAGGTAATAATGGTTCCTCACAGTTGTAGTGGTTGTTAACAGTTGCAAGCCTCTTACTTGTAAGTAAATTCCATTCCAAAAGACTAAACCGAGTTCTTTAGTGAGGTACATAGGTTCATTTGAATTGTAGCCTATTTCGATAGAGAATAAGTGGTGGTGGGAAGTACATGTAAGAGACACATGGCATTAGTGTAATACATGGAAATGACCTCCGAGAAGCTTGTGTTGTTTTTATACATCTCTTGAGTTTAATATAGTTTATGTTCTGATCACATCATCCCGGTATGTTGTTTTTTTGTGCTTTCTCCACTTAATGTTGAAACATTTTTTTCCTCAGTCATTGTGATCACTAATCTTGTTGGCATGGATCATGTGACTAGGAAATTAGTCTTATGGCATTTTTGTAATGTAGAGTTACTTAACGTCATATGTGTCATTTGCAGCGGTTTGTTGCATTATGCTAGCATGTCATTATTGTGGTGGATTTGGCTATGTGTAGGCATTTATTTGATATGGATGTAAATGGTTTCTTGTTGCATTGTGATAAGCAGTATTTGAAGAGAAATTTGCTTATGCCCTCAGGTTGATTTTTCTTGTCTGATCTAATAATAATAATAATAACATCCTTAAAATTTATGAAAATCCCATGAAATTTCTATCCCCAAATTATGGCATATTAGCAATTGTTCACTTATTTTTTATTCTTCACGTCTCAACTAATTGCTTATAATTAATTAAAAATATCATTTATCATAAAGTGTAAATCTTTTTGATTAATTCGTAGGATGCTAAATTTTATTGTTAGATGTGAAAAAAACTGGAAGCTTGTTATTTATAAATAAAATGAATTTGATAAAACATTTTTTTTTCATTTTTATATAAAATGGTTAAAATGATGTTTTCTTCAACTTTATAAATAATTAAAAAAAATGATCTTCATAACTCAAGTTAAAAAATTGTTTTTAATTTTAAATTTTTGAAGTTTTTAATTATAACTATAATTTTTATGAGATTTTAATAATATGATATTATAAAACATTATATATTGTCAAAATGAAAATTTGAATATCACAAACTATTTTCATATATTTAGGTTGATAGGTGTTTTTTTGTAATTAAGAAAATTCAATTAATTGTATTATTTTTAACCCTAATTCTCGAACCTTCTACATTTTTCTCTCATTTCTTCAATTTTAAGATTTTGGACCTTACCTCTTTAATTATATTTTTTAGATATGTTTCAATTTATCATTATTTTCCTCTTAATCCGTTTCAAATTATTAATTAATAAATTCTTAATTCCTAACGTCTATATATCATTTTGTCTATTTGTTGAGCCGTAATCTTTTCAACCATGAGAAGCTTCAATGTGATTCCCTGAAGATGGGTGGAGTGTCCACCCAAAATATCGGTTTCAAAATTCCAACACAATGCAAAACTTGAAGATTTTAACAATGTTTGGCCACTATGAAAGCATTCATACTAAGAATATTAAATTAGTTTAAATTATAGGTCTTGACCTAGCATATAAGGTTCAAAGGGTTGAGGACACGGAGCATAATCAAATTGCGAACAAGGAATAGATGGGACATCAAAACGATCGGGTGGCCATGTTGGAGTGTGAAATTTTCTATCTATGGGGGAAGACGAAGGAATAGGTAGAAGAAATAAAAAACTTACAAAGGCAAATTCATCGAATGGAAGAGGAGTGTGCACCCCAACTTGCCATCTACAGAGATCATTATGTGCAGAAGTCATCAATAGGTTCGTTTCCATTGATTGCAATGAAGGAGGAGCACATAGTGGAGTGGTCGTACCGCCTGTTGGAGCAACAAATCATCCTAGATCACATTGCAACAACAAGTATAAACAAAGGTGGTTCAAGAACATGGTTGCTTTTATAATTTCCTTTAAATTTCTGATATGTATTGGAAAGTTGTTTATTTAGCAGCTATTTTTATAAGACTTTATACTAGTTGTCATCTTATAAGCAGATGTTTAAGGAAGAAGAATAGGAAGAAGAATCTGTATCTTTTTTACTTTCATCCCCAATTCATGGCCTATTATTTTGCTTTATTGTTTGTATTAGCAACTATACGATTAGGCCACAATCCTTTTTTATTTTAATACAAATAATAATCATTCTTGTAAAAAAAAATTAACTTTATTATTTTTATAAATTAAATTTTATCTATCATTATTGTATATAGTTAACTAAATTTTTTCAATTTTTTCATGTAATTTTAGAATATCCAATTTTATCTTAATAACTACTTTACAAAATCTATTTTGAAATTTTTTATCCTAATAACTCAATACTCTACAATACTATTTTTCAAATCTTGTCTTAATAACTCCATACTTTATAAAATCTTTTTAAATCTATTTTTCAAATTTTATCTTAATAACTACATACTTTACAAAATGTATTTTAAAAAATCTTATCCTAATAATTAATTACCTTACGAGATGTATTTTTCAAAATGATCTTAGCATGTTTGATGTCCCCTACTTGTAGATAAGGAATTGTCTATAAATGTTAAATCTTATAATACTTTTCTTTTAGTTAAAAAAATGTTAATAATAAAAATTTTAAATTTTATAATATTTTATTTTTGGTTAACAAATTATTTTTAGCATTAATTTAATTAAAAAATTATAAAACCAATCTTAATTCCATCATATTTATATATATTTATGAAAACAATTTACAAAATTTGGTTTTTTAAATGATTTTATAAAATTCTTTTATTCATAAACACAATTTTGTTAGTACTAATTTTCTTCAGTAACTTAGAATAAGTTTAAATAATCTTTACTGAGTATTTTGTCATATTCGATCCTTTTTAAAAAGAAAGATGAAATATTTACTTCTTAAAAATATATTGATTTTAATAGTATTGATGTCCATATAATTTTAATATTATTAATGTTCATATAATTTTAATAATATTATTAAACATACTATTAATTTATATATGAGTTTAAGAATGTGAATTGATTTGTATAGAATCTTTATATGAATTTAATAATGCGAATTGATTTTCTTTAATAATACTAATTTTTATTTAATAATAATAATAATTTATACATAAATTTAATGATTATGATTAATATTTACATAAATCAATTTTGAAATATTAAATTTTAAGAAAGGTAAAGAATTGCTTTATTTATTTTATAATTTTTGTTTGTGTTACAAAATATTTAAGATACATATTTATAAATCATCATAATTTTGATGTGTTAAAAACTTAAGAATATCAATATTATAACAAATATTTTAAAATTATCATAAAATATAATTTAAAAGAAATTATTTTTCTTTCTTTATATGAAGATTGATTTTTATTTTAACAATATGATTTTATTATTTAAGTTAATCTAAATATAAAAATACGTTTGAATTTTTAAATTAAAGTAATCATTTTTTTATATTTTATTTTAGCAATACAGATTTTATTCTTTATGTTAATTCAAATATAAAAATACTTTTGATTTTTTATTTTTAAATTAAAGTTGATCACCTTTTTGTATTATTATAATTTTCTTTAGTAGTTTATTTATTCTAAGTTTTGGACTTTGACTAGTTTATTTATTTTAAGTTTTGGACTTTGGCTGAAATCTTATAATTTTTTTTTAGTAAAATCTAAATTTATAAGTATTTAAATTGTGTTTTTGTTGTTTTTTAAATATATAAATGGATTCAAGTCTTCAAATACCCCTGTGATACTCATGTTATGCAATTTGCACAACTAATATATATAACTTTAAGATTTACAAACCTAAAAGTATACCCCAAACAACAAAAAATTTAAAATGTTTAGACTACTCCATCTTTTAATTTTTTATCACATCATAATTTATCCTTAAATTTTTAAGTTTAGGTATAATATTATTTTTTAATATTATCTTTATATATTTATGAAATCTCTGTATATCTATTTATATTTTAGAATTTGGGATGGATTAGCATCTATATTTTTCTTAGATTGCATGAGGATGAGATAAATGCACTGTCCACATTGACTTTAAAAAGTAAAAATAATTAAAAAATAACAAATAGCTAATGCATGGATAAGTGGTAATTAATGCATGAATAACTCTTAGTTCATGAATGGATAAGAAGCTTCCTAGTAAACAACAAGTTTATCAACCTTAGCCTTTGCTGGAATATTGGAAGGGGTTCTCAGGTGTTTATGGGGTTGAACCTGATTGCTGGATTGGGGACAGAATTCCGGCTGCTGAATGAGCTTATCCTGGCTCTGCATGCTCGCAATGTTTATGTTTTAAAGCAGGCTGTTGTTACTCTGGGGAGTTGTACTCAGTGGCGGACTGCAAAGGATTTGAACCTGGGGACGCACTTGCATAGTGTTTGGAATGAGTATACCAGTAGATTGTTGCATGCAGGAATTACTCTTTCTTTGGAGGAAGATGTTATCAGTTGGGGTATTAATAACGCCACTAGTATGGTAATTGCGCAACTGGCCTATTCAGTTTTGATGGAGGTTGAGGCTGACGAAGCCCGGAGGAGAATGCATTCTATGTTTTGGCAGGTTAAATGCCCTATAAAAATACGTTCTTTCATGTGGTTGGTCCTCCATGATAAAATCTTGACGTGGAATAATCTCACTAAACGTGGCTTTAGTGGTTCGGATTGCTGTATGATGTGTTTCAAGGCAGGTGAGAATGTTAACCATCTTTTCGGTCAATGTTCGTTGTTCAGGAAACTTTGGGCTTCTCTTGAATCCATTTACAACTTCCATTTCTCTTGGAAGGGTGCTTCCTTCGGAGATAACTACAGGCATTGGATTGAGAATAAGGTATATGATCCAGCTCTCCTGTTCTATACTATTTGGGAATTTTGGAGAATTAGGAATCGCTGCATATTCCAGGGGGGAAGCCGTCTATTTCTCAGACCTGTGCAAAGATCACTGGTTGCTTACATCCGACCTGCATCATTCCGCCGGTGAAGATGAGAATGGTCCTCCCACATTCTGAGGAGGATGTGAGCTTTCCTATAGGCTACTTCGATGGCGCTGCTAAGAAGGACTAGTGTGGGGTTGGCATGGTGTTAAAACTTTCCCATAACCACATTTTTCAGATTCAGTTGGGGGCTGGCAAAGAAACCAATACCAGATCAGAGCTTGTCTCTCTTTGGGGACTTCTCTATTTTGCCAGGTTTAAGGGTATCACTTCACTTCGGGTCTTTGGGGACTCCTAAGTGATTATTTTATGGGAAAAAGGCGAGCAGTGCCTTCGCTCGGTGGAACTGGATGGTTGGATCAAGCGTGTCCGTACTCTTATCACTAGGTTCATTTCTGTTTCATTTGGACACATCTATCGGGAGAACAACTCGGTCGCTGATTCCCTTTCTAAGCTGGCTTTGGGCGTCATGGATGGCCGCATGCGTATCAATGAGTTCAAGGATGGAATACCTTGCAGCTCCACTTCCCTACTGTTTGCTTGATATAGGGATTGGTTTTTATTTTTGTACGGACTCGGACCATTTGTTTCTTTTGGGTGGTGACTGTGCTTAAACACTATGCTCTGTGCTCTGTTTTGCTTATATCTGGTTATGACCATTGGATATAATGTGTATCAAAATGTTTTGTTATCAGCTCTTGAACTTTAGGCAACTCGCCTATATTGTACACCTCTGATGCAGCTTTGTAACTTAATAAAAGTTCGCCTTTTTTCTGTGTGAAAAAAAATTAGTCAATAAATATATATGTGTATAATCAAATTTGCCAGCCTCAGAAGTACTGACCTGCTAGTAACTTGCCAGAATGGACGGGAGGGGCATCTTGGATTACTTCCATGCTGTCAGACGTTTGTGTGGCAATGTAGATATGTACGTATTTCTTCCATGTGGCCTGGAAGATTCTTCGTTCTTAAGCAAACTTGAACTCTGGGAAATTGGGAATGCTGCAAAGAAGATGACAGCCTAGCCTGATGGGCAGTCTGCAGACGATATAGATAGACGCGTTCCTTGTCTGTCGATATAGAACAAAAAACAAATCCAACTGTTACGTCCAACCTGGCCATTGAGTGTCAATCGAAACAGACAGCTATAATACGGTTAAAAACGTCCAAACTCTGTCAGTGTTTCATTGTTGTTTCTCTTTCAAGCTGCTGCTGCTCCGAAGTCATGGTGGCCTTTTTTAATTGGGTATGCTTCTGTTTTGTCTTTCCAGCGATTAAATTATATACATGAATTTGTGAGTCCGAAAACTTGTTCCAAATACCCAGCTATCCACAGCTTAACATAACCATGAATTTGTGAATCTTTTTATTTTCCCGAAGTAGGTTAAACTTCACTGAAAATGTCATCCAAGCACGGCCACCTTGCTGAAAAGCTTATTCAAGGATTGGAAACCATACAAACTCTCCTACCAAGAGAGTAGGACTCATGTTTGTTTCTCAGACGGGACAGCTGCAGCAAAACAGATGTAGTAACATATTGAGCCATATAAAAAACTAAATATAATTGGAAACTCATAAATTGATAAATAGATATATAAGTTAATAAAGGATTAATAAATTATAAGAAACTAGTGTGGAGTGATTTTGGAATTCGAAATATATATATACGAACGATTATTTTATTTATTTATTTTGTATAAAATATCATTTAATAAAATATATATTTTTATTAGATTTTGTTATGTTTAAATTGAAAATGATGGTTTTTTAGTAGTATCCTTGTAGTTGAACATATAAGAGAATTGAAAGGTTTAGAGAAAAGGCATTCTATATTTTAATAAGGTTTATATATATATATTATTTTATTATTAAATTTATGTGTTGTTGTTGGTATATTATCGAAATTACATAAATTATTTTTTTAATTTTATATTTAAAAATTTATTAATATTACTAAATTTTAAAATACATTAATAAATTAATATCATAAAAATAAATAAATAATTTTTAAAATTATAAAGAAAAACAACATTATTAAGAATGTAGATACAATACACAAATATAAACATAAATATAAGATTAAAAATAAAAACAAAACATTGAAAAAAATTGTTCAAGAAAAATACACACACAGAGATAGATATATATATATATATATATATACACACACACAGAAATGGTTAAGAGCTTTTATATATATAAAAAAAGAACAAAGATTACATAGTTACGGAGACAGGCTGATCCCAAGAGAGGACTACGTCCATGACTCCTTGATCATCTATAGCCAGTCTTAACTTATCCTGATACTTCCTATTCTATGGAGATTGAATCTTCTAACATACTGCCCAAGAAGGAAATGGGCTACATTTACTGCTAACAAGACCAAAATTGTTGCTGTCCTACTTCTAACATACAACTCGATACAATCCAGAGATTAACGATATGAAGTTTGTTGGCTTCTTGTTTTTCTTGGAGAGGTTAAACTTTCTTTTGGCTTCAAAGGGGGTGAAGCTCCTCTTTTCTTTTTGCCGACTTTGATCCAATATGACGGCTCGACAAAGGCTTCGAGAATTACTTCATTTTTAGGTGCATCCTGTGGGGTTAGACTTTTTGGGTCCATCAGTTGGATAGCACTATCTCGTGGAGCTACTGGTGGATATTTGACGTTGGCGGGGATCGTGCGGGGATCCTTTTTTCCTCTAGAGTGTCCTATGTTTTAGCCTGAGAAGATTCCTTAGCTTGTGATGGAGCCTCTTCGGATAGATCTTCATTTTTGCTTACTGTATAGTGCTTGGAGTTTGCTACTATATAAAGCTTGGGGTTTGCTCCATCCCACCAAGTGGATTTGCGATGGAGCTTTTTCGATTTGGGGATCTGCGAGGCTTTTGGGCAATCTTTTACAAGATGTCCGATTGCGAATCAAGATCTACATCTGAACATCACATTTTCATAGTCTAGCTTTTGCACCCACACATAATCCTTGCTGGTCAAATGGATCTCAGCAAGAAATCCAATGTTAAAGTCCATTTCCACACAGATGCGAGCAAAGGTAGTTTTGATGTAGTCCTTTGTTTCTGGACTTCGATCGTAGAAGGAGCCCAACGCATTGCCAATAGCTTCAAGCGAGGCCGAGTTCCAAAGATGCAAGGGCAAGTTTGGAAGCCGAACCCAAATTGGAGCAGATGAGATCTGGTTAGTAGTTGGGTCAAACAAAGGGCTCCAGGATTTCATAAAGAGCCCCGAACTTCCCCCAAAACCACGGACCAGAGTCAAGAATGATCTGTTTGTCCTTAAGTGAATCGAAATCCACAACAACAAAAACCCCTAGCAAAGGGGTAAATAGAAATTTCCTCAAAAACAAGGGGCTTCCATACCTCAGAGATCCACTTATGGAGAGCAACCAGGCGAGGCCATAACCCATTGAAGCGACACACCAAAGCCGACTCTTTGAAATTCCTTGCTTCAATCAAAGATTCTTCTCCACCGCAATAGATGGCGCAGGTATTTCCTGAACAAACAAGGGAGGCTGGCCGTATGCTGCATTTCCCCCATTGGAGAGCGAGACTGGGATCGAAACCCCGGTTGGAGATGAAGAGGCGCGGACTGTCGAGGCATAGCTGGTCGTCATTCTGAACAGGTTGACGCAGGGGGCGAAGCCGGGAAGGCTCGCGGCGGCTGGCCAAACCCTACTGAATCAGCGTGACAGAGAACGGAGCCCGTGGCAGGCTCGCGGCGGCAGGTCGAACCCTAGCTGCTTCAGCGAGTGCTCCGAGCGATCGATAACAATATTAGAACGGAAACGTTGGCTATATATATATATATATAATTTAAAGAGAATTTTGAAAATAAGTTCAATGATTTAAATAATCATCATAAATGTGTTATTATTAATATATTATGAATCAAAGTTAAAAACAATAATTTTTTTTTACTTTTGAATTAATTAAATATTTGAGATATAAATAGTTTTCATTATTTGAGATAAATCATGATATAAGTGTAAATGAAGAGAGGAATATCTATATTTAATATTATATTTGAATATTTGGATTTTATATGGACCTCTCATTTTATTTATCTATAAATTTATTTATTAAGTATATATGTTAAATTGTTTCTTATATAGATAGATAGATAGATAAATAGTTTTTCTTAAGAGTAATATGAAAATATTTTCATTATATTGAACAATAGAGCACCTCATAAGAAAACGGGCCAAAGTGGCGAGATTGCTTAGTTTTAGAGGGTTGACCTTATGATTTTGTATCGTTGTTGGAGTGGACAAATAAACAACTCCTTTCCCTCTACCCTAATGATGATGATGGTTTGGGTCGTGGAGATTTTGGGAGATAAATATTGTGTTGTTGGCATAGAATTTGAAGACCATGCTAAAGAGGACATGCATGAAACCTCAAGTGCAACTACCAAGTTTAATCATCCTCATGGGTGACCATGCAAGGACATAGATAAGGATGGGTTATCAATTCTTCTCCTAAACCCAAGCATATGAAATTTGAAGGCTCGGAAAGCAATCCAAAATAAAAACATGTCCATGTGTGATGATAAATAAACGTGTCAATTTATGTCCATAAGAGTGACAACGGTCATAAAATGGGTGATTCAAGGGCATTGTTAAGCCCTAGATATTGTGATATTACATTTATATTATTATATTAGTATTGTCTTTATTGGTTGGCTAGAACTTTAGTTGTAATTGTGCAATTTGTCTCCTGTGTATACCAAGGAGACCTAATTTTAGGATCATCTCATCTTATCTTGGCCTTTGATACATTGTATAAGGAGGTTTACCCCATGAAGAGGCTTCGTAATGATCTCTTTATTTTGTTCTCAAAGGCATGGGGTTACTCTTTCTTTCTATTTTTATGTTATTTTGGGAATTTGGTGCACAAAATTTGGTATGACATCCATTTTCACTATAAATTTTTATGGGGGTCGTTTTAGACCACGAAATTTATAGGAGCCTCAAAAGACATAGAAAAGTACATGTGGTTAAAATTCCAGGTCTTGGTTCATTATAAGTTCAAAGTTATAGTATATGTAAGTTAGGGTTTTTGACTAGTACAAAAATTAGTCTCGAACAGGTGTTTTGGGTAAAATTGTTATATTGAAGTTGGAGAGATCCAAATTGAGTGCCTCCTATTGCATCCGGGAAAAAAAATATGGACCGTAGTCTTTATGGTAAAATTTTAAGACCTAGAACAAGAAAATCAACTATTCAAGTTCTCTCTCCTGAAAGGGACAAAAATAACTAGTTTTGGGAAAGTTACCATAATTCTTTCTTGGCACATTAGAATTGGATCAAACTTTAAGAATTGCAGAGAAGACATACTAGGATACTACAAGATGAAAATACAGACTCAGAGGGGTTGAAATCTCAGAGATAATTCAGGAGCAAGTGTTGGGAATGTTATATTCTTTTCATGTACATCGACTGGCAAAGTCAAAAGTCGACTGGTATAGGTCGTCTAGCGTTGGAGGCGACGGATGTTGGAAGTCAGGTTGGTTGACCAACTTGAATAGTTGTTTGGTAGAAGGGAAATGAATGTTCAATGGGAAGTTGACTGAACGACCAGAAATCTCAATGGGTAATCGACCAAAGTTGACCCAATCAAGTCGACTATAACAGAATAACCAAAAGTGGTTAGGAAGTTATGGATTGTCATTAATGAGCAGTTGGTTGTATTGTATGTATAAATAAGATGCAATGGCTATGCATGATGTACAGAACTATGAGAAGTAGTGTGTAGCATGATCATGTAATGAAGTATGATTTGTGGTCGACCAAGTCACGGTTGTAAACACCTATGTTTTGAGTGTTTGATTAATAGATGAGTGAAAGCTCCCTAGTTTGTTGGTTTTATCCAAGAGAGGGGTTTCCAGGGTAATTTATAGGTAATGTGTTAATTTGTTGTGTGCCATTGTCTTATGTATAGTTGTGTTTAACTCTATAAATAAGTGTGCAAAAATATTGTAATCGGTATTAAGACCCAACAGTTGGTATCAGAGTTGTATTTGGCTATAGGGAGATGCATTTGTTGCTGGGGGTTTGGCTTGATCCTGGATCTGGGGAATACTTGTCATAGTGGGATATTTTTGGAAGCATTGATTTATAGTTAGAATGGTTAACATGTCGATGATAGAAATTGAAAAGTTTAATTGAAGAAATTTTGAGCTTTGGAAGCTTAAGATGGAGGATATCCTTGTTGATCGAGAATAGTGGATTGCAGATGACCCAATAACGACTCTGGAACGTGTGTTGAGGAAGACTAGTAAAAGATCAATATAAAGGCAAGGAGTACGATCTGAATTTGCTTAGCATATTTTGTATTGTTGAATGCCTCAGAAGAACACACTACAAAGAAGCTATGGGAAAAGTTGAGGAGCTTGTACCAATCAAAATATCCGGTTAACAAGTTGTTTCTTTGGAAGAAGCTATATATTCTAAGGATGGATGAAGGTGACTCGGTTACAAAGCACTTGAATGCGTTCAACACTATTATCAGTAAGTTATTGTTCGTGTATATTAAAATCACCAAGGAGGATTTAAATGCATAAGTTTGTTGTGTTCCTTTCCAAATTATTGGGATAGCCTAGCCATAGCTATAGGAAGCAACAACACCACATTGAAGATGAGACAAAAGAACATGGAAGGTATGACCCATGACATCCTATCATAGGAAAAGAGAAAACCTCCAGGAGAAGATTGAAGTCGAGGGGTAGATCTAAGACCAGATCCCCTGGTCTAACAATGAAAACCTATCCGCGATGCAGTAAAGTCGAGAAATATAAAAAGAACTACAAGCTGACGGAAGTCAAGAAAGAGAAATGTCCTGAAGAAGGTCAATCGAATAATGGTAAGTCTTCACAAGAAGAGAAAGGTGATGTGTATGTGGCCTCCTCAAGTACACAGTCGGATAGTGACTCTTGGTTGATCAACTTTGATGCGTCATATCATATGACACCTCACAGAGAATGGTTCTGCGAGTATGAGAAGATCAATGGTGGTGATTTCCTACTCGGAGATGACTCAGCAACCAAGATAGTCGGGTGAGGCAAAGTTCGACTGAAACTAAAAGATGAAAGAATAGGAATACTTCAAGGAGTACTGCATATCCTAGGTTTGGCTCAAAACCTAATCTCGATATGTAAGATGGGGAATGCAAGAGTGTAGTCTGTATTTGAGAAATCCTTACATGCAAGATGTTTCCAGGAGTGATGGTGCTTATGAGAGGAGTATGGACTGGAACCTTGTACAAACTATTGGGAAGAACAAACATCGATGAAATTGCTAATGTGGTATGTCCTGAGTCCGACATGATATATTCTTGTCTAGTCGACTCAACTATGTTGTGGCATCAATGGATGGGACATATAGATGAGAAAGGTCTTCATGCTATGCAAAGTAAAGGTATGGTCGAAGGTCTCCCTAATTTCTATGAAGAAGTTGACTTCTGTGAACATTGTATTTATGGTAACAGAGTTGTGTAAGGTTCTCATCTAGTGCTACTAGAGCTAAGGAAATACTGGAGTTAATACATAGTGATGTGTTTGGACATATGTTGGTCCCTTCACTAGGAGGATCTCGGTATTATGTTTTTTTCATAGATGATTTCTCCATAATGAAATAGTTATATTTTCTGAGGAATAAACCATAGGTTCTTGGAATGTTTCAAGAGTTCAAAGCTCTTATGGAGAATCAGACTAATAAAAATATCAAGGTGTTGAGAACTGACAATGTAGGAGATTTTTGTGGAAAATCATTCGATCGGTTCTGTAGGCAACACGGTATAGCTCGAAAAAATAAAAATCCATACATGCCTCAACAGAATGGAGTTGCTGAAAGAATGAAAAGAACATTGATGGAGAAAGCGAGGAGCATTCTCAATGGTGCAAGAATCACACAAGAATTCTAGGCAGAAGCAATCGAGATGACATGTTACATGGTGAATAGGTCGTCATCGATGGCTCTGGTCAACAAGAATCCATATGGGGCACGGGCTAGTAAGAATCCCTCTCTTACACATCTCAAAGTGTTTGGGTGTGAAGCCTTTATGCATTTCCCAAAGGAGAAAAGAACTAAAATCGACAACAAGTTGGAGACGTGCATCTTCATTGGGTATAAGGATGGAGTGAAAGGGTATAAGTTGTGGAGCCTAGTGAAGAGGAAGGTAGTTTATAGTAGAGATGTGATCTTCAAGGAGGTCAGGAGAACTTCCAAGAATGAAGAGGACAAAAGAGAAAAGCAAGAGTTTGAAATGAATGATGAAAGTCTGGATTTAGGAAAGACGACTGAATCCGATGAAGAGGTGGAACAATAGAGTCCACATGACAGGAGATATGGTCGAGGAAGGAAACAACAAAAAAGATACAATCCGCTGACTTTCACTCGATTTTTGCGTTATCTTCCATGAAGATGATCCCAAGTCATAAAGGAAGCAATCGACTTGACAGAGGGAAAACTATGGAAATGGGCCATGGAAGAAGAAATGGAATCCTTGAAAAAGAATGAAACATGGAATCTAGTTGTGTTACCAAATGGAAGGAAACCCATTGGTAGTAAGTGGGTATTCAAGAAAAAGTTGAATGCAGCAGTTCAATTTGAGAAGTACAAGGCTCGACTGGTATCAAAAGGATATTCCCAAGTCGAGGGAGTCGACTTTGGCGATATTTTATCGCCTGTTGCCAAGCTAACTTCCATAAGGGTACTAATGTCTTTAGCTGCAGGATTTGATCTTGAGATAGAATAGATGGATGTAAAGACAATGTTTCTTCAAGGTGATCCCGAAGAAGAAATCTATATTAAGTAGCCTAAAGGTTTTACAGTGGATGGAGAAAAAGAATTGGTTTGTAAGCTCAAGAAGTCTCTCTATGGTTTAAAACAATCGCCCAGGATGTGATATCATAAGTTTGACATGTATATCCAACATCTAGGGTTTGCAAAAAGTCATTTTAATCATTGTGTGTATAAGAAGAAAGTCAGTGGTAATTTTGTATATGTAGATTTGTATGTCGATGACATTGTGTTGGTAAAAAATAACATGGATCTGATAAAGGTGGTGAAACTGTTGTTATCCTACAAGTTCAACATGAAGGATCTCGAAGCAACAAATTTCATTCTTGGAATGGAATATAGAGAGATCGAGCAAGTAGAAGACTCTGGTTAAGTCAAAGAAAAAATGTTGAGATAGTTTTGAAACATTTCAACATGTAGGAGAGTCGATCGATCAAGGTCCCTATTCATGTGGGAGGCAAGCTATATGTTGAACAGAGTCCTAAGGCATAGGAAGAAAAATAGTACATGTTACATGTCCCTTATTCTAGTGTTACAGGTAGTCTAATGTATGTTATGGTACATACATGACCATATATTTTCTATGCAGTGGGATTATTGAGCATGTACATGTCAACATATTGAAAAGAGCATTGGATCACAGTCAAGAGAGTATTCATGTATCCACGTGGTACAAAAGATTATGCAATTGTAAGGAAGTTGTTTGGTTGCAAATGTTGTGTTCAGATGTTGGGTTTAGATAGCATGTTGTTAGGTTGGATTGTGACATTCATAATGCAATCTTCCTGGCAAAGACCTTAGCATATAATTCAAAGATGAAACACATTGATGTTCAATACTATTTTGTGAGGGAGATGGTGGATAACCAAAAAATGTTACTGGAAAAGTTAGATACAATGAAGAATGTTGAAGACCCATTGACCAAGTCAGTAAGCACAATTTTTTTTTCCTGGTGCATGGAAACAATGGGCTTGTTAGCCCTGCTGAAGTGCACTGAAGTTCGGAATCTCCTATTTATGCAAAGAAGAAAACAAGTGGGAGAATGTTGGAAATGTTATGTTTTTTGCATGTACATGGAATGGCAAAGTCAATAGTCGATTGGTATAGGTCGACTGGAGTCAGAGGAAATATGGTTGGTCAACCAATCAGAATAGTTGTTTGGTTGAAGGAAAACAACTAGTCGATGGGAATTTTATGGAACAACTGGAAATATCAATGAGCAATCAACCAAAGTTGACCCAGTCAAGTTGATTGTAACAGAATAATCGAAATTGGTTAGGAAGTTATGGATTGCCATTAATGAGAAGTTGGTTGTAATGCATCTATAAATAAGAAGTAATGGATATGCATGATGTACATAACTATGATAAGTAGTGTGTAGCATGATCATGTAATGAAGTGTGATTTGTGGTCGAGCAAGTCACGGTTGTAAACAACTGTGTTTTGATTCTTTGATTAATAAATGAGTGAAAGCTCCATGGTTTGTTGGTTTTCTCTAACATAGGGGTTTTTAGGTAATTTATGTGTAATGTGTTAATGTTTTGTGTGCCATTGTCTTGTGTATAATTGTATTTATCTCTATAAATTAGTTTGCAAACCTGTTGTAATCGATATTAAGACCCAACAGCAAGGTAGACTAGCAATACGACCTACATACTAGAGTTTTTAAAGGTATGTTAACTTGAATCTTGCATAAATTTTGATTGAAATATTTGTTTTGGATGATTCAAAAGGTGTGATAAAGAGGAAATAGAGAATAATTCTAGTAAATTTCAGTGGTATCAAATGGTGAGAGGTATAGAAACAATTACTAGACATGTTAAACCTATTGAAGGCTCATCCATGATACAAGATGAGTATGACAATGTGGGATTTGGGGTGTCCAAGCTTACCATAGGAGTAGAGAACATGGAAACTACAATGATAAGAAAGGTGGGCATCCTGAATATGGTAAATAAGGATGAATTCCAAACATTCAAAAGATATCAAAAATAACCTTGAAAACATGAGGGGGTAACTTTTGAAGGATATAAGTGACCTACTTAACCAAAAGTCAAATACTCAAGAAGGGGATAAGGAGAAAAATATGATGAAGTCATGGTCACATCAAGGGAGAACTCTATCATACTGAAAGAACATGAGCCTTAAGTACCAAAATCCTAATTACTCATTACTCCAAGATCCATATAACTTGTGGGTTTAACTTGGAACCAATGAACTACTTCATTCCCAAGATTGATATGAGAAATTTTGATGGCAATGATCCAATAACATGGATATTTTAGATGGAGCAATTATTTGATCTACACCCAGTGCCAAATTTACAAAATGTAACTATTGCATCCTTGTATTTAGAATTTGATAATTTGTATGGCACCAATGGCTTTGTGACCATAAAAAGGACTATATTGTCTATTGGTCTATATTTACGAATGAATTGAAAGCAAATTATGGGGACATTAAGAGAAAAACCTTCTTTAGCCAACCAATAAATCTTAAACAAAAAGGTCCATTTACATAGCACACTAAGTAGTTTCAGAAGTTGAATCTTAGAGCAAAGAACATTCCAAAGAATAATTTGTTGGATCTCTTTATGAGAAATTTAAAGGTGAACATTGAACATGAGGTACATTTCTTTGAACCTAAATCATTGGAAAATGCTTTTAGTTTGGAAAGGAAAGTTGAAATTAAAAATATGGCTACTAGAAGTACTGCTACTAACACCTATAGAGAGGGAAATGTTTCCTCCTCCAAACTCACTCGGCCTACAAGGTTGACGCATCAGCAAATGGAGGAAAGCCTAGAGCAATGGGACTATGTTTCAATTGTGATAGCAAGTATAGTAGGAGGTATAAGTGCAATGAGAAGAAATTACTCTACATAGATTGTGAAGAGGAAAAAGATCCAAAACTAGAATATCGAGAGGTAGATCTAGAAGATACTACTCCAACCATACATTACCACGCATTCACCGACATTATCCCTCATCAAACTCCCTATATTATCCCCAATTTTGACTTGGAATGTATTTAATCAAAATTATGAAAATGATGTAAATATGTTAGTATGGATTCCCAGTGCGGAGGTCAAGGTCAAGGCCCGACTAGTGAATGGCTAGGCATGTATGATGTATATATATTTATTTGGGCCATATGGTTGTCTTGTCATGCTAACTCAAAATATATGTAAATATTCTGTTTCATAATTAATAAAATGGTCCAAGATGGCTATGTAAAGAGTGCTAGAGGGGCTATGATTCCACCAGAGGGGAAGAGGAATGGGGGCATATGGGAGACTAAATCCTTTGCTGCCAAGTGTTAACCTTAGAACTCATACAAATTCTGTTGTGTGCTTTAAGTGATCCAATTACCTTCTTTTGACTATTGAATCCAATGGGAAAATTCACCTCATGCATTTATTGAAGCATGCACTTTTGTAACAGTTATGTTAGTCGTCAGTCCTTTCTTCTATGTTCAAAAGCTATGTTAGTTTTATTTTCACCATCTTCTCATATCACTTAGAGTCAACACTCATTTTTTTTATTCTCTCATGTAGATCTACACTACGTAGAGCTCCCCATTGATGTTCATGACCATTACCAGATTGTGTAATATAACCCATAAATTCAAATTTAGAGACGTGACTGCATATTTGAAGGGAAATATAGATGGTTGTAGGTGAGCAAAGAGGTTGGGAAATCTAGGAACCCTTACCCATTAAGTTATGCTACTTTTGCATGCTTGAGAATCCAAGAATTGAAGCTATAGATGGTTCTCTAATAGCACATATCAGATTGGTCTCCTTTTATGCACACACTAGAAGCACCTAGAAACATGGATCTCCCAAGAGAACCGTGGATCAGTGAAGGTGATCCCTGAGCCCATAACGGTGTTGTGTGGGGCAAGTATTGTTGGAGCCAAGGTTGTGATGGTTGAGTGAGATCCCGATAGAGCTCTGTATGAGCATTTGGCTAAGCATGGAGAGCAGAACGGGTTGTCCATTGAGATAAGCATGCCAGATTTTTCCTTCACCCTAGTGGCCGCATAGCCTGGCTTGGAGGTGGCCTCTTAGCAGAAACAATATATGTTGGATAGAGTTCATACGATTGGGTGGAAAACCACTCTTACACAACTAATTGCTTGGATCTTCTTTGTTTAAAGATAAGTATTATCTTGTATCTGAATATGCAATGTTTATAATTGATTCGTGTGATGATTATGCTTGTATATGCATGATATGTGTGTGTGGATCAAGTTTATTTTCGCTATATATTTGTATTATGCATTTGCACACGCATTTTAAATGTTATGAATTCATAACATGGATATGGGGCGAAATTGGTGAAGAGGAAGAAGCAGGAGAAGAGGTGCACTCTGTTGAGACTATGGTTAAGTATGAGAAAGGAACCTCAAAGATGGAGGAGAAAGATGAGTTTAGGAAATTCATGAAGCCATTTTTTTAGGACATGAAAATGAATATAATGCAAGGGTTTGAATTGATGGCTAGTCAAATTGGAAGCAAATTGGAAATACGAGGCAGCAGTAGTTCCCCTTTCGAGGAAATGAAGGCATTTGCTGGAAGCATTTTCTCAAAGACAAGGCCTCACAATCGACCCAATGAATTCCAAAGCTCAACAAGATCTACCACACCCAAGTTTCTTGAGTCCAAAGAGGATCTTCACACCCAATATGGAATGCAAGAAGTTCTAGCAGAATGGAAGCAGTTGAGTGAAGATTGTAGGAGGACCTTACCATTTGATCAATTCTTTATTGTCTCAAACAAGCTCAAAACGAGGGGAGGCAACAAAACTCCTTTCCGAAACAAAGAATTGAATTATTCCATCGATAAAATGCCCCTTCCTACCTTTTATGGCTCATCTCAAAGTTCTGCAAATACTTGGGTACAAAAGTTAGATGTCTATTTTTAGCTGAATCCAATGGTTTAAGAGGATGCTTTAAAAATGGTTATTTTGCATCTTGAGGGAGAAGCAAATGATTGGTGGTTCCATGGAATTAAAACCTTGGGATCAGATCACATCATATGAATAGTTTTTTAACAGGTTAGTGGAAATATTTGATAAAAAAGACCCTGAAATTCCTTTCAACGAACTAGCACAGTTGAAGCAAACTGGAACCCCTGAGGAGTACATGTTGTAATTCCAAAAACTATCAGTTAGGGTGGCTGATGTATCTATGGTTCGATTGGTATTGCTCTTTACTAAAGTATTGGTTGAACCTTTGAAAGGTTTAGTTAAATATCACAAACCTACCTCACTAAAATATGCCATGAACTTGGCAAGAGACCATGGAAAATGTGCTACCCAAGACAAAGTATCCTCTGAAGCCAAATTTTCCTTCCAAGTTCATATTTGACAAGAGACCATGGAAAAAAGATTCATTTGGGAAGGACAATAAAGAGGGACCAAACAAGGAATAACTCAGAAGAAAGAAACTATGTTACACATGTTTTCAACCATGGGTACCAGGACATAAATGTGCTAAGGGGAAAGCACAATTTATTGAAGTATTTTCTGATGATGAAGGGGACATGGAGGAAGAAGAAGAACTTTTAGGCTAAGAAGAGGGATATTACACAGCATAAGAAGATCATCCATCACCCGAAAAAGGGAGAATGGCAGTGCTTTCAGGAGTGCCTCATTTTCACACCATCTGATGCAAGGGAGTGGTACAAGGGAAGAGAGTTTCAGTATTGGTAGATGGAGGAGAAACTCATAACTTCATTGATGCAACCTTGGTGGAGAGAGTAAAGTTACCTACTGAATCATTCAAAGGGTTCACAGTCATCATTCCAGGTAACAATTCTATGGAATGCAACACATGGATTCCAAAGCTACAACTTACCATAGGAAATTACACATTTTTCGATAGCTTCTATGTGGTGGATGTTGTTGATACAAATGTGGTTTTGGGAGTACAATGGTTGTACTCTATAGGAGAACTTACAGTGAAATACCAAATACCTAAAATGAAGTTCAAGTATTTGGAAAGAAAACAAAGGGTAGTGAGAGGAATGCACACCTATCTGAACCAAGTGGTGTCTTCCCACAGTATGAGGTCCATATTGAGACATGGAGACATTGAATGGGCTGCAGAATGTTTCATCACTTACCCCAAAACAAACATAAATATTGCAGAACACCCAAGGGAGATAAGACAGGTACTACACAAGTATGAAAGGGTTTTTGGAGAGCTTCCCCCTGGAAGGCCACCTGACAGAGGAGTTGAGCATACCATTGTTTTGGAGGTGGGTACTTCACCTATCCAAATACCCCCATATAGACACCCAAAAAGGTTCAGAGATGAGATTGATAAGGCTATTCAAGAACTCTTGGAATTGGGGCTCATTAGACCAAGCTCAAGTCCCTATGCTTCTTCAGTTGTCTTGGTGAAGAAAAAGGATGGAACCTTGAGGATGTGCATTGATTTTAGAGCTTCAAACAAGAAGACAATAAAGAATAGATATCCCATCCCTCGGATAGATGAGCTCATGGATGAGATATTTGGAGCAAAGTTATTTTCCAAAATTGATCTTACATATGGTTACCATCAGATTCGAATGAAGGAGGAGGATGTGCAAAAAATTGTTTCAGATGTCACTATGGTCATTTCGAATTTCTTGTCATGCCTTTTGGTTTGACCAATGCTCCGGCAACCTTCCAATCATGCATGAACAAAATCTTTTGCAAGCAGCTTCGTAATTTTGTTTTGGTTTTCTTTGATGATATTTTAATCTACAGTAAGACATGGGAGGAACATTTGCACCATTTAGAAGTTGTATTGAAAATCTTGCATGAACAAGCTTTGTTTGCTAAGTTGTCCAAGTGTGAGTTTGGGTTGACAGAAATTTTGTATCTTGGGCACATCATTGGGCAAGATGGGGTAAAGGTGCACTTGAAAAAATAAAGGCTATTCTTGAATGGCCATCACCCAAGAAAATCACTGAATTGAGAGGCTTTATTGGGATATGCACTTACTATAGGAAGTTTGTGAAGGGGTTTTCCAATCTAACTGCTCCCCTTACTGATTTGACCAAGAAGGATGCTTTCAAATGGGATGAAGAGGTTGAAAAGGCTTTCCAAATAATGAAACAGGTAATGAGTAGTTGTCCAGTACTTGCATTACCAAATTTTTCTAAACCATTTGTTTTGGAATGTGATGCATCAAGGGAAGGCATAGGGGCGGTCCTAAAGAAAAATCAACACCCCATAGCTTTTGAGAGCAGAAAATTGCAACCACATGAGAGGCTCTGCTCCATATATGACAAGGAAATGTTAGCCATCATGCATGCCTTAGCCAAGTTTAGACAATATCTGGTGGGGAACAAGTTTGTGGTCAAAACTGATCATAACATTTTAAAGCATTTCCTTACACAAAAATATCTCAATGAAAGGCAACAAAAATGGGTAAGTAAGGTTCAAGCTTTTGATTTTGACATTGAATATGTAAAGAGGAATAATAATATTGTGGTAGATGCATTGTCTAGGAGACCTTCATTTTCCCTTATGGACATTTCAAAAGATTGGAAAGATGTGCTAATAGTAGAGTATGCCAAAGATAGGTTTGCTTGTGAATTGTTAGATGGGGTCAAGAGATATGATAGGTACAAGATACTGAATGGCCTAATATACTATAAAGACTAAATATACTTAGTTCATGGTTCAAACTTAAAGCACAAGATCTTGAAGGAAGCTCATGATTCCCCTTTAGCAGGCCATCCTGGTTTCTTTAAAACATATAGGAATTTAAGACAAAGGTTATCTTGGAAGGGTTGAAGGAAGATGTTTTAAAGTATGTGAATGAATTCAAGATATGTCAGCAAAACAAAGTTGAACACACCCATCCTGCTGGTCTCTTACAACCATTCCATATTCCAAAACAAAAGTGGGAAACCATCTCCATGGATTTCATCACAGGTTTACCCAAGGATTTTAATAAGGATTGTATTTATGTTGTGATGGATAGACTCACCAAATTTGCTCATTTATTTTCTATTACATCATCTTTTACTGCTGCACAAGTAGCTGAACTATTCTTTAGAGATATTTTCAAATTGCATGTACTTCCCAAAAACATTGTGAGTGACAGGGATAGCAGATTTATGAGTGCTTTTTGGAAGGAACTCTTCAAATTGGTGGGAAATCAATTGACTCCTAGCACAAGATATCATCCTCAAACTGATGGCCAAACAAAAAGGGTGAACCAATGGTTTGAGGGGTACTTGAGAAACTATGTTGGTGAGCAGCAAAAAACATGGGTTAAATGGCTACATTTGGGTGAGTTTTTCTACATTACTACTTTCCATATGTCCATTGGCATGTCTCATTTCAAATAAATTTATGGTTATGAAGAACTCACCTTTGTTGATCACATTTTTGGTGATAGTACAGCTCCAAAAGATAAAGATTGGGTTGAGGAAAGTCAAGATATTTTGAAGCTTTTAAAAGACAATTTGCAGGTTTCCCAAAATCAACAAAAACAGTATGTGGATCAACATAGGAAGGAAATAAATTTTGAAGTGAATGATTTGGTTTATTTGAGTCTGCATCCATATAAGGAAACCACCTTAAAAGGGAAAGGATCAAAAAATCTTAAGCCAAGGTTCTATGGTCCATATAAGATAATTCGAAAGGTTGGGGAGGTAGCTTATGAGATTGACCTTCTGATGGGATCTCCCAACCCCCCGACAGGCTATCAACCAAACTCCAAGGAATCACAATCAAATGGAAACTTCTATTACGAAGTCCATCCAGCACTAGGGAGCAAGAGAGTCATCTCTCCTTCTCCTCCCCTTTCTTTTATAGCCCAAATCTTGTATGACATGTGTCCTCTCACGCAAAAATAAATTTTAATATAATAATTTCTTATCATTTATCCCCATGCAACAAGTGTCACTCTCACATTAGTGTGCACCTAAATCCCTTAATTGTCTCTTTGTTGTCTCCCCATTCAATTTTCTAATCCCTAAATCAGTGGGTGTAGGTGGAGTGGTCTCTACATGAGTATTATTCTAGTTTTCCTCCATAAATTATTAATTGAATATTATTTGCAATTTCAATCTCATGCATAATCATTCTAGCAAGATGGACACACATCTACCCCAATTTCCCCTTTTTTTTTCTCTGAAATCTCATAAAATAAAAATATTCTTTATTCGATTTTCTAAAATTCTATATGCAACTTTAATCATATATGCATAATTATTTTAAATGCAGAAAGTGTGAGTAATAATCTCTTTCCGTCGTTGTCTAGGTACCCTTTCGACGGGTCCTTCCGACAACCTCCTTTTCCTCGTGTGGGGAATACTGTGTAGTGATCGAGGAATCGTTATCGCAATCCCTCGACTACACTTCCTTGGAGACTAAAGGTGTTTGAGGGATAAGGTCCTCCCTATCGCGCACCCCTCAACACATCGTACGCGACCAAATCGTTGTGGCCTCACCCGTACGGCACATGCTTCCCCGAGTGAGCTGAAACGGATTCTGACCCGTGCGTGGAGTGATAATTCAAGGTCGACAGTCCGTCGTCATACCCCTAGGTATTTTTCCCGTTCTTACGACCCCTTTCTTGTTCTATCATGAATCAGTTGGTAAACCGCTTTACCTGTTACTGCACACATACTCAGAGCACACACATCAATAGTACTACTTAAAACCATCATATCATAATTCACTTCATTCATTCACTAATCGTTAAGCAAACATAGATATTTGTCCATTGGGTTCACATCATAATTACCTACATAATTCCATTTCCATATTTCAGCATAAATACGACATTCATCATAAGGGTTCACATCAGCAATATTTCATATTAAAATTCGCAAGTACCTGTAATCGTCATTAAATCAATCATTCATTTGAAACATATTCGTTTATCACACACATCGCTAATCCGTCAATAATTTTATTCTAAATCAACATATATGCAGTCATTTATCTAGGTTTCTTTAGCTAGGTCATTTACCAATGAGTGTCGTCTTGTGGATGGTCATGGCACATTTGAGGGGAATTACACACTTCGAAGGCAACAAAAGAAAGGATTACCAAACATGGACAGCACAAGCTAGGCCAAGGCGGCTACTTGAAGTTACAATCACGAATTGCAATTACCCAAATACCTTAACAATATCATTTGTATCATCTTGCAACTTTTGGGTAATTGCAACCAATAACATAAAAAAATACATACTCTTATGCAATGCAAGGCGACGACTTCAGAACTGAAACCACAAAGCAAGACCTCAAGCTTGGTTACAGTTCCAGATATAAAGTTGTTGTTGAATGGAGGAAGATCTTGGGGCGGATCCCAAGATCTAGTGTGCAAGATAAGGTAAATGAAAATCAATCCCCATTAACCTTTCATCACTTATAAAAAAAAACATTCACGTTTGACATTGTCCATATAAAATTTAAAGTGTTACATCTTGGTTTTAATAAGGGAAGCAGCACTATGAACGAGCCCGTAAGTAGTGAAAAGCAGTGCGCTGATAGTGGATTTCCACCACAAGATGCTTCTCCCATGCAACCCCATAATGGTGCTACGTTGACTGAGCTCCATGACTGTAATATGGATGGAACTTAATCATATACTTGATAATTTCTTAGTTATTGATTTTGTACTTTTTTTTAAAACTTTTACATCTACCATTTTGTCCTTAAAATGTTTGTGGTTTCAATGGCAGAGAATGTTGTAATTGAGGGTCCTACAGCTGAAGAGGAGCATAGGGGAGCGATTGCAATGATGCCAACCAGTGCACCAGGTAAATAATTACATCGTAGGGGTTTTTTTAACATTACTGAACTACTTCATTGATATTTAATAACTGGCCTTATAAATTTAACATTTTTTTTCTAGGCGATGCCCCGTCACAACGGCTTCCACGGCGCGAGTATCATACCAGGCGTACATTGCGTCAGAGGCCGCAAGCAGAAACAATTCTAAAGAGCACCCAGAAAATCAAGATGACATTGAAGATGATGAATTACTTAAGAATTATAGGAAGAAGACAAAGAATGTTTGATGAAGTATGATATTATTATAATTATATAGACAGATGTATTGTACTTGAACATATTTTGGATGATATACCTCATTTACAAAAACTAGTTTTTTTTTACATTTTCCTTTGAATGAATTTGTGCATACTTTTTGTTGCATTCCCTTTGAATGAGTTATTGCATACGTTTTTGTCCTGATTAAGGTAAAATATGAAATATAGATGGTTAGTACTTAATTATGTTAAAAGCAAAAGGAAATCAAACAACTTTTTACCTTATTTTATCTCAACATTCTTGCTTAGCTTTACAATTACATTTTATCAATTTTGTATCTATTTAATGCATATTTTCTAGTAGAATATAGATTGGGTATTGGGGAATTGAGAGATATGTGAGGGGGGGGAGGGACCATACGAGCTTTGGCCTTCACGTGGGTGGCCTTGTTCAGTACAGAATAATTTATTGGAGCCGTTTAATCTTGGAGCAAACCTCCCTCGATCAAACGGAGCAGCACCAAAGTCAATGTTGACTTCGTTGCTGCTCCAGATCGAGGGATTTTTTCTCCAATATTAGATGCCTCCAATAAATCATTCTCGAAACCAAGAGAATCTTATTCACAAGTTTTAGTTAGTTATTTATCTATTAGTTTTTTAGTTTGTTATCATCGAGTAAATCCATGTTTGAATCCAGGATGATGAGGGGCTAGTCCAAAAAGAAGGCTCAAAGGGTAATGGGAAGAATTGTAAATGTATGTTGACATTCTCATAAGTATGCATCTTAGACTAGTAAATAATGGTACAAATATTACTTGTATTGATTTTGTATATATTTATGGAGGTTGAATGATTTTGCACTGCAAGTACTAGACAAACATAAAGATGGATGAGCTATGATGAGGGGAGGTATGTTGTTCCCAATTTCATTCCAAATTATGTTCATGTTATGTATTCCATTCCATATTATGTTTGTTATGTATTTCATTCCAGGGTAGTCAGCACATTTCAAAGTAATTTTAGTTTTTAAATGCAAAATTACAAAACTTGTTTTATGCTTTCAATTCAACTCAATGGTTTAGGATTATTTTCGTTCTGCTACATAATTTAGGTTTCACATCTCTTCCTATGCAAATATGTTAAATTTACAGTCCACTAATCTATGAATCAATTGAAATCTCCTTCTGCAATAGTTTTTATGCCATACTGCAAAGGACTTCCACCCCATTCGATGGGATCTTGTGTATAGTTTAGTTTCAAGTTATTTTATTTCTTTTATTTTAAAAGTGTTGTGAAACACGAGTCAAAGGATAAAGGAACATAACTCATATATTGGGTGATCGTTGGTTTTCCAATCATGGCTATTGAGGTTAACTTCAAGTTCAATGGGGAGGGTAGATATTTTCCATATTTTATAGCCACATTAAAAATGTGTTTGTAGTTGTTAATTACCCCTTTAACTCAAATTTCATAAGGCATCTATGTAACCAAGACTTGAAGTAAGTTTTCATAGGTCTCGGTGGACCTAAAGAACCAATCTAGTACAATTTCTAAGCTTAAAAGTGAGCAAATAGCTTATTGTTCATTGTTATTCGCCTGTCAGTACATAAAATAAGTGAGTTAATCTTTAATATCTAACACCTTGATTCACATTTCCTGACCTTTTCTACCCCACCCACAAGAGATCTAAGGGAGGACAATACCCAAACCAAGAGGTCCTAAGGGGAGATGCACATGAGTCTTAGACTTATACTCCTTCCCCTTTCATCACCTTGAACATAATAAATTTCAAGCCGTTGGTAGCCCCTATTCTACTGTGACTGGCATCATCGTCGAATAGGTAGGATCCACCTCAACAGATTATTTTCAATGTATCCCAAACTTATAGTGAGGATCAAAATCAAAACCTATAATTTGCAGTGTTTAAGCCACTAACCCTAGTCGTTTCCTCCATTTTTTGACACGCAAATATAAGAAAAGATAATGAATCTATTCACTAAATTATTTTGGTAGGTATTAATGTAGTACAATTCCCTTTTTAATGTCCATTGGACACCCATTGGATTAGGGAGTCATAAATGTCAAGGGATTCATAAAGTTCATTCAGATTTATTTCACTGATGTATTCTTTTCTTGTATCTTTACACTTCAATTTAACAACATCTTCCTTTGGTATAAGTTCTTTGCAATCCATAAAGTTGAGAACTTAGTAAGTGATGTAACTCACAAAGTGGTGACATCTTTCCTATTTTAGATCACATGATATTTTGAGTCCATGCCAATATTGTTCACCCCTATGTTTATGGGACCATTTTCATAATTTACCTAGGGTTTACCATGTGTTGATGCCTCATTTAATAGTACATGTTGATGCTAAGTATTGCATCCAGTGCTTCTTTACTATTTCTCCTATCATACATATACTTCATCGAGATGTAGATGTTAGGAAGTTTGTTAGAACATTATTGGGAGAACAAAATGTTCTAACAACATGCAGTTTCACTTTCCTCTATAGAAGCAGAAAAAATAGTAGTAGTAAAAGAGGCAAGTGAAGTATCTTGGCTTGGAAGAGTGCTTGCAAATTTGCAAGTTTGTTAAGATAAACCCATAGTACTTTTCTGTAATAACTACATAGTTTCCATGCTATCAAAGAAACATGTATTCCATGAGCAAACCAAACATATTAATTTGCATTGTTATATCGATCTGAAATATTGCCCAGTTCAAGACCAAACTGCATATATTTTCACCAAGTCTCTCGACCTAGATAAATTTGGAAAATCCAAAGACAAACTTGATGTAGTTTCTAGAATGATCATTAAGGAAGGATGTTACATTTATTTAGTTCACAGTGGCCACCTAGAATATAGACATAATCATATTAATAAAGTCACTTAGACTTCATCTAATTCAAGCTTAGTGTTGTCTTAATTGATAGAATTCTTGATTCCATAAAATAGATTTTAAGTCATCGGGTTCACTTTTGCATTCATATCATTGCATATGGCAATGACGACTATGGATCAATGATATGAATGCAAAAGTGAACCTGATGACTTCAAATATATTCCTAAATCTATTTTTGGAATCAAGAATTATATCATTTTTTTGTACCCAATAGCAAAAAAACGATATTATAAGATGTCACCCCCTTCATCCTTACCACAATTGGAAATATATGTAGTCATGATTCCCATGTGCCAATGATATGAACCATGTGGCAAGAGATAGTGCTAGCGTATACACACATGCATGTATGGATGGCTAGAGAAACTCCATAAATACCACAATAACATAGTGCATATAGAATTATAAACCAATATTTTCAATTTCTATCCATGGCTACAAGACTTACCTTCAAAATATGTTTTCCAGCCCTAACAACCATTTCAACAATACAAAGATCCAAAATATGTGGCAAATGCTCTTCCATATTTGCCACCTTAATTACAACAATTACAAAAAATTAAACATGTATTTGGCATATCACAATTAAGAACAACACATCACTACGTGTTTCAGCATCCCAAGGCAGTGAGAAGTAATTTCCTTCTCACATTATCGTACAGTCAACAAAAACAAAACTAGTGTGGAAAGGAATTGCATAGTTAACGTACACAATATAGCAATTAATATTGTTACCGTGACATTATTTCCTAAATTCTTGGTTTCAGATTATCGAAAACCTCATGTAAATGCATATTTTTATACATATTATAGATCACAGTCTTCTTTTTGCATGGAATCTTGACCTCTACATGATTGTAGACCTAAATCTTGCATCAATAAGATAGAAACCTAGTGTTGTTCTTGTGCTAATGGGAATTTACCTCCACTTAAGCCACCAAACACATAGAAGTTGTTGCCATATATTAAATTATTTTTACAACATATATAAATGAAAGTGGATGGATGACTTCTTCAATCTCTAAATGGGTAATAATATTGACTTTATTACTCTTAGTCACTTTGGATGCATACAACATTGGGCTCTTTTCTCTCTTTTTCTTGCTTCCATGTATTACATCATTGGCAGGACGAGGATTGCATGCACCAAATGAATTTGAGGTTCTCAATGAATACCAATGATAACCCCCCTAATGTTAATAAAATTGTCAATTTTGCGGAGAATGACAAGAGCGCTTCATATTTATTTCACTGTCCTATTCTTTTCTTGTATCTTTACACTTCAATTTAACAACATCTTCCTTGGTATAAGTACTTTGCAATCCATAAAGTTGAGAACTTATTAAGTGATGTAACTCTCAAAGTGGTGACATCTTTCCTATTTTAGATCACATGATGTTTGAATCCATGCCAATAATTTTCACCCCTATGTTTATGGGACTATTTTCATAATTTACCTAGGGTTTACCATGTGTTGATGCCTCATTTAAATTGTACATGATGATGCTAAATATCGCATCCAATGCTTCTTTATTATTTATCCTATCATACATATACTTCATGGGGATGTAGATGTTAGGAAGTTTGTTAGAACATAACTGGGAGAAGTTTCTCAATGGTTTTGTACCATTCAACTGTTCTCCAAAACAAATTTGGAAATCTTTGGAAACACTCTTCAGGGAACAATATGGACATGGTAAGGAGAAAATATCTTGACGCATCAAATTCCATGAGTTTGGAAATTTTAGGGAGACTAACCATACTAAACATAGGTATATCACTTATGCTCAACCTTCTTAAGGTAATGAATGAATAACTATCAACTATAAATGGAAGCGATTACTATGATAGTAATGATTGAATCTCATCATTTGATGAACCAAGAATGTTTCCTTCACCTGTAGAATATTTTTTTTTTATTAGGACAACTATGATCCAGAAAGTTGTCATTATTAGCAAAGACATTTGGATTTAATAGATTCAAGGTATACCTCCACTTCTTGTGAATATGATTTAGTATGCACATATGAATCCTTTGCTTTAGAACCTAGTTGGTCTTTTTTTTGTCATAAAAATCATAACCCCTTACATTGTAGGCAGTATATGATACATTTAGAGTTATAAATCCCATTTGATGCCCCTTTCATTCCCAAAGATGATATTTGGTATTTTCCTCAATACATGAAAGAACCTATCTATATAGGAGCTAAACCTAGTTGGGAAAATGAATAAAGTGGCACACCTATTATAGGAAACATAAATGCGGTTTCAATTGGAATTGAAGCATGTCTTTCTCCCATTCAAAAGAGCATTTTTTTTAAACCATTAGGTTTATATATATTTTTTTTTAATTCACAACATCGCAATTCTGATGACCTCAACTATCGGTGGTATAGCAATACCGTCGAAATTGTTGCTTATTGTCGTCGCCATTGCGATGCCAAAGCGTTGCAGTAGCGACTTTCGTCCGTTGTAACTATGACGACAGTTCGTCCCAAATGTGACAACCAAATGCATATTTTTTGTGGAGAGGTAACATACTATCGTCAGAATAGCAACTATCTTCCATCGGAATTGCTGCGAAATACGTCGCAATTGCAACTTACGTTCGTCGCGACTGCGACGATGCGATGCATTTTTTTAAATATTTGACTTCCTATCGTCGCTCCGGCAAGTTTAATCCTTCACAATAGTGACTCTCTTCCGCCGCAATAGCGACTTACGGTCGTCGCAACAACGATGCTAACAAGTATATTTTTGGTTTAAAATAGTGTTTAGGTTTAGTCACAATTGCGACGTCAAAATGTCGGTCATGCAACGATGTTTGAGACGTTGAAATTGTGATAGTATGTGAAATGACATTTGGGCCAACCATGGTTTGTCAAAATACCTACAATGTGAGGTCGGAAGTGAGACGAAATGGCCGTCAGAATTTGGTACAAATGTAAAAAGAATGCTCAGTTTGAACAATTATGTCCACTGATAGACCATAAAACTGATTCACAAATCCATTCCCTGTGATTCGCAAACACAATAAATTTGTTAGCAAACATAAATATCATTATGGGGACTCGCTAAAACATATGACCGTGGTCCTATCCATATGCGTGTATCTGAACTGCTCTAGAGGTACGTACATATGCATAGAGTAGGAGTATGTATGTTGATAGTAGGATGATGGCTTATGGATGCATGTTTTTCATATGATGGCTGATGGGGATTCTGAAATAACATGAAGTGATTAGTGACCTTTGTAAATAGCATTTGTTTTTGTAGGGCCAACTACACACATTCACACACATACATATTGGGTGTGTGCAGACAAAGTAAATATTCATTCATTCCAACCGTGGTAATTGCATTAGTTGTACATATGGCATTTCATATGCTTGCAATATCAAAAAAGATGATGGCACAACCAATATCGTGTAAATCCACAAGGCATAGCATTTCCAAATCACACCAACCCAGAGGCATTGGCCAGATACTAGAGACAGGTGACATAGAGAAATGATTAAGAGGGGGGGCATACATATCCATAACCAACAACAATGGGTTGGGGGGGACTTTCCACCCCAACAGATGCTTTCCCTACAATTATATGTTTTCCAATAAATACGAGATGTTAGGGGCCAAATAAATAAGCTCTATCTTTGGGTCAATGGTTGAACGCCTGCCTCACCCATAGTTCACTTCGACACAACTAGTAATATATTGCTAATTGCTTAATCCACACGAGGTTCATATCATATATTGACAACAACTCAATGAAAACGAAGGACATACTTGCCCCAAACCCCATCTTACCCATAGTTTATGGATTGGCATGTCTCAAGAAATTCCAGAGTGAAGTAAACAAGTCTATTTACTACACTTTAGAATAGTTCCTGCTCAATAAAATACACACACACACACATATAATGATTAAATAATAATAATACAATGAGATACATTTTAGACTATATTTTTGAGCACCTATTGGTAGGAGTCATGTCCTCTTAAAAATAATTGTAATTATTATTATTAGTTAATTATTAATTTATATTATTTATTATTTATATTTTGTTTATCATTATTTGCATTTTTAACATTGCCTCATCCTTTAAGGGAAGCTTTGTCCTCAAAGTTGATTTTGTTGATGTCAACTTTATTATGGACTTATGTTGAAGCGTTGACTTGAGATGTGCAGACTAGATTGATTCCTTTATCTTGACGTGAGACAGGACCTTTTTTGTGTTGTAATCCTTTCTGCTTGAGTGGTGATTTTTTCAATCCATTTAACCTGTAATTACTTCCCTTCTATCTTAATTCCATGTATTGTTCCTGAAGGTTGGTAGCATAGGTGCCTAACTGCATTAGCCATTTAGCTCCTAATACCATATCCATTCCTTTGAGTGGTAAGGCACAACAATTGAGATGTAGATTTAGGTCTTGTATTTGTAGAGGAACCTTATGGCATTTTCCTACTTCTTCCACGTGTTGATCATTGATGGTTGATACTTTGAGATTTTTCACGGGGTATACAAAAGATTAAATTCTTTTGTTCGTTTGATATTGATTAGATTATGTGTACTACCAGAATCGACCAAAATTGTGATGTCTTTATTCTTAATAGATCTTGTAAGTTGTAACCTCTTGGGACCTATTTTGTTTGGTTTTGTTTTCAGATATAAGGGTTGTTTATCATTAATGATATTTCTATTTCGCATTTGGGGCAAGATATATTTCTCTGTAAGTGACTAGGTTTCTTGATTTTGGGAAGCAACTTTATTATGCATTGCTGAAACTTCTTCTTCACATGTTTATTGAATGCATGTAATTGTCGCTATTGATACTTCGAGCGAGCTTGTGTCCAACTGAGAGTTGGATGTATCTTCTTTTGTAGGGACCCGTACTTCTTTCATATCTACATTTTTGCAGTACGATGTATGATTCGTTATGCATTTATGACCCGGGATCCAATCTTCACCACATCGACGACACGTGTTCTTCTTCTTTTTTAGGTCATTGTCGGGACGGTTGGTGGATGTTTTTTATTCCTCTTCAGCTTGATAGCCATATAAATGGAATTTGTTGCATTGATGACTTGGTGACTAGTTACCTCCGCAATATTTTCATTGTGTCTCCTTTTGTCGTAAATAACCCTTGTCAAGGTTCTTTTGTCTTGAATTTTTGAACTTCTCTTCAATATTTTTTGCTTTACGCTTGGCCTTATCCAGGTTTGAGACATTATATAATTCTAACTCATCTCTAATGTATGGCTTGAGTACATGCACATATGTCTAAGTCGTTGATCGTATGTAAACTCTGGTACTCATGTTGCTAATGCTTCCCATTCGTAGGTGTACTCTTCCACGTCACCTTTTTGCTATAATCTGGTTATTTTTGTGAATAAATATTTCTCAATCACATCTTGGAATCTTTTTAAAATGTCATTTTTTAATATGTTCCAGTTGTATGAGTAGACCTTAGTGGTAGTATTCCACCACTTGTACCAATTATATGCACGCCCTTGAAGCTGCATCGAGGCATACTTTATTTTTTCGTCATTGAAATGGATTTTATGTATGTAAAATAATTATTCTGTTTTATTGATCCAAGCCACGCTCTACTTGGGCTCGCCATCAAACTTTGGTAACTCTAGTTGAGGTTTCATTGGATAACCACCTATTGGTTGCATTGAACCTGAGTGCATCTGGTTGAAATTAAAAGCGGAAAAGAGGTTGTGATCCGTATCATTTTGTGGAATTTTCACTTTGAAGGAATTCGGTTGATGATCAGTTGTATCTTTTGAACCGGGGGATGTCTAGTTTGTCTTTGGCGAATCGACATTTTTAGAGGTGTTTATATCGCTAAAGTAATGTACGATTTTATCTAACCTCTCTTCTATGCTTAATTTCATTTCATATATTTCCTTCCTCATTTCCCATGATATCGCTCTAGCAACTTCATGTTGTACATTCCGGGCTAGGTCTTCCTTCCTTTCTCGTAACTCTGCTTCGATTTTATCCAATTGTGAGTTTAAACCTTCGAGAAATTTAGATTCTCATACTTGGTCTCTTTTCAAATTTTCTATTTGATCCTTCATTTCTACCATGGATCTTGTATAGGGAGGAATTTTTTGCTTCCCAGGCCTAGGTTTGAAGAAAGTTATTATCACAACAAGTAAAAGGCCCTGTAGCGGAGGTCATAGCGAATGTTTTTTAGTGTTACAAGATTGAAAAAAATGGTCAAAAAAACCTCCGCTATGACCTCCACCAATGGTAGCGGATGTTTTTACGAAGGTCATAACGGATACAGTTTATAACTAAAAAATGCTCGGCGGCCGAAGGTTTTAGCGGAGGTTAGTTTATTCAGTGCGCACTACTAAAATTAAGCTCAACAGTGTGTTTCTCACTATGATGCACTAGTGTTGTATGATTAGAACCGATGCACCAATGCACTCAACCAGAATAAGCACCAAAAGAATCAAATTTCAACGTTGCACCAGTGCTTGAGTATAGTATATACGTATCAGTGTGTATGTACAACATAAACGCACAGGTGCGATATTGTATACCATACGCACTATACATTTTTCCAATATTTTTAGATTTAACGGTGCAGTACATTTATCCGGCCGTGTCGGTGCATTTCATACATGAATGCACCGGTGCATTTAATGTTAGAACGCACTAGTGCTTACAAAATATCAACATGGCCTGGTGTAGTTTAACACATGAACGCACCGCCAGGCCCAAAAACTAAAAATTGGTTGGCATAAGCTTTGATCATTATCGGTGTGCATAAGCAATCTACATGCACCAGTGCGATTCATAAAATCAAACGCACCAGTGCGATTCATAAAATCAAACGCACCAGTGCTTAATGTTATAAACACACCGGTGAGCAACTTTAGTTTATACGCACTAGCGCGCAATTGTAATATAGGAGCCCCAGTGCGACATATATTAGTAAACACACCAAAATATGATTCTTTGAAGAATGACTACTGATATTTCATTCAAATATATATATTATATTTTTATTTTTTTAATTCCATTATTCATCTTAAATTGAAATATTTGTTTATAGTAAAATTCATTTCAATTTTAATTATTGAAATTGTTTGTTTGAATTAATTTTTTATATCATAGATGCAAGAATCTATTGTAATATTTAATCATCCATACATTTAATTACCAATGTACAATTTACGACTGTTGTATGGCACTAAATAATTTATTTTTTCTCCATCTTGAATGAAAATACACATTTTTTCTTGGACAAAAATTACCAATGTACCATTTCACATGTAACATTTGACAATAATATTGAAGAATGCAATAGAATAAAAACGTTTTTTATTATGTATCAATAAGAGTGCCTTTGTCATACAAAATACGACAACATAGAGACAACAATAATCAAAATGTCAACATGTATGTAATTATTGTTACACTTATTGATAACTCGTCTTTGAATTCAAACACGATGTCCAATACATTATTATACAAAATGTCTGATTTTCACAGACAATTATTTCAAAATATACAACAAGCTACAACAGCTTGCATTAAAATCAAAATTAAATACAGAGCATCATTCTTTGTTGGAACTGTTATCGGTGCTCGAACCACTTACATCAATTGGGTTATTTGGCCAAATTTTTTGTTGACTGGCTCGATTATTTTCCTCTTCTTCAGCTTCCATTTGCAAACATAAAAATAAATTATACTGAGTGTATCTACATTACCAGCGGGAATAATGAAAAATAAATAGATAGTATACATTAATGTAAATTGAAAAGCGACATACCATAGAAATAGTTGACTCATGAATGATACACATTCTCTCAAACCAAATCTCATTCATTCTATCAACAAGTCTTCTGTTGGCTCCACTCCATATTTTGTTTCCTACAAGTGTTATGCCCCGTCACAAATCATAGATTTAATATATATAAAAATTGTTGTTTTATTAACTATAAAATGAGAGAAGTAAAAAAACATAGACACTTACAAAATCCACAATTAATTTTTTATACGCCAACATATACTCACAACCCTTGATTAAGCCAATGTCAATCAATTCTTCTAATGGATCCTCTTTGTATGTTAACACCTGTTTGAAGGCATGCAAGGATTGCCGGTGAAAAAAAATCAAAAAATTTGAATATACCAATCACAACCACAACGAAATAAAAAATACTCACAAACTTTGCTATCAACCCCTTTTTTGCTTGTCCTCTTGTCTTATGTGTTGAGTGGGTTCCATTTTATTTTATTTTCTTCAACAAAACAATTGAAAATTAATATTTAATGTCGAATTAATTAATGAAATGTATAACATAAACCTAAAAATCGATGATTTCATACATTTGAAGCACGTTTTTTAGATTGCTCTTCCTGCGATGCAATTATGTCAGTTTCCTTGACCATATCCTTGTACACTTTCTTGGACATCCCTACTGGCACATTTCACATATCACCTTGTTCATCCTTTGGAATTCTCATAATCTTCCTGAAAATGTAAAATGACATTAAACTATTTCTCTATTGATATGAATAATAAATATGATAGAATTGAAATTATTGAATTAATGACGCTTTGTAATAGTTTTAGATACATATTCTACATAGTCATGTTTAGAAATATTACCTTTTGCATGATTCTTTTTTGTTGTTGTATATTTTTGCTATTGCAAACTTGACAGGTCTCATTGACCATTGCTCTGGGAACGCCTCTTGTAGTTTACATATGACTTGATTCTTTGAATCATTTGATTAGTTTCTGTATTGTAAGTGAAAAGTATGTATGTACATTCTTTTCACTAAATCCCTCATTGTATTACAAAATTATTTGCCCCTTCTATTAACTTCCAACACCACTGCAGATGAGCTAAGGACCAATTGATCATCATTTGCATCTTCCATAATTTTTTTTCTTATTATGACATTGAATTTTGTTGATGTCAGTCCATGCATAACATTCATCATATGTGAATTATGTTATTTGAAACATATTAGTGAATATTCTTAATTAAGTAGATTATTACTCAAATTTCAATAAATAATTCATATTGACTTATTTTTTATTCACCTGATTCATTCCTCTACAACTTTTCCATCAACGTTTTACGCTCTTCTGGACTTAGTTTGGTAATATTATTATCGAGCTTCCTCATTGTTTGACTCTGCATGTCACACATTAACCAATACATATAAGTTAACTTTACAAATAATTCCAAAAAAAAAATTAAATACAGAAATTAATTAAAAGCACTTGCCTTCTTCGTAATTCTCGATGTGCTCCCATCATGATGATTAAATTTGTTGTTCATTGAACTTGTAGCATGCATTTTCTATCAATAATCAACCTGTACTATTAAATACAGAATCTATCCATATATTATACAAAAAAATTACAGACCTTCAAAATACAACCCAAAAAAATATTAAAAAGAATAAATATGAATTCGGTGTGCTTGTATACCTGACACGCCACGGTGCGTTAGTAACAACACCGCACTGGTGCGTTAAAGTAAGTAGTTCGCACCAAGAACAGAGAATCGAGAAACGAAAATTGACGTTTTCGTTTTTGTAAAATAATAAAAAATCGACGCGATGCATGTCATATCCGGTGCGTTATAGTAAATGCAATGCATTGGGAACATAGAAGAGAGACACGAGAAACGACTTTTGCATTTTTTATAAAATAATTAAAAATGATGCGAAGCGGGTCATACCTGGTGCGTTATGTCGATGGACGCACCAATGTTTTTTGGTAATACAAACGCACCAATTTTGACCCATGACTTTAAAAAACAAAACAAAAACTTGACAGGATCGACATAGTTAGGATTCGACCAAGAAAGGGGACCCATATCACCCTACGTTTTCTATATATAATCACAAGCTCGGTAAATCCAAAATCCCTAAAACATGAAATCATAATTTTGTATAACAATAGAGGGATTTAAACCCTAATGAAAAATTTTGCAGCCACATAAAACGAAAGAAGCAGCGAGAAAATAATGGTTGCAACATTGAAGGTAAGTATGAAGTTTTTTTTTTTTAATCTAGTTAAAATCTAAATAAGGTTATAAGATCTATAGTAATACTTACATGCTTGAAATTTCTATCATGCAGGGTTTGGTTTGATTCACCATACCTAACAAATTTCGACCCTTAGAACTCCCTCCAGTTGCTCCAAACTCCTTCCACGTAAGTTTCTCTTCCAGAAATCTCCCCTAAAAATTTCGGCAAAATAATGCGTTAATGTTTCGTTTTTTTTGCTTTTAAACACTATTTAGATTTACTTTTCGAACTTAAAATTGCCGCCCTTTTTTTAATTTAGGGCAAAAAGGGTTTGTGCAATTTTTAAAATTTTGATTTTCGACATTTTCGGTGCGCCTGTTGTCAAGTTGCACCGGTGCATACATAAGTAAAATGCATCGTCGTTCAAATAATTTAAAAACCAGTACGACAATGCGTGTAATGTTAGGACGCACCTATGCACTTATATGTATGAAACACACCAGAATGAATTATTTTTTGAAAATTCATGTAGAAATATCTGCTACCAAATGTAGTGAATATTTTTCCACTGCGAGGGCTTTTGCGGATATTCTTTAACGGTGCGTTTACATTTGTTACGCACCGGTGCGCTGGGTTTATGTTAGCGCACCGGTGCGTTTATTTATGTTAGCGCACTGGGGGCTTTTGTGAATTATTTGTTTTTATGCGTCCACTTCAAATTATATATTCATACCAAATGTCCTTTTACTATTTAACCACACCAATTACAATATTTCATAGTATATATATGTTGATTGTTGATTTGGCTCAAATGCGGGAAGAAAAGTTTGTAGTAACAAATGGCCAATTCCTCAGATTCCAATTCATACCATATTGTTCAAAGTTCGATGAGTTCTCCCATTCCATCCCCGGTAAGTTTAGGTTTTATTTATTTTTTAACTACTTATTTGAATTTATGTTACTTTTCCATGTGAATATACTGGAATTAAATGAGTTGAAATCACGGTTGAAGGAACTGATTGATAAAAATTATATAAGACCCAGTGTGTCTCATTGGGGAACACCTGTTATATTTGTTAAGAAGAAAGATGGAACCCTAAGACTGTGCATAGTTTATCGCCAGCTGAATAAGATGACAATCAAGAATCGATATCCGTTGCCCCGCATAGACGATCTATTTGATTAGCTGCGTAGAGCAACGATATTTTCAAAGATTGATCTAAGGTCAGGATATCATCAAGTACGGGTTAAGGATGAGGATATTTTCAAAACAGCTTTTAGAACTCGATATGGACATTATGAGTTCGTAGTCATGCCATTTGGCTTGACTAATGCCCTGGCTATATTTATGTGTTTGATGAATAATATTCTGCACAAATACTTAGATAAGTTTGTTGTGGTGTTCATAGATGACATTTTAGTGTATTCTAAAAGCAAAGAAGAGTATGACGAACATCTACAGATTATCTTACAAGTTCTGAGAGATCGTCAACTATACGCTAAGTTTAGTAAGTGTGATTTTCATAAGGACAAAATTCAGTATTTAGGACATAATTTCTAAAGAAGGAATCTCGATTGACCCCGACAAGATAAAGGCCATTAATGATTGGCCGGTTCCTAAGTATGTGTCGGATGTAAGGTCATTTATGGGTATTACTGGATATTACAAAAAATTTATAGAAGTTTTTTCAAAGATTGCAAACCCCATAACCTCCTTGCAGAAGAAAGGGAAGAAATTTGTGTGGGATCAGAAATGTTCAGATAGTTTTAATAATTTAAAGAGTTACTAACTACAACGCCTATTTTGAGGATAGTAGATCCTAATAAGGATTTTATAGTTTGCACGGATGCATGTAATAATAGACTCGGTGGAGTCCTAACACAAGAAGGACATGCTATGGCATACGAATCTAGAAAGCTAAAAATACATGAGAAGAAATACTCTACTTATGATTTAGAGTTATTAGCAGTAATTCATGATTTAAAAATGTGGCGTCATCACCTTATTGACAGAAATTTTACCTTGTTGACAGATAACATGGGTCTGAAATATTTATTAGATTAGACAAATCTGAACGCTAGACAAGCTAGATGGTTAACTTTCCTAATTGAGTATGATTTCGAAATTCAGGATATTAAAGGGAAAGAGAACAAGGTTGCAGATGCATTAAGTCGTAAAACAAAACTGAATTTTATTTCAGCCATCAATACTTACTCAACAGATTTAGAAAATCAGATCCTTGAAAGAAGTGAAATGGGTGAAGAATACAGAAAATTACAAGAAAAGACAGCTAATGACAGTTCTAAAAATTTTATGGCAGATTCCAGTTTGAAGGAAAATGGACTATTGTTATACAAAAACAGATTGTATGTACCCAACATACCAGTAGTAAAAATTTTGATTTTAAATGAGATGCACAAAAGCCACTACTCTGGTCATCCAGGTTATCAGAAAACCATTACTATGCTACGGAAAGAATACTATTGGCCCAGAATGAAAGATGAAGTAGCAGAGTACATAGCTAAGTTTTTGGACTGTCAAAAAGTCAAGTTGAACATCAACATCCAGCTGGACTGTTGCAGCCATTGCCTATACCCAGCTGAAAATGGGAAGTGATAAGCATAGACTTTGTTACTGGACTACCCAAAAATCAGAAACAAAACGACTCTATTATGGTGGTAGTGAATAAACTCGGCAAGGCAGCACACTTTATACCTGTGAAGACTACTCATAAGGCTCCAGACATTGTAGAAATCTTCATGAAGCAGATTTTTCGACTATATGGTATACCGAAAGTGATAATTTCAGATCGTGACTCTAAGTTTACTAGAAACTTTTGGAGGTATTTGTTTAAAGGGTTGAATACAACCTTAAACTTCAGCACAGCATTTCATCCACAAACGGATGGACAAACAGAAAGGGTGAATCAAGTTTTGGAAGACTTACTGAGAATGTATGTTAAGGATCGGCCTGGTAAGTGGGAAGACTACTTACATTTAGCAGAATTTGCATATAATAACCATTATCATGCATCAACCAGACTTAGCCCATTTGAAATTCTTTATGGTAGGAAATGCGATACCCCTGTTTCTTGGAATGACCCAGTAAATAGAGTAGTTTTAGGACCTGAATTGTTGCAGGAGTTAGAACTAATTGTGAAACAAGTACAAGGAAATCTAAAAGCTGGCCAAGATAGGAAAAAGAGTCAAGCAGATCTTAAAAGGACTCATAAAGAGTTCTAGGTTGGTGAACATGTTTTCCTCAAGGTAAGACCGAAAAAGAGTTCATTGAAATTGAGAATTTGTGCCAAGTTGGCACCCAGGTATTGTGGTCCTTTCGAAATATTGTCTAGGGTTGGACCAGTCGCATACCAACTGGCTTTGCCACCAAATTTAAAGATACATAATGTTTTTCATGTATCATTTTTAAAGAAGTATGTACATGATGCTACTCATGTTGTAAACTGGAATGATGTACAGGTGGGACAAGACGGTGATTTTCAAGTGGAACCGAACTGATCCTCGAAAGGAGGGAAACTCTACTCCGGAATCGCACCATTGGGCAGGTAAAGGTGCAATGGAAGCACCTTAGCCCAGAAGAGGCAACCTGGGAGTTGGAGAGTAGTATGCAGGCAGCATACCCAACTCTATTTTAGGAACACTCAAAGAGTGATTAACCAACATCGAGGACGATGTTGAGACTTAAGGGGGGGTGCATGTCACCTACCCAAATTCTGAAAATATTATTTTATTGGCAAAATACTTTATGTTAAATTTTAATTACAAAGTTTTGTAATTATGACCAAGTTTGGTCAAGGATGAATGTAATTACTGATTATTATTATTTAATAAATTAAATTAGGAGACAAACACCCAAGGGAACTATTAAATGAGTGTTCACTGACCCACTAGGAGGAATGGAAGCTGTTAGAAGGCATGGGACAAATGGCAACAATTGCACTTCACCACTAGCTGTTGGTTATGGGACAACTACCCCTAAAAATGTGGCATTATCCCCCAGGTGGTGGGAGTGAGCAGGCAACTCATTAAATGACCAGTTAACCACTAAAAGGCCTAGGTGGCCTACATAAGTCAATTCAAATTGGGCAGGAAGCTCTCTTACAATATTTTCTCCAGAAATATTCCTCAAGTGCATCAGGTGATCACTGAGAGATTCGAATAGGGAGGCTATGTGAGAGTGCAACTGTAAGTCTGCAAATTATTCTGAGAAAGAAAACCAGAGGTGTTGGTGCGGGTCCCTTTGACTGCTAAGTCTTTAAGACTGGCTAACTATTGCTACTGCAAGATTGAAGTCCCAAGCTTCTAAGTTTTTTCCTCCTGGTGGTTCAGTGAACAGGCTCGGGGGTCCTAAGGCAAGTAACTTGACTGTCTTCGGGAATTGGTTGGGTGGAACAGGTTCCTTGGGTTGTTTGTTTCCCTACAGTTAACCAGGTTTTACTGTTCCTACTTTTGTTTACAGTTTATTGTTTCTGCTTAGTAGAATTATTAAACTCTATCACGTAAAAGAAGTTATTTTATTTTCTGATCTATGTATAATTCTGAATGATAAAGCTTTGTGAAATATTTGAATTGATAACCATCTCTATATTTTTCCCCGTGCTGTTCTCTGCATAGTACTCTAGTATAGAGAAACAAATTAAGGATAGATGAGAGATAGGCAGAATGCCAATGATTGGAATAATGATTTTAGTAGTGATTCTTGTTAGTATTCTGTCCTATGTTTAAACACAGTAAAACATTACAGTATAGCATCAATTGCAGCAAAGAATTCATGTAAATAATACTTGAAATAAAAACAGAGTATGCTTCTGACAGTTCCATATATTTCTCTTGTTTCTATTCATTTCAGATAGTAATCAAATGCATCAATATTATACATTTCATGTTTTTCAAACAAGTGTAATTCAAGAAATACTAGCAGTTGCAAGAATTAATTTTTGCACAAGGTTTATATGATTTCATTCCAAATACATCTTTTTCAGATAGAAATATCACGCAATTCAATATTTATTTCCCTAATGTTTTCCAGTTAAGTATAGACTAGAATCTTAGCAGCTGCATAATCTCTTCTCTGCACGAAAAATTATTATATGTAAACCTATTAATTCATCATCCATTTATTTAAGTATTTAAATTACAAATCTATCCACGGTAGTATCAAAACCCTATTATTGCAAACCCTAAAATCTAAACGTTCTTTTAGTACACAGTTCACAATACTTCATTCTTGGTAACATTGGACATTATTGCCAAAGTTACAGTAGTTGATAACTAAACCCTGGACAACATTTCAACTATCTTCTTTTTATGCTAAGACTAACAGTAAGACATTATTTATTTCTTAGCCGAAAGCACGATTCATATCTATGTCTAACATTAGTTCACAACCCTAGCATTAAACATATACAAATTCAAAATATTCACATATGAGAGCTAAGACTCTCTTTTCATGGTTCGAATTTCTCTGCACAAATAAGGTCGACAAGGAAAAGTCCAGGTAGGGTTTCATTCTTTGAACAAATTAGAACCCGGAGGCAATAACCATTTCAAAAACATTATAACAATCAACTATTTCATCTATTTTCCGAACAAGATTATCATCAACGAGCACGAATTATAGACATACATTTTTATACAGTTATGCAAACTTTAAACCCTAGGCCAAAGACAACCATCGTGGTTCGGAAAAACTCAACATTTATTATACACAGTGTTCTCAACTGTTATTCAAAAACATATCGTTCCATTACAAAGAAAACGAACCATAGTTTACAAGTGCAAGAGAACCCTCGGTTCTTTTTCTTTCATTCAAAATTATATAACAAAAAATTACATTACAAACCTGTCAAGGTTTCACAGTACGCGGGACTTGCCCTTATCAACCAAAAACTTAAAATAGAATCGTGAAGCAACAAAAACTACATAGGGTTTTTACCCTTAAAACATCTAGCAGAACAAACGAAAGTTCGGAGTCGCTATCGACAACATAGTCGGGCATCAAATAGCCAAGAGGCAACTTAAAATACTGAGAGGTTACCCTCTGTACAGTTTGAATCAAAACAAAACAAGCTTAAAACTTCGTATTCGGCCATCATTGAAACAAGTCGAAGGTTTCCAAATTCTCGGCACACAGAAAAACACCATCAAAGGCCCCTACAAGGTTTTCGAGAACCACTGGAGCTTACTAGGAAGCAGTAGCAGCTTTCCTTTCTCAAAACCTTTGCTTAAGAAACCTTCAAACGAAGAGGGCACCTCCCAAATTACAAGTTCGACTGGTTAAAAACCTGCAAACACAAATAAAATACAAGTTCACCATATTACATTTCAATATCAACTTACTTACCCTTTAGAAGTTTCACTCCAAGCAATAACGACGAAACCAGAGGTTGGTTGCAACATTTATACATGCAGAGGCTTAGAAGACGATACCATCTATTGGAAGAGCCGAAATCCAAATACAAACCACTCTCAACAGCTGCCAAAAGAACCACACTTCTTATGACTGTATCGTGGCTCTATGGCACGAAGCTTAAACCTGCAACTATTAAGAATTACCTCTCACAGGTCACAGGATCGAAACCCTTGAAAGGAGCTCTCTCCAACCCTACATTTTGGGAGCCTATCGGTCTCAACTCTAACGTAACAATGAAGATTGGGAAACTCGCTACCATTACATACAACGAGATTTAGGGTTCCACAATCAACGATCAATATTTGGTAAGATCGACAAGCATGGAGATGCCAACAATGCTACATTGAAAGCCAAGCAACATTGCATTGATATCTCATTAATTACAACAACCACGAAGTTGCCAACACTGCATGCCAAGGAACATTACCGTGTATAGCTCGGAGGAGAGGCGATATAGCAACCATACCAGCTAGGATTCCTAGTGGTATCATCAACCAAAGTTCACGTGGATGGACTATGTGGGTGTACAACAATGCTTTCTGTTGATGTATATGTAACTTCATAATGTATTTCATATATATTTATTGTACCCTTATAAGAGATGTGTTATTCCTCTATAAGGAAGTGTCGTCATGTGTATTGACAAGTGTCGCAAGTGTGTAAACTTGCCGATGGGTTATTAGACCACCATGTGTGGGGTCGGCCCTATTTTATGTAATATGTAATTGATGTACCTAAATAGACAAGTCGGCCCCATAGTGTAACTAGGCAAACAGACTAGTATAAATAGAGATCGGGAGATCTCTATTTTCATCACTTGGAAACTCACACTTCTCTCACTCAGAAAGTGGTACACTAGTGAGGAGGAGGATCATCTACTACTAGGAGACTATCTCAATGTATTTTGGTTGTAATTTGGTTGAGCCATTGCTCTCTATATCTCTGAGAAAGTTGTGGGGTTTTTCACCTTAGGGTTTTTCCCACGGAAACTCTGTGTCTCTTGTCTCTCATGCTTTTGATTCTTGTGATGCTTGTCATGCTTATTGTGATTGTTATGCATTGATATACTGTATATGTTATTCTCTCAGTGAATATCCTAGAGATTGTGAATTAATGCTCAAAATTTAACATGGTATCAGAGCTAACCTAAGAAGAAGACATTTTGAAGTGACAGAAACTAGGGTTTCTTGTTTATTGGGTTTCTCTCCACAGATTTTGGAAAAGCAGTATAGTAGATTAACTCTACTCATCAAGGAGAATCTATCTGACCAATCAGAATTCAATTCTGAGCATTTTCAGATTTGGCCCTAAAAATTAGGGTTTCCTCAAAAATAGGAATTTCTGAAATCTGAAGACATAGCTGGAAGCTCCTAAAAAAAATTGAAGTTTAGAGCTTTGGATCGAGATTTTTGACTAGGTAGATCTCCGGGAAACTCAAACCCTAATTTAGGGCTCTCCCTAGTGAACCTGGGAGGACAAAAAGGAAAATCTGAAGGGTAAAGCTTTGCTGATCTCAAATTCTGAATACACCAAGTTGATCAGCTCATCAAGGCGCATCTTTCTATCCTTTTAGAAAGTTGAAATTCACATTTTGAATTTTTAGGTTTTTTTTAGCAAACCCTAATCTGAGACCAGATCCAGTTTTCAGCATTTCAAGTGGTAAGACCTAAATCTTTTCTATTTCCATTTGAAGTACTCTTTAAGATGTCTCACCACACCAAGCTTGAGGATAAGCTTGAAGGGGATGATAACTTCCGAGCTTGGAAGTATAGGATTGGGTTAATCCTGGAAGAGAATGAGTTGGACTCATATATAAAAGAAGACATCCCTATCCCAGAGGATGAAGAGGCTAAGGTATTGCATAATAAGAACTTGGTCAAGGCAAAGAGAATCATTGCTGATTCTATTAAAGACCATCTCATACCCCATGTGTCTTCTCTAAAGACACCCAAGGCTATGCTTGACTCTTTGTCTTCTCTAAAGACACCCAAGGCTATGTTTGACTTTTTGACCAAGCTATTTGAAGGGAAGAACATAAATTGGAAGATGACTCTGCAGAATCAATTGAAAGGGGTCAAGATGTTGAATGGAGAAACCATTCAATCTTACTTCTCCAAGGTCTCTCAGATCAAGGAACAACTTGAAGCTGTGGATGAAGTAGTGGATAATGGTGAAGTGGTTATGACCACTCTGAATGGCCTTCCTAGGTCATGGGACTCCTTTATTCAAGGAATCTGTGCAAGAAAGAAATTGATCTCTTTCAGTAAACTATGGGAGGAATGCTCTCAAGAAGAAGCTAGGCTTGTAGCTCATGAAGAAAAGATGGGAGGTGAAGATCAAGCTCTCAGAGCCCACACCAAAAGAAGCAAGCCCAAGAAGGAGCACTCTCACTTCAAGAGATCCTATCACAACCAACAAAAGAATAAGAAGGATGTAAGATGTTTCTCATGCAATTAGAAGGGTCACTTTGCTTCAGAATGTCCCAATAACAAAAGGGATAACATCAACTCTAGCAAGAAGAAGAAGGGCAACAAAAGAAAGTTCCATGCTCATGCTGCCGAAGATTATGAACCTCCAAAGAAGGCGGCTAGGGATGAAAGTGATGATGACTCATCAAGTGAAGAAGAGTATGTTCTAATCTTTGCTCTCACATGTACTATTTCCCATGGTTGTAATGTTTGATTAATTGACAGTGGTGCTTCCAAACACATGACTGGGTTTAAGGAATCTTTTGTAAACCTATCAGAACATGAATCACCCCATAAGGTGAAACTTGGGGATGATTATCAATACCCAATCAAAGGAAGTTGTGAAGCCTCCTACAACCTAGATTCTGGAAAATCTGTGAAGATGAAAAAAGTCCTTTATGTATTTGGGCTCAAGAAGAACTTACTCTCCATCTCTGCATTGGATGCAAAAGGTATGAGGGTTGCATTTGTGGATGGCCAAGTCCTAATGTGGCCAAAGGGAAAAACCATAGATGATGCAGTAGTGATTGGAGAGCAAGAGGGAGGTTTGTATAAATTGAAGGGACAACCTAAACATGCCATGGTGCATGAATCCATTGAGCCAAGTGAACTTTGGCATAGAAGACTTGCTCATATGCACTATAGGGCACTTCCAATTGCAAGCAAGGCTGTAAAGGGTCTTCCTGAAATTAAGACCAAACATGAAGGTGTTTGCAAAGGATGTGCAAAAGGTAAGAACATTAAGAAGGCTTTTCCAAGCAGTGAAAGCAAGCCAAAGGATATCCTGGAAATCATCCACTCGGATGTATGTGGTCCTATGTCATCCAGTTCTCTAAGTGGGTATGTTTACTATGTCTCATTTATTGATGACTTCTCCAGGAAGACTCAGGTATACTTCTTGAAGAACAAAGATGAGGTGTTTGATAAGTTCAAGGAATTCAAAACCTTGATGGAGAATCAAACTGACAAGAAGATCAAAACATTCAGATCCGACAATGGTGGAGAATTCACCTCAGGTGACTTCACGAAGCTTTGCAGTGATTCATGGATTAAGAGGGAGTTGACTGCTCCTTATAATCCCAATAGAATGGAGTCGCATAAAGGAAGAACAGAACAATCATGGAAGCAGCAAGGGCAATGCTGCATGACCAGTATCTACCTGTGCATCTATGGGCAGAAGAAGCTAGAACAACTGTATATGTGCAGATCAGAACACCCCACAAGATATTGGACAACAAAACACCAGAAGAGGTCTTTTCTAGTAAGAAACCTGAAGTCAGCCATCTCAGAATATTTGGTTGTCCAGTATACACACATGTCCCAAGGAAAAGAGGACTAAACTAGATCCTTCAAGAAAGAAGGGTATCTTTGTGGGTTACAGTGAAAGCTCGAAGGCTTACAGAATATACTTTCTAGGGTTCAAGAAGATTGATGTCAGCAGGGATGTAACATTTGATGAAAACTCAGCATTCATCAATCAAGGAAGGCACCTATCGAAGTTTATGAAGAACCTAAGGAAACTAGATTTCAAGACACTACCATGACTGAAGCAATTCCAGAAATTGTTCGTGAGTTTGAAGATCCGCAAGAACCTGTAGATCCACCCCATGAGGATAACTCTCACAAGAGGAAACCTGCATGGGCTAGAGAGCTCTTTCAAGATGCAGAAAGATTTGGCATTCCAGAAGAAGAACACAGAGCAAAGAAGAGAACCAGATCACATACCAGCTATGTTGCTTTACTCTATGACATTATGAACAAAGAACCTTCTAGTTATGAAGAAGCAGTGGAAAAGAAAGAATGGAAGGATGCCATGGTTGAGGAATACCAATCAATAATGAAGAATGATGTTTGGGATGTTGTCCCAAGACCTAAAGAGAAGTCTGTTGTGACTTCCAAATGGATCTACAAAATCAAGCATGCCGCAGATGGCAGTGTAGAGAAATACAAGGAAAGATTTGTAGCTCGTGGCTTCTCTCAGAAAGAGGGAATAGATTATGAAGAAACTTTTGCACTTGTAGCCAGGTATACTTCCATCAGAACAGTACTTTCCCTGGCTGCAGCAATGAAATGGAACATACACCAGATGGATGTCAAGACTGCTTTCTTGAATGGTGTAGTTGAAGAGGAAGTATATGTGGAGCAGCCACTCAGTTTCGAAACACATGACAGGGAATCATATGTGTGCAGATTGAAGAAAGCCTTGTATGGCTTGAAGCAAGCTCCCAGAACTTGGTATGGTAGGATGGATAGTTTCCTATCTAGCTTGGGCTTTACCAAGAGTAAAGCGGATTCCAACCTTTACTATAAGGTTGAGGAAGGGAATCCTGTGGTTCTTCTCCTATATGTGGATGACCTGTTTGTAACAGGAGATGACAGATTGATTGCAGATACAAAGAGGAAGCTTACTACTTCCCTTGGGATGATAGATTGCAAGGCCATGGCCACACCTATGGCATCGAATCTTAAGCTTCTTTGTGATGCTTCATCTGAGCCGGTTGATGTCTTTATGTATTGTCAGATGATTGGGTCCTTGATGTACCTGACGAACACGAGACCGGATATTTGCTTTGCGGTGAACACATTGAGCCAGTTCCTGACGGATCCGAGGAGTGTTCACCTGGTTGCTGTAAAGCATATTCTGAGGTACCTGAAGGGTACAGTTGATTATGGGCTCAAGTATGAAGCGAATCAAAAGTTTAACCTGCAGGGTTATGTTGATTCAGATTGGGCAGGCAGTGCTGCAGATAGGAAGAGCACATCTGGGTGTTGCTTCAGTATGGGATCAGGTGTGATCTCTTGGATTAGGAGGAAGCATTCCTACGTAGCACTGAGTACAGCTGAGGCAGAGTATGTTGCATCCTGTTTAGCTAGTTGTGAGGCAGTATGGCTACGGAAGCTACTGTTTGAGTTATTTGATCTCCCATTGGATGCCATTGGTATCTTCTGCGATAACCAGAGTTGTGTGAAGCTGTCTGAGAACCCAGTGTTTCATGACAGGTCGAAACACATAGAGATCAAATATCACTATATCAGGGATATGGTACAGAGAGGAGCTGTGAAGCTCCTGTATGTTGCGACAGACGAGCAGATTGCAGATGTGCTGACGAAGCCACTAGCCAGGGTGAAGTTCAAGTACTTCAGGGAGAGGCTTGGTGTTCTTCAGACACTTCAAGGAAGAAGTGATGGATACATTTGCTGAAGCCATTCCAAGCATGTTGGAAGGAGGATCCTTCACATGGCTATGGATGTAAGTGCTGGATGATGAGCATCAGGATGATGTTCTAGTTTCTGCTTTGTATGATCAGTTGGATCATTTATATATGTATGTACGCATCATGTTGGATGCTGGATATGATCAGTTGGATCATTTATATGTATATATGTGTATGCATCATGTTGGATGTTGGATATGATCAGTTGGATCATTTGTATGTATTTTGTATATGCATCATGTTGGATGCTTGGACCATGTATCTGTGTATGTATCAGGTGGATACATTGTATGATCAGGTGGATCATGTATGTTGATATGTATCATGTATTTGTATTTGTATCAGGTGGATACACTGTATGATCAGGTGGATCATGTATGATGATATGTATCAGGTAGATACTTGGTATGCATCAGGTAGATGCATCGTATGATTAGGATGATCATGGATGACGAGCTTTAGGATGTTGCTCCAGATGATATGCAACAGGATGTTGCAGTGATGATGATCAGGATGATCATATGTACATCAGGATGATGTATGGTGAGTATCAGGTTGATACTCTATGGCCGTGGATCAGGTTGTGCAGATGAGCATATAATTTGGCCCTGGGAGATTTGCAGATAGTCTTGCAAGGTTTTTCCTATGGCATGTAATTTGGCCCTGGGATATCTGGAAAATGCTCTTTCCAGGTTTTGCTCTGGGAGGACATATAATTTGGCCTTGGGAGATTTGCAGATAGTCTTGCAAGGTTTTTCCTATGGCATATAATTTGGCCCTGGGATATCTGGCAGATGCTCTTTCGAGGTTTTGTCCTATGGCATATAATCTGTCCCTGGGAGATCCGATAGGTTGGGTTGTGTGCCCGTAATAAGCCCTGGGATGCTCTTGCAAGGTTTTGCCATGACCACATATAATCTGTCCCTGGGAGATCCCATAGGTAGAGCTGTGTGCTCATAACAGCCTGGGATGCTCTTGCAAGGTTTTGTGGTGACCACATATAATCTGTCCCTGGGAGATACTATAGGTAGAGTTGTGTGCTCGTAACAGCCTGGGATGCTCTTGCAAGGTTTTGTGGTGAGTTCACATATAATATGGCCCTGGGAGATCCTATAGGTAGAGTTGTGTGCTCGTAACAGCCTGGGATGCTCTTGCAAGGTTTTGTGGCACACGTAATAAGTCCTGAGGATTCCACAGTATGGCCAGTGATGAAGACCTGCAGGTGGTGGGCCTACATCCAATGTGAAAAAGGACTGGCTCTGTAGAACTTCCTATGACGAGTAGAGTCAGAGATTGGTTGAGATAGCAGCAATAGTGACGATGATCCCAAGAAAAAGACTTGTCTAGCAGAACTGTGTCGAGAAATACCTTCCTAGTTAAGAGGGAGTGTTGATGTATATGTAACTTCGAAATGTATTTCATATATATTTATTGTACCCTTATAAGAGATGTGTTATTCCTCTATAAGGAAGTGTCATCATGTGTGATCCAGGAGGATCCATGAAGGCCAAAAATTCAAAGTCCTCCAATCTCAGCGAAAACCAGTGCCATATTGAAGAACTCGTCGAGACGATCCCAACAGCGTTCATTTCACCTCGAACGGACTCCGTATGAGGAAGTTATCGCGTTCTGTTGTATCATGGAAACAGGGAAAATTGGCAAAAAGGGAGTGCCACGTGGCACCACTGACAGGGTGACACGTGGCATTCGTACGGTATGAGTTGCTGATGTGGCAGTATGGAAGGTGATGTGGCAGTACGACGGGTGAGCCGGCAATTGATGTGGCAATACGGAATCCGAGCTGGCGGTACAAGTGGCCCAATCATATCGCGACACGTGGCATCCCCAAACTGTCTGAATGGTTGAACAAAACATTATGTTATCCGTCGGGTTTGAACTTGTGACCTCCTGTACATAGCTCTATCGCCTTCACCAACCGGGCTATGGTGTTGCTTGGTATTGACTTGGCAGATATTATATTTAAAGTTGACGCGGTGATTATTTGGGCGTAAAAAGGGGTCGGGGCTAACCCCGACCCCTGGTCCATTCTCTGCACACAACTTGGAGCTCCGACCAGCCTGTATAACTGTACATGGTAACAACACAACGTACTACAAGTGGATGGGCCACTAGCCCCATGGAGCCCACGGCCTATTCGACATGTGCTCTTTAAAAACTATACGATATGGTTTAAAAGTGGGTTCAACAAGCTACACAATGTTATAACGAATTTGTTGCCATTTTCCATAGTTCGGTTGGGTATTGGGTTACATTTAAATATAAAATGCCATAATTTGTCTATAGTTGGTATAGTTTTCAACTTACCAACTATATGACATAAAAGTTGCATTGAAATAGAAACCCAACTAAATTGGAAGTTGTAACTCCATGCCAAGATGGGCAAATTTGTTGTAACCAAAGAGAACATGAGGAAAATGTGAAGAGGGACCAACCAAGGCTATATAAACCCCTCTTATTTGCCTTTGAGCTCATGCTTTGGAGTAGAGACTTTGTAGCTAAAGGAGAGAAGGGAGATTGCGTAGCTTTGCAGGAGGAAGGTACGAGTGCTTATACTCATTTTACACCGTCTTCAGGCTTCGGAGTTGCTGGAAGCAGTCTTGTTGTGTTTTGGGAAGCGGTTCTCTTCCTGGCCATTGTCGCCAAGGTATCATTGTATCATTACTATGTATTTTTCCTTTATGCTGAGATTATAGATCGGCCCTCCTATTGAGAAGCAGGCCCGGAGACGTAGTCCATCCTGGATGAACTCCGTAATCAACTTGTTGTCTTTATGTGCATATTGTCTATGCTGTTTGGTTCTCTTCTTATGGATTTGTGAGCTTCATTCATGCTCTTTATGCAATTCATGTTAACGTCACAGAGTAGGAAAGATCTTGTTTTCGGATCATGTGGTATCAGAGCAGGATTATTTGACGTTGGATTGTGAGTGTGGATGCTCACGAGGGATAAACTGCAAGCTGGTGAGGGTACATTAGAGCCTTACAATTCCGAGATCGGACGTGCACACCGAAGGAGGAATATGGATGCTAATGATGCCCTCATCGAGATGGAGGCAAACTTTCACAAGGTCTTCTATATGATGGCCGACAAGGTAGACAAGTTGTTTGCAGACTATGAAGAACGCATGGCAAAAGAAAGAAAAGGCAGTGAAGTAAAGATGGAAGACAAAGAAGTGAAGGATGAAGGCAACGCTTCAGTTAACCAAGGAGGAGGTGGCGAAGATCCTCCTGAGCCTCCCTCTTTACCTTCAGCTTCAAGCACAAGTTCAAGTGCTTCTTCCTCATCTCATTCTCAACATTCCAAGGTTCCTCACAAAGAGCCTCAAAAGAAGCCCTTATTGAAGATCGATGTGAAATTTGATTTGCCCATGTTCAACGGGGAAGCGAATGCAGAGAAGTTGAACAATTGGATAAGGCAAATTGAGGTCTATTGCCGAGTCCAGCAGATCAAAAAAGAAGATGTGAATATTCAGTTGGCTTCACTTTGGCTAACAGGCACCGCACTTGTATGGTGGGAAAGCAAGCTTCAGCAAGGTAGCAAACAAATGGGTAATCTTCTCTCATCATGGTCTGCTTTCATTTCTGCTTTACGTAAGCAATTTTATTCGTTGGGTTATGTTCAAAAGGCTATGATGGATTGGCAAAGTTTTAGACAAGGCAAGGGTCAGAGTGTTCAGAATTTTACTGAAGAATTTAAAAAGAAAGCTTTAGAGTTGAATATTTCTTTAGATTCTCCTGACACTCTTTTGAAGTACATTGGTGCTCTTCATCATTATCTACACCATACTTTGCTGTTGTTGAATCCTACTAGTGTGGATGAAGCAAGTGTTCAGGCTACTCATCTTGAGAGCAGAGGGAAGCATTTGCAAGAAGACCATCCGAAGAAGCCTTTCAAGCCCAACAACAACCACAAGTCCAAAAAGAAAGACAAGAGCAAGAAGACAGCTACTGCCAAGAAGGAAGGAGGAAAGCGCCATTGCAAACATTGCGATACTAATGGGCATGATAAAGAAAGTTTCTGGAAGTTGCATCCTGAACAGAGGCCAAAGCATTATGGAGGCAAAAAGAAGAAAAAGATCGTTGCAACAACGCAACGAGATTTGGGTTCCGACTCAGGTGACGAAACCATGATTACAGCCGTGGGAATGCAAGGTAACAAAACTCCTCATACTAGTTCAAGTTCTACTCATGTTTCTAAAGAAAATGATAAAAGAAGAAGTGAGTTGTTTCACATCAGAGTTGTGTCTAAGCATACAAAGATTGAAACATTATTTGATCCGAGTTCTCAAGTAAATTTGATCTCAGAATCAGTTGTTAAGAAGTTGGGCATACAGACTAAACCTCACCCCAAGCCTTATCCTCTTGGATGGGTATGTGATAATGCTAAGCTACAGGTGACTAAGCAATGCAGGTTAAGGTTTGCTATTGCTTCAAAGTTGATCGATGAGGTGGACTTAGATGTTGTTCCTCTTGACATCTGTGGTATTGTATTGGGAAGCCCATACTTGTATGATCGAAAAGCAGTATTCTTCCGTCATGAGAACAAGTACCATCTCACCAAAAATGGGGTGGAGTACATTGTGAGAGCTCACAGTATGAAGGCTAACACCACTCTTGTTAGTGCAGGACAGATGAAGCAGCTCATCAACACTAATAAGAGATACATGCTCATGGTTGTGAGAGCAAAAGATGTTGAAGCATCCGATGTTTTCAAAGGTTGTGATCCTTCTCATAAAAAGGCTATGATTGATATTGTGGCTAACTATGATGAAATATTTCAGGAACCTACAGGTTTGCCTCCCAAAAGGGAGATTCAACATGAGATCCATCTCCAGCAGGATGCCCCTCTTCCTAATGTGGGCATGTACAAGTTGTCCGCAGTTGAAATGGCAGAGATTAAGAAGCAGGTTCAAGACTTGTTGGACCAAGGAGTGATCAGACCCAGCTCCTCTCCATGTGGTTCACCGATTGTGTTGGTGATGAAGAAAGATGGCACATGGAGGATGTGCGTTGACTATCGGGCTCTCAACAAGATCACGATCAAGAATCGATACCCGCTTCCTCGCATAGATGACTTGCTCGACCAGTTGAAAGATGTTGTGTTCTTTACCAAGTTGGATTTGTGTAGTGGCTGCCACCAGATCAGAATTGCAAAAAGTGATGTGTGGAAGACGGCCTTCAAGACCAAGCAAGGTCTATTTGAGTGGTTGGTGATGACCTTTGGGATTTTCAATGCACCTGCAACCTTCATGCGGGTAATGAATGATGTTTTCCGGCCATTCTTAGATGATTTTGTCATTGTATACTTAGATGATATCTTGGTCTTTAGCAAAACTTGGGAAGCACATGTGGCGCATGTAAAGCAAGTATTAGATACTTTGAAAAAGGAGAAATTGTATGTAAAATTGTCATAGTGTGAATTTGGCAAAACTTCATTAGTTTACTTGGGTCATATTGTAGGAGGTGGAAATTTAAAAATTGATCCTTCAAAAGTTGATGTAATTGTCAATTGGCCTAAGCCTACTAATGCTACTAAAGTGAGAAGCTTTTTAGGAGCTGTTCAATATTGGAGGAGGTTCATTCAGAACTTCTCATACATAGCATCTCCTTTGCATGCCTTAACAAGTGTGAAGAAAGCCTTCCAGTGGGGAGGTAAGTAGCAGAAAGCCTTCGACACATTGAAGGGAAAGATTAGCACCGCCCCAGTCCTAGCCTTACCCGATTTGCAGCAGCCATTTGAGATAGAGACAGATGCCAGTGGATATGCCATGGGGCCAGTATTGATGTAGCACCGCAAGCCTATCTGCTACCATTCAGAGACTTTTACTCAAGCAGTGATCAACTACCCCACCTATGACAAAGAGTTGTATGCTTTGGTTCAGAGTGTCAAGAAGTGGAAGCACTACTTGATGGGTAAGGAGACGATCATCCATACCGATCATCAGCCCTTGCAGTATCTCCAGTCCCAGAATAAGCTCCAGCAAGCACGTCATTTCAGGTGGATGGGATTTCTTCAACAAGATCAAGTACAAGAAGGGTACTAGTAACAAAGTGGCAGATATGCTTTCTAGACCTCCTATTGTTGCATCTATTGTTTTGAAAAATGCTTCTGTATCCCATGAAAGTTATATTGAGTAGTATGCTACTGATGATGATTTCAAGGAGATTTATGAGAAGCTAACCAATGGCACACAGGTGGAAGACTACTATTTGCAAGGAAAGTTGCTCTATCATTTGGGCAAGCTATGTGTTCCTATCAATGAAAGAGTCCATGTAATACGAGAAGCTCATACTTCTCTTGTATCAGGGCATTTTGGGGTAGATAAGACTTTGGCTCATTTGCAAAGACTCGTGTATTGTCCTCGCATGAAAGACATTGTAACAAAATATGTAAAGGGGTGTGTGATGTGCTCTACTTGTAAGCCCACTAATAGAAAATTGGGGTTGTACTCACCACTTCCTGTTCCTTCCCATCCTTGGGAAAGCATTTCCATGGATTTTGTGGGGGGTTTGCCTATGTCTAGGAGGGGTCATGACTACTTGTATGTGGTCATGGATAGGTTTAGCAAGATGTGTATTCTTATGCCATGTAAAAATCAGGTCACTGCAGAGCAGGCTACTTCTCTCTTCTTTCAGCATGTATGGGTTCACTTTGGACTTCCTACGTCCATTATCTCGGATCGGGACTCCCGATTTCTTGGAGAGTTTTGGACCAAGTTATGGTGTATGATGGACACCAAGCTGAAGAGGAGCACCACTTTCCATCCACAGACCAACGGACAGACAAAGGTAGTCAATAGGACAGTTGTCCATTTGCTTCGAGGCTATTGCAACAAGCATCCGAAGTTATGGGATGAACAGATCCAGTATGTGCAGCATGCCTACAACAGGGCTATGCATTCTTCCACTCAGAGCTCGCCATTTGAGACATGCTTTGGGTACTTTCCAAAGACTCCATTGGACTTGACTTATGGGAGAGAGGTTGGTTCAAGCACTTCCAAGGATGAAGACAAAGCCCGCAAGTTCATTCAGAGAGTTCAACAGGTACATCAAGCAGTGCAAGAGCAGTTGGAGAAGAGTCAAGCCCAGTACAAGGCTCGCCATGACAAGCATAGAGTTGATCATCAGTTTCAGGTGGGAGATCAAGTGTGGCTTCACATCAACAAGGAGAGGATGAACGGAGAAGGCATGAAGCTCAAGCCCATCAGATATGGTCCCTTCACTATCTTGGAGAAGATTGGGACGAATGCCTTTTGCTTAGAGCTACCGCCATACATGCAGATCTACTCAGTGGTGAATGTGGAGAACTTGAAACTCTATGAGCCTCCCATGATCATGGATGAAAGGGAGAATGTCTCATTGCCATCAGTTGATGAATTTGCTCCTAAGTACATGGATGAGCTAAAGGAAGATGTCATCTTGGACAGAAGGACAAGGACTTCTCGCAGAGGTGATGTTGAGTATCTTCGAGTGGGCATCAAAGGCACTCATCCAAGCAAAGCCAAGTGGATCGAGGAGGAGAAAGTGAGGGAGAAATTCCCTCACCTATCTGTTGATTAGTAAAGGCTTTTGGAGGCCAAAAGCTTCTCAGTTGGGAGGAATGATCCAGGAGGATCCATGAAGGCCAAAAATTCAAAGTCTTCCAATCTCAGCGAAAACCAGCGCCATATCGAAGAGCTTGTCGAGACGATCCCAACGACGTTCGTTTCACCTCGAACGGACTCCGTATGAGAAAGTTATCGCGTTCTGTTGTATCATGGAAACAGGGAAATTGGAAAAAGGGAGTGCCACGTGGCACCACTGATAGGGTGACACGTGGCATCCATACGGTATGAGTTGCTAATGTGGCAGTATGGAAGGTGATGTGGCAGTACGACGGGTGAGCCAACAAGTGATGTGGCAATACAGAATCCGAGCTAGCGGTACAAGTGGCCCAATCATATCGCAACATGTGGCATCCCCAAACTGTCTGAATGGTTGAACAAAACATTATGTTATCCGTCAGGTTTGAACCTGTGACCTCCTGTACATAGCTCTATCACCTTCACCAACCGGGCTACGGTGTTTCTTGGTATTGACTTGGCAGATATTATATTTAAAGTTGACGCGGTGATTATTTGGGTGTAAAAGGCGGTCGGGGTAACCCCGACCCCTGGTCCGTTCTCTGCACACAACTTGGAGCTCCGACCGGCCCGTATAACATGGTAACAGCACAATGTACTACAAGTGGATGGGCCACTAGCCCTGTGGAGCCCGCGGCCTATTCAACATGTGCTCTTTAAAAACTATACGATATGGTTTAAAAGTGGGTTCAACAAGCTACACAATGTTATAACGAATTTGTTGCCATTTGCCATAGTTCAGTTGGGTATTGGGTTACATTTAAATATAAAATGCCATAATTTGTCTATAGTTGGTATAGTTTTCAACTTACCAACTATATGACATAAAAGTTGCATTGAAATAGAAACCCAACTAAATTGGAAGTTGTAACTCCATGCCAAGATGGGCAAATTTGTTGTAACCAAAGAGAACATGAGGAAAATGTGAAGAGGGACCAACCAAGGCTATATAAACCCCTCTTATTTGCCTTTGAGCTCATGCTTTGGAGTAGAGACTTTGTAGCTAAAGGAGAGAAGGGAGATTGCGTAGCTTTGCAGGAGGAAGGTACGAGTGTTTATACTCGTTTTACACCGTCTTCAGGCTTCGGAGTTGCTGGAAGCAGTCTTGTTGTGTTTTGGGCAGCGGTTCTCTTCCTGGCCATTGTCGCCAAGGTATCATTGTATCATTATTATGTATTTTGCCTTTATGCTGAGATTATAGATCGTCCCTCCTATTGAGAAGCAGGCTCGGAGACATAGTCCATCCTGGACGAACTCCGTTATCAACTTGTTGTCTTTATGTGCATATTGTCTATGATGTTTGGTTCTCTTCTTATGGATTTGTGAGCTTCATTCATGCTCTTTATGCAATTCATGTTAACATCATATAGTAGCAAAGATCTTGTTTTCGGATCAATGTGTATTGACAAGTGTTGCAAGTGTGTAAACTTTCCGATGGGTTATTAGACCACCATGTGTGGGGTCAGCCCTATTTTATGTAATATGTAATTGATGTACCTAACTAGACAAGTCGGCCCCATAGTGTAACTGGTCAAATAGACTAGTATAAATAGAGATCAGGAGATCTCTATTTTCATCACTCAGAAACTCACACTTCTCTCACTCAGAAAGTGGCGCACTAGTGAGGAGGAGGATCATCTGCTACTAGGAGACTATCTCAGTGTATTTTGGTTGTACTTTGGTTGAGCCATTGCTCTCTCTATCTCTGAGGAAGTTGTGGGGTTTTTCACCTTAGGGTTTTCCCCACGGAAACTTTGTGTCTCTTGTCTCTCATGCTTTTGATTCTTGTGATGCTTGTCATGCTTATTGTGATTGTTATGCATTGATATACTGTATATGTTATTCTCTCAGTGAAGATCCTAGAGTATTGTGAATTAATGCTCAAAATTTAACACTTTCCACTATGGAGTTTGGTCAGAACATTTAATACCTGATCGGTACACTGTCAACCTGCCAACAGTAAATTCAATACATGTCAACCCATCCATTCTTAAATGAGTTCGTTGGGAAGTGCAATAACATATATTATTGATACTTAGGATAAAAGCAAGGTCATATAGCATAGTTCATTCTAATGCTAAGGCCTTAGCCTTTAAAGGTTTGAAATCATCGTTTAAATTAATACAAATCATATCACTACATATCGTAAACCATATCATTTGCATAATGTAAATCATAAGTATTGTAATAATAGTGCACATTGTATATAGTATAAAGTTTGATTTTGGGTATAGTAATATTGGTAATACATATCAATATATTATTGTAGATGCATAGTAGATTTAAAATATTTCTATTTCATTTCTATAGTTTTATACAAGAAATAGGGTGAAGTATTATAATACTAGTTCATAGCATAATTCCCATATTCACAATAAAATCCTTTGTGAATTGCCATGTAAGGGAAAGACTTCTGTATCATCATAAGTATGGTTTAAGTGTTGACAAGGAACACTCAAATAGCTAAGTTCATAATACCAGCGCTAGTTACTACACCTTACTTATTCAAAATGATAAATTCAGGACTTAGAGTAGTCGAAGTGTTGTAGATGCAAAACATAATGATAGTTCAAAAGTATAAACACTTCTTCTACAAGTCTTCATAATAGCATACTCAATAGATATTAGTATCGATGTTTTAATATTAATGACAGTAGTCTTATGACAATAAAGGTAGCATTATAACAGAACTTGGACGACTTGATATTATAACACTAAAGAGTTTAAATGTCAGTACATGAACTAGGAATAGAACCATGTATCCATACCTCCAGTAACTTGGGTCGCAAGGAAGTACTTAGCATTTTAATTTTACATTGATGATGAATTGAAAGACACAAGTACTCTTAACAAATGTTGTCATAGGATTTCTTACCTTCGGTCTGCACATGGAAACAAGATTCAAATGCCTTATCTAAATATAGCTAAGTAAACTCCAGGGTACCTCGTAGGACCCCTTCATCATCATACAAGCAAACCGTTAGCACTTCGTCAAGAACATCACAATAGTACATCATGTAATCATATTCAAGAACTTAAGCAAATCTGTAAACTATACTCGTATGCATAATCATAAAAGATCTTTCGTTAAAGAGATTAACATCCGCTTAAATCTGAAGTAGCAAATACAATTATATCTTAATTATTTGAGATGTATGACGTGTCATCATCATTAATTGTCTTAGTTAAGAATTCGAATTAATTTATATGTTCCGCATTAAATAACTTTGATAATTATTGCTATTATAAAAAAAATTAAATTTTGGTAATTTTTGGGATGTTATAAGGTGATATAGAAAAGACACGCAGGAATACTTCCCTATGCTCATTTTTTTTAAATTTGGAAGCCAAAACAACTATGTCTGATCCTAAATTGGAAAACCCCTCGACTTGTGCTTATTCCTCTGAAATTTCTAGTGATCCAAAGTATGATGTGAATGCCACCCAACCCATCTCTACTAGAAGACCCATAAAGTTGCATGAGTTGAGAGAAAAACTCTCCAAGTACACATCGATGCCCGTCCAATTGTTGGAGGGTAGCAATGATTTCTCCCTTCCTGTGAATTTGCAAAGTAAATATCAAACTTCTTACAACTGCACTTTATATGGCGCTTGACCGTCCTCTCTACCTGTGCTTGATGTTGAAACAAAATTCTCCCTTTGTGGTAATCGTTTTATGATTACCAAGTCTAATATAGATGCTGCAAATCTTGGGTTGTTTATCCTTTCACATGTACTTGTTCCTCCCAAACATTCAATAGCACTTATTCCATTTTGCGGTCCTATCTATTGTCGGTCTGATTACTTGAATATTGTTAAATACAAGCACAACATTTACATGTATAGTATGTGCATGAATGGTTATGTTTTTTGAAACTTTAACAAGGAGAACCTATTGTATATAGATGGTCGTCCACACACTCATGGGAACATTGCAGGGTTCATAAATAGTTCTAGGTGCTCTTTATTTTCTCCAAAGTGTTCATTTGACGAACACTTCAATGACCAGGAGTTCTTTATGAAAAGGAAAGGGTCTAGATTTGTTGTTGTACATGCAATACATAGCTTGTCTCTTGGTGTCGAGTTGTTAATAAACTACAACTTCTGTAGGCCACCAACCGCTCGTCAAATACACCTTGCATTGGGATTACCTTTAGATGTTCCCTTGGGACGTAAAACAAAAAACATTGATTAATTATAATTGTTAATTTTCAATGGATTCATATTAATGTATTGCTCAGTTTGAAATTATGTTTTATAAATTGCTAATTAAATTTATAAATTCAATTTGAAAATGTGTTGCTCAATTTTAAATTTTCATATTTAATGTGGAATTGATGTTAATTTATCTCTCAATCTGAACGTCTACTTTATAAATTGTTTACAGCTTAACATTTTCTACTGGAAGTGATTCTCGTGCTTCTGTAATAATTATTTTCTATAATGTGAGACCAAACCAATTGCATTGTGCTTACTAACATCATTGATGTAATGTTTAATATTTTTGAAATCAGGATTCTGATGATGAGAGACTTGCATACCATCTTCTGTTGCACCCCAGTACAATGTCAAATTGAGAGAAGGATGAAAAAAAAGCTCAACTTGGAGAGGAAGCATACCAAGCATGGTTGAATCAACCACCTATTCAATTTCCACTGCGTCCATCCTCACCAATCAGGAATTCCTATAGTGATAGTAGTTCTTCACATGTTGGAAATGGAGGCAATGAAGTAGAGGTTGGTATGGATGAGTTATTACGACAAAGGAGCGCCATGGATGCAATGCTGTTCCATACATTCTAGGACAATGAGCGAGGGGATGATGATCATATTACTGAAGCCTTCTTCGAAATCCTTAAATCAGCTTCCACCACCCCTCTATTTGGATCTGGTTGGTCAAAGTCTACACGATTGGGGACAACAATGTTACTATACAACTTGAAAGCAAAGTATAGCATGTCAGACGCATGTTTCTCGGCAATGTTGAAGTAACTGACTATCAACTACATTATATTTTGAGTAATCTTCTGACACAATCATCATTGAAAATGGTTGATTTTATGAACATTAAATGACATTGTACATTTATATTTCCCACTAATTGTAGGTTATTCAAAAATAAGCTACTTCTGAATGCTAATGTCTTGCCTGGCAGCTGCGCAAAGGCAAAAAAAATGTTGAAAATGTTGGGTGTAGAGTACATATCTTATCATGCATGCCCCAATGATTGTATTCTATATAGAGGTGAATATGCAGACAAGGCGATATGTCCAAAATGTGGGCATGACAGATACAAAGAATCGAATAACAAGGCTAAAGTACATGGTCCTCCTCATAAGATATCGAGGCACATACCTATAATCCCAAGGATTTAAAGGCTCTTTCGTTCAAAAGAATTAGCTATGTTGCAGGGATGGCATGCATCGAACCGAAGTGAGGAAGGAGTTATGTGAACCCCAACATATTCATAGCCATGAAGCATATAGAGGATACATGGCCCGATAAATTCAAGGATGAAGTATGTAGCCTCTGATTGAGCATAGTTATTATGGCATCAACCTATATTCCCAACCAAACAACATCTATAGTATTTGGCCAGTAGTAGTGATCAATAACAATATCCCCCGTGGTTTTCCGTGAAGAATGAACATCTTATGTTGGCTCTTATAGTCCCTAGTAAAAGACAAGTGAAGAATATGGATGTTTACCTACAACCATTGATCAATGAATTCAAAGAATTATGGGAAGGGATACAGGTATATTATATGTCAAGACCCATCCCATCACAGAGGAGTTTTACACTGTATGGCATATGTGCGTACACCACACATGATTATATGGGGTTAGGAGTTTGTTTAGGTAAATATGTTGTTTTATTTGTTTTTATATGACATATTTAATTTGGTGTGGTTGTCTTCATCCTCAACACTAACGTGCTCTCTTTACTATAGCATTGTAGGTCTTGTAACAAAATTTTATTATGGATGTAAATATTGTGGACCTTCTATGAAAGCTAGGTGGTCCAAAGACCTATAAAATTCAATGTACGACTTCTCTAGGGTATTCCTCCTAGAAAACCACTCTTACAGAAGAGAAAAATCTGCTTTCAATGGTAAACGAGAGATAACCCAAAGGCCTGAAATACAAACACCGGCTGACTAGCTCAGGGCATAGGACAGAGAGAAGGAGAAGGAATACACAGAGATGTTTGATTCAAATGTGCAACCTGTGATCGATGATCCTGATTTCTTCGACACCTATGTTGAGAAAATGCTCACAGGGATGAAAAGTAAATCGATATTTTATGATCTCCCATATTGGGATCATCTTAAGATTGCCCACTTACTAGATCCCATGCATATATTTAAAAATGTTTCATCTTCTTTGTGGCGTTACATATCATCCAAAAAAAGTGACAAGATGAAAGTCAGGAAAGACCTTATTGCTTCAAATACATAAAATAATCATTGGCCAAGACAAGAAAATAGAGTAGAGGTTGGCCCCTCTTTTTCATTTAAAAAAGGCAATGTCCCATGGATTTGAATAAATATGATCTTAATTTGGAAAAAGAAGTTATATGGGCGTTAAGGCACCTTATTTTTATGGGTCTACTCTACGACATTTCTTCAATACGTCAGATGAAAAGTTGTCGGGTTTTAAATCACATGACCATCTCAACCTTATAAGGGTATGTATAATGCCAAAGTATTGTTGTTACTATTTATATATATCTTTTTCCACAAAATTTAAAATGTAATTAACCTTTTGTGTTTACTTTGTAGTGTCATTATATGTTGTTCGTGTGTGGGTGTGTGAACCATGACTTTCCCGATGAGCTGGGGCGTGCCATATCTAGACTATCTGCATTTTTACGGTGGATCACATCAAATGATATTTACATCCGAGCATTCCACGACGGCATGAAGAGATAGTTGAGATTGTTTGTATGTTTGAGAAGGAATTGCCTTCGAGTTTCATGGACTTGTAGGTTCATATTATGATTCACCTAATCGATGAGTTTATATTAGCCCAGGTGGTCTCCTGTCGCTGGATGTTCTTCTTAGAGAGATTTATGAAAAAATTGAAGGGATTTGTTCAACAAAGGGAAAAACTCGAGGGGTCTATGGCAGAGGGGTACATAGTATATGAGTCATTCTATTATGCCAGTGAGTACATCAAGCAAATCGACGACACACTAGGCGCAATGATTTGGGATGATGAACATGATGAGGACATAAGGGAAAGGGAGGTACTAGAAATGAATGGAAAAAGGTGCATGATAAAGAGTAAGTCACTTATCTTTCGATCTTCAATTTTCAACATAGTAACTTATATTCACAACAAATGTCAAAATATATATTTGATCCCATACGTACTGAATGTGTTTTTCATTCCATGAATACAACAACACATTTAGAAATTGATGCACTCAATAAATTCATTCTCCACAACGCGGAGGCAACACGATCGTGGGCCGCATTGTATGAAGAGAAGAGGAGGAAATGTGACAATGACATAAAATAATTCAACCGGTTGCATGGTGTAAGCATGCCTTTTCCATATCATTTAAAAGAAAATATGCCAATGATCTATCCAAACAGTTGGGTTGCAGACCAAGTTAGAGAGAAATATGGTGCATCTAGTCGTTACCCTCTTGAAGAGGAGGATGCGCTAAACATTGGGATCGGGTGCAACAACTCAGTAATAAAATATTTATGTACATAATTTCTAACTTTATAATGCAACTTTGAGTTATAACATTTATGTTTAATATATTAATGGTTGGGTTAATATACATATGACATCATCATTTGTTAACTTTTCTTACAGGTGCATTTGTTCCCATCTATGTGGGATTATGGACATTGTTTTCGCACTGAGGATGCTAATAATGGGCAGGTTACAAAATATTGTGGAGTGGAAGTTGAGTTCGACCAATATAGTCGTGCTAGCCATTGAGATTGAAACTTGGTAGGAGGGATGTTGGGTTATGTCAGAAAGATACAAGAGATCATTCAAGTGGACTTCTCATCTTTCCAATGTGTTATTTTTAGGTGCAGGTGGTGGGACACATTCAATAGGAATAATGCAAAGGAAGATCTTGATAGTGGGTTGATATGTATCAACTCTAAAAATATGTGGGATGAAAGTAAGGAGCCTTATGTTTTCCCAAAACTCTACAACCAAGTGTTCTTTCACCTGGATGTGTTGGATAGAGATTGGTGGTTCATATTAAGACACGACCCTAGATCTAAACATGTTTTTAAGAACAACAATGCTATCATGCCAACCGAGGAAGATAATGAGGGTGATGGCAACAAAGAGTGATATGTGCATGTTTTATTTTGTCATTTATACATTGAGATATAATTTTGTTACTCTTATCTTTGATTGTCTAATTATATTGTTTATTTTTCATTTTATGACGGTGGAAATGGAAAGTTGATTACTGGATGCAGTGTTTAAACAATTTCATTTGGTTAAGAACCAATTATATGATGCGGAATATGGTTTATGTCTATGAAGTAATTTATGATTGTATAGAATGAATATATGCCATTGTCCAAATTACTCATATTATGTTTTTTGTATACATATATATACACCATAAAAAACAACCTACATAATTCAATTTACTTTTGTGAACGTAAAGACCAGCATATTTATTAATTCCTGACTTCAAGGTGGTTTGAAATTTCTATATTGATATTTCAGTGCTTGTATTTTAAGATGTTTTTGTTATAAATAATGTTAAGAATTATAATTGCATTAATTTATGACATGTCTATTAGAATGTAATGTTTTTTTTTTCCATTATATGATTCGATTAAATTGAATTTTTTTTATAATGTAATGTTTTTCGATGTTTTTATTGTATTTATAATGTTAAATCCAACATAGAAAATGACACATTTGTAATCTTGATGGAGATTGAAAATTCAAAAAAAAATTAGTAGTGTTGAGCTCTAAAATTATTTAATTTATGGCCATAAAGTGAAATTTACAACAAAATTTAAGGTGTTCTCTAATTTATCCATCAATATTTGAATGTTTGTATTTCATTATGTTTTTGTTATAAATAATGCTAAGAATTATAAATGCATTAATTTATGGCATTTATGTTAGAATGTAATGGGTTTTTATTATATGATTCGGTTAAATTGAATTTTTGTTATAATGTAATGTTTTTCAATTTTTTTATTGTATTTATAATGTTAATTCCAACATAGAAAATGACACATTTGCAACCTCGATGGAGAATGAAAATCCAACATTTTTTTTTAGTAGTGTTGAGCTCTACAATGACTTCATTTATGACCTTGATAACAATGAAATGTACAACAAATTTTAAGGTGCTCTCTGATTTCTCCATCAATATTTGAATGCTTGTATTTCTTGGTTTTTTTGTTATAAATAATGCTAAGAGTTATAATTGCATTAATTTATGACAATTTTGTTAGAATGTAATGTTCTTTTATTTATATGATTCGAATAAATTGAATTTTTTTTATAATGTAATGTTTTTGGATTTTTTTTATTGTATTTATAATGTTAACTCCAACGTAGAAAATGACACGTTTGAAAACTTGGTAGAGATTGTAAATCCAACAATTTTTTTACTAGTGTACTTGACCTCTACAATGACTTAATTTATGGCCTTGATAACAATGAAATTTATAATAAAAAATTAAATTTAATGTGCTCTCTAATTTCTACATGATCAATATTTGAATGTTTGTATTTCATGATGTTTTTGTCATAAATAATGCTAAGCATTATAATTGCAAATGTTTTCTGAATGAGAATAAGAGATCAAAAATGGCTTGAAGATCATCAAATCAACTTAATGATTAATAATAATAATAATATATTTGGAGAATGCAAGTTGTGGCTTTACATTAGTTGAGAGAAAAAATGGTGTTCTTTTAATTAACTATTTGTTTTTCTTCCTATTAAAGATTTGTTATTTGTCATTATAAAGTGAGTTATTGTCAACAAATTAAAAATCTTGAATTATACATTGATAGGACATATTCATGTTCATATAATTTAGATTTTTTTGTGATGTTCATAAACATGATACTATGACAAATTATACAAAGGGGACTAGTGGATGAGGACCATGGGGAGCTGATGGATCAATAGAGGTTGGTCAGTTAGATAGGTATAAAGTATTAGATGTTGGATCCATCGAAGGAGGGGGGGTGAAGGAGATGATGAAGGAGGTGATGGAGGTAGAAGACATGGTGGAGGAGGGGGTGGATGAGATGTCGAAGGTGGAGGAGTAGGAGGTGGAGGCCGAGGAGGAGGTGGAGGCCGAGGAGGAGGTGCAGTGGATGTGGAGGATGCCCCATCAGTCGAAGCAGTTGATGGAGAAGGAGGTGGACTAGGAGGCTGAGGATCTCCTCTCATCAGACGATGAACCACCGTGAGGGATGGCATCCAAAAGAATGCAAGCACCAACAATGTGTTGCATCAAGATCATGTTGCCCCCCAACAACTTCCCCTTAATTTTGCAAAAATAAAATTGCCCCCATGTAAATTTTTTAAATATATCAAGCTTTTAGTTGTTTTTATTTGTGCTTGATTCAATCAGTCGTTTGATGATCTCCTTCTGGATTCTTTACTTTCTACATTGCCTTTCTTTGGCTTCGTTTTCAAGGAGGATAATTCGGTGGTCGTATGCTTTTGAATATTTTGGTGGATCAATATAAATTAGCTAAAGGCTTAATCTTTCGTAAAGTGATTCATATCTTAAGATACATATTAAAAGATGTAACCATTTCAGTTTGGTGTTTATTAGACTCATTTACAAATAAGCTATTATAATTAAAAACTCCCATACAAATATATACATTTTATATAATATGGTAAAATGATTAATATTTAGGATTTTGTGATGATTACCAAATTTTATACCTTCAAATATTAGAATCATCATTTATATTTCTTTATTTGTTAAATGTACATTTAAAAGGTGATATAAACTCATAAAGATGTGGATCATACCAATAACAAAATACAAAAAAGTACAGCTTATAGGCTTTGGCATAAGAGGTATTATCATTCCAAATGTGTTATTTAATATAATTTTTTGGAATTTCTGAACCTCTTTTCCAAATATATTTATTAATGTTTATTATTCATCAGCATAAGCATGTGCGTATGGTCCATCTCACTTTACACTATAAGTCCCCGTACTCAGTTTATATGGCATGATAATCTTTTGGGCTTAAACTTATAAGCACTCCTATCCAATGAGACACAACGTTATTTTTAAGAAAGTGACCACATATGAAATTTCTATTGATTGGCTAAATATTTATTTTGCCAAATTATGAGTTTAGGTTTGCATAGATAGTTAAAATTGTTATAGAAAGTTGAGAAATTTTGGTAATGTCCATTATTAAAAACCTATAGTTTTATTAATTATTGTAATTGACATGACTATTATAATAACTATTTATAAAAAGCATTCAAGCTCATATATTTTTGGTTAACATTCACATGAAAATAATTTTACGATGACATGGTCTTAGTTCAGGTTGATTGATGTTATGATATTCTTATTTATCCATGGCGATGTTATGATATTCTTATTTATCCATGGCTATGATCACTTTTAATAGAAAGTTTTTATATTAAAATATCTTTTCATAAAACTTATGAAAATTATAATATAAAACCTACTTTTGACAAAACTTTTTTTGTGATTATATCATGGATTTGTCGTCTCTAATAACGTTTTAAAGTTGACTTAGTTATTGATTACAGGATTGCTCGTTCAAACTAACATAGGTTCTCAAAGGAAATATTCCATGCCAAATTTATGGGATTACAATGACGTGATGACATCTCACCAATTTCCACATAAATTAATCTCCATGAAATATTACGGGGATTGAGTGTTTTAAAGTAATTGCAATGCCGTGAATTAAAATTCATTGAAACTGTAACTTACGAGTAGATTGCATAAAATTTGGTGAAAGGAAAACAATTGTCTATTGCATCTAATCACAATGAATGGATTATTGAATAGTTACATTGGTAGAATCTACGCTCAGGAAAATTGCACCAGTTAACCTAATGCTCTGTATCATATTCCTTGAACAGAGAATCAAGAGATGTTACTTTTCAGCCAGTTTTCTTCAGGTTGTAGATCATACTTTGTAAATCTTTATGAAGTTGTAGATTGAAAGCCAAAGGTTGCACAGTGATTATTTTCATGCATTCAATTGTAATTAGTTGTGTTTTGTAAGATTTTTATACACCTTGCACAAATAATTACAATTTGAATTTGGTTGTCTTGACTCATTTTTTGTGTTTAAGATTTTCAAGTTTGATTGTTTGGAATGATCACATTATTCTGATAGCATAAACAATTAGATTGAAGATCAACAATAATTGTTTTTTTTATTTGTTTATCTTTGATAAAATTGGTGTTCTTATTTAGATTGCTATTTATTTAACTTTGTTTAAGTAAATTGGCTATAAAATTATCATTTTATGCATCAGAAATTCTTCCTTTAAACTTGCTCCTGATCGGGATAGGAGAGATTTAATAGATAGAATTAACATTTAAATTATTTCACAGTTTTGTTTCATAATAGAAAGCTACATGTTAGCAACTACTAGAATCGTTTTCAGTTTTAACAGCTGTTAAAACTGTTTGTTTTCAGCTATTGAAATTTGCATTATAGTCAAATCAATTATGAGACTCTCTTGTTGAAAGCAAATCATAAAGGTAGCAGGACTTATACCCTGTGAGAGGTGACTACTCCAAACACTCAGAAAGTTGTGTTAAGTGATGTGTGTGGGTTGTCTCTCCTTGTTGGCGAGTAGGTCATATTTTCCCTTCAACGGATCCTCATATCAAGAGGAAACATCCTCCATAGCTCAATGTATTGGTCATGTCTCTGAATCTCCCTGACAGGAATAGGCCGAACCCCTCACTAGTACATTTGGACCAAATTCGGTCTATAGGGCTCCGACGAATGTTGGAAATTTCAAGGGAAAACGTACAAATTTTCCTTTTTTTTTTACCTCCTCGATATCGTTGGTCTTGCGACGTATTATCCTGCACTAGACAGTATTGGGACGTTTAATGTCCTAGTGTCGCAAGACCGATGAAAAGAACACAAAAGTAGCCATTTAATTGCCAAACGGTTCCCCAGAGTTTAAGGAAGTCAACGTTGACTTGGCCAATGTTCGTCAGAATACCGACGGTTTAAAATCTATAAATTTGTATCCATTTATAGTGGTTGCGACAATTTTGTTATATGACTGGCGGTTCAGAAAGGATATACGCTCTTATTGTCTTGAGAAAAGTGGATTTTTTTTTTATAATCATCACTATACATTTTGTGGGAAGAATGTCAGAAAATATTAGAGGTATGGAAAGAGATGAAGAGGGTGAAAAGGGTGATGGTAGATGTTTTTTCCCTTGCAATAGTTGTTTTATGAGACGTCCCGTGAGAATTTTAATAACAACAACTAGAAAACATTATATGAAATATGGTCACGTGGATGGGGGATTGAAGGAATATTGTCCCATGGTAACAACTCTATATACATATTAATTATATTTATTAATATTGATTGTATTTGTAAAATTTTATATTGTTTTAGTATCTATTATACATGCACTAATTTTGCATGATTGCTTGTCATTATAAAGTTAGAGTTTCCCTCTAACTTTTTGCAGAATGCCCCAAGTAGTAGTAGAAATAATGTACAAGCTGAGGAACATGAGGCGAATAATGAAGATCAAGTTAATGATCCCATGGAAGTAGATGACGACCGTAACATAGCTGAATATGATGGGACAAAACAAATGATCCAAGACTTTTTCGGCCAGCTAGATGAAGAGGGGATAGTGATGGTATTGATGATGAACCTTTGATGGAAAATGCAAATAAACAGCTTTATAAAGAGTCAAGAGAAAATATTCTCTCCGCTACATTGCTTCTGATGAACTTAAAGGTTATGAATCATTTTTCAAACACTTGTATGAAACAGATCCTAAGGTATATAATATGTTTCATCAGATATTTTTTTTTCAACCGAAAAAAAACGTACTATTGCTATTCCTTTGAATCAAATAGTATAAAATTTGTCCCTTTTCTGTAAAAGGTATTTTCAACAAAATATATGGCCATTATCCAACAGACCACCACCTATCCACTGCATAAGTTTGTCCATACAAAAACTATATACATCAAAAAAGGACATTGGTCTTACATAAAGTGTTTCACAACAGAGACCTTTTCTGATACAGTCTAAAAGAAAATAACATCTCCAGATTCCAGCATACTGGAATCCATCCATTCCTCCCAAACCAGTAAACCTACAGGGCCCAATAATGCTTTTTTTGAGAGATCATCCGCCTATCCATTGAATTCCCAGAAGATGTGAACAAAGGAAATGTGATCCTGCAAGTCGATCTCCATCCTAGTGCGCGCACACCAATGTGATAGATCAATAACATTCAAATCAAATTCTTTTGCAGCCCATTTGATTGTAACACGCGAATCACCATATACCTTTATATTAACAAGCCCAAAAATGTTGGCACATCTCAGAATGCACCATAGGGCTAGTAGTTCTGCTTTCATATTGCTGCCTTGCCCACAGTTGAGCCAAAATGTATAAAAGTGATCTTCATTCAAGTAAATAACACCACCCGCAGCACAAAGGCCATTCTGAGCAGCCCCATCAAAGAAAAGTATTGGCTGGTTAACAACAAAGGAAAATTGACCTATCCTTCTCTCCACTGCTTCAGATATCTTATCAGAGTATTGTTGTGTTAAGTTCAAAGCCAAAATCCCACAAGACACAACATCAAGTACAGTATCTTGAAAGATAGATATATTCCTGAAATACCAAAGTGCCCATGATATAAAGATAGGGACCTGTACAGTATCCATGGATTTACGAGACCATCTCAGTAAAGCCTCTCCAAATTCTACATTATCTAGAGTCTTAGACAAAGCCATTCTTGAACAACAAAAGTCCCAAACTTTTTTCCCAAAAGAACAAAAAACAAACAAATGGTCAATAGATTCAGAATTTTCCTTGCATAAGTTACACCTATTTGGACCACACCATCCTCGCTTTGTGAGATTATCCCAAGTTTTCAAAGTACCCTATAGAACATGCCATAAAAAACACTTATGCTTTAAAGCAATCTTCCATTTCCAGATCTTTTTATACCACCATTGTTGTGGATAGATATATTTACCCTGCATAATTCTGTCATATGCAGTTTTTGCTGTGACAATTCCCATTTTTTTATTACCACTCCACATCATCTTATCATCTTTTTCTGTTAAGTAAACACCAGCCGAATCAAGAGATCTGATATAGGAATCCCAGGAGTAAGCATCCTCACCATCCAATCCCAAGTCAGAAGCACGCAACCAATATGATTGACCAAAATAATTCCTGATACGATCCAAGGAAATAAGACCATATATTCTTAAATAATCCAGAATTCTGCTAGAAAGACAAACAGGGTCATCAATGCCCAAAATATAGTCTTTTCCAACTCTAATATTTTTACCATTCCCAACTTGCCACTTCACATCGCCAATGATCTAGCTAGACACCTTGAGCAAACCTCTCCATAAAGGAGAGCATCCAGCTTTCGCAGGCATATTCAAACGGAACCATTCAACCAAGTTTGAATTGATGTATTTCACAAAGGAAATTTTTGACCAGAGATTATAGTTAAAGAGACACCTCCAAAGACTTTTGGCCCTGAGTGCCAAACTGAAGGACTGTAAATCTTTAATACCCCAGCCTCCAAAACACTCTGGCCTGGAGACCGATTCCCAGCCAGTCATAACCAACGAGGCCCTATCCAAGCCACCTGACCACAGAAAGTTGAAAATTAATTTCCTGATAACATTAAGAATGTATACAGGGATCTCAAGAAGAGATAACCAATATACAAGGATTCCCAGCAAAACTGCCTTGATCAGAGTAAGTCTACCACCAACAGAGAGCCATCTATAAGACCAGTGAGCTATCCTTGCTTCAACCTTCCGAACAAGCCACCACCAATCCTTTATCTGATAGTTATTTGGTCTCAAGAAAAAACCCAAATATTTTATCCCATCCTCTAATGGATACCAATTGAAAGGTAGAAAAGTAGCAATTTCCCTTCTATCAACAGCATCCACATTATGAAAATAGAAGCTAGATTTTGAAAGGCTAATCTTCATCCCAGAAACTCGACAGAAACAATTTAAAATGTTCTTGAAGACCCCCCACTCAGCAGCAGTAGCCAACCCAGCCAGCATTACATCATCCACAAAATCAGATGTGAGATAACACAATTTATCCCCACATCAATGCCTTTGAGTAAACCCTCCTGCTTTGCAAAGTTTAACATTCTACTAAGGGCATCAACAATCAAAAGGAATAACAACGGGGATAAAGGACATCCCTACCTTATCCCTCTCGAACACTGGAAAAATGAAGAAGGCGAACCATTTATCAAAATAGCAATACTAGCTGATGAGACACAAGACATGATCCAGTTTATGACCAGAGGAGGAACCCCAATTTGTATTAAAATGAGCCTTAGAAAAGACCAATTTACCCGATCATATGCCTTTTCCAAGTCCAATTTAAGCAAAATAGCCCTGAGTCTTGGGCTCTTAATGGAGTGGAGAAGTTCCTGAGAATCCCCAATGGCATCATGTATCTGTCTGTTATGTAAAAAACCAAACTGTTTTGCAGTAATATGAACAGAAAGGGCTGATTTGATTCTTTGAGCAATAATTTTTGACACTAACTTATATGCCAAATTGCACAGTGCAATAGGCCTATAATCACCAAAAAATTTCGGCTTGCCCTTTTTAGGAATCAGAGTAACAAAAGTAGAATTTAATGCACCAGAAGTGAAACCCATCAGCCTTGTATATTCTACCATCCTCAGAATCTCAGGTCCCATTATCTCAAAGAAATGTAAATAAATCTCCACTGGCCACCCATCAGGGCCAGGAATTTTCTCACAAGCAAATATTTTCAGAGTCTTTTCTACCTCCTCAATTGAAACCTCCCTGCCAAGAGCAGCAACATCATCATCATTGAAAAAACGAGGGAAAAGTTCAGCAATTTTAATCTGTTCCAACAGATCACAATTACCCTCGTCTTTATAAATAACCCCAAAATGTCTGACAGCCTCCAACTTTAAAGCCTCTACCCCCGAGCATGTATTTCCATCTGCACCAGACAATTCCCATATGGTGTTCTGATTTCGACGAGCTGATGCAAAGGAATGGAAAAACTTGGTGTTTTGGTCACCATGTTTAATCCACAAAGCCCTACTTTTTAATCTCCATTCCATCTCTTCCTTTAGAAGAAGATCAGCTCTTTTCTTTTCAAGTATCTTAACCATATCAAATTCATCCTTGCTTAAATCACCATCAAAATTCATCTTTAATAACCTCTGAATTTCATCCTCCAGAAAAACCAGTTCTCTTTTATCTGCTTCTTTCCTCTGCTTAATCCATCCTATGACAACTCTTTTAAGATTTCTCATTTTATTACAAAAGAAATCTAATGGATTATCCCCTTCAATTTCAGCAGAGTTCCAGAAATCTTCCACCAATTTACAGAAATCATCCTCCATCAACCAGGAATGGTTAAATTTAAAGGGTACATTGGATTTCTCCCCATAATTACCGAACTGGAAAAAAATCGGCCAGTGATCTGAAATCCTATACTCGTGGACCCAGGAACGATAGGATTGAAATTTTTCCAGCAAGGAAGTTTTAACCAGATAACGATCAAGACGCTTGTGTACACCATCATCACCCCCTCTGCCATTGCTCCATGTAGGACATAATTTAGCCGGCTCAACATCAACAAATCCATGGTCCAGAATAAACTTACAGAAAAAATCCACCATAGAATCAGGTCGAGATTTTTTCCCCCAAATCTCAGAAGGTGCCTTCGTAAAATTCAAGTCACCAGCAAGAATAAGCCTCTCATCATCCAAAATCCCAGATCGTGAGAGTGATTCCCAATACTCCTGTCTGTTCGAAAAAGGAGCATAACAGTTGAAGACCGATAAATGGAGGTTCAGTCCTATACAATATCCCTTCAACAGTATCCCCCACTCAGTCCTGTAAGCATTAAAGGAGAAAAATTGTGGATTCCAAGCAACAACCAGCCCCCCAGAACGACCGGCAGCATCCACAGCCGAGATCTCCCAAAAAGGAAAAATACCACCAAGTTTTGACACAGCATCAGAACCAGAACACATAGATTCTTGCAACAAAACAATACCAGGTCTAGTAGCCAGAAAAAAGTTGGATAGGGCCCTAGCCCTCAAAACCCCACCCAACCCACGGACGTTCAAAGAGACCAATGACATTAAGAAATGTCCACACTGGGAATCTGTGCTCTAAGACCTAGACTAATGTCACCCACCAAACCACAATCACCATCACCAATCCCGCCTATCTGCAGAGGCCCAGGATCAGGCTCTTTTTTCTTCTTTTTCCCTTTTCTAATGGTTACATTCTGAAATTTAGGAGGAATAGGAAGCACATTAGAATCCTCAGCAGGGTTTTTGGAGAAAATATCAAGCGGGACCAAATCACACATCCCCCAGGGACCCCTATCCGCTAAACAATCAGAGACAACAATATCCACAGGTTTCTCCGGCATAATGACAGGTGACACCCCGACAGGAGGGACAGAAGACTCCAAACCCTCACCAACCATATCATCCGAGGAGGAACTAGAACATATCTTAGGGGAACAAATCCCAGCCCCCGAACCAATGACGGGACAACCACCAGACTTAACCTTCTCAAATTCAGTCACAGGGTTTGTCAAACCATGCCTTAACTGAACAACCCCCAAGGAAATCCTTCTATCTAAGTCTACTTCTCTATCAGTAATAAATTCAATATCCTCTTTAGATAGTTCTGAATAAGCAGCTTCCGGGGGTAATTTTAACTTACCAGTAACAGGAGTCGTCGGCGAAGGTAAATTCAAGGGGTCCGAGACACATTGTGCAGCATACGATGAATCCCGACGGACCAGCTCCCTTTGGCATGACAGACGATTAGGGCATTTTACCTGAACGTGTCCGACCTCCCGGCATAAGAAGCAGCGGAAAGGAATTCTATGGAAATCCAATAACTGTGTCCAAACACGTTCACCCCAAACAATCTCTACAGCCTCTGGCAACCCCAACTTCAGATCAATTTCTACTAAAACCTTTGCAAATCGTCTGTCAATGCCGAAGATTGAGTTCTTATCAACCCTGATACACTTTCCCACCAAATTTGCAATCCCCGCCACAGTGTCCTCTGTCCAAATTTCAATTGGCAGACCTAGGACGATCATCCACAAATGGCGGATCCCCTAACGTTCATGGACAGGGTCAAATGCAAGGTGCCATCATTTGAGGTTCAAAGAACCATTCTTAAACAACCAAGTTCCTTCCAGTATCCGCGACCTAGCCTCCGCTGAGGGGAAAATGAACAAAATCCACTTATTAACCAGCAAGTTTATCCGCGGAGTATCACCAACAATAGGTGACCAGTTGCATTTTACCCACTCAACGATTTCTGCCTTCGACCCAGATGCATACTCCAGACGCCCAACCAAAGTTCTGTCCGCCAGCATTTGGACCCTCTCCATGTTAGCATTCACAAGTATGTCGAACCGCTATACCTTCTCCCGTGCCTTAAGGGTCTTTGTCCTCTGTCTACTCTTTGGATTTTGACCAGATAAATTAGGGTTTCTCACAAACCCACTCGCAGAGGGAGTAAGAACTGCAGAGCGAAACCCCGGCTCAGCCCCTCGATAGTGTGTGGAATGGGGCAAATCCCCACCAACGCGCGAAGTCATGGCCCAGCCACCGGACCAGCCAGTGAGCACAACCACCTGTCCGATGCAGATGACCTAAAGGTGTCACCTCCCACGCCAGGTGTCTCCCACACCCGTACACACCAGGACACCTTTTTTTAACGTTAATTAATGTGTTAAATAAGAATGCAATATTTACGATTAATATTCTTTTCATTAACTAGTTAATTTTCATGATGTAGATTGTTAGGTGAATTTTTGTTACCAACGTCAAATATTTTACCTCGCATGTGCATATCTTCCCCCACATGCGCATATGCACATTTGTAATCAACCTAGGAGGGCGTCGGTCAAAAGATGGCCTAGTCGCCGGAAATCTCTCAAAAAATAGATAAAACAAAGTCTGCACCGAAGGGGAAGTTCCCCCTCCCACCAATACATGCACGACATCAACTCAGAGCATAACAAAAGTGTCGTAAAAGAATAGTAGAGCACCTAATGCATCTAGGTGTCTGCATTAAAGAATTGACATAATATAATAAAGGGCAACTTGTCAGAACTATAGATCTAGCTAAACTAGCTTACCTATCTTAGCAATCAATAACATATAAACATAAATAAGAACAGAAAGAGAACAAAGAAAAGAATACACCAGATATACATGGTTCACCCAATTGGGCTACGTCAATGGGAATGTTGTCTTCTATTATCTCCAGAAATCTCCTTCAATCTCATAAGAGAACAACTACAAATAACCTCAATACAATATAGCAAAGCTTGTGATCACAATGCCATGTGATGACACTATCTATGTACGTATACCACTATATCATCATGTTATGTTGATGTGACTCCCTTGACCCTATTATATACCTATTGATGCCTCGGATATCGTAGCATCAATCAGAAAGGGATTCTCCCCGAGAAACGGTCCCAATTAGACTATCTCCCGTTTGGTGTAGGGAATCCGTCCGGTTAGCGGTTCCGGCAACCGTGGTTTTGGATTTTAAATCCGAGTTTACCGGTTATGGCCCGATCCACCTTTCTTTTGGGTTTTTTGTGTCTTTTATATGAGATGCAAGTGCCTAAATTATACTTAATCTAAATGCAATTAAAACAGATCTAAGCCTAAAAACGGGAATGCGTCTATCTATCCCTGCAGGGGAACACGCTTAAGGGGAGAGCAATCAGCTGTAACAGATATCGTAAACAAAGAACAGATAGCTATTATTTCTCACGGTCAAAGCTACAGCAATATGAAGATCTTGAGAAGATAGCTTCTCATTCAACATGGGACGCATCTATTGCTCAGAAAACAGAGGAAAGCTAAAGGATAAGGAGACAGATCTAAAATGAAACTTAAAGGACGCATCTATTGCTCATGAACAGAAGAAAGCAAAATTATTTGATCTACGTAACAAGAATAAAGAAACAGATCTAGATGCAACGAAACTGGAATTAAACTAAAAGATCCCTGCAAGGAGCAATTTAAACGCATGAACAATGAGCCATACAAATTATCCTGAAGAAAGAACAGTTAGCCATTCGATCTAGAAGAGAAATCTACAGCATTGATAAAAGCATCAGCAGGTAGCTCCTGATTTAATATGAAACGCATTCATTGTCCATGAAAATGGGAAAATTTCCTATGCACAGTAAGGAGCAAAAATCATTAATACAAAGAAGTAGTTCGGATGATAAGAATGATCTCACAATACAGAACTGCAGTCATTAGAATAGTCCAATATACAGCAATCCAACATTCCATGCAAAACGTCCATCTCCCGTGGCTTCTATTAGAAAATTCAATTTACAGACCCGATACAAGATAGCTCATATCGTTTGCCAAAATTTTCATTCCCTGCCAAAAGTCATTTCTAATCTTTCCTAGCTTCTATTTATAGTTACAAATTGGCCCTCTGGGCTGACACCTAGCATTCCCCACCTGTCATTTACAGGAATTTCCACTATCATCGACCACCAAAATGGCCACTTCCTTTACAAAAAATATTTTGACAAAATTAGGGACAGCTATCCCACGGCTTACGCCTTACATATTCAAAATATACATAACAGAAAATTTGCTAACATCAAAGCGTTCCCTGCTGGGCACGTGTCTGGCTGAAGAGAGTGGCTCACTGAATTCAGCCTCTTCATTCCTGGGCGCGAGCTTCTGCTGGCACAGGGTCGCCCAAGTTGATGGTCACTGATGCTGCCTGGGAAGAGGCCCTCGAATCCCCTGTTGATGCTGCTCCTGCTGTTGCTGCAGCTTTCCTGACCTCCTCTTCTATGTAGCTGTGCCACACACCTGTGTCCCTTATGATTATGTTTGCTGCAGCAGGAAACAGGATTTTCTGAGAAGTCACATTCTTCCCGAGCTCTATTTTAATGCTTTGTACTTCTGCTTCAGCAACTTGATATGTTTCCTTCAGCAGATGATTGTGAAGTGTTGATGAACCGATGTAATGTTGGAGATCATCCATGGCCAGGACATCAATGCTTTTCACATACTCCATCTGGACGCCTAGCTCTTCTTTCAGTTGAGACAACCGCTGCTCCTTTTCCGGGAAGTCTTCTAGGGTCTGAGGGAAACTCAATGTGCAGTTGTCATGGACTCCTTTGAGCTTTTGGTATAGGTTGTTGATTCTATCTGTTGTCCTCTGCACACTGGCCATTAGCTTATTGGCACAGTTCCTACCAAACTCCAACAAGGCTATATCTTCATTAAAATCTTCCACGGCCTTAAAAGGAAGATGCGGGGGGAAACCTCCTTTCCCTTCCCTCCATGCCATCTGACTTATGACATTTGCCTTGACACGGGTATTCTTAGCTTTGAGCCTGTGGGCTTCCGTATTGACCTCTTTTAGCCTACCCATCATGGCCTTGAGTTTGCATACCTCGTCAGTGATTAGCTCTTGAGAGCCATACACTTGCTGCAGGATATTGCATGACAGCTCGTGGAAGGGAGACATGTCCAAGGTTCTGCTCTCCGCTTGCTCTAAACGCTCGGCTAATGTCTGCTTGTCTGCTTCTAACTGGGAAGCCTTTTCTTCTGCTCCATTCTTCTCCGCTTCTGCAATCATTATCTGGAGTGCTAGCTGGTCCTTTTCCTCCTCCAGGTGACTGTACTTGTTTGACAGCTCCCTATGCTCAGCGTACAAGCAATTATATTTGTTTACTGCCAGGTCCCTTTGGGCTTGCTCATTAGCCACATTTTGTTGCAGGGTGCGTGCTCTCTTCTTTGTCAATATATTTTCTTTGACTATAACCCCTACATTGGCCAATGATGCCTGTGCTGTTGCTATAACTGCGGATGCCATGGCGATGGGATCTGCATCTGTGTTCTGCATGACAGCGACCTCTCGGTGAGTAACTATGTCATCATGGAAGGGACTTTTAATCCTCTCTTCTGATTGGAGGACCATTGTTTTCCTTTTCTTGTCATAGACAAACTCATTCCATTTGGACACCGTACGCTTCCCAGATGGAGTGTATGGGACAATTGGTCGGTTTATGATGTCTATGTCTTCTTCCATAGGTGGGGTTCGGACTTCCTGAGCGGGGTCTGCTCCTTCCTTTTGGGTACCAGAGCCACCTGCTCGAGAGGTGTCTATCTCCATGTCTTGTACACCGGACCCACCTGCCTCGGTATCTTCCCTTGCCTTCAATTCTTCCTCCGCCTTCTTCCTTGCTTCAGCTTGCTCAGTCTATGCTTCTTTCTGCTTTTGGGCTTCTTCAGCCTCTTTCCGCAGTCTTTCATTTTCAGCGTCTTGTTGCTTTCTTGCTTCCTCGGCTTCCTTCTGTAACCTTGCCTCTTCTCTTAATCTGAGCTCTTCCTGAGCTCGGGCATCCTTGGCTTCTTTCTCCTTTTGCTGGATGGTCTTCTGGGCTTTGGTTGAACTAGAGCTCGCTCCAGTACTTTGGCGACAGATCCGTAGCTCAGTCATGTTGCTGATGCCTCTGAATGCTTCCTCCTCGGCATCGGGGTAGTGGGAGTATTCGAAGTTAGCATAGTTCCCCTTGCAATGCTCGGCCACTTTACCCTTTCTGTCGTTCCTGTGGAAGATGACCTCACCAAAGTGGAAGGCCTTCAACTCTTGAACGAATTCGTCGGCAGAGGCCACCCCTGAAAACTTGTAAGCACCTATGCAGAAAGGTAAGGGGGGAAAGGAAGCCTTGTGTAGCTTGTGGAGGAATGCTCCAATCCCATCCAAGAAGAGTTGTCTTACTGCTTCCTTGAGCACCACATAGTCTGTGGCATACTGTGGCAATATGTATGGGGGCTTAGTCCCTCCGAACATTCTCAGGTAGGTACCTTGTTCTGAAAAGTAAAAGTCCCCATAATCCCCAAGGACTTCCAAAGCATTTTGTGACAGGCAATTCGGTTCTTCCTTGAACATTTTCTCGTATAGGGGCATGATGAACCCCTCACAGATGAGTTTGTAGCTGGGCTTGTAGTTCTGAGCCCACAACATCTTGAATGCGACGTAGACCGGGGCGGTGGCCCTATCCCATGCACATCCCAATTTGGGGAACTCTATCTTGGCCAAGATACAATCTATCAGGTATGAAGACATGAAGAATTCATCCTTCTTCAAGGCCATCCCGGGCTTAGCAGCACTTATCATTGAGGCCAGACTATCTGACAAGATAGTGGCCCAGTCAAATACTATCCCCTGAAATGCCACATAGTGAATGATAGGGACCCACTGAATCTTGTATACTGTGCCATCGGGCATGCCGAAGATTCTGCACAGCATCAAAGCGATCAATCTAAAAGGGGCCCTCAGGTTCTGCACGTCATATTCATCATTTCCCTTCTTCCTCAAATGCTTCCCTCCCCTCAATAGCTTCTTGGCCATCTCGACGTTATCCATTTGGCCCAACCATTCGTCAGTCAGAGCTTGTTGGACACGGGGAAATCTGTAGGCTGCCGCAATATACGCGAGTTGAAACGAGGCGATAGCCATTTTCCCGCTATCGTTTATCACTCTCCCTTCAGCATCTGCATGTTGGAGTATCCACTCGATCACTTCAGCACAGGGGAACAGCTCAGGGCGGGTAGCGGCTCTAGTTATGCCTGAGGCTCTGATGTTAAGATAGATTGGTGCTTCCTCTAGCAGCATATCTGGGATTTCTTGGTCCCGGATCATTCTGTAGATGTCTCCCCATCTGATTTCTGGAGGGACGCCAGTAGTGCACCTAGTGTCCTGGAGCGAGGTTTCAATCTTGGGAGGGGCAGGCTTCTTTTCTGTCATCTTCGCCTTCTTCTTACCGGTTTTCGGCATCCTGATTTATCCCTGATAACATCCATATCAAAGTCATTATTTGAGCAACAGGCTGTAAAGTTTTAGCAGAGAGCAACATCGTTTTAATGAGATAAGTCAATGAAGCAAATATTTAGGAAGCAAAACATTATTTCAACATAAGACACAAATTGAAACATTTGAAGCTCTTAAAAGACGAGTCTGCAATGCTCCCGAGGGGATAAGCTATGTTGCGGAAGCCATTGGTTTTCGGACCGATAGGTGGTTTGCGGAAGGAATTGGCTTCCGGTTCCGCCTTGCGGAGGGAGATGTTTTTCGTTATAGCTGCGGTTGGAGAGGTCGATGGCGGGGAGACGCGGGTTGACTCGGTGAGGGCTTTGAATGCTATCGTCACGCGCGGCCACTCGCCGAGTCACTACGGGATACCTTAGTCCGAGCGAAGGTGACGGCGCCGGGGATATGCTGACGGGGAGTGCTAGGGCGGCCATGGCTTCAGGTTTCGGCTCGCGTGGCTTCAACGTTCACGGGTTTCGGCTCGCGTGTAGGGGCTAAGGCTTATGGAAGGGCCCAGGGTTTTAAGTCCGGGTTTACGGCCGGGGACTTGGAAAACCCATGGGGCTTTGACAAATTCTCCCAAGACGAGGGGCGCGGCCCGGGGTTTTTAAAAAATATGCGGCCCGGGGTTTAAAAAAATATGGGACATGATTAACCGCCCGCACCCACCACCATTGAAAAAAAAATGTTAATGTTTTAACGAAGGTCTATGACGATTTTGTATGGCGAAAACTCCGTTCACTGTATCTGACGAGCAAAACATAGCCCTTGACGGGTGTTTTGCCCGTCACAATCCCACTAAAACCCAATGTTTTCCTACCAAAGACAACCCAATGGCGAAATCCCAAGTCAGAATCCTACCTGGCACCGTGGGGATCGCTTGAGCGAGGTGGCCACGAGCACGGACGAGCGAGGTGAGCTGGAGCGATTTGCACGGCGTCGCACGTCGTTGGCGAATTCAAAAAACAATGGTGTATTGGGTCGAGCCCCTACCGCATTATATAAAAAAAAGGCACGTGTGAGCATTCAATTCGGTAGGTGGCGCGGTTAAAACGAGGTTTAAATTCGCCGCGCGTAGCGGTCATGTCAAACGATCTCGGTTTTCGTGCAACCGTCATTCGCGGGGCCAGTTTGCGAATCATATCCGCCGTTTCGGAAGGGTTCGATGAAAGCTTCCGACGTTTCGGGGCTTACTGCGGAAAGGAAAATCGAAGCCTTCCGCGAAAGACCGCCGCGTAGCGGACGGGTAACGCCAAGGCTTCCGCCCTTTCGGAACGATATAGTGAATGCTCCCGATGTATTTTCGGAAGGCCTTTTCGAAAGCTTCCGCGAACCAAAAAATTCGAAGTTTCGTTGATTTTCGGGAGGGTTTGGCGAAGGCTCCCGCTAGTTTCGGAAAGCTTTTGTGAATGGCTTCCGCCGTTTCGGAAGGAGAACTTATACTCTTCCGCGCAGTTTCCCGGGATCGTTTCGAAGTCCTTTTTTCGAGCGGTTTAAGTGGTTTGGTTCCACCGTTTCGGGAGGGTAGTCCGAAGGCTTCCGCGGTTTCGGGAGCAAAAAGGCTGAAGGCTTCCGCCGAAGTCCTCCGAAAAATTCTAAGTTCTTTCATATCTTCGGAAGGAAATCGTGAATTCTTCCGCGGGACTTATGCGGATGGCTTCCGCTGTTTCGGAGCGCTTTTTTTTGTTTCGGAACTTGAACCGTTCCGTAGAAGGCTCAAGCGTGCCGTCTATGAGGATGGCTTCCGCCGTTTCGGGTGGTTTTATTGAATTCCTCCGCCGTTTCGGGAGGGTAGCCCGAAGGCTTCCGCGGTAGTTTCTTGAAAAAATTCTAAGTCCTTTTCATAGTTTCGGAAGGAAATCGTGAATTCCTCCGCGGGTCTTATCCGAATGGCTTCCGCCGTTTCGGGAGACAGCCTTGAATAGCTCTGCCGTTTCGGCGAGGTTATAACAGTGGTTTCCGCAACTTATAGCCATAATCTGAGTTTCTTTTCGGGGAGATATCACGGCGGCTTCCGCTGTTTCGGAAGGGTTCACTGAATTCCCCCGCCGTTTCGGGTGGTTTTATTGAATTCCTCCGCCGTTTCGGGAGGGTTCACGGAATTCCCCCGCCGTTTCGGGAACAAATTTTCAATGGCTTCCGCAGATTTTGACAAAGGAAATCTCAGTCCTTCTTTCGGAAAGGTTGGACGTTTGTCTTTGAAGTCCGGGATATAGTCCGAATTATCCCAAAACGTTGGGGAAGAGTCTGAGTTATCTTTTGGCTCTTTGGGGAGAACATGGAAGGATTGATGGCAAGATGTTCAGCAGGGAAATAAGATTTTGTGTTGAAAACAGAGCTGACGGCTGGGATGGCTTCTCAAGCAAACTTTCTACGAAAAATACAGGAGGGGCCCCAACATGTACAAAAATTTTGGGGAGGGGTGTTGCTGCAACAACAATACCAGGAAATGTGGAAGAATTACTCTCACATATTGCAGGTGGGATAATATAATTTTCCATAATAACATCTCTTTATATAATGATGGATATCAAGAGTATACTTTACCATAATGAATATGAGATATAATGTATTAATCTTTTACATAAGATTGTGGATAAATTATGACATAATACGAAGACATTATTACCTTCCAAGGAATATGATTAATATATTCCAACACCCCCCCTTAATAATAGATGGGAGAAAAACCCTCACTAACACTAAGGAAGGAAGTAGTCATTACTGCTCCTCCTTGATGACAACTTCCCGCATCCCAATTAAAGAACGAAGATGCACATACTTCGCTACTGTTAAGGATTTAGTGAAGATATCGGTTTCCTGCTACTCGGTAGGACAATACTCAAGAGAAAGAATACCATCTGCGACGAGACCTCGAATGTAATAAGCATCAAGGTCGAGATGCTTTGTCTTGGAGTGGTATACCAGATTATAAGCAAGTTGAATTGCACCCTGATTATCACATTTCAACATAGTGGATGATTTTGGAACCAGACCAAGCTTAGTGAGAACATGCTATAAACAAACTGCTTCTTTAGCTGCTCTATACTCTGCTTCACACGACGATAAAGTAAGAGTCTTCACCTTCTTACTGGACCAAGAAATCGGACCTGAACCAAGTTGAAATATATAACCAGTAGTTGACCGTCGATCAGAACTGTCACCTGCCTAGTCAAAATCTATATATCCAGAAAGTGAAACTGTTGCATTGTTCGAATAAAAGACACCATAGTGTAATGTCCCCTGTAAATATCTTAGAATTCTCTTTGCTGCTTGCTAATGAATTTCATGAGGTTGTTGCATGAACCAATAAACCATACTGATGGCAAAAGAGAGATCTAGTCTGCTGTGAGTTAAATATATCAAACTTTCCACGAGTTGACGATAAAGAGTAGCATCAACAAGAGGAGTAGTACACTCAACAATTAAATTTACACTGGACTGAAATGGCATAGGAGCAGGTTTACCATCACTCATATGGAAACAAGCCAATAAGTCTATAGCATATTTCTGTTGAGAGAGAAAAATACCATCTGCCATATGCCAGATTTGAAGACCCAAGAAATAGTGCAATATACCGAGATTAGTCATTTCAAACTGCTTTTGAAGATCACTTTTCATACTTTGAATTAAAACAAGTTGGCTTCTAGTGATAATAAGATCATCCACATATAACACAATAATGAGGATATGATCGAAGATTGAAGAGGAAGGGGTCGAGACACGAAGGTGGGTAACACTTTGGTGAGAATCGATGGAGGAAGAACTATAGCGGGGGTTATTCGACCGAATAAGTTTAATTATTCGACCAAATAATTTCATTATTCGGCCGAATAATTAAACTTATTCGGCAGAATAACTTAGTATTTATTCGGCCAAATAACAGTTAACGGGCCACCGTTAGACCTAACAATGGCCTTGATGTATGTGCCAAGTTTTAGCCGGACGGAGGAAACTCACGACGCTGTGTTCAATTATTCGGCCGAATAATTATTCTGCATAAAAGCTCGGTCGCAGCCCTTCCCTGTCACTTTCTTGTGATCTTGTGGACCCCTTTGGCGCTGATGGTGGCCCTACCTCCGTGTCAACGGTCCACTCTGTCGCCTTTCTGCCACCTGATTCGTCGCTGCTGTGTGTCGCTGATCCGCCACCCTGCGCGTATGCCCGGCGGTTCGTCGTAGCTGGAGTGTTGCTGCCATACCCCGCCTCTGTCATTCGTTTGTCCGCCACCTTTTGTTTTCGCCATCTGTACTTACTTGAGGTTTTGCCTTTCCTACGCGGTCGAATTTTTGTTTCGGCCGTTGAAAGCCATATGGTGGAGTCTGCATCTAGACAGTTAATGTTTGTTGTGCAATTGCATAACTTCTGGTGCATCTTTCTGGTTGTAGTGTTATCTTGTGGACGTTCGAACAATGCTGAGGTGCTGTAGCTGGCGACATATCGACACGGTGTGTAGAGGTAAAAGTCTTCCTATTTTCCATCTAAAATTGTGATTTTTCGTCTTTAAGTTTCTTATTTAAGTTGCAATTGTTATTGCAGGTTTTCTTATTTAAGTTGTTGTTGTTATTGCAGGGTTTCCTTTCCGTCTACTTCGTTCGTTTTGTTTCGGCTGTTTCAAATTCATCTTTGGGCTCTTTTCGGCCAGATTTCAACTCGCCTGCTTTTGTTTCGGCTATGTCTGAAGAGGTAAGTAGAATTTATTTTTCAAATTCGCCTGCATTCTTCTTGCCTGCAATCGTTTTGTTTGCTTTTTGCGTCGGCTGTGTCTAAATAGGCCGAGTCCATGAATTCTGCCCAAAATTGGGAAGAGTCCTTGTACTATGGTCAAATTGTATGTCGAAAATGATTTAAATATATCCCATTTATATTAAGGCTTGTTTTATTTGAGAACTTTGTCAACATGGACATGGACAGAGTTCATGAACTCTGTCAACATGGACATGGACTGAGTTCATGAACTCTGTCTATGTTTACAGAGTGCAGAGATCAATATATTAGTTCTATTACAAACTGTGTGGATAGATAGTGATAGATACAACCAAACTTTAGACAATTAAACTCTATTTTTGATACAACAAAACTTTAAATGGACTTTAGGTGCAACGAAACTATAGACATGAATAGGCTTTAATTTAGATGTACTATAGTAAGTTTTATGCAGTTGAACAATAATAGTCATAGTCATTTTATAAACTAGATTAGGTGATATTATGCCACAATGGTCTTGAGTTTTATTTTTGTAAAGGTGGCGATTCTTGGTATTATGTTTTCCTTTGTTTGCAACATGGCAAACTTGGAGAACATAATACCAAGAATCGTTACCGTTATTAGATTGAAATTGAAGACTATTGTCGAACATGGCCAATTTGGGAAACATGTCATTTAACTCCAAACATAATACTGTCATTTAACATGTCATTTGGGAAACGGTAAAAAAAAATTTATTCTAAGGAATAATGAGAATATTTGTAGATATAATTTATGTTTAGAGTATTAAAATATCATGATTAAATTATTAATTTAAGAAACTGAAAACCATTATCAAAAATGGCAAATTTGAAAAACAGTTCAACTCAAAACATAATACATGAATTGTCAATTTTTATTTTATTTTGTGCAATAACGAAAATATTTGAAGATGTAATTTATGTTTTAGATATTAAAATATCAATTAAGTTATTAATTTAAAATTGAGGTTAGAAGTTAAAACAGGTTCATGAACTCATTCTTTGACATAAAAAAATCAACCCTTCACTTAGTACTTAACTATATTGGTTCCATTCATTTTAAACATCAAAAACACTTAGAAAATTGGTACATTAATTCATCACACATCTAACAATATTAGCTATACTCTTTTTGAGAACTATTAGATGATAAATTAGGTAAATCTAGGTCCTTGTTAAATAACTTAGTCTCTTTAGTAGTTAGGTTTTAGAATTCGTAGAATTAACATGTAGGATTTGAATATGTAATTAGTTGATATTTGTGTTTAAGTGTAGGCATTATATATCAAATGGAAAGAGAGGATTCTTTGAGGCGAAAACGTAGGAGGTCTTCACAAACTTCTGGGGTTGGTGTTACGAGTGATAATCGGAGGTTGTCAACCTCCCCTTGGGATTCTAATTTATTGTATAGTTCACATCGACGAGGTGAAAGGGGTACAAATGATTCCCCTATATCTTCTGTGGGAGAACGTCGATCTCGACCCTCTATTGGTATATGAATATCGATCTTTTAACATTTATATGCAAATTGTTTTTTTTTTTTGTGCAAAATTTGTATTTGTGTTTAAATAAGACTTTATTTTCATTTGAAACAGAGCATGGTTTGGAATATGCTTATAATTCTATAGGGAGGGAGACAGAGCAAGCAAGGGAGACGGATGAGGGTGTAGAGCAAGGTTCTTAAGAGGCTCACCATTCTGCACGAGGTGGTGATGGTCGAGCTAGGACGCAATATGTTGAATTAACTGAGGGTTGTACACCCATTACAACATATCCATCTGATCTACCTCGGGAGCTTCCATGGGAAGGTTGTGATCATCAAATGACTCTTGAAAGATGTAGATCCCACTACGACAAGTTGCAAAATGATTTGTCTACTATGGATCTCCCTCCAGAGAGTAAACAAAGTTTGGAGATTGTTTTAGGATCATTGCAAAACTTCATTCAAGCATATCAGAATCTCGGACCAACTACAGATGGTTTTGTAGATTTGATGCGAAGACGAAGGGAACAAGTGATGGGTCTAGACAAATGGGATGTTGTGAAGGAGAGAGTGACAAAAGAACAGGCCAAATCAATGTTTAATTTCAAAGAAGGTCTGAAAAAAGAAATGTTGAAAGTGCAATATTTCAAGCATCCTCATCTTGCACATCTACTTTATGATCGGTTTCTTGTAGCCTATGGTCGTTTTCCATGGAACGATGAGGTTTCTCAATATTTTGCTAGATTTTTTTATGCTGAGTTTTTTTTTAAATATGAAGCCAGACTATACCGATGTTCATTCAAAATTTTATGGAGTTGGAAAGGGTCGAATATATGATCGAGAAGGTGTGCTTAGAGATCCTACTACTCTTCGACCTCCACCCCAGATATCTCGTCCACCTAGGTTGGTGGCATTAAAATCAGAGATAGAGCCCACATCTCAACTTGGGACAACTGCAAGGAATTTTGTTGGCGATGGTTTATCGTTAGCATTAGTTGGAGTAGATGTGGGATTGGTTCGAGAAAGGGCTCGTTCTGCTATTCGTCAAAAGTTTGTCTACAAAACTGATGATGAGATAGATGGAATAAGCATTGAAGATCTCAGGGCATATGCGAAGGTTTGTCATGACCTAGCGGCAAATGTTATATCCAATGACACATCGAGTTTGGGAGAGGTTTGTTGATTATGATATGACTTGATCTTAATTAAATATTTTATTTATTTTGAATTGATTTTTTTTGTTACATTATATGAATGATAAATTATGTTTTTTTATGTAAAGTAATAGGTACATTATGTAAATGTTTAAATTGGTTGCAGTTTTCAAGAATGATGAACGAACATTCTTTCCACATTTCAACTAACGAAAATCTAGAGAGAGAGGTACATATTTATTATTAACATATTTGTAATTATGTTTGAAATTGATATATATATATATATATATATATATATATTATTTTTTGAATGTTAATTTAACTATGCATCTTATTGTTAATTTGACTTATCCATGCAGGTTTCTTTAGATACGAACTTTATAAATGATTTACCATCTATTGTGAACTAATGTTTTTTAATCTTTTTGTTTTAGTTTTAAGTTAATTGGCATAATAGTTTTTTTGGTTTGCATTATGTTTTATTTATTAATACAACTTAAATTTTAGGGCGTAGATATAGGTTCTTTGCTTAATGCAGCAAATATTGGTAGAGAGGTAATTTCGTTTAGTGCTTTAATTTTGTTTACTGTTTTAATATTTTAATTTATATGGATTTAGATTTATGAGATTCATAAATTGATTTTATATATGTTGCAGCTTGGGTCTCTCAAATCTTTTGGAAGCAAAGGAATAACTCCTTTGGAGGATGGTGGTGGACAAGCATTTGGAGAATTTATGTAATATTGTTAATATTTGAATTATTTTTTGATATATAAGTTTAATATTTTAATTTTCTGAATATAGTTTAAATAATTTAAATGATATTCATAATCTTTTTTTACACATGTTGCAGGGTGGGTTGAGTCCAGGGGGAGGCCCGAGTGGAGGATAGCAAGGTGGACATTTTATTTTTATAGCATGGTTCAGACAATTTTTTTGTTATTAATATGCATCTAGATTGGAAACATTTGTTTTGGACATGTTGAGGAGGTTTATTTTTGGACTAAATATATACATATATGGGTACATTGAACTTGCATGTTCATGAGTATTTTTTTGAAGATTATATACATGTTTTTTGAACTTACATATTTTGTGAATCTTGGTTTAAATGATCTAGTTTATTTTTGCTTATTTGACATATCTGGTGTGATTTAAAGGTTTAAAATATGTATTTGCATGTTTAAATGAATGAATGAATATGTAAAAATGAATATTAAGAACATGACATTCTTGAATATTATGAAGTTTAAGAAATGTTATTTAGGAAGTTTAAAAATGGATGAACATAGGTTTAAAATTCATAAATGAGGAAGTTTTGATTGAAACATGAATGAATGATAAGATTGAATATATTAAGAACAAGAATATTATCTTTGAATGTTAGGAAGTTTAATAATTTGTTAGAAGTTTTGATAGAAATATGGATGAATCAAGAAGTTTAAAAATGAATGTTAAGAACATGAATGTTATCTTTGAACGTTATGATGTTTAAGAATGTTAGAAGTTTTGATACATGGATGAACCAGGAAGTTTAAAAGTGATAACATGTTGAGTTCAAATTTTAGAAATGTTAGGAAGTTTAGGAATGTTTGAAGTTTTGATGAAAATATGGATGAACTATAAAGTTTAAAAATGAAATTTAAGAACATGAATGTTATTTTTTAATGTTATGAAGTTTTAGGAATGTTAGAAGTTTTGATAGAAATATGGATGAAATAGGAAGTTTAGGAATGTTACGAAACTTAGGAATGTTAGGAAGATTATGAATGTTATATAAGTTTTGATGGAAATATGGATGAACTACGAACTTTAAAATGAATGCAAAGAACATGAATGTCAAATTTTTGAATGTTATAGCTTTGAAAGAGATATATGGATGAATTGGGAAGTTTAAAAGTGAACATATGTTGAGTTTAAATTTTAGGAATGTTAGGAAGTTTAGGAATGTTTGAAGTTTTGATGAAAATATGGATGAATTAAAAAGTTTAAAAATGAAATTTAAGAACATGAATGTTAACTTTGAATGTTATGAAGTTTTAGGAATAATAGAAGTTTTGATAGAAATATGGATGAAATAGGAAGTTTAGGAATGTTATGAAACTTATGAATGTTATATAAGTTTTGATAAAAATATGAATGAATTAGGAAGTTTAAAATGAATGTTAAGAACACATTCAAATGTTATCTTTAAATGTTAAGAAGTTTATGAATGTTAGAAGTTTTGATAGAAATATGAATGAACTAGGAAGTTTAAAAGGGAACACATGTTAAGTTCAAATTTTAGGAAGTTTGAAAAATAAATAATATTATTTGTTCAAATTTTGATATATGGATTTTTAATTAATAATTCTTATTTTCAATGTTCAGGTACATTTGATGCGGCTGAAATCATGGCAAATGAAGATAATGGTTTTTTGTTTTTTAATCATAAGCGAAGATTACAGGATTGTGAAGTTTGTGTTAAATTAGAGCAATGATTATAAACGACAATTTGATGAATTTTCATCGATTTGTTGTAAATAATCATTTCTCTAATTTAGCATAAGCTTCACAATCCTGGAATTTTTTCTTGTGATTAAAAATCAAATAATCGTTGTCTCCATTTGCCATGATTTCAGTTATGTGAACTTGCACAAGCGATATTTTAAATTAAAGATTTGGGGCGGAGAGTGGCGACAATTACATATCCGTTAGATCTCATCATTTAATTGGTCCAATAGACATATGGGTCCACGTGAATAAAGTATTTCAGACATCTAATTAAGACAAATTTTATACATTCAGGTTTTCGTTACCAAATAATTTTATACAAGCGATATTTTAAATTAAAGATTCGGGGCGGAGAGCGGTGACAGCGACAGATCCGTTATCTCATCCCTTAAGTGGTCTAATAGACATATGGGGACCCGAATAAAGTATTTCAAACAGAATTAAGTCAAAAATTTTACACATTGAAGTTTTCAATATCAAATAATTTTTGAATTCAAATTTCAGCATACTAGAATACGATTATCTAAACTTTCAAGATCATAAACATAAAAATAAAAAAATATATTTTACACATTTGACAATGACATCGACAAAACCGTTGATCTATTAATTTTAAATATATAGTTTTAAAAACATCGCAATGGAATGCCGTCTTCAATTATCCGTTCATGGTCATATTTGGACAGTTTCCATTTTTTATTTTTTAATTGTTTTTTCGATGGAACTTGAACCAATTTTATTCGAAATGCACATACTAAATGGCTATATTGACAACATATGACATCAGGCTCATAATCCTGAAAGTAGATATAATTTTGAGTCATATGGGTTTGTTGAAAAAAATAGCCCTTTAAAATGATGGATCCTCTCTCGTATATATATCCGTTGTCATTGTAATCTTCCAATAACTTCATTTTTTCTTCAGTGCATCGCATCAAATAATACTTCACATTTTCGCTGTTGTCGACAGGTGCAATCACAGCAAAAACATCTCCTGTGCAAATTACAATTGATGTTAGGATTTTTAATTCAATTAAATTGACTAATATACATGTGTAATGTAAGGTGAATGACAAGAATGAACAATTGACAAAACAGTAGTATTTGATCATTACCTTCTCTTACGAGATCTGAAATTTCGTGGCCATCAGATGGTATTGCCATATCTTCTGATTCTAATTCTTCAATGCTTGCTAGTGGCATTTTTCCTGTAGGATTAATTTCTGTGTGTTTCCAATGTTTCACGTAGTTGTTCGTTATGTTTTCACAAACTTTTATAGATTCAATATTTTCAGTGCAAATATGACAAAAGCATGATTGTTTTCTACTGTCGAATGCATAAATGTTTTGGAAGGCTTTTGTTTGAATAGAGTGAAAATCTCTAGTCCCGTGTATGGTGCTAGCGTCGTATGGTATTGATCTATTTATATCTTGGATCCCAACATGCCAAAAAAACCTACACAATAAATGATGAATCACTTTCAAAGAACAACTTTTAATGTTAGTGTACATGTAAGTATATACATTTTTTTAAATTTCAAGAAATAATATAAATTAAAAAAATAGTGTACATACCTGCGTACATCTTTTGATTGTTGATTATAATCATGGCTTAGATTTAATTGACACCATTGGACAATCTCTGCAGCTGAATGAAACCGTGCAGAAGAATAGTTCATTTTCCATCTTCGAAGTGCTCTTTTTACACATGCTCCTGCACCATCATGTTCACCTTTTCCATGCCCAATTTCAAAGAAATTCCAGCGATGTTTAATGTTCAGCGCTTTATGAAGTCGACATAACCAAAAAAATGATCGTGAAGATTTAAATTGACCCGCACATCCATCAGACCATATCCAATGCTCATTGAATTTAACTTCACATTTTTTCAGTGAGTCATAGAAAATATTTTCTATACAATGTTGAACAAAATGTGTATCATGTGTACGATCATCGCTGATATAGAAGTGATATTCTTTAATCACATCTCGATTGTCACATGTGCTTTCAATGCTATCAATATGCTGTTGAGAATGTCTATATACAACATGGACAAATATCGAAACTTGGTCAGAGTGATAGTATTCACTCTGTATCTCTTTTGTGCAGCAAATGTATAGTTTTCAGCAAAATCAACCACGGACAAAATTGTTCCGGGTGGAAAATTTTCACGAAACTGTTTGAATTGAAGATTTTGTCATCGTGCTCTATGTGAATGCTGGGTGTATTTATAAATTTCGCTTTCAAATTTTTTGAGAAAATCTGTTACGCATATCTTGTCTTCTAGCAAATCAATTCTTTTGGAATGTGAATCACTAGAACTTGTACTATAATTGATGTATTCGTATCTCCTCCAATCAACATTTACATTTGACAACGATTGATCATTATCGATAGGATATTTATTGTGGAATAGCACCAGATTTCCACAATGATGACAATGTTTTTCATTGACACATTTCTTTGAATAAAATACTTCATCGTGATTTCTCTCACATAAAATTTGAGATATGAATTCACGTATTGTGGGGAGGTGGTGAATTTGTCCTAAACATTTTACCAAATTCAAGAAACGTGTCATAATATAACTGAAATTGCACATGATAACGGCAACAACATGTATCATGTATAGTAATAGGTCTAACATACCATGGTTTTTGTTGCACAAATGTAGTGATTGATATATTAATTCCACGATGATCTTCCTTGAATTTATTGAACAATTGTACTTGTGTCATGTCCATTATATGTTTTGGTTGGCTTTCATATACATTTCGTGATATTCTTTTGCGTATCACATCTCTTGAATTTGATGAAACTCGGGCATGTTCCAACCAATATTCTCGTACAATATCTTTAACACCTGCTCTCAATCTATCTTTGTAAGGTTGTCTACAAATAATTGCCCAGCAAGCAAGTTCATTATTTTCATCTATTTGCATTCTGAATTTGCTATGTTTGTATAATGTCTTTCTTGATGTTCCAACTACTTTTGCTAGTTCTGTTGTCAAACGCTTTTGTTTAGTACTAGCTGAAAGAATTGCTGTATGAATTGCTTTACGTGCAGCACTGATATCTTTCTTCCTGGATTTTCCAAATTTTTTTATTGCATCACCTATATTTTCCATCACATTTTGTTTCAATTTTGACTCTTTTGTCGCTTTGTGAATACCCAATAATGATGTAGCACCTTCTAACTTCTTGGACACTAATAAACATCTCAAAATTTGTGTTTGTCCTGTTATTGAGTAATCCTTGAGAACTTCATCATAAAATTTTGTAGCACGATATTGTGCAACATGTATTGATAATTTTTCTCCATATTTGTCGCAATCAATGTCTTCTAACATTTCATCATCAATGGTAAAAGTATCTATACATCAAGTTAAATTTAATTTAACATATATCCAAAAATAAAATTCATTATAAAAAAATGAATTTGGAAAATATATGATATATACATACCAGGTCCAATTTATGGATCTTGAACTTGATCTTCAATATTGACTTCATCGACATTAGCATGTAAATCACTATTTACATCTTTTACAATGTTTTTTTCAACTTCAATTTGTTCTTCTTGTACTCTATTTTCAATTTCTATCTCTTCAACATTATTATGTAAATCTGTATTTATATCTTCAATAGTTCTCTCTTCCGTTTCGACAACCCTTTGTTTTTTGGAAATATATCTAAGTTTTTGTTTCTCTCTATTACTATCATCATCACGTTTACGATCACTTTTTTTTTTACGTTTTCTCTTATTGGCCATGATTGTTTAATCTATAGATGATAAATTGAAGAATCATTACTTTATAGTAAAAATAAATAAATTAAGATTTAAAAACATTTATGGAATTTATAAAAACATGAACTGAAATTTATTTCACCTTATAAAAATTTTGTAAGAGTCTTTTGAAGAAGATCTCTTTGGAATTAACTTTCCTTTGAAAAAACTCTTTGAACAAAAATCTTCTTTGAAAAAAACCTTATTCGAAATAAATAAGAAACTCCTTGACAATAAATTACCTACCCATTGGAAAATAATAAGAACACCTTGTAAATAAATCTTTGTTGAAAAAATCATTGGAAAAAAAATTTCTTTAAAAAAATATCTACGAAAAAAGCCACTAGGAAAAAGTACTTTGAAAAAAAACTTATTTGTAAACATATCTTGGGAAAAACCATTGTAAAGAAATAACTTACTTGCAAAAATGCTTTGAGTAAATAACTCTTTGAAAAAACTCATTTCAAAGAAATAAGAAATGCAAAACTACCTTGGAAAAAAACTCTTTGCAAAATACCTTAGCAACACAACTATTGGAAAAAACTCATTTCAAAGAAATAAGAAGTGCAAAACTACTTTGGAAAAAAACCCTTTGCAAAATACCTTAGCAAAACAACTATTTGAAAAAACCTCTTTCAAATAAGTAAGAAGTGCAAAACTACTTTGGAAAAAAATCATTTGTAAATTATCTTACCAAAACAACTCTTTGAAAAAATTCCTTTTAAAGAAATAAGAAGGAAAAATACATTTTTTTTGTAAAAATACTTTGGAATACACACTTTTTAAATACAATCCTTGCAAATAACCTTCTTGCAAACATGTCTAAGAAAATAAATATTTTGAAAAAACTCCTTGCAAATATGCCTTGGAAAAAAAACACCTTCAATGTAACACCTTCAATGTGTCTTTTGAAAAGAAAAAAGAAAAAAAACAACTTTGTAAAAACCTCCTTTTGCAAAAAATGTCTTCTTTGCAAATATGCAATAAGAAAAGAAATATTTTGAAAAAACTCTTTGCAAATATGCCTTAGAAAAAAAAGTCCTTCAATGTGCCTTTTGGAAGAAAAAAAGAAGAAGAAACATACCTTGTAAAAACCTCATTTTGCAAAAAATGTCTCCTTCTTTCAAAATTAGTTTGACAAAAAATATGCGAAGTTAAAACATGCGAAAATAATGAATCAATTTAGGTTTATTTATATGAGTATGGAAAACATAATTATTATTATTATTATTATTATTATTTTTTAATTTTTTTTTTTCGGTCGACGAGTTTTTTTTTCCGTTTCATTATTCGGCCGAATAACCTTCACTATAATTAATGGCGTCGTTACGGAAAAAGGTTATTCGGCCGAATAACCTTTGAAACATGAAAGATTCATATTTCTGCAGAATTTTCAAGTTTCTCCATTTTCGGAAGAGAAAAACCACCTCTTACACAACAAAACGAATGTTGGACTTGATACCAGTAGGTTCATCATTGAATCTACTTTACGTGGGTATACATTTTGTTGTATATAGATAAGAACTGATATTTTTTAAGTTTTATTTTCGTAACATGTGTCGAGTTAGGATTCAACTCTTTAAAAAAACGGTGAAAAGAAAAATCCATAACTTTAAAAATACAGCACCAAAAAAATTGAAAAAAATGTGGGACTCTTAATTGGCGTGTCTACTTCAAAAGGGTGTTCGTAGATTTTTTACTTTTATAGCGGATTGAGAGAAAAGTGGCGCAACAAAAAAGATGTTGAAAATCGACTGAGTTTCCCGATTGATCGACTTTAAAAAAATATAATAATTAGTATATAGATCCATTGGTTACAAACTTATAGTCAGGCACTAGTACATTGTGTGTAGATTGTCGTAGAATTTTCTGTTTTTGTAAAAACCAAGTCTAACAACGATTTTAGTTGTGCAACAAATCATAACTATTTTGTAGTCTTTTCATTTTATAAGAACACACTGTCAAACATTTACGAAATCAACATATCAAATCTTAATAATAAAAAAATTGAAAAAATTATGAATAGAAAGCTAACATAATTCTATAAAAGTTTTCTTTTTACTGCAAAGTGAAATTTTAAACAAAAATATCACTTTTGTTAGCCCAAAGTTGAAAAACATGAAAAAACCAGAATTATTTTCTCACGAGACCCCCCAAAATAGACACCCATCTTCATTTTTTCACCCGAAGACTGTGTTGGTTGGTTTCTTCTCGACGTTTCGAGCCTCAGAGTAGAGCTCATACAGATTTGGATCAGATATACAATGCTTAAAACCATTATTCAAGAAATATGTAGCAATTTTTCCATACCAAGCCCTAGGTGCTTGTTTGAGACCATATAAAGATTTGTGTAATTTGCATACAAAACTTTATGATTCAGCATTAATAAAACCAAGAGGTTGTTGCATATAAATGTCTTCATTAGGATCACCATTTAAAAAAACACTTTTAACATCCATTTGGGGTATTTCCCATTTATACGATGCAGCAAGAGATAAGATGGTTCTTATTGTATTCATTTTAGCAACATGAGAAAAAGTTTCATTATAATCAATACCTTTAAGTTGATTAAAACCTTTTGCAACTAATCTAGCTTTATATTTTTCAATTTGTCCTTCTGTAGTAAACTTAGTTTATAAATCCATTTACAACCAACTAAATTCTTTCCCGAAGGAAGAGGAATAAGAGACCAAGTCTTGTTCTTCATAAGAGAATCATACTCAGCAGACATAACTTGTTCCCAATGAGGCTTATCCTTAGCTTGAGCATAAGAAGTAGGATCATCTGTGGCCAAAACTTTGGTCATAAGAGCAAAGTTAGATCTAGTTCTACGAGAATTGGAAGGGTTACCGATCTCACTACCGGCAGATTCAAGAGTTTTCCAGGCCCAAACAAGAAGGTTAGAAGGAACATAAGTTACTTCAGGAGCTTCGAAACTTTCAGGTGGAACACTTGAAGAAGAGGGTGAAATAGGATTTGGTATCAGAGCTAGAAAGCGTTTTTAATCTAGTATATCTTTTCTTCTTTCCAATCTGAAGTTTATGAATGAATGCGTAGTATCTACTAAATCTATTGCATTGTTGAAAGTTTATTTTGTTGGTTTAAACATTCTACAATAGAGTCCTATAGGTAGTGGAAATGACTACTGAGATGATTGTTGGGTATGCGAGGTTGTAAGAGTTGTTCGATGTAATAGGGGTCGTAATTGCCGAAGGGATAGGCATGTAAATCCTTAGAGTTTCCGGAAACTAGTCTCTTAAGTAAGCACTCATCCTCATTAAAAGCATGGACCCTTCAATGGATTTCGTTGAGCTTACGACATTAGAATGGGAATCTGCAAATTATACTAAAGTCAGTTTAGCAGAATGTAGAGCATCATCTTTTAATCCTTCTTCTTCAGATTCGTCCTACATCCATATCTCTGATTCTAATCCATCTGAAAATTGGCAACTTCCACAAATTCTTCCAAAAGAAGTTTATAGACTCCCTTGGTGGAATCTCACAGCTGCAACACATATAAGAGTCTCTAGTATAGATGTGTCATTCACTGATCATGATGAACCTGTTCATATTAATCTATTAGATAAGTGTCAAATCGATTGGGTAATCAAACAAGGTTATAAATATGCTCATTTTGGTGCAATCAAATTAGGACTTGGTCCTCTTGTCATACCTCGTCTTCCTGTCTCGACTTTGTGTTGTATAGTTGATACCCGTCATCGTAAGTTCTAAGATGCAGTCATAGGTGGCTTTACAGCTCCATTGCATGCTGGACCAGCCTTTGGGACAGTTTATCCAAAGTTCTCTGTCAGTCTCACAGACCCCAACATTTATGATCTCTTGAAAGCCTATATTCTTTCGAAAGGTTTTGATATGTAAACAGGCTCAAAGATCATTCAGCTTAAAGTGGTGTTTGTGTCCGGTTTGGGAATGATACCCTTCCTCAGCTCAAATATCATGTTCATCAGAGTTCTGCCGAGCACAGCGTGGTGGAAAGGGAAAAATCCAAGAACGCTTCTCCAATTACTTTTAATAGGACTGGCATTAATTATCCCAAACAGTGGGAAATGAAATACACAGAACTCTGAAATCAAGATAGAGTCGCTTTAACCTTCAATGCTCAGCCATTAACTTTTGATGAAGCTACTAGCTCTTTCCGAGTTCCTGATTCTCAGCCCACACAGAGATTTACTCCTCCCCTCATCAGGTTTGTCTCATCCTCTTCCTACAATAATGCCAGGCTTCAAGCCTTATCTGACCAAGTAGGAAAAGCTTCTGTGTCTTCCTCTGTGAATACTTCTTCCTCTGTTCAACCTTCATTTTCCGGTTTGTATGATACAGAGCATAGAGGCCAGCATGCTACCTGTCAAGCATGTCAAAAAATTAAACAAAAATTGCTCCACCAGCAGAAACAGAAACAACAAGATCTTCCTTCCTTAGGAATGTTCTCAGTACTTCCATCCTTAGATATGTTCTCTCTTCCAAGAGAAGGATCTGGTCTGGAAGTAGTAAATACTGGTCAAAGATCTTTTATTCCAGGTAGAAATTTACCTGAGAGTGGTTTTAGGCAGTTTACTGGAGATGGCCAAACAAAAACAGAATTTATGCCTTGTAAATCTTCCAGTCAAGACCAGACTGTTTCTGATGAAGTTAAGCTTGCAAATTGGGGAAATTTGCAACAGATTCATACTGCGCAGAATCTCGATGACATGGCACAAGATATCCTAGTTCTTAAATCCCAGTGCGCAGAACAAAAAGAGCACATTACAAAAGTAGAAACAAAGCTTGAGTTACTTGATCATCTTCCAAATGATTCAACTCAGATTAGAATTGCTATTGAAGAAGCTTCTCAAAATCTTCAAAGAAGATTGAATGTCCTTGATGAACTCTGTGAAAAGACAGAGACTCTTAAAAAGAAACAATATGTGGTCCCTGACCATGTATTAAAGTTAGCCTCAAAAGGACATAGTAAAAGTCACTCTTTGGGTCAGTTCAGTGTCCAAGAAAAGCCTGAGTTTGACTTTGGTGAGAGTGATGCAATCAAAGAAGATGTTGAAGAATGGATCGCTGAATTTAAAACGTTCAAGCCAGTTTTAGATCCAAAACATCTAGCTAATCTGAATGCTTTAGATGCTGAGTCTTCTAATACAAGAAGACTTCCTCCTCCTCGCTTTGATACACATATGGAAGATGCTACAGCTGCATCTAGTGCTCCAGCCAAAGTATTCCATTTTGGAATAAACTCCATGAATGATCTACTGTCTCAAATGCCTGAACAACCTGTATTGAATATCCAGTGTCAGTCCAGGGAAGATATCAAAAATGCTATTCAAATGTTAGGCCAGTGGATCGTGTACAAAAAACAACAGGACAACAACCTTACAGGACAAATGTTGGGTACACAACTTGTTGCAGGCCTTTCAGGTCTAGCTTATGATTGGTGGCGTTGGTTACCCCAAGAAACCCGCAATGAGATGCTTGCTACAGATGATGCAGATGAGCAAATTCTAAGTGCCTTAGGTCGTGAATTCTATGGTCCTGAAGATGGTGAAGATTATGACCATCTTGCTTCACTTTTTATGTCTGCAAGGCTGTGTGATTTAAGTAAAAGTGAAGAATATTTCTGTTATATGCAAAAATTGTTGATTTCCTCAAGCAAATCAGGAAATCCAGCCTATTTGAAGCATTATTTGAGAAGTTATCCAGGACATGTTCCTGATGCTGTTGAACAAGCTCTGAAGGACAAGAAAGTCGAGCTTCGTTCATTATCACTAGCCCAGCTACATGCTCACATAATGGAAACATGGCAAGAGCATTGTTTGGAAAAAAGGGTTAGTAAAGACTTCAAGAGACATCAGCAAATGTATTCAGCATCTTTCTGCAAAGATGTTGCAGGTATGCCTGATTGGGGGTGTGGTGCCCATAACAGAGGTCATTTTGGTCAAGGATCTTGCAAGTGCAAGAAAAAGAAAAAGTTCTATTCCTTTGAGCCCCATTATCACACTGACAAGCCTTACCGTCATAAGTCTAAGTCTAAGTATAAACATTCTTATAAAAAGCATAGACATCAGTCCAAGAGGTTTGTCAAACAAAGGACTGAAAAAGGTAAGAAGAATGTTTGTTTCATTTGTGGTAAGTCTGATCACTGGGAAGCCAAATGTCCAGAACGAAATTCCAAGCCCCATCTTGCTGCTCTCTGTAAAGGTCTAGATCCTGAATGGTGGGATCTACATGAAGTCTCTGTACATTCTCCTCCTCCCTCTGGAGAAGTCCTCTATCTTCCTGATGAGTTCTCTTCTGATTCTGATTCTGAATCCCCTGTCACTCTTGCAAAATTTTCCCCTGAACCGTCGTCCTCCTCTGACTCCAAGTCTAACTCCAGTCAAGAAGCAAATTTACGGGGGTGTAGTCTGCCAGAGTTTGATTTTTCCTTGTACATGTTTTCCCGTTCCTTAAAATCATCCAGATATGATATGGAAAAACAACTAGCAGATATTGATCTCCAGCTCTCTGTAATACCTGTCTATAGGCATATTGAACGTCAAGAACTTAGACAAGAAAAGGCCAGACTCCTAGGTTTACTAGAAAAAGAGAAGTCTGCAAAGGGTAAAGAAAAAGTTGATTCCTCAGCTTTATCTGCAAGATACAATCCTGCAGAAATCTATAGAGATTACCCAGATGGCCATGAAGACAGACAGTCACACAGAAAGGATAAAGAGAAACTGCTAAGAAACCAATTGAAAAAAAAACAAGGAAAGTTAAAACAGCTTGTGAAAGAGATTGAAGATTTGAAAAGCATGATACATATTATGGTCATGGAAAAAGACCAATCATCAGATGAAGAGCTTTCAAAACAAATAGAACAAGCTTGCTTAAACCCAGAACAGAAAGAAAAATCTCCTTCTTCTACTCCTCATTCTCCTTCTTCTCCCCAGTCTCAAGTCCCTTGTCTCTTAGGTGCTTTGTCAGGTCCAAAGCTTTTTGTGTCTTTACAATTTTGTCCTCCTGAGTTCAAGTCTTACCCTGTACATTGTCTTATTGATTCAGGATGTTAGTTTAATCTTGCAAAAGGGAATGCAATTCCGTCTTTCTATTGGGAAAAAAGTCATGAGTTTGGTTCTGCAATAGAAGGATCACCTGTATCTCTTTCTGGTAAAGTCAAAGAGTTTCCTGTACAGATTTATGGTGTGTTGAATTCTTTGTCTTTGTTTAGATTAGATATTCTTAAAGAAGATTGTGTGTTAGGATCTGAGTTTCTTCAGAAAGTCAGTCTGTTTTCTATAGCTATCAATAAAATGTTATTTTTATGTACAGTTCGAGGTCGTGAAGTAGTTACTCCTTTGAGTTTCAGTCCTGTAATTAAATGTAAGTTTTTGCCTGTACAGTCTGTTAAGTCTGTTAAGTTAGTCGATCTGAATAAGATGGATAGATGCATAGCATATGCAGAAGTCCATAGTGACAAAACTCTTGCTACTATCAAAGAGAAGCTTATCAAAGATTGTTGTTCAGAGAGTCCAAATGCATTTTGGACCAGGGAAAAATATTTTGTGTCTTTGTCGTTTGATCCCCTCCAAAAGATCAAACCGATGAAAGCTTCCGCCCGTATAATGACTTCTTCTGAGAGAGAGTTTTGTTCCAATGAAATAAAAGAGATTTTGCAGAAAGGTTTGATTGAGCCCTCCAAGAGTCCTTGGGTTTGTAGAGCGTTTGTAGTCAACAAGCACTGAGAGCAAAAAAGAGGAAAGCCCCGCCTTGTTGTCAATTATAAACCCCTCAATGCAGTTCTGCAAAAAGTCCGTTACCCTCTTCCAGACAAAGCCAGTTTGCTGCAGAAAATTACTGGTTGTACCATTTTCAGTAAGTTTGATCTCAAGTCTGGCTTCTATCAGATAGGCATTGAAGCAAAGGATCGCTTCAAAACTGCCTTTGTAGTTCCACATGGTTAATACTAGTGGAGAGTACTTCCGTTCGGTGTCAACAATGCTCCTTCGGAGTTTCAGAAAAGAATGGAATATATTTTTAGGGATATCCCATGGTTAGTGGTCTTCATTGACGATATCCTTATTTGTTCAAGAAATCTCCGAGATCACCTCAAGCATTTGCAAAAATTCTATGATCTTGTTTATAAGCATGGATTGGTTTTATCATAAAGTAAAATGGAAATTGGAAAAACCGAAATGGATTTTCTCGGTTTTAGAATTCAAAAAGGTCAGGTAGTATTGCAGAAGCATGTTCTTAGTTCTTTCGAACACTTTCTTAACAAGATTCTTGATAAAACTCAGTTGCAAAGATTTCTTGGTAGTCTCAACTATATCAGGCCTTTCTATCGTGGACAAGTTACAGACATTAATGTCTTGCAGCAAAGGTTAAAGAAGAACCCAGTTCCATGGTCTAATGATATGACTTTGGCGGTGAACAAGATTAAAGCCAAAGTAAAAGAATTGCCTGCCCTCCATCTGCCACAGGGTACTGGTAAGTTGATTATAGAAATAGATGCCTCATCTACCACTTGGGGTGGTGTTCTACTTGAAGAAATTGATGGCAGAGAAAATATCTGTGGATATGGCTCTGGTTCATTCAAAGCAGCCGAATTGAACTACCCAAGCAGCCACAAAGAAATCCCCGCTGTAAAGAAAACTGTCCAGCACTTCATACTGTTCTTAAAACCAGTCAGATTTACAATTAGAACAGATCTGAAGATTATGCCTAGTATATTTAAAAATGAAAATCTTATGGCAGAAAAAAACAGTAGGATTCTTAAATGGTTTATCTGGTTGTCAAATTTTGATTTTGATATTGTTTATAAACCAGGTTACCTAAATTGTTTAGCTGATATGTTAACCCATGAAGTCATGTAGCCACAACAAATTGTAGGGTTAAACATGCTTTCTGTTAGAACTAGCTCTGAAAGTTCCAAAGATGATAAAGGAAAAATCCCAGCAGAAGAGCCTGATCATATGAGGTTTGAACCAAGGAATGCCTTGTTCATGAAGCCTTGGGATGAGAGTCTGTCACCTTCAGACATAAGACAGCTGCTGGATTATGTTGATCGGCATGAAGCCGAAAAATATCTCAGCTTAACTTTGATCAAACAAATTGAGTCTAGTCCGCTGAAACTACATATTATGGAGAGATGGGAAAGATATGCTTTTAGAGGTTTCCTACCTGCCGGTCTTTACATATTCTCAGCTTCTCTTGAGCTTGGCTGTCTTTACATCTTCTCAGCTTCTCTCGAGCTTGGCTGAAACCTCTAAAAGCAGATCTTTCCCATATCTCCATAATATGTAGTTTCAGCGGACTGGACTCAATTTGTTTGATCAAAGTTAAGCTGAGATATTTTTCGGCTTCATGCCGATCAACATAATCCAGCAGCTGTCTTCTGTCCGAAGGTGACAGACTCTCATCCCAAGGCTTCATGAACAAGGCATTCCTTGGTTCAAACCTCATATGATTAGGCTCTTCTGCTGGGCTTTTTCCTTTGTCATCTTTGGAACTTCCAGAGCTAGTTCCAACATAAAACATGTTTAACCCTGCAATTTGTTGTGGCTGCATGACTTCACGGGTTAACATATCAGCTAAACAATTTAGGTAACCTGGTTTATAAACAATATCAAAATCAAAATTTGACAACCAGATAAACCATTTAAGAATCCTACTGTTGTTTTCTGCCATAAGATTTTCATTTTTAAATATATCAGGCATAATCTCCAGATCTGTTCTAATTGTAAATCTGATTGGTTTTAAGAACAGTATGAAGTGCTGGACAGTTTTCTTTACAGCGAGGATTTCTTTGTGGCTGCTTGGGTAGTTCAATTCAACTGCTTTGAATGAACCAGAGCCATATCCACAGATATTTTCTTTTCCATCAATTTCTTCAAGTAGAACACCACCCCAAGTGGTGGATGATGCATCTGTTTCTATAATCAACTTACCCGTACCTTGTGGTAGATGGAGGGCAGGGAATTCTTTTACTTTGGCTTTAATTTTGTTCACCGCCAAAGTCATATCATCAGACAATGGAACTGGGTTCTTCTTTAACCTTTGGTGCAGGACATGAATGTCTGTAGCTTGTCCACGATAGAAAGGCCTGATATAGTTGAGACTACAAAGAAATCTTTGCAACTGAGTTTTATCAAGAATCTTGTCAGGAAAGTGTTCGAAAGAACTAAGAACATGCTTCTACAATACTACCTAACCTTTTTGAATTCTAAAACCGATAAAATCCATTTCGGTTTTTCCAATTTCCATTTTACTTTCTGATAAAACCAATAAGATCAGCAACAAGCACAGTACTGGAAGGAGTAACAGATATAGGAGTAATAGGAGACAATCGAATATTCATGGTAACATGAGGTTCTATAGACTCAAGTGGTGGAGAGACTTCATTAAATTGAACATCTCTCTGGATGATGACACTCTGATTAGAAGGATCAAATAACCTATAAGCCTTGGAATCCTCAGCATAACCAATGAATATACACTTGTGAGACTTGGGTTCTAACTTTTTCCGTTTTTCATCAGAAATATGAGCCCAATATTCACAACCAAACACCTTAAAGTTACTAATATCTGGTTTTCTACCATTCCATTTTTCCTCAGGGGTAACATGCTTAACAACTTTTGTAGAAACTCTATTTAAAATAAAGTTATCACAACTGATCCAAATTTTAGGGGGCATATGGTCTAAATTCGGATGTATAAGCCATAAAAGCATTAAATGGAGAGGCCACCCTCTCCCATTTATCATAAAAGCATTAAATGTAGAGGCCACCCTCTCATATCCATGGTATTTGGTAGCACATGGTTTTGGCCCATGGTATGGCCTCAAAACACATTGTAATAATGCTATATAAAGGTCTGGCAAGCCTTCTCATGACAACAAGTTACTCATTTGGTTTCTCTCCTATTTTCTATTTTTCATTGTGAGATTAATTAGATCTGAGTGACTTATTAGTAATTAGTTTGAGAGGTGGGGATCCTCTTTGAGCCTCACCTCCCATTCACTTCATATGTTTTTGTTCATACTTATTCTCAAGCAAGATTAGTGTTTTTCATGTGAATTTTATGACAGATTTGCATGCTTAATCTCCTCCTCTCCCGGCATTCAAGCCTTCCGATTCTCAGCTCCCAAGATCCGGATCAACTTATGGCTTCGACCCAAAATTTATTATGTAATCCTTTATAATAAAGCATACATCTAGCCATTTCAACTAAAGTTCTGTTTTTCCTTTCAGCAACACCATTTTGTTGAGGTGTGTAAGGAACAGTCTTTTGATGTTGAATTCCATGTTTAGATAAAAATACTTCAAATTCTTTCTTAACAAATTCCCGCCCATGATCAGTTCTTAAAGTCTTAATTCTTTTACCAGATTCATTCTCAACCAAAGATTTAAATACTCGAAATTTAGAAAAAGTGTCACTTTCATTTTTCAAAAAATAAACCCATGGTTTTCTACTAAAGTCATCAATAAAAGTAAGAAAATAGGCTGCATGAGATATAGAAAAAACTCCAAGAGGACCACAAATGTCACTATGAATTAATTACAAAGGTTCTTTAGCACGCTAAGCTTTACCTTTATCAAACATTTCTCTATGATGTTTACCAAGTACACAACCTTCACAAACATTGTTAGTAGATGAAATATTAGGCAAGGCAAGTACCATTTTAGTTAACATTTGCATTTTACCATAATCCAAATGACCCAATATTTCATGCCATAATTTACTTAGTTCATTAGCATGAGCAACATAGGAATAAAAATGTTGTCTTTTAGTTGAATTAAAACTAACAAATTTATATAAACCAACAGTATGATCAACATGACCAGAATAAACTACTTTAAAATTGTGATTGATATCTTTAAGAACATATTTATTAGTCCAAGCTTCAAATTTATATCCTTTTTGACATGCACGATAAATAGAAAGCAAGTTGATGGGCACGTGTTCAACATGAAAAACATCTTCCAATTGACCATTGGCAACTTTAACAGTACCATAACCAATTACAGAAAGTTGTTTACCATCACCTATAGATACTTTCCGAGATGTGTTTTTATTATTGTCATAAGATGTAAATAAAGAAGCATTACTAGTCATATGTTTAGAAGCACCAAAATCCATTATCCATTCCACATTAGAAGAATAACTACTAGACGAAATAACAGATGCACATAAAGCTACTTGTGATTCATCAGAACCTTTCTTTTGAGCCTTAGCCATTAAACGTTTAGCTTTAAAGCAATTCTTTTAAGGATGGTTAGTTTTACCACAATGCTTACAAGGATCATACACTTTCTTCTTCTTACTATTTTCATGATGTGTATTATAAGCATGACCACATTTATTAGTATGATTTGAAGTGTGTGAACTAGAACCTTTAGCATTATTAAAACTTTTCTTTAGGATTTTTATTATGTGCCATAAGAGCTTTATTAGGTGTGAGTTGTTCGGAAACAATTAACCTTTCTTGCTCATTTGTCAACCATTTACAAAAAAATCAAAATTAGTTTTCGTGGTGTTTTGAGACAATTCAAGAGCCCTATTCCTAGTTTGGATGAACATATCAAAATAAGATGACAATTTTTGTTCTACAAGAATTATAAGTGCAGTGTCTGTCTTCTTGTAATCTTTACCACAATTATTTATTTTTTCATTTAGAGTTTTCACTTCAGCAAGATATAAATCTATTCTTTCAAAGTTAGTAGGATCTAGTTCAAAATTTGTCTTTTCAAGGTAATAAGCAGAAACATCAATTTATCAAATAAAGAAGCAATAATTTTTCATACCTCAACCGAGCTGTCTTCTGTCTCTATACTTACCTGAAGACTATCTGCAACTGTTTGACCAATGAACCCTCTTGCTTGATCACATTTATCTTCCCATATAGCCACATCTTTAGCATCACATTTATCTTCACATATTTACTTATTTTCATATATTACATTAAATTTATAATTTTGTTTTTATTTTTATTTTATAAAATTCTTAAATATAAATTTATGTTTTAATAATTAAAGAAAAAGTACATAATATATATATATATTTTAATTTCATTATAGTTTTAGAAAAATTATTAAATTTGTATTTTAATAATTAAAGAAAAAGCTTATAAAATATATAATTTTAATTTCATTACATTTTTTGAAAAGTTATTGTAAGTTATTGTATTTCAAAACAATATTATTATTCTAATTAAAATATTATTTTATTCACAGGTTATTGTTTATTATTATTTTATATATATTTTGCTAATCACATTTATTAATATTTTGAAAAGATAAATACTTGCTGCTTGCCTTTGCCAAATACACATACATTATTGTCAAATAATAAATAAGTAATATTTAACTTAATATGTCTAGTTAAAATTGTGTAACCTTTAACCACCTCAAGCCAAGGAAAAATGAACACATTTACATAAAATGTTCTTCGATCATGGAATTGTTAAGACATGTATATTTCTCTTATCATTTTTCAAATAAAATATTATAAAAAATTTAAGAAATAACGAATTTACATAAAATGTTCTTCGATGATTGAATTGTTTTTTTGGACATATATATATTTTTCAACCATTTTCCAAATAAAATATTATAAAAAACTAATTACTTATAATTATTTGATTGTTGTTTGCATTTGTTTTTTTTAAGAAAAAAAAAGTATCTTTATTATTCATTCCAATAAGTACATACATCATTCTAGAGTTGTCCAAGAAACTGATTGAACAAATGTTCTTTGATAATTGAATTGTTTTCTTGGACATATATTTCAAGTTGTCCAAAAAACTGATTGAACAAATGTTCTTTGATAATTAAATTGTTTTCTTGGACATATATTTCAAGTTGTCCAAGAAACTGATTGAACAAATGTTCTTTGATAATTGAATTGTTTTCTTGAACATATATTTCTCTGACCATTTTCCAAATAAAATATTGTAAAAAATTAATCACTCTTGTAATTATTTGTTCGATTGTTGTTTGTATTTGCGTTTTTGCAAAAAGAAAAAACAATACTCTTCTTATTCAATTGAATTAAAAAGTACATACCACCAAGCCGCCAACCCAAGAAACTGATTGGACACCAATACCATCAAATCTATCAGAACTTCCATCCAAAAAATAAACATAAGCCCGTCTATCAAAAAAGTGGCAGAAAGCATCCACATATAGCATAGGCACATAGTCCTTTCAAAACATATAACATATGAACCATTGTTCCTCTACAAACCCTTGTTCCTCTACAGGATTCCGGAGACCGAGGGTGTTTTGTTTGTTACATATACAGCTCCGAGATCAAATAGTTCAATTGTCATTTAAAACTGGTGGGAATGACGCCGCCAAATAACTACCCAGAAATTAAAATCTTGAAATTAAATAATGTCATTTAAAACTGGTGGGAATGAGTTTGATTCTGTTAAAATCTTGAAATTAAATAATGTCAAATCAATTCAAAGAAATTTGTGAGCTGATGCAAAAGGGGAGTATGGATCCTTGAAAGTTTCAACATTGCCAGGTCGAGAGAACACCATCTGCTACCAACAGCAACCCCAAGTTTTTAGCACAAATTTTAGAATTTACAGGTATTCAAATTACCGTTAAAATAGTGCGAATTTAATTATGTTGCAATTTTGCCCATGCAGACGATAAATAACATTCTGCTGGTTTTGCGAGAAGGGCATACCTGATAATCAGCCAAGGTAAGGGTTTTAAATCCTGCTGCACAGTATAGAAAATAGTAATCCCATGTTCGTATAAACTGCTCGCTGAACCCCAGTTTTAATATCTCCCTGTACACATGATGAACCAAATAGTGCATGCAACTTAGTTTGAAATGAACTCGGGAAAGCCAAATGAATTGCTTGTTCATTTATTTGTATTCTCCTATTTATGTTTTGTTTAGTCGGTGACAGGAATCCTGCCTTCGTTTGGAATGAAAGTTCTTCCGCCACTGTAGCAGGGTCTGACAGTAGTGCATGCCTATATTCTCCACATGCTCCACACTGAACCATTAAAACAGTTAGTTGCAGACCAGTAATGAACTTTGCCAATTCGTGACTTGGGTGGCGCTGAATTGAAAAGTGGAATATAGGGTTTATGTCAATGCAGTAATAGATCTCTGTTACCAATGATGAAAAGCAATTATATATGTAGAAATAGGAAATAAGTAGGGGTACTTCCTACCTGAGTCTAGATCCAGCTTCCATGGCTGAGGTAGTTCTGCTCAGTGAAGGCACGCATGATCCTGGGAATATATATTCTTTGATGAAGTCAGAGCTTCTTTTGTACTCATCATATCTTTCATCGGGTAGTGCGGAAAACTGTTAACCACTTGCCAGAAGATTAGCTGGGTTACGGGTATGATATTCCAAACCAATAAGAGATGAATAGAGGAAATGAAGAAAAAAACAGACAGGAGGACATAATTGCATATTTTTTCATGACTAGTGCAATGATTATCGACATGTTAGATACATGAAGACAAGGGTTAGTTGCAGTAATAATGTAATGTGCCTCTGTTGGAAATCAAGCATAATATACTAAATGTTGAGGGAAGTGGTAGAGAACATACCTGCAAAACAAGAACACCATTGTCTGCTAGAAGATATTCGCATCTGCTGAAAAATTCCTCTAAATATTCATCGCCTACACTTTCTAGCATCTCACTGCATTCATCATTCAAGTAGACAAAATCAACAAGCTGTTAGCACATAAAGGACTTTTGAAAGTAACTGCTAACAATGTTTAGCTCAACAGTTATTTATTTGAAGCTTTACCAGGCGATGATTCTGTCATATTTGTGAAAACCGGGTAGCTCTCTATAGTCACACAGAAGCAGTGTTATTCGATCCTGGGATAACAGATGCTGGACAAATTAGCAAGCTTTGTCTTCCTATGATTAAACAGCAATCGAAAAGTTAACAACGACAAACTCAAATACAGGGAGCACAATCTATGAGAGGGCTATTCCCATTTTGAAAGATTAAAAGGCAAATCAAAGAGATTTGTTTGGAACACATTATATGCTCATTCCTGAAAATGTGAGATGAATATCACCTCTTGTTCTTAGTCTGGGCTTGCCTGCCAAGTTAAATAATGCATTTTGTCTTTTGGTACTTGTAAGCTGTTGTATTATTTTGGCTAACATATTCTGATATGAATTTTTTTTCATTGTAAAATTGCTAAGTTATCTGAAACAGGGAAACAGGTAAGAGTTTTGGAAATGGCACTTTTAAATTTTATGTAGCCAAGAAACAACCGTATTTTTATAACAGAAACAAATGAAAATTATATTAATATTTTTCATATAATATACCCCTTCCCTACCTCAACCATACTTGGAGACCATGATCAGATGTAAGTTTTACTGGATATTCATAATCTACATTCAGGTGCTCATGAATTGCTTTGAATACGTGCACCTGATTTGTATAGGGTTACAAAGAAAGGGACTTCCCTCTTGACTCTGTTAACTGTATTAACTGACTCAAAACATCCATGTGTCAGGACGATGGCTTATTTAAACTTGATTCACAAAGTGAATGGGGCCGCTCTCTACATAGACTTAAACAAAATGTTCAGTAATCTGGACTGCACATGACCATACAAAGAAAATAAGATCAGGATAGAGGTTTTGACCTTCATTGGGACGTTTGTTGCTTTATTTTGGTCATTATCGCTGTCACTTCTCTTGCTGAAGTCCTTGGGTGTTTGAGTCCTCAAGCTCAAAGCTGCTGCACATGTTGCAAGACCTCCATTGCCTATTGGGAACTATGAGCACATAAATTATTTGTGTCATTAGTCTTTTAGACTGTTATGTGTCCACAATTATATGTGGGTGTTAATTTCTTAAATGTTAGGAGAAGTGTTGAGTGAAGAGGGGCATGTGTCACGTGAGAAATGAAGAGTCACGGGAATTTCAAGGGCTGAGGTTGAAAGAGCACGTATATACACGATGTGTGACTTGGGGATTGAGAGGAAGTGGGATTTATATTGTACAGTGCACCAAAAGGAGTTTTTATAGTTTAATTTATCTCTCCATATCTCTATGCTCATGTTGTTTGTTGTGTATGTATACTTTTAATGACTTGCATTCCAAGATAATTTTAGATTTTTTCAGAGCATTAATTTAACATGGTATGATAGACAAAGTTTTGTAAAGGATCTATTCTCGGTGAAAGCACTGTTTGCAACGTGAAGAAGGTTGTGGCCAAATATTTGAAATGTGGGTATGTTAGTGTCTGACTCCAAGAATGACCCAACAAAGGAGGCAGTCAGCTTGACTTCCCAGGTCATCTTAATGAACTGCCTTGGGGCCCAGATAGATTGGCAATGGAAATGACTATGCCTGTATTGATCTACGACACCTCTGAAATTTCTGTTAAGTTTGCAAAAATCTTAAAATGTGGAAAAAGATCTAGGAAAGAGCTCGAGAAGGAGCCTGAGTTCCTTAAGGATGGATATGCTAGGTTTATAAAGATGATTTCATCCAAGTGCATGGTGGTTGAGCCATTTGCCATGTATCCTCCATTGGGCTTGTTTGATGTGAGAGACATGTAACAACCACTTGCAGTTGGAATTTTAGGTTTCCTGTGCTATATTGTAGAGGATTTGTGGGATTACTGAAAGACTACGGGGACTCGTCCCCCCAAAAAAGCCCTGTACCCACCGTCCCCGCGTTCCGGGGACTTGGGGACCCCTAGGAAACATCCCCAATCTGCTAGGGACTTCATCGGGGACTTGGTGACTTGTTGGCCATACCCAAACGTCTCCAACAGATTTTGGGGACTTTCGGGCAAATTTTGGAGACATTCCGAGCAGTTTTCAGAGATGTCCCAGGCAGATTTTGGAGATGTTTGGGGAATGTATCTTCAGTTTTGACAATGGACATTGATGATTGGACAATATGATCATTTATCCATCCACATTTTTTGTATTCTTCTGAATCTATACAAGTTGCAGCTCAAAATATGGGCTGTGTATGTTGGATTTTGATTTGGGTTTTTGGTGATTTAACTATTTTCTTTTTAGCAACATCATTACAAGCAACAAAGCCTTCATGTCAACAAACTAATAAATGCAACAACTCAAAGGTTTGATCCTTCTGGGTATTGCTCTTGTTCTTCTCATTTTTACGGTCATCTTAGCTTTTACATATTGTACATAGGTGTCTAGGAGTTACTCAAGTCCAACTCTTACTCCATCCCAGCCTCAAGCACTGTGAAAACAATTTGATAGTAAAGACTCAGATTGGGTACTAAACATTTGAATAAATTCCTATTCAATAGCCTTCTTAATCTAAAATATGAATCTAATCTCTTTACAGAATGCAAGCATGTATATACCAAAGTGTTTTGTAGTGGTTTTCAACACAGCTGTAAAATCTGCAGAACCTATTGAGAAGGGAATGCTTTTTAACCTAGTCATCATAAACAATAAATATAAGGAAGAAAAGTTGTTATAGATAAGATAAGATAAGATAAGATAAATTTATTAATGTCCAACAAATGACCACAAAAGTAGGTCAATGGGACTGTGTAGTACCAAGTAACAATACAAAGTGGGAGCGTAAAAGTAGCTTCTATAAAAAGATAAAAAACAGAACTCAAACAAACCTTAGTTCTATAAGAGAAGAGTCGGTCTCGAAGGAAAATATATACAAGGAGATATATGAAGAGAGCTGATCTAAAGAAGGAGAGTGGATCCAAGAACTGTGATCCGAAAATGGTGACGGTGAAACTGTCATGGGCCACTGGAAGCACTGGAATCACTGGAAGTATTGGAAGTATCTCTCCTACCATCCAAGGCCGATTGAAGGAAACTCAAAATAGTATTCTGTCTAGAGGAAGAGCTAGAAGAAGAATTGCAATGAGGCGTGCGTCGCTTCCTGGAGGGGGGTACTGGATGCTGCAACCTAGAAGAAGTCGTCCTTCTATCACGATGGGGCCGGGATTGTCCTTGCCGACAGTGTTGGGAAGAGGTAGAGGTGGAGTGTCGTGTCCTAATTAAACGTTCAAGGTCTGTGCCACCATCTGTCTATCTCTTATGCCTCTAGAGAAAGGAAGCACTAGAAAGAAGGAGGTAATACTCTGAATGGAGTCTGGTCTTGATTGAGAATGTCGTTGAAGGGTGATGGAGCGAAGCCGAAGGGCCTCCTGCAAGTACAGGGCTAGACATCTTTGATTAGGGTGTCTGAAGAATCTAGTCAAAGTTTGGAGCTCATTGAGAAGGTGGTCCCTGAAAAGACAATGAAACCGCTTGCTAATCTCGTAGTAAATAGGACACCGAAAGATGAAGTGCTCCTTGGTCTCAACCTCTCGAAGGTGACAAGCCTAGCAGATCCTGTCTGACCGGTTGAGCTGGTGATCTGTCTCTACCCAGAGACGATGAGATCCCACCTTTAACTGGCCTAACGGAATATGAAGAGCATGTGCCCAATGGTGGAATGTGTAAGAGGCCCGAACAATGAGACCATTCCTCAGATCTAAGAAGTGCGTAGTGTAGAAGGCCATCTTGGGACGTAACCCTCCCGGAGGGTTGATCCAAGTGACTTGCACAAACTGTCTATAAATGTCATCTCTAGTGATTTTGTTCAGCTCCTGTCTAGTATGTAAGAGACAGCCAGGCTCATTCAAGGAATACCCAAAAGGAGGAAGTCGGTCCATCGCAATTACGACGGATGCTAAAAGATCTGCAACACTCGCAAACCAACATGTGTTGAAAACTGAAGGGTTGGCTGAGGTGATGGCTTTTGAGGAGAGATAGGCCAAGTATGGGTATTGATCACGCCCCTTCACCATGTCAACAAAACTCCGAAGATAGTGTAAGAGAGCGACAAGACTGAAAATAGCCTCAAGCCGAAAAGGTCGAGCACCAAACTCTGTGAGCACGATGGACTAAGGTATTGACTGTTTGCATCTGATGATGCGATGGAGGAGGAGGAGCTGTACTCTCTCCATCGAGGCCTAATCATAGTCAAGTAGGCATGGCCCCCAAACCTCAGAGCCATAGGGGATTGTGGGTCAGATGAGGGTATACATGAGAGACATCTTGGATGAAATGTCTTGAGAATGGTGTCTGAAGCACTGTCTCTCTAAAAGTGCTAGGGAGCCGTATCCTTTATTAACTCGGGCCTGAAGAGCATGCCGTAGGCTGAAGCAAGGACCTGTGAAATGAACTCCCAAATAGGTATATGTGCTTGTGATCTCAACCTCTTCAACTTTGAAGAAGAAATGAATATCAATGAGAAACTTCTTCGATCCATTGAAGATCATAACCTTTGTTTTACTCAAGTTGACCGTCAACTGACGAAGATCACAAAAGAGGGCCAAGGCATCCAACTGTCTTTGCAAACCCTTTGGATATGAGGCCAAGAGAACCACGTCATTAGCGAAGAGTAGAATAGAAAGCAAGACCTGGTGAAGAAGGAAACCATCATTGTCCTGAATGTGCTCCTGTAAGAAAGGCTCAAGCTCATCAATGTAAATCCCAAATAAAGTGGGGGAGAGTGGACACCCTTGCTTAACCTACTCCTGATGAAATCTGAGATCTCGTGGGCCATGCGAAGACGACCAAGGAATGACTCATATAATCTCATAATGGCAGTTAGAAGGGTTGAAGAAATGCCAATGTCTTAGAGTCTATGGAATAAAGCCACTCTAGGGACAAAGTTGAACGCCTTCCGAAAGTCTACAAAGCAACAATAGAATTTCGAGGAGCGGTGGCGTGCATCCTCAATGATGGCACAGAGTGTAAGCATGTGATCAATGGTTTGGTGTGCTGGTCTGAAGCCCGCTTGTCCTTTGGCTCCCAGTTGTCTCCTCTCAAGCTCCCCAGAAAACTGCATGTGGAGGACTGTAGCATATAGTTTGGAGAAAGTGTGGCCAATAATGATCGTTCTATAGTTATTGCGATTGGTATTAGGGCCTGATTTATGTCTCGGATGAATGGTTAAACACATGGTTAAACAGATCATCCAAGTGACAATCAAGTGCTCGAAGGCCATGTTTGGCGAGTTCAACCTAGAAGCCTTCCTCATTTGTTGCTTTGCTAGAACTCATGGACCAAACAACCTCTCGGACATCATGGGGGGTGAAAAGATAACTAAAGGGGGGGGGAGAGGTAACTTGGATAAGGGTTTGCCCTGAGATATCATAGAGGGAGGAGGTGCGGGAGAAGATGGCTTTTAGATCAAGATCAGGTGGGAGATGGGAGTGGCGAGGAAAGATGGTACGACATAAATGTTTAGGGGAATGAATAAGGGAAGTACTCAACTCTCGTCATCTACGAGAGATGAAGAGGCGTTTCTTGTGGCGAAGGAGACAACAATAAGAACACTGGGTAGGAGGGGTGGCCATGGTTGAAAGCATGCTGAAGTTGGGTCTAGAAGTACTTGTAGTCATCGTCGTACCACTGGTTCATGGGGCAACATCTAGGCTTTTGGGGTAGGGGGGCGGATCGAGTGGAGTGTGGGTAGGTTTGGAGGGTTGTCTCCCAGATGATAGAGAAAAGACGTGTACTTAGCAGAGGTGGAATCGAGGGAAGCAAAACGAGATATAGAAGGGAGCGTTTGGCATAGGGTGGAAGAAAAGGTGTCGGGGTCTCCCTTAGGAAAGTGAATATTAGTCCAAGGTGGACCCCATGGTGAAGGAGGGGGGTCGGGGATAGGGGAGTGATAATTTGGAGGGAGAAGGAGAGGAGAGCATGATCAACAAGAGGGATGGGGGTTACAACGAAGTGATGAATGAAGGGGAGAAGGTCCTGATTGGAAAGGACATAATCCACCACACTCTGACCACCACCATGAGGATGACAAGTGAAAGAGCGGAAAGATGGGAAGGAGGGGAGACCATTAAGGATTAGTATCTCATGGGATTCACCAAGCTGCAGGAGGTGCCTGCCATATCCTATCAAAGGCCTTAATATATCATCAGATGATCGATGAAGTTCCACAGAAACTGGATTGATCTCCTAAACATAGTACACGTCCTCAAAATGATCATGAAGAGGGACCTAGAGGGCTCTGGTGTGTGCATTAAAGTCACCCAATAGGATGACATCTCCCATTGCGGAATGCTAGATGATGCCAGAGTATAGATCCAAATATGGGTAATTGTCAAGTTCGCCGTGGATAGTGAACTGTGAAGAGGTTGGGGGAAAATAGCATACTGCAATGAAGATATCTCTGGAGAGAGGGGGTAATCTGTTGAGTTGGACCCACATAAACCTAGCAAACTCATCTGCTGTGAGTCGTGACCAAAGAAACTTTACCCCGAAGAGACTCCTGTACTAAGCATGCCACACCACCAAAGCCTCAGACCCCACTAGAAGACTGGGTTTCTCGATGACAAGTAGACAACCAATGATAACCTAAAATATTCGAAAGTGGCCTAATTGGACTCTCATGAGTCTCGGTAATAAAAAGGAGATCCGAAGAGCCAAGAGCATCTTGTAGCATGCCTGACAAAGACCAAAAAGACCCATTAGCGTTCCAACATCCCACTGAGATCCCACTTCCTTGTAGTCTACTCCATCTAGCTAGTCATTTAGAGAACCCAGGCTGAGAGTACCTCGGAGGCGGGGAATCTCGAATGATGGCTTGGAGGTTTCAAGTGACTGCCCATTTGCCTGCCTGGCGAGCTGCAACAACAAGTTCTCTAGAGTGTTTCAGCTTTTCCACCTGGGACCTAGTAAGATCAACATCTAGGAAAATCTTAGTAGGAGAGAGAACAACCTACGCTTAGCGCCAAGAGCCCGAAGTCGATCACTTGCTGATTTGAATTGGTTAAATAGTGTAAAATTGTGACCAAACCAAGCTCTCTCAAGAGGAATATCGGTAAGCTCAAGGTAATCTCGAAGAAACATGCCACCAACCTGTATGTGATCCTAAGAAGGAGAGGGTAAGGGAAGCCCTCTTATCTTCAAATTCAATTCACGAGCACACTGATTACGCTCTTCAAGTAGTTTGGCTTGGATAACTTCAACCGCAACAAGAGGGGTTTTATCCCCACCCCTGACTGTCTCCGCCCAAGATTTAATGTGTGTTTTTGTCTCTTGTTTGAAAGTAACTTGTTGGCGGATCTCCTCATGTTTGTTTTTAAGGTCAAGGATTTTAGCATGTAAGGCATCATTCGGGGTTGGAGGTTTGCCATTGCTTTCCCATCATCTAGTAATTTCTTGAGGGAGAGGTTTCCAATTCCACTTTAGATACTCGGTTCGAGAGGGTGACTATTTCTTGTTGAGCCTGTTGGAGGTCAGAATGACATTTGCGGTTTTCGATTTCCCGGAATTCTATCTCTTTTAGCAGATTTTTAACTTGGGAGGTCCAGAACAAGAAGTTTGACTCTAAGGCTATGTCTGTGGGGCTGTAATCTGATCCCTGTTTCTTGTTGCAGCTGATGAAGTACTCAAGGTGGCCTCTGTTGTAAAAATTGGGCTCCATGTACTCTGGCTAGGTAGAGTCCATCGATCCCCACAACCCTCAAATTTCTCGACTTTTTTGGGTTACACCCGATGGTATTCTTCGTGCCTGACTTGTTTGGTGGCTATGGGCTCAGATGGTGGCTCGAAGCCGGCACCTCTTCGAACTTGTGCTTCTGCTAAAAAATGTGAAGGGGGAGATCCCTCCTGATGGGGGTGGAATCGACCGCAGCCAACTCAACCCTCACACTTCCAGGATATAGGGTGATTCGCTGGAATCAATCCCTGTCTTGGCTGGAAATCAACCTAGTCCTTCTTCCACGTGGCCCTTACCTTCAACACAGGCTCTCCGCAGCGTTTTGGGCCTCCTTCCTTCGAATATGACCTTCCGCAATGTTCTTGCGGAATCACCTTCCTTCCGCAACCACGATGTCCTTCCGCAAATGCCTTCCGCAGTCGTCTTCTCTGCGACATCCTTTCCGCACACTCCTTTCCGCACTTGCCGATTGCGGGGTGTTCTCCCGAATTTCTCGAAAAGTCCTTCCGCAAAGACTCTCCGCAACTGAGCTTCCGCAACGCCTCGCCGCTAATCTCCGCGCTTCTCCCTTTTGCGGGACGCTGTCTCCACCGTCGATCCTTTGCGGATCTGATCACGGTCGTTGATCTAGGATCAAGCCGAGATCCTTCACTTAGGCTTGCGGAAAGGTTAATTTCCGCACTGCTTCACTACGGGTGACCTTTCCCCGTCGCCGATCTTCGCCTCGGCTTCTATTTGAGCCGTCCGACTTCAACTCACTGGTTCTACTCTATGGCTCTGCGACCTCTCGGTCGATTGATCATGGAAACGACCAAACCAGCTCGAACCTCGTCTGGATATTAGGGAAAACTAAACACAAACAAGAATTAGACTGAAATAACTTAATGGTGATCGGTCTGCAAACATTTAGGGTGTTCTTCACTGCACACAGGAATCATATGAGCGCGAAACAGAGCTTCATTCAAACAGAAATCAGGTCACAAATGCACATAGCTCTACCTGACAGAAACTCAAAGCGTTCTTAATTTAAATGCACAAAAAGATTTCTCAAACACAGAACTTCTAAATTCATTCACAGATAAGCATAAAAACTACATTCCATACAGAATGACCAACACACCCCCAGTCGACCAACCCTTAGCTTATTCCACTCTGCCCTACTTATGCATTTGGCCCTCTAACAGAATCGTCGAATCACTCAACAACCTAACAACTTGACACCCTCCATGACAGCGGGTCTTCATCATTACTCAGCCGACTTTCCTAATCTGGCTTGATCTCCATGCAGGGAGTATCAACTCGCCACTATGTCCTTTCTCACCAAAAATAGACAACGCATCAGATGGTTACATATCCTGCGATCTCGAATCATCACAAAGTAGATCATACTGTCCACCTCAGAATGTTCGCCTCCATACTAGCCACAACATGTGATCACGTAATCACATTGCTGATTCAGCATCGATGCTCCTGCATCAGATTCCCAAGGTTAAAATTTCTGAACCCTTGTTCAGCAAGTCAGCTACTGAGAAACCCTTGGTTTCCAATTCTTTATCATTTCATCCACGTAGAATCTTCTACAGGATGCCCCTTCCATTTGACCAAGTATTCCAAGTAGTCTCCCTGTCTGGTACTCCTTGCCACTCTAGTACCCAAGATAGACTTCGGTTCCGCTGGCTGGGCTATAGGAATCTGCTCCAACCACTGAAGGTCCTCCACTTCTGGTACTTGCTCTGTATCATCTGTCACATAAGTGTATAGGTCTACAACATTAAAAATACGTGATATAGCTACCCCTGTTGGCATTTCCAGTTCATATGCATTCGCTGAAAATTTTCTGAGTATTCTGCAGGGTCCAATCTTTTTCATCTTCAACTTGTTGTACTCTCCCTTTGGAAACCTCTCTTTTCTCAGATGTGCTAAAACCAAATCTCCTATCTCGTAGTTTTTCTCTCTTCTCTTGGAATCTGCTCTTGCCTTGTAATTATTGTTACTCTGCTGTAACCTTGTCTTAACTTGCTCTTGTAGTTCACTGATCCTTGTTGCAAAATCTTCTCCATTTGCGCTCCTCTTCTCCAATTGACCCAAATCACGTAGTTCACATGCTCCTCTTGGATGCATACCATACAGAATCTGGAATGGACTCATCCTTGTACTTCGGTTTGGTGAATCATTATATGCAAACTCAGCTTGAGCTAACACCTTATCCCATTGCTTTGGACTTTCTCCAATCAGACTTCTCAACATGTTACCCAGACTCCTGTTTACCACCTCAGTCTGGCCATCAGACCGTGGATGATATGCTGAACTGAAGTTCAACTTAGTACCCAACTTCTTCCACAAGGTTCTCCAAAAATGACCTGTGAACTTCACATCCCTGTCAGATACAATACTCTTAGGTAAACTATGTAGCTTCACAACTTCATTGAAAAACAAGTTAGCAAAGTGTGTGGCATCACTAGTCTGAGTTTTTGGCAAACCCAAAATGAAATCCATACTCACAGAATCCCAAGGCCTAGTTGGAATAGGCAATGGTGTGTATAAGCCTGTGTTTTGGCTTCTTCCTTTGGCATGCTGACATACCCTACATCTGCTCACAAACTTCTCAACTTCAGACCTCATCTTTGGCCAAAAATAGAAATGGCTCATCTGTCCAAAGGTCTTATCACTTCCAAAGTGACCTACCATCCCTCCATTATGTTTCTCCTGTATTAAATTCTCTCTCATGGAACATTTGGGGATACAAAGTTTACTGCTCTTAAAGAGTAAACCATCTTGCAACATATACTCAATCCATGATTCTCTATCTACCTCTACAGGATTTCTACAAGCTCTATATGCATTCTGAAAATCACTGTCAGCCTCATACAAATCTCTTAAGTGCTCAAATCCTAAGACTTGGATCTGATTCTCTTGCACCATCAATTGTCTTCTGCTTAGAGCATCAGCTACTCGATTTGATTTCCCACTTATGTGCTTTATCACAAATGTAAAGTTTTGCATGAACTCAACCCACTTGACATGTTTCTGGTTCAACTTAGGTTGCTGCATAATATACTGCAATGCATGGTTATCAGAAAACAAAAAAACTCTCCAGGCATCAGGGAATGCCTCCAATGCTTTGATGCTTGGACAATAGCATAAAATTCTTTATCATAAGAGGAATATTTCTGTTTTGCTTCATTTAATTTCTCACTGAAATATGCTACAGGTTTGTCTTCCTGATTGAATACAACTCCAATTGCTACTCCACTGGCATCACATTTCACTTGGAAAGGATGTCTGAAATCTGGTAATTTCAATACTGGTTGTTCAGTAATCTTCTTCTTCAAGAACATAAAGTTTATTTCAGCCTCTGCTGTCCATTGGGAAGGTTGTTTGTCCTTCCTAATTGTCTCAATGATAGGTGCACAAATACCACTGAAATTCTTTATAAACTTCCTATAAAAACTTGCCAAACCATGGAAACTTCTTACCTAAAAAATGCTCTGAGGTGAAGGTCAATCAATGATTGCCTGCACTTTTTCTGGACCCATCTTCAAGCCATCACTTGAGATAACAAAACCCAAGTATACTAGTTCTGACTTCAGAAATGTGCACTTCCTCACATTCACTAGCAACTTTTCTTGTTGCAGTCTTTCTTAGACACATCTCAAATGCGTCAAATGTTCTTTCTCTGATTGACTGAAAATCATAATATCATCAAGGTAAACTATCACAAACTTACCTATGAAATCTCTCAAGACTGCATTCATTAATCTCATGAACGTGCTTGGTGCATTGGATAGTCCAAATGGCATCACCAACCATTCATACAATCCATCATTTGTCTTAAAGGTTGTCTTCCACTCATCTCCTTCTCGATCCGAATCTGATGGTATCCACTCTTCAAGTCTAGCTTTGAAAAGCATGTTGCCCCACTAAGGCAATCCATCATGTCATCCATCCTTGGTAATGGGAATCTGTATTTGATGATAATCTTGTTAATTGCTCTGGAGTCAGTACACATCCTCCACTCACCATCCTTCTTTGGCGTAAGTACTGCTGGTATTGCACATGGACTCAGACTCTTCTGAACCAAACCCTTATCCAACAATCCTTGCACTTGCCTTCTGACTTCTTCATTCTCTTGAGGTGTCAGTCTGTACGCTGCCTTGTTTGGGAAGCTCGTTCCAGGAATAAAATCAATATGGTGACTTATATCCCTCTTCGGTGGTAACTCATCAGGCAACTCATCTACCGCAATGTCACTAAACTCTCCTAGCATCTCTTGAATCTCCTCAGGTAGATCTGTAATGTTAGTCTTCACTACTACCACTCTAGGCTTACATACTACAACATAGTTCAGCTCCTTCTCATAAATCTGCTGCAAATACTCCTTCCCTGTCAACATCAGTACCTTAGATGTCTGCTGCTCTGTTGAGCTCTCTCCTTGCAAAGGGTGTAGAATATGTTTTATCCCATCTTGCACAAAACTATGACAGTTTCTCCTACCATCTGTAACGTCCCCGTTATTGACCCCATTACATTCAAATGTAATTGATGTAATATTGTTATGAAATCATGACGAGGAGCTCAAGGCCAAGGCCCCGCCATCGATTTATTGATGCATATGGTTTGCGTGCTAGCCAGGCACATTGGAACTCCCACATCATGTAATATGCATTCTAATAAAAATACCCACAACTAGCTATGCAATGCAACAAAGAGACGGGGGCATGATTTCACAAGGAATCGGGAGGCAAAACATTCAAACCCTTGAGCCAATAGAGTCAAGCCAAGTGTCAATGAGGGAACCCATCAAACTCTCAACTACCCATGTTGACTTTTGTACCCAACCATTGATTTCTCCCAAGAATTGGTTGAGGTAGTTAATGCCTTGGGGAATGGGAGGTATGGCTGTCCAAATTCGGGTATGGGCAAGCCACCCTTTATGGAAAAACGTGTTTGTCTCCTTGGGCAAGAAAGGAGCCAAGAATTTCTTCCCCAAGCCATTATCCATAATCATTCTTCCTCCCTCACGAGTTTAGAGGTACCTGGGCGTCTTCCAGGCATGGGGCAGCGTTTTCTTCATTTTCCCCAGTAGAGAAGGGCGTTTTCTGTGTGGTATACCAGTGGGGAAGAAGGGAAATCAAATGGGGGTTCAATAGAGACCGTGTTGGGCTGTTGAAGGCTAAGATATTTGGGGAAGAAATCGTTTTTTTTCCCCCTGTGGTTGTTTGCCCATCCCACAATCCGTTTTTTGGTTGGGAGCGTTTTTGGGAAAACCCATGGCCATTTTATTGTAAATCCCACTGTCTAAAATGTGTATCCATGCCCCTGTTTGTGCTTACTGTGTGAGAGAAGAGTATGTTGGGTATGGGTATGGGTATCCATGGCTTGGGCTTGAGCTTGAGTGAGATAATCCAGGGTTCAATTGTAGCCTGATAAACCCAGCTATGGACTGGCTTGGCTCAGATGGAATGGTTAATTGGTTGTGAGAGAGTGAATGTTCCCTTTTCCTTGAAGGAATCATGCCCAGCTCGGGGGTGGCCTTCGGACGGACTCAGTATAAGCTGTCGAAGAGCCTATGGCAGGGTGGAACGTTGCAGCGACATAGCTAGTTGCTTGGGGCAGTTGCATAATGAAGATAAGTGTTTTTATGCCTCTATATTTACTTCTGCACTATATTAATTCAATAACTGTTGATATGCTGATGCATGAGTAATGTGTGTGGATGTTTTAATTCCGCCGTGCATAGTTGATTGTTTTACATCTGCACATTCATATTTTTATTTATATGAATCTAACTAATGGGCCGAGATCATGTGAAAGCCCTGAATTTGGCATCATGTACCCTGCCTTGCATTGGTTGAATGGGTGGGTACGTGACACCATCATGTACTACTCTCTTGTCAAATTGCCACGGTCTCCCTAGGAGAATATGGCAAACATCCATGGGCATAATATCACACATGATTTTATCTTTATATGTGCCTATGTGAAATTCAACTTCACATTGTTCACTTACCAGGATTTGATGCCCTTTATGCAACCATGATACTTTGTATGGAACAGGATGGTTGGTCTTCTTCAGACTCAATTTCTCCACCATCTCTGTGGAAACAAGGTTGTCAGTGCTCCCACTGTCAATCACCATCTTACAACACTTTCTTTTGACTTTACACATGGTTCTGAATAAAGCCTTCCTTTGAACAGGTTCCACTTCTTCCTTTTCAGGTTTCAATAAGATATGTTCATCATCAAGGACTCTCCATTCTCTGGCATATTCTCGGCCATTGTTATCTGCTCTTGTTGTTGCTCATTCTGAGCTACATAGGTGCCCCTCTGTCCCGCGTCTTCCTTCTCTGGGCATTCAAAGGATCTGTGTCCCAACTTGTTACATTTGTAACATCTGTATACAGCTTCTCTGCCTCTTCCTCTACCTCTACCTCCTTGGTAAGGTCCTCTTTCTCTGGAGTTTCTTCCTCTATCTTGGTGTTCATGTTGGTGTGAATTGCTGGGCCCCCCTCTATGGGCTGCAAACCTTCCTCTTCCAGCTGTTTGCCCCCTTCCTTGGGCTGAACCTCTGCCGCTATTGAAACTCTGTTTCCTCAATAACTTCTCTTCTGCTCTCAAGGCACATTGGTATGCCTCGACCATTGTTCTTGGTGATATCATAATGATCTCATCCTGAATTTCCAATCTTAAACCATTGACATATCTAGCAATCTTCTCTGCCGATTCTTCTACATAGCTTGCCCTTAGGTTTACTTTGTATAATTCTTCTATATATTCTCTTACAATCAATAATCTTTGCCGAAGGTTCTGCATCTGTCTGTACAATGTTAACTGGTAGTCCTTTGGTAAGAACTTAGCTCTCATCTTAGCTACCATTCTATCCCAGTTCTTTATCAACGGTTTGTTCTTCCTTCTTCTTTCAGCTTGCACACTATCCCACCATAAGGATGCATGTCCTTTCAATCTGGTCACTGCAAATCTGACTTTCTTGATCTCCTCAACTTCATCATACTCGAAGTATTTGTCTAACTCACTGATCCAGTCAATGAGGTGTTCAGCCGTGAGGTTCCCCTCATAGGTAAGCAACTCAGGTTTTGGCCTCAAAGTTGCTCCAAGAATTGACCGAAAGTATCTTAGCTCAGGCGTTTCTCGCATAGGTGCCGCTTCTTCTCCTTGTTCTTCTTCTTCAGGATCACTTACGTCTCCTACTTCTGGATCTCTTCGTCGACCCATCTCCATAGCTTCCATACGTGCTCGCATTTCTCTCATCTCCTCTATGACTTCGACGTTCATTGCCAATCGTCCTCTGCGACGCATTCTTGCTCCTCTCATGTGTACAACCATGTCTCTTTTCTGTTGTGTCACACAAGCAATTTAGCTCTGATACCAAAATTGATGGGGGCGGAATCGACTATAGCCAACTCAACCCTCACACTTCCAGGATATAGGGTGATTCACTGGAATCAATCCCTGGCTTGGCTGGAAATCATCCTAGTCCTTCTTCCGCGTGGCCCTTACCTTCAACACAGGCTCTCCGCAACGTTCTGGGCCTCCTTCCTTCGAAAATGACCTTCTGCAATGTTCTTGCGGAATCACCTTCCTTCCACAACCACGACGTCCTTCCGCAAATGCCTTCCGCAGTCATCTTCTCCGTGACCTCCTTTCCGCACACTCCTTTCCGCACTTGTGGATTGCGGGGTGTTCTCCCGACTTTCTCGAAAAGTCCTTCCGCAAAGACTCTCCGCAACTGAGCTTCCGCAACGCCTCGCTGCTAATCTCCGCGCTTCTCCCTTTTGCGGGACGCTGTCTCCACCGTTGATCCTTTGCGGATCTGATCACGGTCGTTGATCTAGGATCAAGGCGGGATCCTTCACTTAGGCTTGCGGAAAGGTTAATTTCCGCGCTGCTTCACTACGGATGACCTTTCTCCGTCGTCGATCTTCGCCTCGGCTTCTATCTGAGCCGTCCGACTTCAACTCACTGGTTCTACTCTATGGCTCTGCAACCTCTCGGCCGATTGATCATGGAAACGACCAAACCAGCTTGACCCTCGTTTGGATATTAGGGAAAACTAAACACAAACAAGAATTAGACTTAAACAACTTAATGGTGATCGATCTGCAAACGTTTAGGGTGTTCTTCACTGCACACAGGAATCATATGAGCGCGAAACATAGATTCATTCACACATAAATTAGGTCACAAATGCACATAGCTCTACCTTAACAGAAACTCAAAGCATTCTTAATTCAAATGCACAGAAATATTTCTCAAACACACTGAACTTCTAAATTCATTCATAGATAAGCATAAAAACTACATTCCATACAGAATGACCAACACACCCCCAGCCGACCAACCCTTAGCTTATTCCACTTTGCCCTACTTATGCATTCGACCCTCTAACATAATCGCTGAATCACTCAACAACCTAACAACTTGACACCCTCCATGACGTCGGGTCTTCATCATTACTCAGTCGACTTTCCTAATCTGGCTTGATCTCCACGCAGGGAGTATCAACTCGCCACTATGTCCTATCTCACCAAAAATAGACAACGCATCAGATGGTTACATATCCTGCGATATCGAATCCTCACAAAGTAGATCATACTGCCCACCTCAGAACGTTCGCCTCCATACTAGCCACAACATGTGACCATGCAATCACATTGTTGACTCAACATCGATGCTCCTGCATCACCTCCTCCATTACTACTTGCTAACCCTGACGCGGGCCTCCTTTGCGTAGCTACGGGTTGGGGAAGCGAAGGTAGCTGTGGGCTAGCAGGAGCACGGGAATAGAGAGCTGTGGGGAGAGCCGCGAGAGCTCAAGATCATGGGGGGGAGATATATGGCTCGTGGGAGCACGAGAGCAGAGCCACGAGAATAGGGGAGGGCACGGGGAGTGAGGGCGCAGGAGCTACAGTTTGCGGGAGGGCAATTGTGGGCTAGCGGGAGCATGGGAGAAGAGAGTTGCGGGGAGAGTCGTGAGGGAGAGAGCATTCTTGGCTTGTTCGACCTATTAAATAGAGACATATTTGCTAAGAGAAGAAGATGAAGGTTTATTGCGATCATTTGAGCCTTGTCTTCACCATTTTCCAGTTTGCAAACATCTGAAAGGGGGGTTGATCCACACCTAGCTGCCATTTTAAGAAAGTTTTTGCACTTGCTTCAGATAGTTGGGGTTCAATCTTGCAGGTTTGGAGCAGTGTCCACTCAGAAGAAGATCCGCAGCCTTGGAGCAGCCCTATTGGTAGTTTATATCAGCATGCAACTCAGGTTTCCATGTTGAAGAGCATGAGAACCTATGCTGTTGGGAGCGGGAGCGAAAAGCGAAATTTTCAAAAGCTTCCGTTTCGGGAGCGTTTTTTATATAATATATATTTTAATATATTTTGATGCATATAAATAAAAAAAAAACATGTAATATGCCAAATTAGCTATAGAAAACATCAAAACATAAAATCTAGATATTCATATAACCATTTAGTACACATTGATATAACATTAATCATCTAGTCTTCTAGATTCTAGGAGCTATAACTTATAACATTGTCATTAAATGATCATCATCAAATCATCAATCATCAATCATCAACAACATGAACCTTCAGATTTCAACATATAATATTTGCCATCAAACTAGGCCATAATGTTTACAAAATAGGCCAACCGCCAAAATAAACATGAAAATGAAATACAAACTACAAAGTACTATGAATCTACTAAGCTTTCCGCTTGCCACGAGTAACTTCCAATTTCCTTTCTTGTGTTCTAGGTGGAATAGGTGCTGGTGGAAGTGATTGTGGAACATGAGAAGAAGATGAATGGCCCCCACGGGCTGAACTTGGACGTTGTGAAGCTAAAGGCAAAACTCCTGCATCCAGAAAGCTGCTTCTGCTTGGGGGTGGCATCTCTGTATGGGTAGTTTGAATTGGATCATCATGATCACCCAATAGTTCAGCCTCCAAGCGCTCTAATGCTATGGCTTTGTTATCACATTTATAGTAGCCGGGCTACCATACATTATTTTTCTGATGCCAGTACACTATTAAGCCAGTTCCCCTACATTTGAGATGCCGAGATGAGCATCTATATTGGATCACTATCAGATTGTGGACAACAGTATGTATTCCCCATGCCATGACTGAGTCTCAGGACACTCAGAGAGATGACCGATGTAGCCATTATACCATTGGTACAGAGCAGTCAGTAGTGCCCAGAGTTACAGCAGCAGTTTTAGAGGATAGATGATGGTACAGGTTGTTGAGCAGTCAGGTATATGACTCAGCAGGTATATCATTGTGTCATGGTTATATTGCTTTTATATTTATTCTTATAGCATGTCTTAGCACTTAGTATCATGATCTGGCGATCATATAGATATGTGGACCTGGTTGATCTTATTATATATATATTATTGTCCCTACTCAGACTTAGAAGTTCACTATTCATAATCATTGGTTCTACCCTCCTTAGGGAGAATAGAGGTGATCATTCAACCATACCTTGGCTTGCTAGTGTCGGCTCCATCATTCATTGTCTTCATCCATCCATGGCCTACCTTTTAGTTTATCACCCTGACTTACTACTTGACTAGTGACATGGAGGATCTTTTCCCCACTGTAGCCTCTGTATTGGATGAGCTTCCCTGTTTATTGTGTCTCGGCTCTGAGTTGGTGACAAAACTTGCCTATGGTGAGTTGGAGTTCCTTGTGAATTCCCCCTAGTCACTAAAGTTGTGTTGGCTAAACCTGAAACATTTGGTGCTGCCATGAATACAAAATCTGGAAAAATGAAATGCTATATCTTGTATGAAAAGCCCATTCATGCAATGTGTTTCTAAACACACATGAATGAAAGGCATGCCAAATGAAAATGGCTATGAAAATAAAATGTTATATCTTATGGAAAATAAATACCTAGGTAAACAAGCTGTCCATGACACACCTAGAAGTGCTCAGGTAAACAAGTGCCTTAAAAACACACCTGCAGCAGAAAGCCTAAAATAAATGTAAATCTATGCAATGTGTTTATAAACACACATAGATCAAGGCTATGGAAACTTCAGGCCCAAAAAGCAATGGAACTTAAATGCTATATCTAAACAATTGCTGGCCTTATTTGTATTATGGATTATGCGCATCTGTGAAGGTGAATAAACCCTCTTTGAACAACTCATCCATTTGTGAGACACCGCCATTCCCTGTGTTATTGCTCATTCAGTATATACTATGGTGTGTATTCCCTTTCCCTTGCCAAAGTGTCACAAAGTTAAGTCAGTCAAGTCATCCCTTAGCCTAGCCAGTATTTTAGCCTTCACCCTTCACTAGCAAATTGATCACAGCTATGAAGTGAGTATGATCTTGAAAGTCTAGTCTGAGTAATAATAATAATTAATGACATTATATATTTGGATTTAGATCGCCAGTAATGCTTACTTTGTGCTATAATTGTTATTTGAATAAGTTGTAGAGCATGCATTAACCTTGGACACTTTGCAGTAGCTTATGATGATGGTTTGAGTTATATTGGGTCATGTTGACTTGGTTAGGCCTAGTCTGACCATGGTCAACCAGAGGACATGAGATGGTTGGACCTTATGAGGACATGGATAGATGTTATATGGTCTATGTATACATACATGATGATTCTATGCAGCAGCTACAGGGTGATGATGATGATTCTTGGTTTACAGTAGTATTTGATTATTTACAGATTATTATTATTGGCCCTGTTCTGGTATATTGGATATATATTTTGATCATGCAGAGACTCATATGGTGTATGAGTACACATCTTGGATGGATTTGGACCTTCTGAGTCCAATGAGACAGTTTGTTTTCAGTTCTGGGCACTTACAGTGATGATTGAGCCTCAGTAGGCTATCCCAGTGCAGTTTTGGTTTGTCGGAGGCGCTGTCAGAGCAGATGTGATTTTTATCCGGTTGACCTAGGGCGCTGATGATGGAGGGGGTGGTCCAGCCACTTGTTTTTACCATATTACCCCCCTCCCGGACACACTGGTGCCCTTACCTTGACAGCGTAGGCACTCCAGGAGGCAGTTTGGGGCAGTTTCACGCTTCCCGAGGCATTTCAGGATTGGTAGAAATGGCTATTGAGGAAATCGATTTGGGCTACTGAGGCAATGTTATGGCATGGGATGATCAGTGATGATAGATCGGGGTCCTCCACACCTTCTCCAGTAGTTTCAGCTTCATCGGGGCCCGCATCCATCACTTATCGCACTTTCTGAGGATTTCTGAGGTCTTTTTGAGGCCTACGATTTGACTATGGAGGCACGATTTGGTACATGGGTGATTATTTTATGATTATTGTGCTATGGGGATTGACCAAGGAGGGATAAAATTACCCCTTGGACCCACCATAAGCATCTTATTATATTTTGTCATCATGATTTGGTGGGATTCCCCTCTTCTAGGGCGATTTTGTCCACTCACATAATATTTTATTAGTGATCCATGTATTTTATTGTTGAGCTCATCTCAACCATTGATTAGACATTTGTATCTTTTAATCTTAGCCACTCATTCAAAAAGTGGTTAGGGTTTTGGTGCCTCTCCTTCCTATTTAAAGGAGAGAGCGTCTCATTGTAAAGGGGTCTTTGGCTCTTGGATTATTGGTATAGAAAAAACTTTCTTGTGGTCTCCTTTGCATATGGTGTTCTTAGATGGTGATTGGAAAGTCTATTGCAACCTAGCATTTGGAATTTGTGGTAAGATCTATTTTTTTTGGAAGTCATTGTTTGTCTACAGGAGGGCGACTTCAACAAGGACGATTTTGCAAGGCTTCTTCAAATCGACTTTATTGGCATTCGCTTGTATCAGGGGGTTATCATTAGCATCATTGTGATCTATGCTTTCTTTCTGTTACTTCTCTTGTGGCATTAGTCCTATCTCTTGATTGCATCAAATCTGATATTGTTGACGTTTGTTGTGCAGGAGAGAGGGCGCATTGGCTTCTTGGGCTAAATCGATTGCATAGAAAACTACCTCAAAGCTTCTCAAATTGATCGGGTTTGCATAGATCATCATCATCAAGGCATCTACAAGGTTACCCAGGTAAGATCCACAGGTTTGTTTCTCTTATCTTGATCCCATCCATTGACATAGCTCTTAAATTGATAAAACCCTAATTATTTCAAAACCCCCATTTTACATTATCTCAGATCTACTTAGATCTAGTGGGTTGTTGGGCATAATATTGAAAACCCACCTCTATAGCATCCACGGCATCCCGGATCTATAGTTTGGTGAGGATTGGCTTCCGTTTAAACCCCTTTCCAAGCCAACTTAGCTCTCCCAAGCAAGGGCGCACTTCTTGGTGGTAGTGAGTTGACCTAGATCTAGCTGGTGGGTAGTTGAGATTCTTCTTGATTCATAATCTACACATCAAATAACCTACCCTAAGATTGTCACTTTCTTGATTTTCACCTTGTGGACCCCATTCCACATTTTAAGGGATTTAATCCCCATTTTTGGACCACTTGGTACATTCAAACTCAGATCTAGTAAGATCTAACCATCGGATTGCCGTAAAATTATAGATCCACACTCCTACTTGACTAACCTACCTGGATCTAAAGTTTGGGTGCCATCGGACTTGTCTTGACCCACCTAACCCACATTTGTAGCCTCCTTGGGTAAAGTCGCACCACCTTGGAGAAGTGAGTTGACTCACTTCTAGGACATGGGTACTTGAGATTCTTGGAGATTTGGAACGGGAATAAATCGAAACCTAGGTCTAGTGTGTCATCTTGTCAAATCTTGCCTTGGGGATAACATTCCTTATTTTAAGGGATTGTGGTCCACTTTGGTCAAACTTAGATTTAGATCTAATCATCCATCAAGACCCTAATTGCCCACTTGTCTCATGCCATAGGAGTCCTTAACCACAAGTCAACCCTACTTTGACTCCATTATCCCAATTCCCAAGGCACTGGTTTCTCTCCAAGTCAATTCGACTTTCCTAGATTGTTGGATTAACTTGTGGTTTGACCTTTGCATGGTGAACCAAACCCTTGAAGCCATCATGTATCATGATCAAGCTTGTCACTTGTACTAGTTAGCCCCAATGCAACCTCTAAACTACCCTGCATTGGACACGGTTCCCAAGGCAGTGAATTTTCCAACATTGAACTAGTACTCTAATCCTAGATCTCATTTCAAACATTATAAGTCACTCTCACATCAACTATGGACCAAAGCTATACCCATTGAACCCCTCACTTGGCTTGTGACTTCATCCTAAGGTCTAGGATAAACCATACACCTTACTTCACTTAGAAACAACTTGATTTGGTGTCTTGGTTTTGATCTCTCCTGTCGGGAGTAGATCGGGTCTCCTCCTTTGTTGTCTGGGCTAGATAACATAAAGCGAAGGTTGCCTCGACTGGCGTGACAACCATATATTGGAGGTCGAGGTGATCGTCGTTGCACCTTTTGAGTTGCCCTTCCCTATTGCCATCCATGACTGGATACATCCATAGGGGTAACTACAGTTTGGGTGATAACAGGCTCCATCCTCCACATTAGCCTCCCCTGGATTGTTGTCCCAAGTAAAAAATATTCTATCATTCTTGGCCGCTTCACAATAATGGGACAACAACCTCAAGTTGTAGTGCACATAAACCAATCTTTCTGCGCGATCTACATTCAGATTGTTTTTCTTTACACTATGGATGAAGTTGTAGGTGCTCCAACACCTCTTTGCAGAAGAGCTATTAACAACCTGTGATAGCACCCTCACCGCCAATTTATGCAAATATGTGGCTCCAGAGCCATGCATGTTCCACCAAAGGATAGGATTCAATCTGTCCCGATCTTTGGTTGCAAACAGGGAACCAAAGCGTCCATGCTCACTTATGTATTCGCTCAATTCACTCCGTACTTGAGCACACTCATCCTCATTAGGGACCAACTTGTCTAATGCTTGCATATACCCAGCAGCAACCTCTGGATCTGTGTGGGGTTTTCTCCTAACTCCACCCCCAGGTGCAGGTTGGGCCAACCGAATTGGAGAATAGTATTTTGGGGTGAGGACATACGCAAGGGCATGGAGTGGAACATTTAGATTATCCCACCTTTTGACCACATGTTTATGAATATGGTCATACAAGATTGCATCTCTTTGCTCAACAATGTCTTTGATTTGACCAAGCATGCTATCCATTTGCTCATATACCTCCCCAATCACCGGCTGATCTGTATCTGCAAAACGAATCATGTTATAAACTGGCTTGGTGAACTGCAGAACATACCTAACTTGTGACCAGAAATGACCTTCAAGAACGATGTCCTCCACCTCCTGAAAGTCACTTGTATCTGATGCACTTGCAGCTCCGTCTTTCAATTCTTGCCATGGATCACTTGAGACCATACTAGCCAATGCCTCTCTTACCTTCAAAAGCCTCCTGAAGGTGAGGTAGTAGCTAGCAAATCTAGTCTTTGCAATCTTCAATAGCTCCAACTTAGAGTGATTGCGAAAAATGTGGTGGGCCATGCTATGATTGGTAATAAATTTGATCATTTTCTTACCTCTCTTGTACAAGGCACCAATCCATCGGTAATTAGGTTCCTTCATCTTAACAATATCATGCATCAAAAGGTTCAATGTGTGAACCAAACACCCTGACCAAAATATGTTGGGATATTTATCCATAATGATTGCTCCTGCTGCCTTACAATTAGCAGCATTATCAGTGATGACTTGAATGACATTGTATGGCCCAATCTCCTGAATGGTTTTAAGTAAAGGTTGTGCAATATTAATAGTGGTCTTGTAGCGATCTGAGTAGTCATGGGCTGAAAGGAAGACTGCACCGCTAGCAGAAATGCCAAGAATATTTATCAATGGCTTGCCTTTAACATTTGTCCACCCATCAGATACAATGGATACCCCATAGTTGGACCAATCATTTGTGAACTTTTCAAGAGCATTATTGATTTTGGCTCTTTCCCTGTCAAGTCCCACGGTTCTAGCTTTGTCATACCCAGGGATTTTGTATCCTTGAGGGCCACCATTGATGGCTTGTACCATTTCGTGCCAATAGGGTGAGCGAAGAACATTGAATGGCACACCACATGCATAGAGAAACCTATAAACTTTTGAATCCACATCATCTCTACAACCTTGGTCAAGGAAATCGGATAATGTTCTTCATGTAGGCGAGACTCCATGGGGAGATGAGGCTCCCGATCGAGCCGATGATGATCCAGCTCCAGCTGCTCCACTACCAAACATTCTCTGTGGGGATTTAGAATCAACCCTCGATCTCTTGGAGTTGTTATGAGCGGCTTCTTCTTCCATCCTGTATTTGCTTCTCTCTTTAGCTCCCACTTTGTCACAAGTTTTGACTCCATGAGACTTACCTACATCGCATGGCATAACCCCACACAAATGCTTTCTCACACGGGTATATGAACATGTGTATGTTTTCCCACAATGGGGGCATGCAAACTTTGTGGTTCTACCCCCTCTCCCCCCCCTTGCCTTGTCACATACTTCCACAAAGGTGTTGTGTCTTTTTGTTTTTGCCCCACATCACCCTCATTCTCATCATCATCACCCTCTTCCCCTTCCTCCTCTTCTCCTTGGTATGCATCACTCTCTACCTCTTCCCCCTCATCACTACCACTACCATATCTACTTCCCAACACCATCATAATGAGAAGAAGTGGAATGAAAAACCAAAACCACATACCCATCATGTTTCTTGATTCAAGATGAGAGTCACTTGTTCCCTGCAATAGAATGATGGAGAAGAAGAAATTGGAAAGAGTAGGAGAAGAGAACATTGCAAGTTTTCCATTTTTTTACATAGTGAAAAAAAATTGCAAAAACAAACAAAGATGAGTTTTTAGAGCCTACCTTTTAGCTCTTCAATGGTGGTTGAATGTCTCTATGGAAGCTTCAACCTCCCTTGCAAGCTCTCCCCTTCAATTTCCCACTCAATGCTCAAAGCTCTCAAACAACTAGTAAACTCACTCCAAGCTCAAACTCTTCCCAATCAAGCAAATGAGTAATGGAATGAGTCCAAATGGACTCATTCACCCTTTATTGGCCCAAAGTGACCTAGCCCACCCAAAAAAATCCCCCAAAAAAATTATAAAAATCGAAATTTTTTGTGATGAATCCGCCTAGCCCGCGGAATCGACCTCGGGTTCATTTTTAAGCCTGGGTTCGATGAGGAATCGACCGATTCCGGGTCGATTCCTCATCGAACCTGCAAAATCCAGGGATCGTTTTTTTCGAGGCAAATTCGCGAATCACGGAATCGATTCCGGGCGGAATCGATGAGGAATCACGCTTCCGGAATTGATTCCTCATCGATTCTGTCCGGAGCACGAATTGGGATCGATTCGGTGGGGGTCCCAGCGATTCCCAGCAGCGTAGATGAGAATAACAAAGCATTCTTCTCATAAACCCTTTATGGACATTAATGCAAATTGAAAATAGTTAAACTGAAGTTTCCTAAAGCTAAACTGCATTTTGCTCACATTGAAGTGCCAATAATGGTCACTCAACCCTTTTCTTATTTGCCAGAGCTTTTTCAGAACTAGCAAGTGTAAGGGATGTGCATAATACTATATAGTATAAACTATTGTGCTTACAAGCAACTACAAATGTTTATGGTGAATTCTAACTTTCAATTTTTTTTAATATATATATATATATTATTGCCGTCCCCAACCTGCTGTCCCTTGAAAAATTGGGGGTGTGCTCTAGCCGTCCTGGGGACTCGTCCCATGGGTTCTGTTATCACATATATAGTAGTCGGGCTACCATACATTATTTTTCTGATTCCAGTACACTATTCAGCCAGTTCCCTTACATTGAGATGCGGAGATGAGCATCTATATTGGATCACTATCAGATGTTGGACAACAGTTGTATTCCCCATGCCATGACTGAGTCTCAGGACACTTAGAGAGATGACCGATGTAGCCATTATACCATTGGTATAGAGCAGTTAGTAGTGCCCAGAGTTACAGCAGCAGTTTCAGAGGATATATGATGGTACAGGTTGATGAGCATTCAGGTATTATGACTCAGCAGGTATATCATTGTGTTAGGGTTATATTGCTTTTATACTTATTCTTATAGCATGTCTTAGCACTTAGTGTCATGATCTGGCGATCATATAGATATGTGGACCTGGTTGATCTTATTATATTTATTATATTGTCCCTACTCAGACTTAGAAGTTCACTATTCATACTCATTGGTTTTACCCTCCTTAGGGAGAATAGAGGTGATCATTCCACCATACCTTGGCTTGCTAGTGTTGGCTCCATTATTCATTGTCTTCATCCATCCATTGCCTACCTTTTAGTTTATCACCCTGACTTACTACTTGACTAGTGGCATGGAGGACTTTTCCCCACTGTAGCCTTTGTATTGGATGAGCTTCCCTGTTTACTGTGTCTCGGCTCTGAGTTGGTGACAAAACTTACCTTTGGTGAGTTGGATTGTAGGCCTAAATCATTCTGGTCGGTTGTCCCGATGTTTGGCATTGGCTCGAACTCCCACTAGTCACTTGAGATGTTGTTGGCTAAAACTGAAAGCTCATGTAATATTTATGGAAACTGATAAATTCGCCCATGGAAACTAAAAAGGGCAAGAGCGATGAACTGCTGAAAAATGCTCCTCGAAGAGTATAAGAAAGGTCCAAGAAGCAATGATTCTTAAAAGCTATATTTAAACAATTGCCGACCTTATATATGTATGAAAAACATGCCCTGGATGCAAGCTGCAACTAGTTGTGCTTATCAGCACACCTGAGATCCGAAGGGTTATGTAGGCCAAAAAGGCCATGAAATGAAATTGAATGATCCTAATGAACCTGGATCAATTTGATATAGACATGATGCCTAAGTTGAATAAGCACTCTCTAAACAACTTAACCATTTGTGAGACACCGCCATTCCCTGTGTTGTTGCTCATTCAGTATATACTATGGTGTGTATTCCCTTTCCCATTGCCAAAGTGTCACAAAGTTAAGTCGGTCAAGTCATCCCTTAGCCTAGCCAGTTATTTTAGCCTTCACCTTTCACTAGCAAATTGATCACAGCTATGAAGTGAGTATGGTCTTGAAAGTTTAGTCTGAGTAATAATAATAATTAATGACATTATATATTTGGATTTAGATCGCCAGTAATGATTACTTTGTGTTATAATTGTTATTTGAATAAGTTGTAGAGCATGCATTAACCTTTGACACTTTGCAGCAGCTTCTGATGATGGTCTGAGTTATATTTGGTCATGTTGACTTGGTCAAACCTAGTTTGACCAAGGTCAACCATAGGACATGAGATGGTTGGACCTTGCGATGATATGGATAGATGATATATGGTCTATGTACATGTACATGATGATTCTATGCAGCAGCTACAGGGTTATTATGATGATTCATGGTTTACAGCATTATTTGATCATTTACAGATTATTATTATTTGACCTGTTTCGGTATATTGGATATATATTTTGATCATGCAGAGATTCATATGGTGTATGAGTACACATCTTGGATAGATTTGGACCTTCTGAGTCCAATGAGACAATCTGTTTTCAGTTCCAGGCACTTACAGTGATGATTGAGCCTTAGTAGGCTGTCCCAGTGCAGTTTTGGTCTGCCAGAGACCCTGTCATAGCAGATGTGATTTTTATCCGGTTGACCTAGGGCGTTGTGCTTGGAGGGGGTGGTCCAGCCACTTGTTTTTACCATATTACCCCCCTCCCGGAGACACTGGTGCCCTCACCTTGACAGCACAGGCACTCTAGGAGGCAGTTTGGGGCAGTTTCACTCTTCTCGAGGCATTTCAGGATTGGTAGAAATGGCTATTGAGGAATTCGATTTGGGCTACTGAGGCAATGTCTTGGCATGGGATGATCAGTGATGATGGATTGATGTCTTCCACACCTCCTCCAGCAGTTTCAGCTTCATCAAGGACCCGCATCCATCACTTATGGCACTTTCTGATGATTTCTGAGGTCTTTTGAGGCCTACGATTTGTCCATAGAGGCACGATTTGGTATATTGATGACTTTTTTATTATTGTTGTGCTATGGGGATTGACCAAGGGTGGTTAAAATTACCCCTTGGACCCACCATAAGCTTCTTATTATATTTTGTCATCATGATATGGTGGGATTCCCCTCTTCTAGGGCGATTTTGTCCACTTATATTATATTTTATTAGTAATCCATGTATTTTATTATTGAGCTCATCTCAACCATTGATTAGACATTTGTATCTTTTAATCTTAGCCACTCATTCAAAAAGTGGTTAGGATTTTGATGCCTCTCCTTCCTATTTAAAGGAGAGAGCTTCTCATTGTAAAGGGACTGGTGGCTCTGGATTATTGGAATAGAAAATTATTATTGCATCTATCTCTAGTGTTGTGGTGAATGTTTTTGGTGTTCGTTCGTTGGCTCTTCCTTTGCACTGAGTTATTGGAGATCTTGTTTGCCATATCTTTTGTACCATGTTTTTGCATCTACAGCTGGAGGGCGATTTGCTTTGAGGAGGAAGTATTGGTAGGGGAAGACTCTCCCTACTTCTTCTTTGGATCTCTTCGTTGGTAACAGGGAGTATTACTGTCCCAGGACCTTCTATTTCATGTTATCATTACATTTTACTTGTATTTCCTCTATACTTGATCTCTCTGATTGAAATCGATTTCCTTGGATTGACAGGTAGAGGAGGGCGCACTTGTGGGCTAGGGCATCAATTTGGCAAGCAAAATCAACAATCTCTCATTTGATCTTTGCGGGAATCTTCCTCAACATCAAGGCATCTCTCTTCATCACTCAAGTATGATCTCAAGGTAATTTCTAACTCCATGATCTATCCACTTGTCTAAAATATTTAAAACCCTAATCAATCAAAACCCCATTTTTACATTTTTTCAGATCTACTAAGATCTAGTGGCTTCTTGGGTAAGATATTGAAAACCCACCTCTATGGTATCCACGACATCCCGGATCTATAGTTTGGTGAGGATTGGCCTCCATTTGACCCTCTTCCCAAGGCATTTAGCCTCTCCAAGCAAGGGCGCACTTCCTAGTTTGGTGGGTTGACCTAGATCTAGTATGTGGGTAGTTGAGATCCCGCTTGATTCATGATCTACACATCCAATAACCTACCCCCAGATTGTCACTTTTCTGATTTCTACCTTGTGGGCCCTATTCCACATTTTAAGGGATTTAATCCCCATTTTGGACCACTTGGTATCTTCAAACTCAGATCTAGTAAGATCTAGCCATCGGATTGCCTTGAAATTGTATATCTATACTCTCACTTGCTTAAACCACTTGGATCTAAAGTTTGGATGCCATTGGACTTGTCTTGACCCCACTTATCCCACTTTTAGGCCTCCTTGGGTAAAGTCGCACCACCTTGGAGAAGCGAGTTGTCCCACTTCTAGGACGTGGGTACTTGAGATTTCAGTGGATTTGGAACGGGAGTAATTCAAAACCTAGGTCTAGTAGGTCACCTTGTCAAATCTTGCCTTGGGGATAGCATTCCTTGTTTTAAGGGATTGTGGTCCACTTAGGTCAAACCTAGATCTAGACCTATTCATCCATCAAGACTTTAATTGCCCACTTGTCTTATGAAATAGGAGTCCTTAACCACAAGTTAACTTTACTTTGACTCCATTATCCCAATTCCCAAGGCACTGGTCTCTCTCCAAGTCAATTCGACTTTCCTAGATTGTTGGGTTAACTTGTGGTTTGACCCTTGTGTGGTGAACTAAACCCTTTGATGCCATCATACTTCATGATCAAGCTTGTCACTTGTACTAGTTAGTCCCAATTCAACCCTTAAACTACCCTGCATTGGACACGGTTCCCAAGGCAGTGGATTTTCTCACATTGAACTAGTACTTTAATCCTGGATCCTATTTCACAAATCATAAGTCACTTTCACATCAATAATGAACCAAAGCTATACTCATTGAACCCCTCACTTGTCTTGTGACTTCATCCTAAGGTCTAGGACAAACCATACACCTTACTTCACTTAGAATTAACTTGTTTTGGTGTCTTGGTTTTGATCTCTCTTGTCGGGAGTAGATCGGGTCTCCCCCTTTGTTGTCTGGGCTAGATAACATAAAGTGAAGGTTGCCTCGACTGGCGTGACAACCATCTATTGGAGGTCGAGGTGATCGTGGTTGCACCTTTTGAGTTGCCCTTCCCTATTGCCATCCATGATGGATACATCCACAGGGGTAGCTACAGTTTAGGTGATAACAGGTCCCCAAAGCCAGTGCAACATAGCTGAAAGTCATTACAAGCACTAACTTGTACATGAAGGTAGATCCTTTGATGCCCTAACCTTCATTGAGATATAGAGACGTTTTAAAATTCTTGATTGCATTGAAAACAAATAGGCCAAGCTTTACTTGTTGAGACTCGAGAGCCATTTTAGAAATTGAAAACAAGCGAAAATGAAGAATGAAGGACAATAGTCAAATGAAGTAAGGAGGTAGCAACAAGAAACTAACAAATGAAAGAAGAGAATGAAGGATGCAACATAATCCATAAAAGAGAATATGAATGGGTGAACATGAAAGGAAATCGACACAACAAAAGACAAACCTATAGTGGAAAAAATCATACTAGCAGGTGAAAAACATAGCGTGGATGGGAAAAATGGACAACAAGTAACCAGTGTGAAACAATGGCAAATGGGACAAGGAAAAATAACATGGGAGATAAAATATTTTTATGTGTTTTTTTTTATAAAGTTGTATTTTATTATTATGATTATCTTGCATTCAAGTTGAAGTTTGCAATGAGAACTATTATCACAAAATCTCTAGTGACTCTGAGTGTGTGTAATCCTATCCAAGATGGCAGAGAGCTATAGTATCCTTATTCACCAAAATTCCAGTCTCTGAAGCCCTTAACCTAATTGTTAACCTTGTCGCTAACCTTGTAGTTCTTGAGATTCTTAATCTCATTAAAATTTGCCTAACCTCTACCTTCTTCAGCTTCAAAGGAGAATTCTATGAGCAAACAGATGGCATAGCCATGGGCTCATCCCTCTCTCCAGTAGTCACTAATATTTTCATGGAAGACTTTGAATCTAAGACTCTTAATAGCTTCCATCTTAAACCAAAATGTTGATTTTGATTCGTTGACGATACCTTCATCATATGGCCTCATAGTCGTGTAGCTCTAAATACATTCCACAATCATCTCAACAACATTTCTCCTCATATCCAATTTACCATTGAGATCGAACAAGATAATTCCCTCCCTTTCTTAGACGTCCCCATCATTCACCAACCTTATGGAACCCTATCACACCAGGTTTTCCGCGAGAAAACCCATACCGACAGATACCTTCATGCTCAATCCCACTACCTCCTAATGCAAAAATATGCAGTTCTCAAAACCCTTATATCTAGAGCTATCAGAATCTCTGATCTCCAACATCTCGTATCAGAAAGAACCCACCGTACTAAAGCACTTCAAGCCAATGACTACTCCCTTTCCCAGATGAACAAAAATTTTCACTATGTCCTCAGCCCCCTCCATTGACCCACCCATTGCTCTCACTTCCCTTCCATACATTCATAGAGTCACTAACCTCATTGCCAAAGCCCTAGTTAAAAAGAAAATCAAAACCCTTTTCAAGCCTTACAAGACTCTTAAACAATTATTCACAAGTGTCAATGTTGAAAAGTTAACTCTGAAGGTCCTTTCATGTTTTTGGTGTGAGCGTGATGAAAGGACTAAAAGATTTTTGTCCTTATGTATTTATGTAGCAATGTGACATTGTATATAAATAAAGTGAATGTTTTTATACTTTAGAAAAAGTGGGTCTCACTTAAAATGTATTTAATAGTTAAAGTGTTTAATTATTAAAAGTGAGATAAGTTGTAGACCCTTGATTTTGTAAATGGTTTTCAACCCTGGATTAGGTAGTTGATGAAAGTGGTTACAAAAATTAAGTATAAAACAATGAGAGAGGGCAAATGAAAGTCACTCACCATTATTGAGGAGAGAGAGAGGTTGAAGACCAAAGGAGAGAAAGAAACCCTTGGCACAATTTCCAATGCAAGCAACAACATTTAATGCAGAATTACAACAACATTAATGACAGTCTGAAGCAGTTCATACAGCCATGTGTGGGCACATTTCCTGAGGCAGAAAGTACAAAAACAGACTGATAGGCCGTACAACATTTATTGCTGGCTGTAACACGATTTTCGAGGCAACAGAAAAGTGCAGAAAAGTATAGTTCGTACTGCAGAAAGTATAGTCCGTACTGTAGAAAAAGTACAGTCCGTACTGCATTGCTGGCACGAATTTTGAGGTATTTTGCTGTTGATAGGATTCTGGAAATTTTGCCTGTAAGGGACAGAAGAATAATTTTTCTGAGTTGTTGGAAAATTTTTGAGATTTTCTCCTTTAATGAAAAATTTCTTTCTAGGGTTTTCCCCAAGCAATGGGGTTTTGTCTGGTCATTAGACCAACATTATTGTGTCCATCTGCTTGAAAGTTATTTCAGTATTTGACAGAGTTTGAAGTCATTTTCAGATATGTGGTTTTATTTATCTGTAATTTAAACTAAAACCCTAGGTTCTGAAAATGTTTGACAGAATGTGTATATGAATAATTCCATCTTTAGAGTCAAATTTCTACATGGTATCAGAGCTGATGGTATCAGATCACAGTTTAACAAGGTCATACTGAAAAAGAAGTTTAGCAGGTGTTCTATTAAGTTTCAGAAAAGTATTAGATTTTTCAGTTAATTTTTGGTTGTAAGTTGTTTTCTTCAGATGATGAGCATCAGATACGAAGATCGATTGGATGGAATATACAATCATATACCTTGGAAAGTAAGGATAACAATAGTGCTCAAGGAGTGGAAGATCTGGAGTTTTGCAAGCATCGTGATGACAAAACCCACAGACAAAGATGCTTTACAAGAGCATGAAGCTCTAGAAGCCAGAGCTCAAAGGGTGATCCTGGATGGGGTGAAGGATCATCTGATCCCTCACTTGGCAGAGAAGAAGACTGCCTGTAGTATGTGGGATGCCTTGAAGCAATTATTTGAGGCAAAGAACGAGAATCGAAAGATGGCCTTGAAGGACAAGTTACACAATGTAAAGATGACTCAAGGAGAAAGTGTAACTTCCTATCTTACTCGTATGGCTCAGGTCAAAGATGAGTTAACATCAGTAGGGGAAACTATCTCAGACTCAGAAATGGTAAGAATAGCCCTCAAGGGTTTTTCAAAGAGATGGGATGTTTTTGTCAAATGCATAGTTGGCAGAGAGAAGCTTCCGGACTGGTCAAGACTTTGGGATGATTTCACCCAAGAGGAGATTCGAGAGGGAGCTTTGGGTGGACAAGTCAGTGAGGAGGTGGAGCAAAATGTTGCACTTGCATCCAAAGCAAAGAACAAGAAGAAGAAAGATCTAAGTCAGATCAAATGCTATCATTGTGGCTAGTTGGGACACTATGCCACGAAATGTCCTAAGAAAAAGAAAGGAAAGTCAGAGAAAGATTTTGCAGCTTCTGCAATGGAATTTGCAGGCGAGTTTGCAAGAGAATTTTCTCTTGCCTCTTTTGATTCTAGTGTAGGTAGCTTAGTTTTTTAGCGCGTCTGGATAGTTGACAGTGGGTCAACCAGACATATGACTGGAATGTATGATGCATTCCAGATCATCACAGAATTGGGACCAGGACACTTCATTCAGACAGACATTGACAGTTCCCAAATAGCCATTCGAGGGGTTGGAACAGTTAGGTTCCAACTAGACCTTGGAGAAGTATTGGAAATACATGGAGTCCTATTTGTACCTGGGATGAGAGTTTGCAAACTCTCATTGTCATCTCTTAAAGATGATGGTTATGGGATATTGGTCAGGGACGGTCATATCTTCATCTATGGAAGAGATGATTCTGTCGGGACCACTATCTTGATTAGTGATCGCAAAGACAAGTTATATATCTTGAGAGGACATGTTGTACATCCATGGGTAGGTGGATGGCTGCCAGAGTTAGAAGATGGAGCGGATGATACAGTTGATCGGCATATTATTTACATTCCTTTTGATGAGGAGAGTGATTCTCTTCAAAGCACTGGCAGAAGACTCAGCCAGGCAGTTGATGGTGATGAGCAGGTTGATGAGGTTCAGGCTAAATCTCAGGAGTCAGAGTTTTTCAGTGGTGGGAACTCTTCTTCGAGAGACTTTCCAGAGCAGGAGGGAGGTGTTGCAGGAGTCAGAGATGGAGATAGTGTTGCGGACCTTCCTCATTAAGAGGGAGTGTTGAAAAGTTAACTCTGAAGGTCCTTTCATGTTTTTGGTGTGAGTGTGATGAAAGGACTAAAAGATTTTTGTCCTTATGTATTTATGTAGCAATGTGACATTGTATATAAATAAAGTGAATGTTTTTATACTTTAGAAAAAGTGGGTCTCATTTAAAATGTATTTAATAATTAAAGTGTTTAATTATTAAAAGTGAGATAAGTTGTAGACCCATGATTTTGTAAATGGTTTTCAACCCTAGATTAGGTAGTTGATGAAAGTGGTTACAAAAATTAAGTATAAAACAATGAGAGAGTGCAAATGAAAGTCACTCACCATTATTGAGGAGAGAGAGAGGCTGAAGACCAAAGGAGAGAAAGAAACCCTTGGCACAATTTGCAATGCAAGCAGCAGCATTTAATGCAGAATTACAACAGCATTAATGACAGTCTGAAGCAGTGCGTACAGCCACTTGTGGGCACATTTCCCGAGGTAGAAAGTATAGAAACAAACTGATAGGCCATACAACATTTATTGCTGGCTGTAACACGATTTTCGAGGCAGTAGAAAAGTGCAGAAAAAGTACAGTCCGTACTGTAGAAAGTACAATTTGTACTACAGAAAAAGTACAGTCCATATAGCAGGCCGTACCGCATTGCTGGCACGAATTTTGAGGTATTTTGCTGTTGATATGATTCTGGAAATTTTGCCTGTAAGGGACAGAAGAATAATTTTTCTGAGTTGATGGAAAATTTTTGAGATTTTCTCCTTCAATGAAAAATTTCTTTCTAGGGTTTTCCCTAAGCAGTGGGGTTTTGCCTGGTCATTAGACCAAAATTATTGTGTCCATCTGCTTGAAAGTTATTTCAGTATTTGACAGAGTTTGAAGTCATTTTCAGATATGTGGTTTTATTTATCTGTAATTTAAACTAAAACCCTAGGTTCTGAAAATATTTGATAGAATGTGTATATGAATAATTCCATCTTTAGAGTCAAATTTCTACAGTCAAGGACAAATTCAACCCTCTGCTAAACCAAGGAGTTTACCAAATCCCTTGCTCTTGCGGCAAATCCTACACTGGTCAAACGGGCAGGGCTGTTCAAACTAGGCTGAAAGAGCACATCGTCGACAACAATCATAATCGTATGACCAAATCAACCATTGCGGAACATTCTCACAAATCCAAACATTTGATATGCTTTGATCAAACCAAAATCTAAGCTCCAGTTCCCCATCACACAACTCGACTTATCCGTAAAGCCCTTAAATTTGAAAAGCACCCTAACATTTTAATAGGGATGATGGATATAAATTAAGCCACTCATGGAACCCTATTATCCATCATTTCTGCAACATCTAAACTCTCATCTTTATTCGCTTCTTCTCTCAACCCCCCCCTGACACCATTGTCGGCAACCATCCCTTCTATTCCATATCTTTTCTTTACTTGCTTTTGGATTCTATCTCCCCCTCCATCTATTTCTATTTTATTAAGATCCGTCAAAATCCCTAAAATTCTCAATTGTTCTAGCCTCTAGGTCTCCTCTCTCCCCCCCTATATCTTTTTCCGATCTAATTTATTTATTAGTTTTAACAAAATCCCTCAATCCTTTATATTATATTATATTATATTTCTAAATTATTCCCTCCGAACTTCTTTTAATTATCTAATTTTTTTTCCTGGAGAGTTATTTTAATTATCTATTATTGATTAGGGAAGTTTTATTTATTTTAATTACTTTAGATTAATTATTTCATTATTAATTGTAATCTAATTTATTCTATCTCTAACAAAATCCCTATATCTTTTATATTATATTATATTCCTCAATCAGTCATCCTTATTATTAATTGTTTAGTTTAATTATATTTATTTTATTTATTTATTATCACGAGAATCGAACACATAAAGAGACCAAGAAATAACTTGAAAGAGCTATCAAAATATATTGCATTATAATGAGAAAGCACAAGCTTTCTTATAAAGGTTACAATGAGGTTGAGCGAATCCACTTTATGATTGTGGGATAGACCATTAAGAGAAATAAAGTAACTTAAGCATAAAAACCTAATAATAAACTAAAGTCATAAAGTGACTTTATTAAATCCCAAGTCTAATATCTAATTGATTATTACATAAAGTAACTTTTCACTTTAACACCCTCCCTTAATGGTCAATCTACTGACTACGTGAAATTTCTCTCGAAATTTTACACGTTTCTCAGGATCCGATGACTTGGTAAAAAAGTTTGCAGTTTGGTACTTTGTGGGACAGTACTGCAACTCAACAGTTCCATCTTCTACAAGCTGTTAGATGAAGTGGCAATGTATCTCAACATGCTTGGTGCGCTCATGGAAGACTGGATTCTTGGCTTGTTTTAAAAACCCCTTATTGTTGCAGAGTAGGGGTGTCGGCTCTATCTGTTGCATCTTCATATTTGAAAGCATCCTCTTGAGCCAAACTGCCTCACATGCTCCTTTCACTGCTCCTCGATATTTTGCTTCTGTCGATGAAAGTGCTATTGCCTGCTGCTTCTTGTTGGTCCATGTGACTACACTTGTGCCAAGGCTGAATACATATCTAGAGGTTGATTTTCTGTCATCCACCCAACCTACCCAATCTGAATCTATATATCCACACAACCTAAGATCTTTGCTTCTGCTATACAGAATGCCAACGTCAAGTGTCCCTTTCACATATCTCAACACCCGCTTTGCTGCACTCCAATGCTCTGCTTTTGGTGCTGTCATGAATATGGAAATGAATATCACAACATAACTCAAATCAGGTCTAGTGGCCATAAGATATATCAAGCTACCCACTAGTTGCCTGTAGACTGACTCATTCACTACCTCAGAGTCGGTCTTGGCTGAAAGTTTCAGTCCTTTCTCCATAGGTGTAGATGATATTTTGCAATCTGTCATTCTAAATTTGTGAAGCAAACTCCTGGCATATTTTGTTTGTGAGACAAAAATGTTGCTACCTGTTAACTTCTACACCCAGACAGTAACGTAGGAGGCCTCGATCAGTCATATCAAAAGCTTTACTCATGTTTGATTTGATCTGTTCAATCATGTTTGCCTCGCTCCCTGTTGTTACCACCTAAAAGTTGCACTTTAGTTGGACTTCAGTGAGCCACCAGTATTGCACAATTACTTGTGCTCTTTCAGGGTTTAGAAGTTCCAAGTTTGGCCTGTTCAGGGCCCCCTTTTTAAATTTTTGTAGTGCATGACCATGCCCCACGAGGTTTGTAATAAGTGTGCTAGCATGGTGGCTTTTGAGTGACTCGGTTCCCTAGGACTTGACAACCAAAGAAGGTATTCCAAGGATTTTTTTCCCTTGTCGATTATGCTTTACCTTTAGCCGAGTATAATCGATGAGTTTTTCTCCTGCACCTCCAAAGCTGGAATGCCCAAAGTGGTGGTTAGGCCTTAGGGGGTTATTAGAGTCCATTTTGTAACATGTATAAACATGCTAGACACTAAAATAGTATCGTTTGGTCATGTACTAGATCCCCCGAAAGTTTCAGTCAATTCCGAGAAAAATATTTTTTTCACATTTTTTAGCTATTTTTTAATGGTTTAAATGAAAAAATTCAAATGGTGATAAAAGTGTGATCCGAAGTCGAAATTTGGTGCAGGGATGCTCGTTTTCAAGCTCAGAGCATCTTCTTTACCCTAACACCCGGTTTTCCTGTGTTTCAGGTGAGCAAAACGTCCCGTGGAGCAATTTTGCCTATCAGAGCTACAAATAAGCATTTTAATGCTAAAAATGCAACAAATTGCACCATGGTCATAATTTAAAAAATGTAAAAAATGGAATTATGCACATGCCAAATGAGTTGGAATTAGTTCTCTTAAGGTAGGCGACTATGTGGAAAGGTCAAAGCGAATTATTACAAAGCATATGTTAAAAGAATCAAAGGTAGCGAATGCCATATTTTCAAAGGCCGTACAAGTGATTACCTTTACGTGGGGTCGACTCATCTTCATGGCTGCGTACGGATTGTTAAGTTTTGAGCATTAATTCACAATACTCTAGGATCCTCACTGAGAGAATAACATATACAGTATATCAATGCATAACAATCACAATAAGCATGACAAGCATCACAAGAATCAAAAGCATGAGAGACAAGAGACACAGAGTTTCCGTGGGGAAAACCCTAAGGTGAAAAACCCCACAACTTCCTCAGAGATAGAGAGAGCAATGGCTCAACCAAAGTGCAACCAAAATACACTGAGATAGTCTCCTAATAGCAGATGATTCTCCTCCTCACTAGTGCGCCACTTTCTGAGTGAGAGAGATGTGACTTTCTGAATGATCCAAATAGAGATCTCCTGATCTCTATTTATACTTAACCTATTTGCCCAGTTACACTATGGGGCCGACTTGTCTATCTAGATACATCCACAATATAATATATATTTCAGGGCTGACCCCACACATGGTGGTCTAATAACCCATCGGCAAGTACACACACTTGCGACACTTGTCAATCCACATGACGACACTTCCTTATAAAGGAATAACACATCTCTAATAAGGGTACAATAAATATATATGAAATACATAGATGAAATACATTCCGAAGTTACATATACATCAACACTCTCTCTTAACTAGGAAGGTATTTCTCGACACAGATCTGCTAGACAAGTCTTCTTCTCGGGATCATTGTCATCGATGCATTGTCATCGTCATCGTCACTACTGCTGCTATCTCAACCAATCTCTGACTCTACTCGTCATAGGAAGTTCTACAGAGCCAGTCATTTTTCATACTGGATGTAGGCCCACCACCTACAGGTCTTCATCATCACTGGCCATACTGTGGAATTCTCAGGATTTATTACGTGCGTCACAAAACTTGGCTGCAGCATCCCAGGCTATTACGAGCACAAAGCTCTACCTGTAGGATCTCCCAGGAGCACATTACATGTGACCCATCACAAAACCTGGTTGAAGCATCCCAGGCTGTTACGAGCACATGGCTCTACCTGTCGGATCTCCCAGGAGCACATGACATGTGATCTTACCACAAAACCTGGCTGAAGCATCCCAGGTTGTTACGAGCACACAGCTCTACCTGTCGGATCTCGCAGGAGCACATTACATGTGGTCCACCACAAAATCTGGCTGAAGCATCTGAGGCCTTTTTCATTCTGTCTAGATCTCCCAGGAGCAGATTACATGTGGTCATGGCAAAACCTGGCTGAAGCATCTGAGGCCTTTTTCATCCTGTCCAGATCTCCCAGGAGCAAATTACATGCCATAGGACAAAACCTCGCAAGAGCATCTTAGGATGTTTCGGGTACACAACTCCGACCTGAAGATCTCCCAGGGCACAAATTACATGTCCTCCCAGAGCAATGTCTCGAAAGAGCATCCCAGGCTATTATGGGTACACAACTCCGACCTATAGGATCTCCCAGACATGCTCATCTGCACAACCTGATCCACGACCACAAAGTATCATCTGATACTCATCATACATCATCCTGATGTACACATGATCATCCTGATCATCATCACTGCAACATCCTGCTGCATGTCATCTAGAGAAGCTCGTCATCCACGATCACCCTGATCATACAATGCATCCATCTGATGCACACCAAGTATCTACCTGATACATATCATCATACATAGTGTATCCACCTGATACATAGATACATGATCCACACAATGTATCCATCAACATACATGATCTACTTGATCATACCTGATACATATCAATATACATGATCTACCTGATCATACAATGTATCCATCTGATACATATACAGATACATGGTCCAAGCATCCAACATGATGCATATACAAAATACATACAAATGATCCAACCGATGATATCCAGCATCCAACATGATGCGTACATACATATAAATGATCCAACTGATCATATCCAGCATCCAACATGATGCGTACATACATATACATATAAATGATCCAACTGATCATACAAAGCAGAAACTAGAACATCATCCTGATGCTCATCATCCAGCGATTACATCTACAGCCATGTGAAGGATCCTCCTTCCAACATGCTTGGAATGGCTTCAGCAAATGTGTCCATCACTTCTTCCTCGAAGTGTCCTCGATCTGAAGAACACCAAGCCTCTCCCTGAAGTATTCGAACTTCACCCTGGCTAGTGGCTTTGTCAGCACATCTGCAATCTGCTCGTCTGTCGCAACATACAGGAGCTTCACAGCTCCTCTCTGCACCATATCCCTGATATAGTGATATTTGATCTTTATGTGTTTCGACCTGTCATGAAACACTGGATTCTTGGACAACTTCACACAACTCTAGTTATCACAGAAGATACCAGTAGCATCCAACGGGAGATCAAATAACTCAGACAGTAGCTTCTGTAGCCATATTGCCTCACAACTAGCTGAACAGGCTGCAACATACTTTGCCTCAGCTGTACTCAGTGCTACGCAGGACTGCTTCCTACTAAACCAAGAGATCACACCTGATCCCATACTGAAGCAGCACCCAGATGTGCTCTTCCTATCTGTAGCACTGCCAGCCCAATCTGAATCAACATAACCCTGCAGGTTAAACTTTTGATTCGCTTCATACTTGAGCCCATAATCCACTGTACCCTTCAGGTACCTGAGAACATGCTTTACAACAACCAGGTGAAAACTCCTCGGATCCGTCAGGAACTGGCTCAATGTGTTCACAGCAAAGCAAATGTCTGGTCTCGTGTTCGTCAGGTACATCAAGGACCCAATCATCTGACGATACATAGAGACATCAACCGGCTCAGATGAAGCATCACATAGAAGCTTTAGATTCGATGCCATAGGTGTGGCCATGGCCTTGCAATCCATCATCCCAAACCTTTTCAGGATCTCTACTGCATACTTCCCTTGTCCAAGGAAGATTCCATCTGCACTCTGCCACACCTCCATGCCAAAAACAAATAGTGCATCATCCCTAAGTTTTTCATCTTGAACTCGACAGCAAGCTTGCGCTGCGTGTCGGCAATCAATCTATCATCTCCTGTTACAAATAAGTCATCCACATACAGGAGTAGAATCACAAGATTCCCTTCCTCAACCTTGTAGTAAAGTTTGGAATCCTCTTTACTCTTGGTAAAGCCCAAACTAGATAGGAAACTATCCATCCTACCATACCAAGTTCTGGGAGCTTGTTTCAAGCCATACAAGGCTTTCTTCAATCTGCACACATATGACTCCCTGTCATGTATTTCGAAACCAAGTGGCTGCTCCACATATACTTCCTCTTCAACTACACTATTCAAGAAAGCAGTCTTGAAATCCAATTGGTGTATCTTCTATTTCATCACTTTTATATTTCTCTATGCTGCCATCTGCAGCATACTTGATTTGATAGATCCATATGGAAGTCATAACAAAACTTCCCTTCAGGTCTTGGGACTACATCCCAAACATCATTTTTCATGATCGACGGATCATGGCATTCTTCCCGTATCCTGGGAATTTCAATATCTTCAATAGATAATTTTGTTGCTTGAACAAATGTTGTAGTCCTTCTTTTGTAGGTGAAGGTATACGGTCTTTCCTACAAAACAAGTTAAATTGCATGATTAGAAACATCTCATAATTTTCAGACAAATTCTTACACATAAAGAAATATGTCATACAGTCATGCAATTATCTTAGCCAATGCTTCAATACAACATTTATCCATGTTCCATAACTTTCTAGATGCCTTCCAGTCTCTACCAGAACATTGTTAAGAGTTTTCCCTACTCCCAACATGTCAACAAAGAGGTTTCATTCTAGATAAGTAGCAATGGAATGTTGTACAGTGCCATAGGCCACTTACCCAACACATGCATATTAGTAGTGTAATGTTCATTAATGCAATCATTCTAATATGCACAATACATATCCTAAGTCTAGGAACATGAGCATATACATTATTGAACAATGTTATTTAAGCAAACAAATATGCAAGAAATGATAATTAAAATACTTATCTTTGTTTGTTTGTTGGGTGGACTCCCTCTGAGTCTTTGCTTCCTTGCAGGAGCTGCTGGAGTCCTTCTACACCTTTCTGTTGTGAAATGTAGAGAGATGGACAACTCCCTCTGAATATCTGCACCCTTGCAGAAACCACTGGAGTGTGCTCCCTCTTGATCTTTGCTTCCTGGACTACCTGTTCTTGAACTCATATTCATCCTTGGTCCCTATGCATGCTTATTAGTATCATGATTGTGTTATCCTTGTGATCTCATACAAAATCATACATTTATTAGTATACTATTAAAACACAATAATCTCAAGCATGTTTAGTCATGATCATTTCAAACATAAATAATAAGCATTAGCATTCAAGGTTTATATAGGACTCTTATGGTTAGTCATATCATAAGAAACATAACATGTCTAAACCTGTAATTACTCAAACCTATGACTCTTCTGGTTAGTCATATCATTAATTAAGGTAAGACACATAATATGCATATACCCAAGATTATTCAAACTTATGACTTTATGAACAATCATCATCAATCATGCCATGCATACTTATATGATAGATCCTATGATATAAGAAACACATATCTGGTCACCATATTTGCTAGTTGTGTCTAGCAATGTGTTCTTGTTCTCTTCAATGACCTGCATAACTCATTAGTTAACTTTTGCAAAAACAAATTATACATACCTCTATGTGATCCATGACTATGGATGAATCTTTGTCTTTATGTCACCATGGCATGTTCAGGTTGTCCCTTCAATTTGTACAAACCTCCCTCTTGCTCTCCAATCACTACTGCATCATCGATTGTTTTACCCTTTGGCCACATTAGGACTTGGCCATCTACAAATGCAACCCTCATACCTTTTGCATCTAATGCAGAGATGGAGAGTAAGTTCTTCTTGAGCCCAGGTACATAAAGGACTTCTTTCATCTTCAAATATTTTCCAGAATCTAGGTTGTAGTAGGCTTCACCACTTCCTTTGATTGGGTATTGATAATCATCCCCAAGTTTCACCTTATGAGGTGATTCATGTTCAGATAGATTCACAAAGGATTCCTTAAACCCAGTCATGTGTTTGGAAGCCCCACTATCAATCAACCAATCATTACAACCATGGGAGATAGTACCTATGAGAGCAGAGATTAGAACATACTCTTCTTCACTTGATGAGTCATCATCACTTTCTGCCCTAGCCTTCCTCTTTGGAGGTTCATCATCCTCGGCAGCATGAGCATGGAACTTTCTTTTGCTGCCCTTCTTCTTCTTGTTGGAGTTGTTGTTATTATCCCTTTTGTTCTTGGGACAATCTGAAGCAAAGTGACCCTTTTCATTGCATGTGAAGCATCTTAGATCCTTCTTATTCTTTTGATAGGATCTTTTGTAGCGAGAGTGCTCCTTCTTGGGCTTGCTTCTTTTGGTGTGAGTTGCGAGAGCTTGATCTTCACCTCCCATCTTTTCCTCACGTGCTACAAGTCTAGCTTCTTCTTGAGAGCATTCCTCCCATAGTTTACTGAAAGAGATCAATTTCTTTCTTGCACAGATTCCTTGAATAAAGGAGTCCCATGATCTAGGTAGGCCATTCAGAGTGGTCATAACAACTTCACCATTGTCCACTACTTCATCCACAGCTTCAAGTTGCTCCTTGATTTGAGAGATCTTGGAGAAGTAAGATTGAATGGTTTCTCCATTCAACATCTTGACCCCTTTCAATTGATTCCGCAGAGTCATCTTTCGATTTATGTTCTTCCCTTCAAATAGCTTGGTCAAAGAGTCAAACATCTCCTTGGGTGTCTTTAGAGAAGACACATGGGGTATGAGATGGTCTTTGATAGAATCAGCAATGATTCTCTTTGCCTTGACCAAGTTCTTCTTATGCAATACCTTGGCCTCTTCATCCTTTGGGATAGGGATGTCATCTTTTATATACGAGTCCAACTCATTCTCTTCTAGGATTAACCCAGTCCTATACTTCCAAGCTCGGAAGTTATCAGCCCTTTCAAGCTTATCCTCAAGCTTGGTGTGGTGAGACATCTTAAAGAGTACTTCAGACGGAAATAGAAAAGATTTAGGTCTTACCACTTGAAATGCTGAAAACTGGATCTGGTCTCGGATTAGGGTTTGTCGAAAAAAACCCTAAAAATTCAAAATGTGAATTGCAAATTTCTGAAAGGATAGAAAGATGCGCCTTGATGAGCTAATCATCCTGGTGCATTCAGAATTTGAGATCAGCAAAGTTTTACCTTTCAGATTTGCCTTTTTGTCCTCCCGGGTTCACTAGGGAGAGCCCTGAATTAGGGTTTGAGTTTCCCGAAGATCTACCTAGCCAAAAATCTCGATCCAAAGCTCTAAACTTCGATTTTTGCAAGGAGCTTCCAGCTATGTCTTCAGATTCCAGAAATTCCTATTTTTGTGGAAACCCTAATTTTTAGGGCCAAATCTGAAAATGCTTAGAATTGAATTCTGATTGGACAGATGGATTCGCCTTGATGAGTAGAGTCAATCTACTATACTGCTTTTCCAAAATCTGTGGAGAGAAACCCAATAAACAAGAAACTCAAGTTTCCGTCACTGCAAAATGTCTTCTTCTCAGGTTAGCTCTGATACCATGTTAAGTTTTGAGCATTAATTCACAATACTCTAGGATCTTCACTGAGAGAATAACATATACAGTATATCAATGCATAACAATCACAATAAGCATGACAAGCATCACAAGAATCAAAAGCATGAGAGACAAGAGACACAGAGTTTCCGTGGGGAAAACCCTAAGGTGAAAAACCCCACAACTTCCTCAGAGATAGAGAGAGCAATGGCTCAACCAAAGTGCAACCAAAATACACTGAGATAGTCTCCTAGTAGCAGATGATTCTCCTCCTCACTAGTGCGCCACTTTCTGAGTGAGAGAGATGTGACTTTCTGAATGATCCAAATAGAGATCTCCTGATCTCTATTTATACTTAACCTGTTTGCCGAGTTACACTATGGGGCCGACTTGTCTATCTAGATACATCCACAATATAATATATATTTCAGGGCCGACCCCACACAAGGTGGTCTAATAACCCATCGGCAAGTACACACACTTGCGACACTTGTCAATCCACATGACGACACTTCCTTATAAAGGAATAACACATCTCTAATAAGGGTACAATAAATATATATGAAATACATTCCGAAGTTACATATACATCAACACGGATTTGAATGAGAAGTCTTGTGGGGGCGGCTACTTTCCATTGAGGTGGCACAACGTGTTGGTTGAGATTTTATTCAACACCCAATCCAACCCACAAAAGCCAGTCGTGTACGGAATTGGATGGCAAGTCATTGGTGGGGGCGGTTACTTCATTTGGAGGTGGCACATCGTATTGGATAAAGTTTCTATTCAAAGCACCAATCAAAACTCATCACCCACCATCCAACTAAAGCACGAAAACATCTAGCATTTGCTCGCTTTCCTCCTTACGTGAGCTGTCCACAAACTCGACATCTTCCGTTTTCAAGTTGATTTTCTCTGATGAAATGGTGCATCTCCATTGGTTATAAATTTACTTGCTCTACAAACTAGGAGGATGCCCTCCTTAGGGTTTTGCACCCTAGCTACTTGCCTTGTGCTATATATTGAGCAACTTTGGTCCATTATTAGAGATCGGAAGGTGGAACCTCTGCTCTTGTAATGCTTTTGGTATACTGAATAATATATTTCAAAGACTTTGGAGGTCTACATGATTGTCTGGTGTTGGCCCATTCTTGTGCATGCTTTCTGGTTGAGGTATACCTAGTGTAGTTTTCTTCGTACTCTTATATTATAAATTGTGATTTGATCTAGCTTAGAAAAGCCTTTGAGCCTGTAGAGTAAGCATTCATTGAATTTGATTTGCTTATTTGTATTTAATTATTTAGATATTTAGAAGCAACACATGTAATCAATTGTACTAATGCCCTTCTTGTCTCTTTTGATTAATATACTGGATTTAATCACGTTTATGTGTAAGTGTTCTTGAGACTGTACAGGATAGAGTGCTAAATGTAGGAAGCAGATCTAGTTTGACCCTTCTTCCAAACTTAGCAACTGGTCACATCATTTCTGCTGACATTTTTTGTTTTGCAGACACCTTTGGTTCTCCAAATCTTGCAAGCTAAAGGCTTGGTTTTGGCTCATTCTATCTCTTTAAATTAAACAAACTTTTCTTTCCCTTTCCGTTCATTTTGGAGCAAGTAGAATAAATCTAAAGGCTTAAATTTTTTATCTCTTGCATCTCAAACAGATCTAGATAAGTCATATTTTCAAAGCTAAACTCATTGATCTAGATCAAACATTTCTATACTTGAAAACGCTAAATAATTTCCATTTTTTTTGCAAGTATAAATTTTGTAATTTTCATGTATTTTTATATGTTCTAACCACTAATCTTGTAATTTTAGCTTGCTGGTTTTTAGCAGGTCCAACAAAAAAGAGAAGAAAACTTTGGTCAATTTTTGCCAGAAAGTGCCAAAAAACACTTCCCGAGGACCCTATTTCACCAACGTTTCATTCTATAAAATTGTAAGCCCTTGGATCTTAATTTAAAAGGACTAAGAGGCACTTCTTCCAGCAAGCATTGTAAAATTATTAAACGAGAGCAAGTCGGCTACATAGCGCCCACATCCCATTCCCCCTGGGGGGATTCGCGTGTTCCTTTTTGTGGCGTGATTTTTTCTAACATTTTGTGCAGGGTTCATACTTTGATTAGTTAGTTATTTCCTGTGTTATTTTCATCGAATAAAGCCAATCTTGTTGCCATGAAGTATGCTCTCACCTCCACCCAAAGGCATTGCCGATTTAGTGGAGGTTGATCAAAAAGTGACACATAGGTTCGGCAAGATTATTTGTTGTAATTAAGTTGTTGATTTGATTTCATATACTGCAAGCACTGAAAATTTGAACGAATATTCTGTTGTTTCTCGAAGTATGCTCTTTCCCTTGCGGACACTGGTCACGGGGAAACCAGAAAAGAATGCAACAACTCATTAATTCTCAAACACTTAATAATTACTCACATTAATAAAATTAAGAACCCTCAAGATAGTGACAATCCGGCACTCGAACATTGAGTAACGCGCGGGGAAATTTATCAAGAGAAGCGGGAACCACTGGAGAGCGACCTTAGAGCACCGTTAGACTACATCCTTGTTGGTGTAGTGTTGAACACGCTCTCGAGACTCCGTTCCAGCCCACACGTCTTTGTGAGGAACCACCTTTGCCCAATTTCCGGACATTACTCCTTGTACCTCACGGTATATTGGGAGCTCCCATTTTCCCTCTAATCAACTCATCCTTAATAATTCCTGAAATTGACCAAGAACACAATTGCAAAACATTTACTTTTACAACAACTTTTAATTTGACTCCACGGCACTAGTCTGAGATATTGGTTATCTGATTTAAATTACATCTTGTCGTGATATTTATATTCATATATGTTGTATAGCTATTTTATCTTGCAGTGAGTCTTCATAAAATGTTGTATTTTCCAAAAAAACTCCTAAATAACATCTTTCATCCAGAAGAACTAAGTGTCTAAAGCCTTAGTAACATTAATAGGGTCTACCCCCCTTGCCTTCGTTAGGAGTTAAGCCTAAACGAAGGATTCAAGATCAAGTGACAGTGCTTGACTCAGACTTGCCCCCAAGGACGCACCTAGCAGCTTGAAGATTTCTGTTGCGTTAACCCTAGGTGCGTAAAAGGCGGCAACACTTGTAATGATGATGTCATCTACATAAATGACTAGTAGGATGATATCATTACCACTGCCTTTGACGTATAAGTTGGCATTTGAAGGACTCTGTTGGAACCCCTTCTCAACTAAGTACCTGTCAATCTGGATGTACCATGCCCTGGGGGCCTGTTTTAGGGCATATAACACTTTCTTTAACTTGCAAACAAAATGCTCTTTCCCTAAAACCTCCAACCCCTGTGGCTTATACATATAGACCTCTTCCTCCAAATGTCCATTTAGGAAGGCACTCTTCATGTCCATCGGATGGACCTTCCAGCCACACTGTGCTGCCATGGCTAGAACATGACGGATGGTGCTCATCTTTGTTGTAGGAGCAAAGGTCTCCTCATAATCAATGCCCTCTTGCTTAGGGAACCCTTTTGCTACCGATCGTGCTTTGTACTTGTCAAGTGATCCATCTGCCTTGTACTTGACCTTATACACCCATTTGCAGCCAATGGGTTTCTTCCTTGGTGGAACTGTTGTGAGATTCCAAGTCTGATTTTTCATCAAACTTTTGTGTTCAGTTGTCAAGCCCTTTTCCATTCAGGTCTCCCTTTAGCTTCATCGAACACTTGTGGCTCGAATCCTTCTTGAACATTAGCCATAAGAGCGAAGTTGACTATGTTGGGCTTTTGTTTACTCTTTCCTCGCAATGATTGCCCCTCGATCATTTCTGTTGCTTGAAGATCTCTGATGGTGTTGACCCACCACTTGGGTGGTTTCTTGTTGCTTCCCTGGTTGGGAACCTCCCCACCATTAATAGGCCTAGAACTTGCACTTGTGTCCTCCGAATGTTGATTCAGGCTGTGTGGCTTAGACATTACTGGACTAAGTCTAGGAGACTCCTTAGGATGATTATAATCTTCCTCCCTTTCAGGTGGAGCTATCTAAAGCTGAACGCCTGAATCCTTATTTATGATGGGTGGCTCCATGGTAATTTTGAACTTTGATGACGAAGAATGGATTGGTCCAGTTTCCTCATCAACCACGGCATCTCTATTGTAGGTCACTTGATTGGTTTCCACATCAATCAACCTATAGGCTTTGCAATTGTCGTTGTACCCTGCAAGCATGAGCTTCTAGCTCTTAGGTTCTAGTTTGGTTCTTTTCTCATTTGGAATCCAAGCATAGGCAGTAGAACCAAAAACCTTTAGGTGGTTGACTCTGGGATTCCTACCAGACCATGCTTCCTTAGGGGTCTTCTCCTTCACGACCATCTTGAGAGATCTATTCAACATATAGACTGTTGTGAATACTACTTCAGCCCAAAACCTACTTGGAATTGACCTATTTTGCGTCATGCATCTAGTCATCTTCATGACTGTGCAATTCCATCTCTCAATTACTCCATTATGTTGTGGAGTGCAGGGTGTGGTGTATTGTCTTTGTATCCCATGTTTAGCACAAAATTTTTGAAAGTCTTTGGAGCAAAATTCCCATCCATTATTATAGTTAAGAGTGGTTATTGGACAGCCAAACTCTTTTTCTACTAATGCTTTGAAAATTTGAAACTCGGCGAATACTTCAGATTTCAACTTCAGAAAAGACACCCACATTTTTCTACTATAGTCATCAACTAATAATAGAAAATACTTGGCACTCGGTGATTGGTGCCGTGTTCATTGGTCCACAGATGTTTGCATGAACTAGTTGAAGGACTTTGCTTGCTCTCCAAGCCTTTCCTTCGTCAAACAACATATTGTGTTGCTTCCCTTGTTGACAAGGTTTGCATACCTCCCTGAATATTTTTCTAGATATTTGGAAGTCCCTCTACTAGATTCTCTCGAGCCAACTAGGAGAGGTAGGTAAGGTTGAGATGCCCATACCACTGATGCCAGATGTAAATTTTCCAGAGGTCACCACTCACTCCGGAAATCTCAGATTCCAACTTGGCCTTAATTCTTAGTAAGCCTCATGCATAACAAAACCCAACTTCTCTAACCTAAAGAAGGTATCATCAATAAAATATACTTATAAATTAAAGCACATGGAATCTATCTACAACACAAAATTGTAGCAATCACACATGGACAACACGATATACCCTGGAAAACCCCAATGGGGAAAAACCAACAATTGTGGGCTTTCTTCAATCTCGAGCCAGTGCAAAATATGAAGAGTAGTACAATAATAAATTATATGAGTAGAGAAACTTGAAGGAAGAGCCCTAGATATGCATGCAGTTGCAACTGCTGCTCTGAGGAATGATCCCTTTGCTCTGTACTATCTGAATCTTTGATATCTGCCTCTGTCGATCTCTGGAAGAAGTACTCTCATGGTCTCTGCTCTGATATGCTCAACCGTTGAAGAATTGCTCCAACCTCGATCTCTAAAGTTCGCCCCTGCTCTGGAAGTGCACCCTCTCTGCTCTGGTAGTGCTCCCCTCTCTGGATCTCAGTCAATCTTTGAAGAGATATGAATAGGTCCTCCTCAATCATTGATGAAGGATCCTCTGCTTCTCTCAACCCTCCTGGCCTCAAGAAGTGCGCCCCCACTGACAAGTGTGGCCCCTCTACTTGGGAAGTGCACCCAACTCCTCTGGAAATGCGCCCTAGCTCAATCACCGAGTTCTCTGTTATCCACTAAAATGGCACTTAGTGGATTACGAGTGAACCGTCGAAGACTTGAGCAATTCAATTGTTCATCATCAGTGTTCTGAGATCCAACAAGCCAAATTTTAGCACTTTTTTAATAATTTGCATGTTCATACCCCTTGGGGATGTTGTAAAAATGTGCTAGCATGACGGTATTTTGTAAAGAGCTTGAATTCCTAGGACTTAGACATCGAATCCGATCATTCCATGGTGTTTTTTCCCTTGTCAATTATGCACTGTTGAATAAGCGATGTATAATTGACGAGTTTTTCACTCGCTCCTCCAAAGCTGGAATGTCGTCTTGGTGGTTAGGCCTTAGGAGGTTATTAAATCTTAAGTGTCATTGTTTATGAGCATGTTAGATATCAAATCGAGTCATTATAAACATGCACTAGGTCCCCTAGGATTTTCGGTCAATTCCGAGAAAATAAATTTTTCTCGTAAAACAAGCTTTTTTAATGTTTTAATTAAAAAATCCAAAAATATGATAAAAGTGTGGTTAGGAGGTGAAATTTTCCATGGGGGTGCTCGTTTTCTAACCCAGAGCACCCGTTAAATCCCTAAACCCACTTTTCCTAAGTTTTAAGTGAATATTTTTCACTTAAATAAAAATTCTCTCGAAATTAATAAAAGAGAATTATTTAATTAAAAAAATAAAGACTTGGAGAAAATCAAGTTTCCTAAATTGAAGGAAATTTGTCCAACTGAAGGCCTAGTTAAGTCAGCAATCAATATCGGAGACTAAATCAATCATGATCCAGCTGATTGGCAATCAAATCTAGTCATAGTGGGTGGATCTCCAGTGAAGGGGCGAATTTCTCCTTAAGGGGGCACATTTATCCATGAGAGAGCTCACCTCTTGTTGTATATGTGTCACAGAAAGAGGGGGGTTGACCTACTTTGTGAGAGGTGGTGCCGACCACCTCTAGTTCACTTCAATTCGCCCCCACTCATCTCAAAAAGCTCCAACACTTGGCAAATTTGCCTCCATTTGGGCTTAAAGCTCCTATTTAAGCAAGGTCAGAGGGTGGAACCTCTTTTCAAGCTCTGAGCTTGCTTGTGATACTTTGTTTTATGAATAAGAAGGCTTTGGAGGTCCATGGTGTGTTGCATTTGTGTGTGTGCATGATCATTGTCAAGCGATGTATGAGGTAACTTTGGGTTGTTTCAATTTTGCAACTTGTGGTGATTAATCTGGCCTTGATGAAAGTTGGTATCAACTCATAGGGTAGATAATTCTAGTTTGATTTTATTTGCTATTATTCTATGCTTAGAGATTTAGGATTTGCATGTACAATTTGTTTATTTGCATGCTCATCTAACCTCGTGTAGGAAATACCGGTTTTAATCCCCTTTTGCAAGTATTGTGGGTTGTGTAGGTTTCCTAGCTCGAACGTGCGAATGATCTTATTTGACTCTACCGCTTTTCGAGCATTTTAAAGACATAGTGCCTCCGCTTCCCACCGTTGGAGTCCATAAATCCAGACATTCAGCTTGAGCATTCTTCTTCTTCCCTTTTTCTTTCACCTTTTATTCAAATTTCTCTTTGGTTATGGTTACTTGCATGCTTAAGTAAATTAGTTTGCTTTTAATGAATATCTAAAGGCTAATTTTATTTGAGTATTGTTGCTAGATCTAAGTTTTAATGCTTACATTTGTAGTTCTAGTTTATTTTTATGTACTTGCACTTATTTCCTATCTTTAGTACTTCAAATTTTTATGCTTTTAATGTTTATTTGGGCACATTTGGTGCATTTCAGGTGGCTGGTTTCACATTTTTATCGCCATAACAAGAGGAAGTGCTGTCGAAAAATCGAAGATCTAAAGCCATCCAAGGCTTCCCGGAGCAATATTCTTCCATCTTGTATCATTTCTGAAACTTGTAAGGCTTTTGGATCCAGATACAAGGACCAAAGGAATCCACCTCATGATTGTAAAATAATTAATAAAGGCAAGTGGGCTACTCAGCATCCACACCCCATCCCCCCTGGGGGGATCTTGCAGGCTCAATTTTGTGGTTTGTTTTTTCTAACTTTTCTATATTTTATTTTATCGTCACATGCACACAATCCGCCCTTACAGGGCTATATAGTTAGTTTTGCTTTTTTACTTTTACAACCTCTATTTCGCAATCTTGTACTTCACTTTACAATTAACAAACATAAAGAACTAAATCCCGCTGTGCATTCCCGAAGTACCGAAACTGAAAAGAGATTCTCAACCATCAATAATTTTGTTTGTTACAATTTTTGTACATTATTAACAAATAAATCTAAGGCTGTGTATTCCCAAAGTAAACTGAAAGGGTTTATCCTCGGTAGGTGAAAAGAGATTCTCAGCCACATATTAAAACTTTATTTTGGCTTAATAAAATTTTTGCAAGGCTTAAGTTCCCGTATGCTCTTGACCGCTGTGTTAGAAAAACAAGATCGCAGAGCAATAATAATAAACAAGATGCAAACATAAATCACATAAAACACATTACAAGAGAGACACCAATATAACGTGGTTCACCCAAGATGGGTTACGTCCACATAGAAATTGCCAGTCCTTATTATTATACCATCCAACAAATGAAGGGATACGACCTGTAGCACATCCGCTGCAACTTCCTCTTCACTCTCTCACAGTCTCTCTCACACAATCATAGAGATCTTTACAATGCTACAATACTCAGCCGTATTACAATGCCTTCCTTAGAAAATTAAAAATAACTGATTAATTTGTGTTGCATGACGTCCATACGACTATTTGGATGACTAAATGGAAAACAACGGCTATAAAATTGGTAGTCGAAGAAAATTGGTACGATCCATACATTGACTACAAGAAAAGACGGCTGTATGCTCAAATTGCATTCATATGGATGTTGTAGGGTGACTGTACGACTATGTTTGATTTCCTAATAGCTGGGAAATGGTGGCTGTAGTTGTCTGGTTGTGCTGCCGGCTGCAGAAAAATGGCTATACGGATGGGTGATTGTAGAACCCCTCTTCTTTTTTCAAGAAATCCGTGTAGTGTACGAAAAAAATTCATTCCCCAGAAGATAACAATCTGTACAACTGGTACGAGTGCCCACACACACAAAAAAATTCAACTTCGCTCTGAAATTTAAAAATTCGAAACAGTACCTTGCTTCCGACGAAACCCTTTTGGCTCCTTGATGTGCTATGCTAGCGATCCCTCGATCTGTCTCTACGGGCAGTAGTCCCCCGATTTTTCACACTCCACGTCTTCAAGGCTCTAGTTGAGCTCTGGTACCATATCATAGAAATCGAACACATCAAGGGACCAAGAAATAGCTTGAAAGAGCTATCAGAATATATTGCGTTATAATGAGAAAGCGAAAGCGTTTACAATGAGGTCGAGTCAATCCACTTCATGAATGTGGGATAGACCGATAAAAGTAATAAAGTAACTTAAGCATAAAAGCCTAATAATAGACTAAAGTCATAAAGTGCTTTTATTAAAGCTTTGGTCTAATATCTAATTAACCATTACATAAAGTAAGTTTTCACTTTAACAATTATTTTAGATGATTTCATTGGAATTCGTGACATTTTTCCTTATTTTATTACTGTTATCACACCATAGTAGCAGGGCTACTATTCTTGTTCAGCAGATATCTGCACATTCCAGAGCTTCCATTATTCAGAGCATGGCTATGATGATTGTATAGTTTGTGATCACTCATGATCAGAGCAGTGTATTATTCAGACTTATGTTAGACCTTGTGTCAAGGTTGAGCCTTGAGAGTTCAGATTTGATGACCGATGTGACCCTTTATCCCATACAGTTTCAGTTCAGTGCTTAGAGATGTATTGCAGCAGTGTTTCAGATGGTATATGATGTTTATTACTATGATGATGTTGTATGATCTATGGATATTTTATCATTGACTGTGGATTATTATCTTGTTGATTTAGTCATGTTCACAGCATCTGCTTGGTATATTATTCCTGATGGGGCAAACTGTTTAAAATGAACTATAAATCATAAAGGGGACAATTGCTTGCACATTCAGGTCATTTAACAAAACCACTGGTTTTCCACCTTACATAGATATGGTCTTTCCTGACACCAGTTGTCTGCTAGTGTAGGCTCCATGTTCACTTGACTCCATCCATATATGACTTTCCTATTTGACTTTAAACCTTGACCTGTCTCATTTGACTTTCTGATGCTGAGGACTTCCCCATTTTTCTACCTCTGTGTTTGGACCGCATCCCTGTATGTTCAGTGTCTCGGCTCTAAGTTGGTGACAAAACTTGCCTTTGGTGAGTTGGATTGTAGGCCTAAATCATTCTGGTCGATTGTCCCGATGTTTGGCATTGGCTCGAACTCCCCTTAGTCACTTGAGATGTTGTTGGCTAAAACTGAAAGCTCATGCTCTACTTATGGAAACTTATAAATTCGCCCATGGAAACTAAATAAAAAGGGCAAGAGCGATGAACAGCTAAAAATACTCCTCGAAGATTATAAGAAAGGTCCAAAAAGCAATGGTTCTTAAAAGCTATATTTAAACAATTGCTGACCTTATATGTATATGAAAACATGCCCTGGATGCAAGCTGCAACTAGTTGTGTTTTTCAGCACACCTGAGATCCGGGTTATGTAGGCCAAAAAGGCCATGAAATGAAATTGAATGATCCTAATGAACCTGGATCAACTTGATGTAGACATGATGCCTAAGTTGAATAAGCACTCTCTGAACTACTTATCCATTTGTGAGGCACAACCATCCCCCGTGTTATTTTGTCCATCACAGAGTTTGTAGCTTTCCCCCTTCTCCCAGTCCAAAGTATTTTTGAATTAAGTTAGATAAGTCAACCCCTTGGCCCAACCTTGTTCCTAGCCTTCATCCTTCACTAGCAGTTTGACCATGTCCAATGGGTGAGTTTGTCATTTGAACTATTGTGCAAGTAATTTTATATAACAAAGGAATATGATAACTTGATTAATGCCACTGAATGGATGTTATACTTTGAGCTTGGCTGTGAGAATGATTAGAGAAGCATGTCTTAGTCTACTGATGTGATTTATCCTTGGTTGTATATAATTGGGATCCGTGATGATGTGGGCCATATATATATACCTATTGATGATGATTGATGGTCCCACATACTTGATGATGATATCATATGATGGACATATGATGCAGATGATGATTGATGCAGTTCAGCAGTTTTATTTATTACTTCAGATCACCAGATTATACACTGTCCATATATGGTGGACCCTACAGCTGGCCCATTCGGGCAACCCATGGTGTATGAGTACACATTTCTAGTGGATTTGGGTCTTCTGGATCCAATGAGACACTTATCTTTCAGTTCCGGGCACTTCTGATAGTGATTGATGCAGTTTTACACTTGTTGACTAGATTTGGGGCTGATTTCCCAGCCTGAGCAGCAGGGGCCAAGAGAGGCCAGTTCACTTAGGGCGCTGTATGAGGAGGGGGTGGTCTAGCCACTTGTTATTACCATTTACCCCCCCTTCTGGAAAGCCTGGTGGGCTCAGTTGGACACTGCAGATGCCCCAGGAGGCAGTTTTGGCACTTTCACAGTTACCGAGGTAGTTAAAAAATGGGATAAAGTGGTCACTGAGGAATTCGATTTGGGCAATTGAGGCAAGGTTTTGGCATTTGGTTTTCACAGAGGTCTTCCAGGGCGATCCCACTATCTTCCAGCCAGTTTTCACCATGTGGGTAGGCCCACAGCGATCACAGGAGGTCTTTTACTGCTTGTCTGTCACAGATTTTGAGGACAGATTTGATCATTTATATTATCTTGGACATATTTTATTATTTTATTGTGCCTTGGGGATGAGCTAGTAAGGATTGATGCCTCCTAGCCCCACCATGTGCTTCTTATGTCATGTCCTAGTCATTATGAGGTGGATTTTTGTACTTTTACCCCTCTAGTGGATGACGTCATCCTCACTTTGTACCATTTAGTTAGGGCGTCATCATTATATTGGGTGATCCATGTGATATATTGTTATGATTCATTATTAGCCATTGATCATGTATTGAGATCTTTTAATCTCAACCACTCATTTGATGTAGTATTGTAGAGTGGTATAGGGTTTTGGTCTTTATTATCCTATATAAGGAGGAGACCCCCTATTGTATAGCTCACCTTTGGAGCTCTGGAATATTGGAATAGAACACTTCTTTGTGGAGCATATCTCTCTTGTCTTGTGGATTCTCTTGCATCTTGAGTATACAGTATCTCTTCTATGTATCATTGTGGATTTTGGTGCTTCTACTAGTTTTCTTGCAGGAAAGTCGAATTGGTGGAGAGGAAGGCGATTTCTTGAGGGTTATTGTTGGAGGGATCCACATAGTCTCTCTTGGGTTGATCTTGGTGAAAGGGAGTATCATTATTGTATCTTTGTGACATAGTTGATGCTTTCTATTACATCTTTCCATCATTTTCATAATCATCTTACTTGGCTTGTTTCATGTGATCTTGTCTTGTAGGAGGAGGACGATTTGGCTATCTTGGAGGAGGACGTTTTGGTTGGAGCTCTTGGATCTCATTCTTGAATATACACATAGGAGAATGCTATCAATTTGCAAGGTGGCCACAAGCAATTGAGGTAAGATCTACAAGGTATGTGCTTCTTTCTATCCATTCTCTCTTCATTGGTCACAAACCCTAATTAATTAAAACCCTCATTTTGTTTTTTCTTAGATCTACTTAGATCTAGCCTTGCTTTTGAAAAGATCTTAAGAACCCACCTCTATAGCATCCACCCCTAGTTGGATCTATAGTTTGGTGGTGATTGGATTAAAATTGACACACTTTTCAAGGCAATTAGCCCTCTTGAACCAAATCACACTTCCTTGGAGAGGCTTGTTGGGTTAGATCTAGCATGTGGGTAGGTGAGATCCCACTTGATTTGCAATCTACACACTTGATAACCTACCCTTAGACTTTTACTTGGGTGATTTCCACCTTGTGGGCACCATTCCACATTTTAAGGGATTAAAACCCCCCTTTTGAATTACTTGGCATCTTAAAACTCAGATCTAGTAAGATCTAACACTTGGATTGACTTGATTTTCTAGATCCACATAGATCGGTGCCTAAGCTACTTGGATCTACAATTTGGTGGCCATTGGACTTGTTCTGACACACCTTATCCACCTTTTAGCCCTCCTTGAGCAAGGTCGCACTTCCTTGGGTGAGTGAGTTTGCTCACTTTGAGGACGTGGGTAGTTGAGATTTTTGTGAATTTGGAACGGGCATATCTTGAAACCTAGGTCTAGAGTATCATTTTGTGACGATTTGCCTTGGGGGTAGCATTCCTTGTTTTAAGGGATTGTGGTCCACTTAGGGTCATGTCATGAAATCCTAGATCTAGCAAGATCCAACCACTCTATCTCAATTAGCCCGCTTGACTTGACCTCTAGGTGTCCCGATCTACACTTTAACATATCATTTGACTCCATTAACCCATCCAACAAGGCACTAGTCCTCCTTAAGCAAGTCGCACTCCTTGGGAATTGTGTCAGACCTTGGATCCAGTAAGTGGGTACTTCTAATTTCAACTTAGATCCATAGATCTACTCATTACATATCCTCTAGTGCCAATTGCATCCCTTAATTTCACCTTGTGGGTCCACATTAGGCCTTTTCACATATCCCAAGAAAGTGGGTCCCACTTGTGTAACACATGGTACTATACCTTGTCATTATAACTAATCATGTGGCCTAAATCATACATTGGTTGAAACACTAATCATCTTTCAAACCACCTTCAATCATACTTTAATTTCTAGGTCCACTTTACCTTGCATTGGTTTCCGTAACTTACCATTTACTCATCCCTAGGAACCTTTGTTTGGGTCCAATCATCTTTGATTGATTATAGGGTCTCCCCCTAGGTCTTGATTTATCTAGATCGAAAGCGAAGAGTGCCTCGGTTGACATGAATCCCACCTTGCATTGGGAACCGTGGCATCTCTTGGGTCACCTCTTTAGTTGTCCATCTCCTCTACCATCCCAGATGGGATACCACTAGGGGCAACTACAAGTTGTGTGATAACAATTACCATTTTGATGTCCTAACTAATCCTTTAATTTGTTCTATTATTAATTATTTTAGTTAGTTTAGTTTATTAATATTTATTTTAATTAATCATTTCATTAGTAATGCATAACATTTTCCCCTTAATTTACTATATTATTCCCACTTATTGTTTATATCTCCTAACTAATCTTCTTAAAATTTTCTATTTTATAGTATTACTGCATCCAAACCTTAATCAATTTTGACTTTCCTCCTTTTCAATCTCTAACAGTCATATTTCATTCAAGTATATATTAATGCCAAGATCCTCAATCTCTCTATCCATTCTTGAGCTCTCATGCGATCCCTGAGGATGGGTGGAGTGTCCACTTGAAATGTCGGACATAAAAATTCTCACAGTCAATTCCAGAAATTAGCTTCCAATGCAAGTATATTGTCAGAAAATATGGCATGGTGTTAAAAACTTGGATCGTCCATCTTCCCTTTGTTTATAAGTTCTTGTTTGTTTGGAGTCAATGCATAGTACTCAACAATCAAGCGTATTGGTAGACAATGAAGGCCTTCATGAAATATTCTAGTGGCCAACTGAGTCAAAACTATACTGTACTTCTCGTGCCTAACTCAAATGTATCGAGACACCATTTCGCTCCCTGTTTCTCATCATCTTCCTCGCACATTCCATGGAGAAATGTAGAAATGATATTTAAACTTGTTGGCTTATTGTGACCAATCCCAAATGATTATCACTCTACAAAGGCATTGCCTTAATGACTTCCTAACCAAGGATGCCCCCCTATAATTGCACAAATTGTAGGGAGTTCTCTTGTCTTGGCATCAAGAATTATTTCCAAGAGGATATCTTGTATTCAAGATTAAAAAAACCCTAGATCTTACATAATTTGTTTATAGAAATGCAAAGATTGGTCTTGAAACCCGATGTTTACACCTTCACAATCTACATAAAAGTTCTTGGGACAGCTGGGAAAGTGGATGAAGCATATGGGATATAGAAACAAATAAAGGCAAAGGACTGCGTACTATGAGGCAGATACTATGGCCTTCACTACATTGATGGAAACTTTTTGCATTAATGTTGGTGGATCGGATGAGGCAAGGGAATTGTTAGATGGGATGAGAAGAAGGAAATGCAGGCCTGATTTTGTCATATACAATACTCTAATCCACAAGTATGGTGATTCTGGAGACATTAGTGTTGTCCATTGATATGTGTTTAAGTGTCAAATTGATCTTCAAGCTTATTGAAGATGGTATTGTGACTTGTGGTTTGATTGAATTGTGAATGATATTTTTTAATTTTTACTTGTGATAAATATTATTTGCCTGATAATATTTATGTTACGTAGCATAATCATATAATGATTAATAGTTTAATAGTATTATAATTTAAATTTATCAATGACAAAATCATTACTTATATTTAAGGATTCGTTTTTTTTTTTTTGTTTTTAATTATTTTTTTAATATATATTATTGTTGTTCCCAACCTGCTGTTTCCTGCAAATTTAGGGTAAACCTATAGATGTATCCGATACTCATACCCATGTTCCCAACGTTCCCACATTCCGGAAACTAGTGCAACATAAAATTTAATATATTGTTGTCTTATATGTCACCATCACTGTATAGCTACCAAATGTGAACAGGGAGTCACCGTAGAACAACTCACAGAGGAGGTTGAGAACGTTTTTCAGTCTACTGAACTTGGTAAATGTTTTTGGGTACTGATTTTTAAGTTGAATATGATAACATTAACTGTCACATGATGATGACGGTGCAAAGAGACCAATTCTTCTCAGTCTAGCTTTTTCCTTTTTCATATTTTTCTTGATCAAATATGGAAGAGACATTGATAACTTGGTGAACATTGAGAAGCCACAAAATAAAAGTTGGTCTGTTCTGCAAAATGTAAATTTTTTGTGCTTCATGAGATTTATACACTTATGCCACAATTTGTTGTAGTGTTTGTGCTTTACCAACAGACGATGGTAAAATCTCAAAACAAAATGAGTAGCTAGTTGTATTAGAAAACAGGTCAGTGAGGTGCCATGCAGATAATGAAATATATTGACACAAGGAATATATTTCATTTGTCAGAGATGTAATTTGCAATCACTTGAATCTTGACAATCTCTTTGAACCTATTGTATACATACAACATATACATTGAAATTCCTTTTGAAAACTGTACACAATAATTTCCTATCATAGACTTTCATTACAAATGATAGAAATACTCTTAGGAGCAAATATAGCAATTCAGAAAAACATTGGGATACTTGACAGTGCATTTCTTGGGTATATAAATGAAGTGAATTTGGAATAATCTGGTAGCTCCTACAATAAGAAGACTTTTGTTATCACATTTTATGTCGGGAGCAGCTTCCACACTGCAGACTGTGCGGCTGAGGACCGCACAGTACTTTTTTTCCAGATCCGAGATCAGCTGCCTTCAGAGGAGGCATTTTTGTTCAGATTGCCCCTAGCAGATACATCAGAGGGGACAGGCAGTTGGACTTACCATCTACCACAGGGTTACCTTTCCTTGCCAGGCTTTGACACAAGCCCATTTGAGACAGTTGCCTAGTCTTGTTCTGATCGAGATTATCACAGTACAGTGCTGGTTTATTATGTGCCCGGATTCAGTAGAGATCCAGCTCAGATACAGGTTCAGTAGCAGCAGGTATATGGTGCAGCAGGTATTGCATACATTGATTATTGCTCATGTTGTAGATTAGACTCTTTTATACTTGCTAGTACACTAACTTTGCATGAGATGATATATTTGGTGATCTGCTTATAATATGATGTGTTTGGGCCTTTGGTGATGTCAGTCCACCCCTTCGGTTAGACTTATGTATATGCACGCTGAGTCATGTCTTGTATACTTGGCTTAGACTTGATCATTTAGCCCCGCAGTAGCTGACTCTAGCACCATTATCACTTTCTCCACTCATCCGACTCATTCATGACACTTCTCCCTTGACTTGGATTTTGATTTGTGATCCCGAGGACCCCTTTCCCCACTGATCTCTGAGTTTGCCATGACTCCCTGTTTATTGTGCCTCGGCTCTTTAGTGTGTGAGATACACGGTTAGACCTGGGATTTGCTCCTGTTGGTTGCCCCCGATGTTGCAATGCAGTTAGGATTGTGTAGCCTCACCGGGTGCTCCCCACTTGTTGTCGAAGCTTGTGTTACCCACCCCCATTACCTTTGCAGTATGAGCGCCATGTTTATATCTTTTGAGATATGTATGTAGCCCAAGGGGGCCATGAAGAAATGAAGAGATGAAGAAATGAAATGTAAATCAGGCTAAAAAGGGCCTTTGTATTGTAAATGTAAAATCTAGCCAAAAAAGGGCTAAGTATGAAACTCATTGTAAAATCCATGCAATGTGTTTATGAACACACATGGATTCTGGTCAGCTATACATGTCAGCATTTGTAGTGGTTATTCCTCACCTAGTCTTGGACAAGGAGGTGAGAAGGAGCAAGGGACAAGCTCAAGATTGCCCCCTAGAGTCTCAAGTTACGGTTTGCCGGACACCTAGTTTGGCTGCTCTAGAAAAGAACCTCAGGGAGTCTTCGGATATGGATGTGAGTTATGGGATACTTGTTAGATGACTAGTGGTGGTTTCCATGTACTATACCCATTTGTGAGGCACCGCCCTTCCCCGTGTTTTGTCATGGCATGCTCACCTCAGTGGACCCTGCTTTCCCGAGTTGTCTTAAGGGTCACACGATCTTTATCCTTGTCTTCCCATGTCCTTTACCTTGTTTCCCACATCACCTAGAGTCAGCAAAGGGGTCAATTCTATAGAGGTGTATAGCATCTTAGTCTTTTGGAGGTGGTGGGCCCACTTCACCAAGGCCTTGTACTATTTCGGGATTTAATGAAATTTGGATCACCATATTATCATTTATTGCTTAGTAATGTACTAACTTGTTTAATTGAGCCTTGTCACTTCATGCTTGCATATAGGTTTCAGCTAGCACTATAGTTGACCAGATTTGACTTGGTCAAACTGGGTTGACTAGGCCAAAAATGGGCCTGAAAAAATGTTGCAATCGGAATTTCGATTTCGATCATTTATTATCTACAGGGGTCCCATATGAGCATGCAACTGATGGAATTGCAAAACGTTGAACCATTTGAGAGATTTTTAATTATTATTGGTCAACTTTGACCTGTTTTAATTAAAAATCATGGATTTGGGGCAAATAATGCCAAAGTAAAAGATCGGCGTCGTTCGAGTGGTCATCCCTACTACTTTTGGGGTCCACGATCACATTGCAGCATATGGTTCGGCAATCCGGGCAATAAAAGTGGGTCAAAAGCCCAATTTTCATATTCATCCATATAAACCAGCAGCAAATACATGGAAATCAGAATTTGACTAAGGCAACTATAGGCAAATGGAAAAATCAATGGTTGGCAATGGTAAAGGTAATTTTGGTATGTTTTGACATTATATTTGATGGTTGTGGGGCCCTCATTTGCCCAACTCACACTAGAGGACGAGTTTGCCCATAGCGGGGGCGTTTTCTCCACTAGGGGAAATTCGACTTGGTTGATTTCATGGTTATGTTGATGTGTGGGGCCCTTATTGTATTAGTTGGGGGGATAAAACATCCCATAGACACCCCCCAACTCCACCTTGTTGCATTGTATGGCCCACAAGGGCCCCTCTCATCCACTAGTGCGCTCTCTTGGGGCAATTCGCACCCCCCTCTAGGGATGCATCTCCACCATTCGTTTTTGTGGATGGGGAGATGATCTCAACCCTCCGTTTTGGGGGGGAACTTATCTTGAGAGTGAGCCATCTCTATAAGAGAATGGACTCACCTCCATTCTCCTCCTCTTGGCATTTTTTAGAGTTGGAATAGAAGAGAAATGTTGCTGCTCTACTTGGCTCTTGTGTGATAGCTTCTTGATATTGTAGATTGCCATACTATCTTGATGCACTAGTTGTAGTAGGTGTTTGTTTCCAGCACTATATTTCTCACCATTGTTTGCAGCAAGCAAAGTCTTGGAGGAGGGTGCAGCATTTGGCTGCCACTGTTGCTCCACTCTCCGGATCGGTATCACAAGGGAAGTGTTTTTTGCTATTTCAGCCAAGCATTTTTCCTCATTCTTATTTGTATTGCTGTAGATTTACTTGTTTGTCAACACTAATTTGATTTTCTTGTCCATTGGTGTTTGCAGTCAAGGAGGACGAGTTGGTGGGGAGAGAGCAAATCGATTTCAGCTGGGACATCTTCAACTGTTGCTATTTGATCTTCGGGACGTACAGACCTCTTCAAAATCAGAATTATCAGCTAGCTCCAAGTAGGTGTTACTTCTTCTTCTCTTGCATTTCAATTTCTGAATCTTGTTTAAGAGAGAAAACCCATATAAAATCTCTAAAAATCAAAATCTACAAAATCCACCATTAGAATTAATTTATTTTGAAAACCCACAAATGATTTATGCTTAAAAGTCTACATCCTAAATTTCATTTGATTTGGACTCCATTTGCCCACCGAATCAGCACTAGTCTACCTGGCAAAAACGCCCCCCTGGGGCGTTTTTCTCTTTCAGCCTGTTTGGGTTAGTTTGGGGTTATGGGTACTTGATATATGGCTTTAAAACGTCTTTTAACCTATGAGTACCAAGTTTCGCTGGCTAGAAGTGAGTATAAACACTCATTTTTCTATGCCCTAGGTCCATTTTTCAATTTATTAACTCATTCCCCTAGGGTACTTTCATTTCACTTCTTGTTGGTTTGTTTTTTGTGTTTATAATCAGCCATTTAATAATCTTATAATCACTAGAAGTGTGTTCCAATTGCTGGTCCATCTCTGCTATGTATTGATAAATCATAACGAGCCTCATTTCCCATTGGCAGGGTCCCCAACCACTCTTCTAGTAATTTTTTGTTTGCTGATTTAATTTCCAGCCTTCTAATCTTTCGTAGAATTCATCATTTGTATGTGTAATCAGATCTGATTTTGTTTCTTCTAGTACATCTTTTCCATCCAGAGTCTCAATTCCACTAGGCTGGAAAAATTCTCACACTTAGCCATCCATTCTGTCCCTCACTTCGTTTATCTTTTGGGTTTGGGTGTCTGATTGATTGAGTCTCAACCATCACCGGTTGAGTGGGGTCTCCCCCCTGACTTGGCCAAGTGCCTTGTCTAAAGTGACAGTAGCCTTGTCCGGTGTGACTTCCGTTCATTTGAGGGGAGGACCTGGCTATTGCCGGTTACACCTTCCTAGTTGTATCCTCTACCGTCCCTATTGGGATATCTACCACAAACAACTAGAGATTGTGTGATAACAACTTCATAGTGCCAAAATTTCTAGTCTTATTATGGTAGAAGCATTGAACTCAGTGAAAACACAAACAAGAACAATTGTGTAATACTAGTTCTGCGAAGTGTGAAATTTTTGTGTGATGAGTCATTGTAGTGCTTGGAACAGCTTCTGATTATGAGGAAACTCATCAATTTCTTTCTCAGCTATCAATGTCAGTAGAGAATCAGTGATCTGTAGCATATCGCATATGAATTTATTTTATTGAACAAAGTGTCATCAAGTTTGAGAAGTTTTATGCCGATGTAGTTATATGTGTGTCATATTGCCTTTTATTTTTTCTTTCACCTACTGGGCTCTCAGTTTTGTGTCTTTGAGAATATACCATCTTAAGATAGTAATTTGCATATGCTTGACAACTTTAAGCTTGAGTTCAATTGGACTAGATCTAGTCAGAGTCAACTTGTGTTTATTCAAATCTTCAATAAAAGACATTAAGAAAGAAAAAAACTTGATTAACATCTTCTTAATACTTAAATAGAAAAAAGTGGGTCTAGGAGATCAATGATGTACCTAAAAATTAGGATTATGTAATGTGCCTCTCATCTTGTTTCTATCCAAATAAAATATATAAACACCACAGAAACATATTATAGCAAGTGAAAGAGAGTACCATGCAAGGGAAATTAGTGATCCTTGGGATGCCATAACAATATGGTGTCATTTAGTTTAGTATCTCCACTATTAGAGAACATGAGTGAATCAGTTTATGCTAGTATGCTGTAGGAAAACAGGAAGGGTTTACCTGAAGGCCAGACTGGTTTACTCTCTCCTGTGAAAACTTCAACTGCTCTTCTGATAGAGTGATACCGGTATATTTGCATCCAGTTCGCTTGACAGCCTCTAGGGCTAAGCTTCCCCACCCAAAACCAATTTCTAGCACCTCATGGCTGGTATCTATTTGAGCCTATATGAAATATTTAAAGACAATGAATTAATTGTCGTTTCATGAAGATCCAGTCAAAGTTCGAGTTTGTGTGTCCATAGGAATTGTATTAAGGGAATGATTTGAATATGAATATATACTACTACCAAGGTAAGCTCACTTTGTCTATCAATAAGTATAATTTTCGTAGCTGTGCATCCTTCAACGTGTCCTCTGGCCCCTGAAATTCATTTCGAAACATGATTTTACAAGATATCATGTGCGGTAGATATGAATTTATTGTTGGCAATATGCGAAAGAATTTTTGGAAAATTCATTTCAAGTTCACTATGATATCTGTACATAAGGATTGTTAGATGTTTGCGCAAAGATCAATCTTAGCTTTATAAAATCTAAGCGCTTAAGCAGTAAAGATTAAAATAGCTACTGAGATATAGATAAACAAAGACAAACCTTGAAGATTCCACATGAATAAGTCATTGTTTCGTCTAGAAACATAGAGAACAAATCATTGCTCTGCATTAAGAACAAAAGAAACATTGGTCACATTTCTCATGCCTGATTGTTTCTCTGGTGATGATTCTGCGGACAGCATTGCAAAGAAAAGAAACTCTGTTGTATATCTATACATCGGGCAAATAATATTTCTTACAAAGGTGAGAAAACAACATAGTTATCTGCATTGTAAAAATCAACATATTTGTTCTTAGTTGCTTCTGTATCAACTTTAAAATATAAATGGCTTGTAGGCAATCGGGATAAGATGGTAACGTAGAAGGAAACTATGATAACGGCAGCTCCCTAGATGATTGGAGTGTTGGTTCTCTATTTATTAGCCATAAATTATCATCAATACGTGGGTGCCTTGTCATGTGGCACATTGAGCTTATACGGAGATTTTTTTTTCCAAGGATAACACTCCGAAGAGGATACAATAAAGAGTGCAAGCCATAGCTTGGACAGTCTGGAAAATCTAGAAGTAAATCTGTCTTAGAAACATGGAAAAAACTGGCTTTTGAAAAGCCCCAAGATCAGAACCTGATAGGGCCATTAACAATTGATAAACTCTGTATAAAACCACCAATATACAAGGGCCGGGAGATTCTCACCCAAAACGACTTTTGGGAACCTCTGTCCATCCATGAATGCCATTCAAAGAACCTCCAGTCATAGATAAGATAAGATAAATTTATTAATGTCCAATTACTAACCACAAATAGGTCAAAGGGACTGCTAAATACAATAGTAATAAATACAGAGTGGAGCGCAAAGGCCGCTCCTATAAAAGCATGGTAAGAGAAAATCTAAAATATGCTATGCTAGATAAGACCTTTACTGTAAGATCATGAGACGGAAAAACTGATCAGTCACACAGGGACATGCAAGTATTGTTGAGAACCCAAAATCAAAACCTTCGATAAGGGAGGGAGGAAATGTTGTATCACCTAAGGGGAGATGATCAACAATCCTTACTGCACTCTCTCCTAACATCTAAGGCCAAAGAGAAGAAGTTGATGATAGAAGATTGATCGGAGGATTTGGAAGAGCTGGGAGATTTGGTCTAAGATATGTCTCTCTATTTGAAAGAGGTACGCCTATATTGAGATTTGGAGGAATTCCCTTGTCTATTGGTGTCATGTGAACTGTGCCGAGATCTAAGGTGACACCCTTGTAAGTGCATCACTCACTGAGCTGGGGTGCCCTCTGTGTTTCATGGATCTAACGATTGATGAAGTGTTGTTGTTTGCCCACCTCTTGGTGCCTCTAATTGTTGGGAATGTTTGGAACACCGGAAAGAAAGAAGTGATTGACTTGGAGGTGTTTGGTTTGGATAGAAATGGCTAGAGTGAGTGAGATCTAATGCCAAGGGCCTTCGTCATGTAATGAGCGAGGCATCTTTGGTCTGGGAATCAGAAGATGGTAGAGGGAGTGTTTTGAGACTTGCTGAAAAGATGGTGAAATTTGCCTCTAATCTTGCAATATATGGGACACTGGAAGATGAAGTGCATCTTCGTCTTGGTCTCAAGAAGATGGTAGATCTAGCAGTCCCATTGCATTGTTTGATATGATGGTCGGTCTCAACTCGAAGCCGATGAGACCCCACTCAAAACTGTTTGAGAAGAATCTTGAGAGCATGCATCTAGTGCCTAAGTGTGTAAGGGGGTTGAACAATAAGGCCGTCCCTCAGCTCCATGAAAAGCTTTGCATAGAAGACCATCTCAAGGTTTAATCTCCTGGGTTGACCTGTTATCACATATATAGTAGCCGGGCTACCATACATTATTTTTCTGATTCCAGTACACTATTCAGCCAGTTCCCTTACATTGAGATGCTGAGATGAGCATCTATATTGGATCACTATCAGATTTTGGACAGCAGTATATATTCCCCATGCCATGACTGAGTCTCAGGACACTCAGAGAGATGACTGATGTAGCCATTATACCATTTGTACAGAGTAGTTAGTAGTGCCCAGAGTTACAGCAGCAGTTTCAGAGGATAGATGATGGCACAGGTTGATGAGCAGTCAGGTATATTACTCAGCAGGTATATCATTGTGTTATGGTTATATTGCTTTTATACTTATTCTTATAGCATGTCTTAGCACTTAGTGTCATGATCTGGCGATCATATAGATATGTGGACCTGGTTGATCTTATTATATATACTATATTGTCCCTACTCAGACTTAGAAGTTCACTATTCATACTCATTGGTCTTACCTTCCTTAGGGACAATAGAGGTGATCATTCCACCATACCTTGGCTTGCTAGTGTTGGCTCCATTATTCATTGTCTTCATCCATCCATTGCCTACCTTTTAGTTTATAACCTTGGCTTACTACTTGACTAGTGGCATGGAGGACTTTTCCCCACTGTAGCCTCTGTATTGGATAAGCTTCCCTGTTTATTGTGTCTCGGCTCTGAGTTGGTGACAAAACTTACCTATGGTGAGTTGGAGTTCCTTGGAATTCCCCCTAGTCACTAAAGTTGTGTTGGCTAAACCTGAAACTTTTAGTGCTGCCATGAATACAAAATCTGGAAAAAATGAAATGCTATATCTTGTATGAAAAGCCCATTCATGCAATGTGTTTCTAAACACACATGAATGAAAGGAATGCCAAATGAAAATGGCCATGAAAATAAAATGTTATATCTTTTGGAAATATAAATACCTAGGTAAACAAGCTGTCCGTGACACACCTAGAAGTGCTCAGGTAAACAAGTGCCTTAAAAACACACCTGCAGCAGAAAGCCTAAAATAAATGTAAATCTATGCAATGTGTTTATAAACACACATAGATCAAGGCTATGGAAACTTCAGGCCCAAAAAGCAATGGAACTTAAATGCTATATCTAAATTATTGCGGGCCTCATTTGTATTATGGATTGTGCGCATCTGTTAAAGGTGAATAAACCCTCTTTGAACAACTCATCCATTTGTGAGACACTGCTATTCCTTGTGTTGTTGCTCATTCAGTCTATACTACGGTGTGTATTCCCTTTCCCTTTGCCAAAGTGTCACAAAGTTAAGTCAGTCAAGTCATCCCTTAGCCTAGCCAGTTATTTTTGTCTTCACCCTTCACTAGCAAATTGATCACAGCTATGAAGTGAGTATGATCTTGAAAGTCTAATCTGAGTAATAATAATAATTAATGACATTATATATTTGGATTTAGATCACCAGTAATGATTACTTTGTGTTATAATTGTTATTTGAATAAGTTTTAGAGCATGCATTAACCTTTGACACTTTGCAGCAGCTTCTGATGATGGTCTGAGTTATATTTGGTCATGTTGACTTGGTCAAACCTAGTTTGACCAAGGTCAACAATAGGACATGAGATGGTTGGACCTTGTGATGATATGGATTGATAATATATGGTCTATGTACATGTACATGATGATTCTATGCAGCAGCTATAGGGTTATGATGATGATTCATGGTTTACAACATTATTTGATCATTTACAGATTATTATTATTTCACCTGTTCCGGTATATTGGATATATATATTGATCATGCAGAGACTCATATGGTGTATGAGTACACATCTTGGATGGATTTGGACCTTCTGAGTCCAATGAAACAGTTTGTTTTCAGTTCTGGGCACTTACAATGATGATTGAGCCTCAGTAGGCTATCGCAGTGCAGTTTTGGTCTATCGGAGACCCTGTCAGCGCAGATGTGATTTTTATCTGGTTGACCTAGGGCGCTGTGCTTGGAGGGGGTGGTCTAGCCACTTGTTTTTACCATATTACCCCCCTCCCAGACACACTGGTGCCCTCACCTTGACAGCGCAGGCATTCCAGGGGGCAGTTTGGGGCAGTTTCATGCTTCCCGAGGCATTTCAGGATTAGTAGAAATGGCTATTGAGGAATTCGATTTGGGCTACTGAGGCAATGTCTTGGCATGGGATGATCAGTGATGTGATGGATTGATGTCTTCCGCACCTCCTCCAGTAGTTTCAGCTTCATCTTCATCGGGACCCGCATCCATCACTTATGGCACTTTCTGATGATTTCTGAGGTCTTTTGAGGCCTACGATTTGACCATAGAGGTACGATTTGGTATATTGATGACTATTTTATTATTATTGTGCTATGGGGATTGACCAAGGGTGGCTAAAATTACCCCTTGGACCCACCATAAGCTTCTTATTATATTTTGTCATCATGATTTGGTGGGATTCCCCTCTTCTAGGGCGATTTTGTCCACTTATGTTATATTTTATGAGTGATCCATGTATTTTATTGTTGAGCTCATCTCAACCATTGATTAGACATTTGTATCTTTTAATCTTAGCCACTCATTCAAAAAGTGGTTAGGATTTTGATGCCTCTCCTTCCTATTTAAAGGAGAGAGCTTCTCATTGTAAGGGGTCTTTGACTCTTGGATTATTGGTATAGAAAAACTTTCTTGTGGTCTCCTTTGCATCTGGTGTTCTTAGATGATGATTGGAAAGTCTATTGCAACCTAGCATTTGGAATTTGTGGTAAGATCTATCTATTTTGGAAATCATTGTCTTGTCTACAGGAGGGCGACTTCAACAAGGGCGATTTTGCAAAGCTTCTTCAAATCGACTTTCTTGGCATTTGCTTGTATCAGGGGGTTATCATTAGTATCATTGTGATCTATACTATCTTTCTGTTACTTCTCTTGTGGCATTAGTCTTATCTCTTGATTACATCAAATCTGATATTGTTGACGTTTGTTGTGCAAGAGAGAGGGCGCATTGGCTTCTTGGACTAAATCGATTGCATAGAAAACTACCTCAAAGCTTCTCAAATTGATCGGGTTTGCATAGATCATCATCATCAAGGCATCTACAAGGTTACCCAGGTAAGATCCACAGGTTTGTTTCTCTTATCTTGATCCAATCCATTGACATAGCTCATAAATTGATAAAACCCTTATTTCTTCAAACCCTCATTTTACATTTTCTCAGATTTACTTAGATCTAGTGGGTTGTTGGGTATAATATTGAAAACCCACCTCTATAGCATCCACGGCATCCCGGATCTATAGTTTGGTGAGGATTGGCCTCCATTTGACCCTCTTCCCAAGGCATTTAGCCTCTCCAAGCAACGACACACTTCCTAGTTTGGTGGGTTGACCTAGATCTAGTACATGGGTAGTTGAGATCCCGCTTGTTTCATGATCTACACATCCAATAACCTACCCCCAGATTGTCACTTTTCTGATTTCTACCTTGTGGGCCCTATTCCACATTTTAAGGGATTTAATCCTATTTTTGGACCACTTGGTATCTTTAAACTCAGATCTAGTAAGATCTAGCCATCGAATTGCCTTGAAATTATAGATCCATATCCTCACCTGATCAACCTACTTAGATCTAAAGTTTGGGTGCCATTGGACTTGTCTTGATCCCTTTATCCCACATTTTAGCCTCCTTGGGTAAAGTCACACCACCTTGGAGATTGGAGTTGGTCCACTTCCAAGACGTGGGTACTTGAGATTTCAGTGGATTTGGAACGGGAATAATTCAAAACCTAGGTCTAGTAGGTCACCTTGTCAAATCTTGCCTTGGGGATAGCATTCCTTGTTTTAAGGGATTGTGGTCTACTTAGGTCAAAACTAGATCTAGATCTATTCATCCATCAAGACTTTAATTGCCCACTTGTCTCATGCAATAGGAGTCCTTAACCACAAGTTAACCTTACTTTGACTCCATTATCCCAATTCCCAAGGCACTGGTTTCTCTCCAAGTCAATTCGACTTTCCTAGACTGTTGGATTAACTTGTGGTTTGACCTTAGTGTGGTGAACTAAACCCTTTGATGTCATCATGTATCATGATCAAGCTTGTCACTTGTACTAGTTAGCCCCAATTCAACCCCTACACTACCCTGCATTGGACACGGTTCCCAAGGCAGTGGATTTTCTCACATTGAACTAGTCCTTTAATCCTGGATCCTATTTCACAAATCATAAGTCACTCTCACATTAATAAATGAACCAAAGCTATACTCATTGAACCCCTCACTTGTCTTGTGACTTCATCCTAAGGTCTAGGATAAACCATACACCTTACTTCACTTAGAATTAACTTGATTTGGTGTCTTGGTTTTGATCTCTCCTGTCGGGAGTAGATCGGGTCTCCCCCTTTGTTGTCTGGGCTAGATAACATAAAGTGAAGGTTGCCTCGACTGGCGTGACAACCATATATTGGAGGTCGAGGTGATCGTGGTTGCACCTTTTGAGTTGCCCTTCTCTATTGCCATCCATGAGTGGATACATCCATAGGGGTAACTATAGTTTAGGTGATAACATGACCCAAATAACCTGAATATACTATTTGAAGATGTCTTCGTTGATAATTCTATTAAACTCTTGCTTGGTTGGTATGACTTGGTCAGGGGCATTAAGAGAATATTTGAAAGGAGGGAGGTGGTCCATCAAGATACCTATCGATTGAAGTAGGTAGGTGACCTCTTCAAACCAACTGTGAACCTAAGAAGAATTGTTGGAAGTGGCTATAGCTTTTGAAGAGTGGCAAGCGAGGTAAGGGTAGTGATCTTTGTTAGTTGATGAGTCAACATCTCCTCAAACCAGATGGACAAGGAGACTGTTATCACATTTATAGTAGCCGGGCTACCATACATTATTTTTCTGATTCCAGTACACTATTCAGCCAGTTCCCTTACATGTGAGTTGCTGAGATGAGCATCTATATTGGATCACTATCAGATTGTGGACAACAGTGTTTATTCCCCATGCCATGACTGAGTCTCAGGACACTCAGAGAGATGACCGATGTAGCCATTATACCATTGGTACAGAGCAGTCAGTAGTGCCCAGAGTTACAGCAGCAGTTTCAGAGGACAGATGATGGTACAGGTTGATGAGCAGTCAGGTATATGACTCAGCAGGTATATCATTGTGTCACGGTTATATTGCTTTTATATTTATTCTTATAGCATGTCTTAGCACTTAGTGTCATGATCTGGCGATCATATAGATATATGGACCTGGTTGATCTTATTATATATATTATATTGTCCCTATTCAGACTTAGAAGTTCATTATTCATACTCATTGGTTTTACCCTCCTTAGGGAGAATAGAGGTGATCATTCAACCATACCTTGGCTTGCTAGTGTGTGCTCCATTATTCATTGTCTTCATCCATCCATGGCCTACCTCTTAGTTTATCACCCTGACTTACTACTTGACTAGTGACATGGAGGATCTTTTCCCCACTATAGCCTCTGTATTGGATGAGCTTCCCTGTTTATTGTGTCTCGGCTCTGAGTTGGTGACAAAACTTGCCTATGGTGAGTTGGAGTTCCATGTGAATTCCCCCTAGTCACTAAAGTTGTGTGGGCTAAACCTGAAACTTTTGGTGCTGCCATGAATACAAAATCTGGAAAAATGAAATGCTATATCTTGTATGAAAAGCCCATTCATGCAATGTGTTTCTAAACACACATGAATGAAAGGCATGCCAAATTAAAATGGCTATGAAAATAAAATGTTATATCTTTTGGAAAATAAATACCTAGGTAAACAAGCTGTCCATGACACACCTAGAAGTGCTCAGGTAAACAAGTGCCTTAAAAACACACCTGCAGCAGAAAGCCTAAAATAAATGTAAATCTATGCAATGTGTTTATAAACACACATAGATCAAGGCTATGGAAACTTCAGGCCCAAAAAGCAATGGAACTTAAATGCTATATCTAAACAATTGCTGGCCTTATTTGTATTATGGATTGTGCGCATCTGTGAAGGTGAATAAACCCTCTTTGAACAACTCATCCATTTGTGAGACACCGCCATTCCCTGTGTTATTGCTCATTCAGTATATACTATGGTGTGTATTCCCTTTCCCTTGCCAAAGTGTCACAAAGTTAAGTTAGTCAAGTCATCCCTTAGCCTAGCCAGTTATTTTAGCCTTCACCCTTCACTAGCAAATTGATCACAGCTATGAAGTGAGTATGATCCTGAAAGTCTAATCTGAGTAATATTAATAATTAATGACATTATATATTTGGATTTAGATCGCCAGTAATGATTACTTTGTGTTATAATTGTTATTTGAATAAATTGTAGAGCATGCATTAACCTTGGACACTTTGCAGCAGCTTATGATGATGGTTTGAGTTATATTGGGTCATGTTGACTTGGTTAGGCCTAGTCTGACCATGGTCAACCAGAGGACATGAGATGGTTGGACCTTACGATGATATGGATAGGTGATATATGGTCGATGTATACATACATGATGATTCTATGCAGCAGCTACAGGGTTATGATGATGATTCTTGGTTTACAGCATTATTTGATCATTTACAGATTATTATTATTGGCCCTGTTCCGGTATATTGGATATATATTTTGATCATGTTTAGACTCATATGGTGTATGCGTACATATCTTGGATGGATTTGGACCTTCTGAGTCCAATGAGACAGTTTGTTTTCAGTTCCGGGCACTTACAGTGATGATTGAGCCTTAGTAGGCTATCCCAGTGCAGTTTTGGTTTGTCGGAGGCGCTGTCAGAGCAGATGTGATTTTTATCCGGTTGACCTAGGGCGCTGATGATGGAGGGGGTGGTCCAGCCACTTGTTTTACCATATTACCGCCCTCCCGGACACACTGGTGCCCTTACCTTAACAGCGCATGCACTCCAGGAGGCAGTTTGGGGCAGTTTCACGCTTCCCGAGGCATTTCAGGATTGGTAGAAATGGCTATTGAGGAAATCCATTTGGGCTACTGAGGCAAGGTTATGGCATGGGATGATCAGTGATAATAGATCGGGGTCCTCCACACCTTCTCCAGCAGTTTCAGCTTCATCGGGGCCCGCATCCATCACTTATGGCACTTTCTGAGGATTTCTGAGGTCTTTTTGAGGCCTACGATTTGACTATGGAGGCACAATTTGGTACATGGGTGATTATTTTATGATTATTGTGCTATGGGGATTGACCAAGGAGGGATAAAATTACCCCTTGGACCAACCATAAGCATCTTATTATATTTGGTCATCATGATTTGGTGGGATTCCCCTCTTCTAGGGCGATTTTGTCCACTCACATAATATTTTATCTCACCAAATGGGTCAAAGTTGGACCTTTTCATGATATCAAAGAGGAATGGGTCATAAAATTCTTATACTAAGAAACTGGATTCGCTCAAAACCCTCAGCGTGTCGCGATCGAATTGGACACGATTCGGTCTGAATTCGTGTTCGATTTGAACTTTGAGCGAATCCATTTTCAGGACACGATGGGAAAACGAATCGGACTTGAAATGTGAGCGTGTCTCGACTGTTGGACACGAACTGAGAAAACATGACACGTAAATCGCGGAAAAAGGCATCCGGGTTTGCTTTAAAACAAAATTTTGGCTTTCTTTTTGTCATTTGCAAGGAAGCAATTGGTTGAGAGTGAGTGATTCATGAATACTGAATCGTGATTTGTGAATGACAATGTGTAATCATTAATGTGTTTTTATTCTAATTTCTATTGAATATTTGTAAATGTTCTAGTTTCTTAAGATTTTTGGATCTATATGTCTATATTTTTAAATTTTAATATATTTAAAAAAAAAATATATGTATATAAAACGTGTCCTACATGTCCTGATTCCAGGGGTCACCGTGTCCGTGTTGGACTCTCGTATTTTCGTGTCCTTCGTGTCCCGTGTCCCCGTGTCAGGTGACTTAGTTCTTATATGATGCCATTTTTACCAAATTAGTGTACCTAGGGAAATTGTATCTGATCAGGGAGTTCAATTTACTTCTAAGCTAATTCCCAACCACATGCATCTCTTTCAGATCAAGCACCAATGCTTCATTCCCTATCATATGTAAGCAAATATTCAAGCGGAAGTCACTGATAGAGAGCTTAAAACTTTTTGATCAAAGCTGCCCAATTCCATCGCAGAGACTGGGCTGATCTACTTCTGGAAGTTGTATGGGCCTATCGTATGGTTTAGAAGATTGTTACAGTTTTCACTTCCTATGAATTTGTCTATGGAAAAACAGTACTTTTGCTAATCGAGTTCAAAATTAAAACTCTTTGAACAATTATTGAACTGGGAATTGACCTTTCTGTCGCTCAAAAAGAACGATTAACCCAACTAAACTTGTTAGATGAGTTTTCTTACCAAAAATGCATTTGTTGGTATGATCACCTAATCAAATCGAAGTCATTTCAACTAGGGGATTTGGCTTTACTGTTTGACTCCAGATTTCAAGACTTCTAAAGTAAACTTCAGACATGATGGTTAGGTTTTATGAAGTCGAAGCATTTTATGAAATGGAGCAGTTTGGTGATGAATATTGACACTGCTCAGATCCCTCTTGTTAATGGCCATCATCTTAAGTTGTATAGGAAATCCAAATATAAGTAAGATTGTATTACAACCCTACAAAACCACCTGTCTATGAGTCTGGTTGAAGGCTTTCTAGCTTTCACATTTTCCTAGTTCACACTTATTTGAATTGCAAAAAAAAAGTCGATCCTGTGATGAAAACCCTCAACATCCCAGGCTGTGGGGAATCCTTAAAACCAATTTTGGTGGGGCCCTGTACAGAAGTTAAGAAGAGAAAAATTGGCTACTTTTCTATTACGGATGAGTTTTTTGCAGTCACTATATTTTTCTTCTGTTGCAGACTTTTTCTGCAGCCATTGTCTTTTTTAGTAGTTGTTGAATTTCTCTGCAGCCATTGTCTTTTTGTAGCTGCTGCATTTCTCTAGAGCTGCTTTGGTTTGTAGTTGCCAACTTTATTTGTCGTTGTTGCTGAATTTGATGCTGCTGAATCTATCTACAGTTGCCTTCTACGTCAACAATATTTTTACCATTACTCCTGCACTGCATCAACCTTCTTTAGTTCTTGCTGGATTCTTAGACGCTGCTCTTCAATTCCACATTGAGGTATCTCTTTCTCTTCTTTTCAATTTCATTTATATACGTGTATTTTCCTTGTAATGAGTTGCGTTCTTCCTGTTCTCTCCAAACTTCTTTTCGTGTTGCTAGGATGACATCACCTTGAGTTGTGGGGGGGGATGCATTCCAAATCCATGCATTGAGCCAACACTGTTACACTTGTGTGATCCTTTTCGAACCTTTTAGCACTTTCCATACTTGACCTCACATGATCTGTTTCCTTATCTTTTCCCTACCTTTGGCACATAATAAGCGGAGCCACTATAATTTGCTGCATTCATGACTAATGATTCCACTTTTAGTTTTAATACACACTTACTAAAATCCATTGCATTAATGACTAATAGTTCCATGTTTAAATGTTGCACGATTAAGTTGTGACTCCACACATGTCTATCCCCATTAATCTTGTTATACGTTGGCAAGTTGACAGTTGAATCATTTGGTGTAGAGTTTTCTGGGTTTTACTGCTTGCTGGTTTATGCTATCTTTTTAGTGTTTTCCACCTTCAGCCAGTTATGCATTGGTTGAAGGTTACTTATGAAAAATACAGTAACACTTAAACACACAGTAAACTACCTCTTAACAGCAGAAAACAAATATTAAACACATGCACACGATAACAAAGATAGACTTAGATTTTTCGGCAATTGTGCCCTGGAAAAAACCCCCACGGGGAAAACCAGTAAGAGAGAGAGAGAGATTTTATTTCTTCAGTAAGTCAAAGTACATAAATTTACACAGCAGAAATTTTACTTATCTCCACCAGTAAATTTAACCCAGCAAATTATCTCGAAATCTGTGCCAACTGCAACCTCGATTTCTGTGCATGCAAGTACCTTGATTTCTGTGCAGAAAGTACAGGGTCTGTACCATACAATTCTACTCGAAATCTGTGCTGAAAACCTCGATTTCTGTGCCTCAACTTGTCTCGAAAACCATGCTGTAAACGTCGGGTTCTGTGCCCAAACTGTCACCTCGAAAACTGTGCAACAGTCCTTGGGATTTGTGCCCAGAAAATTCTTGGTATGCGTGCAGCAGTTTAGGAAACCGTGCCCAGAAAGTGTCTTGGTATTTGTGCAGCAGATTTACCTTGAAAACCGTGCCAACAGACTGCTGAGATAAAAGCCTCGATTTTTGTGTTGTATGGAAAGCATTAAATGCTGAAGTACAGTGCCTCGATTTTTGTGCAATATCTCACTGCCTCGGGATTTGTGCTTGCTGAAGATATTAATGTGAAGACCGTACTGTGCATTAAATGCCCAACTCCTGCCTCGATTCCTGTGCCAAATGTGAAGTGGCTACCTCGAAGTGCATGCAGTCTCCAAGCTCTTCTCTCTCGACTTCTCTCTTTCTCAAACTCTCAAGAATCAAATGAAATGCCTCCCTCATGCTTTTTGTGTAACCCTAAGTGGGTATCTAATCCGACGGTGGAGATAGATCCAATCCAAGGGACAAGATTCAATGAGAGTAAAAACATCACTTTATTTAAATCACTTAAATAAATATTTACTCACCCACTTAACTTTAGCAAAAAGTGACTTTGATATTATAAAGTCTCATTAATGACAATTAATGTGAGGGTCACCCCTTTTCCCCCTTCTAAGTGACATTAGGCTATTGTCACTTGGGGAACACTTCCCTAGGTACAAAAACTAACACTCCCTCTTACCGAGGAAGGTGTTCCGCACCACTCCCAACTTATCTCTGAAGAAGACAAACTTCCCCCTCCCCAAAGACTTTGTCAGGACATCTGCTACCTGCTCCTCAGTGGAAATATACTGCAACTCAGCTTCCCCTCTCTGGATGTAGTCCCGAATGAAGTGGTACTTGATCTCAATGTGCTTCGACCTGTCATGGAACACCGGATTCTCAGAGAGCTGAATGCAACTCTGATTGTCGCAATAGATCACCGTAGGTCTCAGCTGCTGATCAAATAAATCTACCAATAACTTACGAAGCCATAGTGCTTCGCAAGTCGCCTGACTGGCAGCCATATACTCAGCCTCAGCAGAACTCAATGCAACGGACTTCTGTTTCCTGCTGAACCACGACACTGCTGCCGAGCCCAAGCTGAAACAACAACCGGAAGTGCTCTTCCGATCCCTCACACAACCTGCCTAGTCTGAATTTGTGAACCCAACCAAGCTGACTCCACCCGAACTCCTGTAGTCCAGACCATAATCCACAGTCCCTGCTAGGTATCTCAGAATGTGCTTTGCGGCAGTCCAATGCACACTCCTAGGCTGCACCATGAACTGGCTAAAAGTGTTAACCGCAAAACACAAGTCTGGCCTGGTGTTGACCAGATACATCAACGATCCGATGAGTTGACGATAGAGTGTGGGATCCACCAACTTACCCTCTGAAGCATGAAGTTGCTTCAAGTTGGTGATCATAGGTGTAGGCATAGGCCTGCAGTCCTCCATCCGATAACTCTTCAGAATATCCACTGCATACTTCCCTTGTCCTAGGAAAATATGTCCAGGCTCCTGCCAAACCTCCATCCTCAAATAGTAATGCATCATCCCAATATCAGTCATCTCATACTCAGCTGCAAGGTCTCTCTTGCACTGTGCAATAAGACGCTCATCTCCAGTGATAAATAAGTCATCAACATATAACAGAAGAATGAGAGGATCTCCACCAACCACAATGTAGTATAGGTTGGGATCAGCCTCACTCTTCTGAAATCCCATCGAAGTCAAATATGCATCGATCCTGGAGTACCAAGCTCTAGGAGCTTGCTTCAGACCGTACAAGGCTTTCCTAAGCCTGCACACATGAGAATCTCTCCCATGTATATTGAATCCTTGTGGCTGCTCCAAATACACCTCCTCCTGCAGAAGACCATTCAGAAACGCGGTCTTCACAACCATCTGGTGGATCTTCCAACCCATCTCTGTTGCTATAGATATCACTGCCCTGATAGAGGAATACCGAGCAACTGGAGCAAATGTCTCATCATAGTCAACTCCCTTAACCTGTGAGAACCCCCTAGCCACAAACCGAGCCTTGAATTTCTTCACACTGCCATCTGTAGCATGCTTGATCTTGTAAAGCCACTTGGAAGTCACCACTGACTTCCCCTCAGGTCTCGGCACAATCTCCCAAGCATCATTCTTCATGATGGAATGGTACTCTTCCATCATGGCATCTCTCCATACCTGATGATGAGAAGCCTCCTCAAATGTAGAAGGTGCAGAGTCACGAAGACTCGCAACAAGGGCCATCCCATATCTGTCTGGCTCAACTACTGACCTAATCGCCTCCTGAGGTGTACCAAATGCTTCTGCTTCCTTCAAGGTGTCCTGAAGCCACTTAGGCTTCCTCTTCCTTGAAGGCTCCTCCCAAACTAGTGTATCCTCATCTGAGGAAGTGCCAGAAGCAGAAGGTCTAACACCCCGAGGACCAGTGACTGATGAACCAGTCCCTGAAGACCCTGTAACCTGTGAGCCTGAAACCTGTGAACCTGAACCTGTGCTTGTCCTTGAACCTGTCCCTGTATCTGTCCCTAAATTACCTGTCACCTGAACCACTGATCCTGTAGAAGCTGTGCCTGTACCCTGTGATCCAGTCACTCCAAAAACCTGTGGACCTGAAACCTATATCGAAGAAGCCTGTGTCAACTGAGGTGTGGGAGCTAGTGGCTCCCTCTGCTCCATCTCTCTCGACTTCCTGAAAGCCCTCTCCTCATCAAACTTCACTTCCGGCCTCACTACAACTCTCCTCTGGCCAGGAATGTAAAGTCGATATGCCTTTGAAGTCTCATCGTAACCCACAAAGATACCTCTCTCTGCAGTGGGCTCGAACTTCGTCCTCTTCTCAGAAGGGACGTGAGAGTAAGTCAGAGAGCCAAATATCCGAAAATGGCTCACCTCAGGCTTCTTGCCTGAATACATCTCCTCTGGAGTCATCCTCCGCAAAGCACGGTGAGGACTCCTGTTCTGCAGATACACTGCAGTGTTGCATGCCTCTGCCCATAGAAAGAATGGTAACCCCTGATCATGAAGCATGGCTCTCCCTGCTCCCACGATCGACCTGTTCTTTCTCTCTGTTACTCCATTTTGCTCAGGAGTGTAGGGAACTGTCAACTGTCGCTGTATACCCTCTTGACTGCAAAAAGCATTGAACTCCTTGGAGGTATACTCACCCCCATTGTCTGATCTCAACATCCTGATCTTCCTCCCCGTCTGCTTCTCCACAAGGGCTTTGAACCCTTGGAAGACACTCAACACTAGTGGGGACTTCTTCTTCCTCAAGAAGTAGATCCAGGTCTTCCTGGAGTAGTCATCAATGAAGCTAATATAGTACTCGTGACCAGTCAAAGATACTGAAGACATAGGACTGCAAATGTCAGAATGAATCAAGTCAAGCACTCCTGCTGCTCTCGTGTCATTGCTTGGAAAAGCAGTCTTGGTGTGCTTTCCCAAAGCACACCCTCTGCACACATCACTCTGCTCAGTGTCGAACTCAGGTAAACCTGTGACCATGCTCCTCAACAATCTCAGAGCTGGGTGATGTAAGTGGGCCATCCTTCTATGCCATAGCTCACATAGCTCACTGCTGCTGCTGTGTGCTAGAGCATGCTGCGGTTGAAACAATAACTTGTACAGTCGTCCACATCTAACTCCAATATCCATGGGGGTAGATACACTTGTAGTCCTGGGGAACACCTGCACTCTCCCATCTGAGAAACACACCCCAAGACCCTTGTCCTCAATAGTGGAAACTAAAACAAGGTTCTTTTTCAGCCCAGGGACGTACAACACATCCCTCAAAGTCATGGGACTCATGGACTCCCTCTCAAATGTAATGGTCCCCTGACCGATTGCTCTAACAATGGTGTTGTCACCAAGTACCACCTCCACATCTCTAACTGTCCGCGATAGCTCGGAGAACAACTCTCTAGCACCTGTAATGTGTCTTGAGGCTCCGCTGTCAATGTACCACGTACTGGTGCTGGATGGACCTGTCTGATGCCGTGTCAACAATGAATGCTCACTCTCTATATCCATATCTGTGCTGGTGGCTAAAGAGACTCTCTCTCTCTCAATCTGTCCAGCATATAGGGAAAACTCCCTCTGAAACCTGTCACCAAAATCATCAACCTCTGCTGAGGCTGCTGTCTGCTGTCCCTGTCCCTTCTTCTTCTTCTTGCTTGGACACTGTGAAGCATAGTGCCCAAACGCTTGACAACAATAGCACTTGATTTTACTCAAGTCCTTCTTCTGTCCACCCTGCGGTTGCTGCTGCTGTTGCCTCTTGGCCCCACCCTTCTTGGGACCCTTCTTCTTCTTACCCTTGGTTGTCAGTGCCACGTTCTCCTCATCTGCCCCACCATGTGATGAACTGGCCTGTACGAGATCCCTCCTGGTCTCCTACTGCACAAAGTCATCCCACAGTCTCTCCCAAGACGGTAGGTTCTCTCTACCCACTATGGCCTGCACAAATACACTCCAGGACTTTGAAGCCCCATTCACTGCTGTGCGTACAAGCTCAGTAGCAGATACCACTTCACCAACCGCTGCCAGTTCATCCCGAACTGCAGAAATCCTAGTGAGGTAAGCTATGACTCCCTCTCCTCCATTCATCTTGATACTCTTGAGTTTCTCTTTGAGAACCATCTTTCTGTTCTCATTGGAACTCTTATACAAGCTGGTCAAGGCACTCCACATCTCATGTGTCCTGGTCTTACCAGAAATGTGAGGGATTATGTGGTCTTTCACTTTGTCAAGGATAATCCTCCTAGCCTTACAGTCCTTCTTGTTGAAGGCTGAAAGAGTTGCTGCATCTGCGCCATTGGAATGATAATGGGGTTGGCAGTAGTGCTCTTAACCACCTCCACCCATAGTTCATTCTCCTCCAAAATCAACAAAATTCTGGTCTTCCAAGGCACAAAATTCTCAGTCCCATTCAACCTATCCTCAATCCTCAGACCTGTAGCTATCTCAACTCCAACCCAACAGAATGTTGATCACTAACAGAAGAAAATCTCAAAAATTTCTAAGTTCTGGAAATTTCTGTGTGCTGCAAAAATACTACTGTTTTCTGCCCCTGCGCTCTAATACCATGTAGATTTTTCTGGGTTTTACTGCTTGCTGGTTTATGTTATCTTTTCAGTGTTTTTCACCTTCAGCTGGTTATGCATTGGCTGAAGGTTACTTATGAAAAATACAATAACACTTAAACACACAGTAAACTACCTCTTAACAGCAGAAAACAAATATTAAACACATGCACACGATAACAAAGATAGACTCAGATTTTTCGGCAACTGTGCCCTGGAAAAAACCCCCACGGGGAAAACCAGTAAGAGAGAGAGATTTTATTTCTTCAGTAAGTCAAAGTACATAAATTTACACAGCAGAAATTTTACTTATCTCCACCAGTAAATTTAACCCAGCAAATTATCTCGAAATCTGTGCCAACTGCAACCTCGATTTCTGTGCATGCAAGTACCTCGATTTCTGTGCAGAAAGTACAGGGTCTGTACCATACAATTCTCCTCGAAATCTGTGCTGAAAACCTCGATTTCTGTGCCTCAACTTGTCTCGAAAACCATGCTGTAAACGTCGGGTTCTGTGCCCAAACTGTCACCTCGAAAACTGTGCAATAGTCCTTGGGATTTGTGCCCAGAAAATTCTTGGTATGCGTGCAGCAGTTTAGGAAACCGTGCCCAGAAAGTGTCTTGGTATTTGTGCAGCAGATTTACCTTGAAAACCGTGCCAACAGACTGCTGAGATAAAAGCCTCGATTTTTGTGCTGTACGGACAACATTAAACGCTGAAGTACAGTGCCTCGATTTCTGTGCAATATGTCACTGCCTCGGGATTTGTGCCTGCTGAAGATATTAATGTGAAGACTGTACTGTGCATTAAATGCCCAACTCTTGCCTCGATTCCTGTGCCAAATGTGAAGTGGCTACCTCGAAGTGCGTGCAGTCTCCAAGCTCTTCTCTCTCGACTTCTCTCTTTCTCAAACTCTCAAGAATCAAATGAAATGCCTCCCTCATGCTTTTTGTGTAACCCTAAGTGGGTATCTAATCCGACGGTGGAGATAGATCCAATCCAAGGGACAAGATTCAATGAGAGTAAAAACATCACTTTATTTAAATCACTTAAATAAATATTTACTCACCCACTTAACTTTAGCAAAAAGTGACTTTGATATTATAAAGTCTCATTAATGACAATTAATGTGAGGGTCACCCCTTTTCCCCCTTCTAAGTGACATTAGGCTATTGTCACTTGGGGAACACTTCCCTAGGTACAAAAACTAACATTTGGTTGAGATGGTGGCCCATGTGTCAACTGATTGATGTAACTAAACCATGCGGGAAATCAAAATGAAGTAATGATGGAAAAATTTGGGCATGATGGAAATCATACTAGATCATAATGGCACGAGATGTTTCTTCGAGCTTGTGTAAGTGTATTCCGCCTAGAGACATGACGTAAGAATGATGTTGCAGACCAATATGCTGCAGTGTAAAGCATTGGTGTCCACCATCCCCTGTCAACAATCAATTTTGATATGTGTTATATGAGCAATCGAAGAGCAAAAGCAATCAAAGTTTCAAATTTATACCATTCACCACAATATACAAATGCATTGAAGTGTACCTTCCATGATGTTTCTTCGCTACAGATTGACCAAGGTCCCTGTTCGCGATGAGAATCTGTAGAAATGGATTTTTTCCAAGGCCTATTAGTAGTTTCCAAAGAATAACCAGGTTACATATTTAAAAGAAAAGTAACTATTGTTACAACTACATAAGAATCGAGAGAGGTTATGCATACTGAGAACATATTCAGAAGACCTTCCTCCCCATCAGTGCAAGAGAAGTCACCATCAATGTATGCATCTGCTAATCCAAGGTCTGCCCTTGTTGCAATCTGTCAAAAAGATTGCAAAAACACAACAGCTTGTATCTTTATATAATTTTCACCATAACATACAGGTTTCTTATTTTTTGTTGGGTGGGTGCAACAAAACATATGAGAAAGGACTTAATTCTGCATTTTAAAATATGATGTGAAAGTTCATTTTGGTACCTTCCAATAAAATGATGGCTGGTGGATTCTTAGGACAGATTTTTTGTCACACCTTCTATCATTCCCTTCAAACTGAAATATTGTACCTCCATCTTCTAGTAAGCTGAAAGAATCGAAGCCATAGTTATCATAACCAAAATTAAAGTAGGAACTAGAACTAAATCTGTCGACCGCAAATTCATGAACTGATCTGGAACAGGGAAAAAACAGTCCTCCAAAAACTACATAAAAATTTCAAAATTTGATAAAAGAATATATATTCATGTACATTAATGTAAATCCTAGCCATTAGACACCAAATATGCAAATTTTTCTCATGTATATGGCATGTAAGGGAGAATAGTATAAAATGGCAGCGAATGCAATATATATTTTGAACCAAAATACATAAACATTGATTCTTTAAATGGCCTCAAGGGTCCGAAAATAATCATACTTCAATCTACAATAAAATCAAACTACATGATCATTAGAATTTAATACCTTGTGGCTTGTACATTCTCTTCATGGGCTTGTTCGATATCTTTAGTTGATCACCCTGAAGGTCCGATACCAGTGTTTGTATCCCAGGGTAGTGAAAGCAATTGCAAGTCCATCCAAGATAGAGAGGGCATCATAAACAGATGAAAATTAGGTTTTAGGATAGTTGCAGTTTTTTTTTGTTTCAATTTTTATGGGGGTGGTGCTGTATCAATACAGTTTGGTTTGATTTTGACTAGTTTTGGTCATTTCAGGAAAAAGTAGGTCAAAATCACTTTGAATGATCGTTTCACACTAGAAAACCCGAAAACTGGTCTGGACCAGTAGGTAACTGTCCAGTTTGACTTGTTTTCATAACACTAATTGAGATTGAAGATTAGTAACACTGTTGGGATGAAGATTTGAATTTTTAAATTTGCATGGGATTAGTAAAGTGATTTTATAAAAGTAACATTATAAAATTAATGGCTTAGTAGAATCTAGTAATAAGAATCTTGTGAGAATCATCAAGAAGATTCTTGGTGATAATAATAGAAATTGGGATGTCAAGTTAAAGTATGCTCTATGGGCCAATATAGTAACTAATGAAAGAAGAGGTAAGAGTCCTTTTGAGTTGGTTTATGGAAATCAACTTCGTGTCTATAAATTTATTTGGGTTTCTTTGTCAAAGTAAGAGGCTTTGCAGGCAATAATACATTAGTTGGTTGAGTTGGATGAAGAGTGCAGGAAAGCTTATGGTAAAATCACTTAAGATCAAGACAAAGTTAAGCATATCTTTGACAGAAGATCACGACACCAAAATTTTAGAGTTGGAGATTTGGTCTTGATATGGGACAAGCAACATGAGAAATTAGGGGACCCCAAGAAGTTTGATCAACTTTGGTTGGGTCCCATCTATCTTCCCTTCTAGATAGATGTTGTTGCCAGTAAAAATACTTTCTATCTTATGAATTTGGATTGGGAAAGGTTGGAGTATCCCATCAATGTGTTGATATTTTATGAAGCTTCGGAAGATATTCTTATGTTGGCTCAAAAGATTCCAGAAGAATAATAAATAAAAGAATATTATATTGTTACTTCTATGACCCCCTCGGAAAGTTCTAGAAAGGAACCCCCCAGAAAGTTCTAGAAAAAAAACCCTGGAAAATTCTAGAAAGGAAACCCCTCGGAAAGTTCTAGAAAGCCCCGGAAATCATGGAAATAGAAAATGAAGGTATAAATAAGAAGGACGCCTATCTCATTTGTACATCAAGTAAGTTCGCATCAAGTCAGTGAGACAAGTGCGCAAGAGAGAGAAGCAACAGCTGGAGGAAGACTAATATCTCGGGTTTATCTTATCTTTGTATCTGGGGTATCTTTCTCTGAGAGAGCATTATGTAATATCCCTGAGCAAATCTGAGCTACATTTTTTCTTGGTTGACTGTTTATATCTTCTTGATTTAGGAATTTTGTCAAACCCTTGTGTTTCCACTACTCTCGTGTGCCCAATCCAAATCTGAGTTGAATATTAGTACTTTGTATTGGATTGTTCCAGAATCTATACCAACTCTTTAGTAAACTACAGTCACACCTCTTAAACCCTTGTTTCTAAATCACTGGTATTTGACCACTGGTTATGTGATCTCATGCTTAAGCAACAATTTAACACACCCAAACTTATGATCTTATGTTCCCTTAAACAAAATCTGAGTTTGATGACTTTATGTGTGTAGCTTGGTTGAAAACATTTGTCAAGCACTTGTCATGCACATGCTGTAGATTACTGTGGAATAAATGAGACTTAAGGTACACTGCTTGGAAGAGGTATTTTGTCAAACACTAACCCCTTTGTGCATTATGATACTGACACCGATGTCTAATATAAAATGTGATTTGGTTCATTGAGTTTAATATAAACTTCAAAGGTTGATTTCAGATATTCTTTTCACAACAAAATTAAACACTCAGAATCATAGTCTTAATTGATTCCAGACTTGCATTAAACCCTTTTCAATTTTCAGATCATATTAAAGTGTCTAGACAGTCCTGTAGGTGACTGCCATATATATTATCACTGTTCAAGGTACAAGTGGAAAATAAACACAATAAATCAGCACCAAAGACTCCCCTTTTTATTGCAAATATAATGCAGAAAGTACCTTTGTTTTTAGATGCCTGTAGATGACTGTCTCAGAGGAAACAAGTGCAGCAGTGGAAGACTCAGGAAACTTCCTCTTGATTCACGATTTGAGGGAATCTTAGCAGCCAAGACTCAGCAATAATAAAGCCCCTTTTTCCCCACACGTTGGGACTGATTTCTGATGATAAATGTGAACAAGTCTTCTATGCCATAGCTCACTCGGATTCACAGTGCTATCTACCAATGCTTGATCTAATTGTCCCTTCATCTTATACAGGCCTCCCTCTTGAACACCAATCACGATAGCATCACCAGTAGTCTTTCCCTTTGGCCACATGAGAACTTGGCCATCAACAAAAGCAACTCTATATCCACGTTCCTCCAATGCTAAGATGGAGAGGAGATTCTTCTTCAAACTAGGTACATATAATACATCTTTCATCTTCATAGGCTTTCTGGAATCCAACTTGTAGGAGGCTTCTCCTACCCCTTTTATGGGATAGTGATAATCATCACCGAGCTTCACCTTATGAGGTGAATCCTTTTGAACCAAATTTGTGAGAGAATTCTTGTAACCGATCATGTGCTTAGAAGCACCACTATCAAAAAGCCATGTGTCACTTCCATGATTCACTGTCCCTGTAAGAGTTGATATTAACACATATTCTTCACTTGAATCATCTTCTATTGCTTTCTTCTTAACAGGTTCATCGTCTTCTGCGGCATGAGCATGATATCTTTTAATCTTTCCTTTTCTGATCTGATCTTTTATGTGAGGACAGTTTTTTGCAATGTGTCCCATCTTCTGGCAGTTGTAACATTTGTAGTTTGAGTAATCTTTTTGTGTCTTTTGTGTCTTCTGAAACTTTTTGCAGGAATGGGATTCTTTCTTGATTTTCCCTTTTCTTGCATGTGTCGCTAGTGCTTGATCTTCATCATCAACCAACTTTTTTTCTCTTACTACCAATCTAGCTTCTTCTTGTGTGTACTCTTCCCATAGTCTGTTGAAGTTTGTTAGCTTCCTTCTGGAACAAATCCCCTGAATAAATGATTCCCAAGACCTTGGAAGACCATTCAATGTAGTCATCACTATCTCAGCTTCATCAACTGTTTCTCCAATGACTTCAAGTTGTTCTTTGATTTGAGATGTCGTTGTGAAGTAGGATTATGGTTTCTAAATTCTGCATTTTCACATTCTTGAGTTGTGTCCTCAATGTCATCTTCTAGTTGATATTCTTGCCTTCAAACAACCGCAACAAGGCATCAAACATCTTCTTTGGAGTCTTCAATGATGAGACATGAGGGTTTCAAGTGATCCTTGATAGAATCTGCAATGATTCTCTTTGCCCTAATCATGTTCTTCTTGTGCCTTACCTTAGCTTCATCTCCCTCTGGCTCATCAACCTCTTCTTCAACATATTTTTCCAAATCATTCTCTTCTAGAATGAGAAGCACCCTATACTTCCATGCTCGAAAGTTATCAAACCCTTCAAGCTTCTCATCAAGCTTGGTGTTGTTCGTGATTTTGTCCAAGCTTACAAATATGACAGAGATGAAAGTTTTCATAAATGGAATTTGGACTTACCAGTCAATGCACTATGCCAAGGTGATCTCCACAATCCAAAATCAGCTCCAATGTCAACTGGAAAACTACTTAACGTTCAGCCTAGGATTTTATGACGAAACCCTAATTTTTCAAAATTTGAATCTGGAGAATCTAATCTAGGGAGAAGATGCACCCTCCCAAGGCGAGTTGACCAAACCTTCTTTTCTTACAGATCTGAGGTCTGAACAGTCTAAAACTGGAAACCCTAGTTTCTGTAGTTTCTACAGAATTTAGGTCAAAATTGAAAATTCTCAGATCTGAGATGTGACTCCACAGATAGATGCACCCTCCTAGGACAAGTTCAAGGATGCCAAGATCGAGCTTGATCTGTGGATTGGTCTACTTTATTTTTGGGACAATGATAGAGGGAAGGTTGAGACTCATTCTATACGGAGGGACAGATTTTCTTTCCTGATATCCAGGACCGAGTTTGGCAGTGGATTTGCAAGCTTGGGTTTCCAGGAGAGGAGGATGCAGATGGGGAATGACAGTGGGATGGTTATGATCAATGTGACGCATCGTCAACATAGCAGTTCCTTTATGAGATTAGCTTGAAACCCTAGGACTCCAATATTAGACAATTCAGCAACTGACATGAAGGCGAGAGCCAGTTTTTGCTTTCGCGAGATTGGTTTACTAGTAGAGCAATTCCTTGAGTGTTTGATTGAGTTGTTGCAGTATCGAGTTTCTCTATTTGTTGGTAGTAATCAGAAGGTTTCATATGTCAATACCTTGCCGGACCATGTATCGAGCAGAGAATGCTTCACCTCTTTCCGACTGGTTTGGGACCCTGGTATCATTTTCAATCTCAGTATGATTCAGTTTGTGGAGTATCAGGTTGCCATGGCATTGCTTGAGGACAAGCAATCTTTGGGAAGGGAAGACTGTAATGTCCCCATTTTTGGGTTCCTTTGTTCTGCAGTCAGAGGAGGCTTTACGAGGAGTAAAATGAGGATAACAGTGGGATCGGGTGATTTGGAGGAGTTATATGATGCTTTCAGAGGTCCAATTACCATTATTCATTAGCAAGATCGTTTTCACACAGTCCATTCGAGGTTCCATGGTATTCCAACGATTCCCATAAATTGGGGGAATTATTGGTCATAAATTAATTAACACTAAAGGTGTCATTTGGAGCATTTTATTTGAAAGAACACCTTAATGTAATAGCTCGTTGAAAGCAGGACGAAGAGTTTTAAATGATGGAAGGACGAAAAAGGAAATAAATTAATTTTTTTTTCAATGGAAAAATCACCGTCCTACTATTCCGAAGGAATCAAGGAAAGCTAACACGCACGGGAAATCTCAACAAACTTCCTCACATATCATGGATGGTAGGTCGAGCAAACCGCCAGCCAATAATCCAAGCCAGAAGATGTCTCAACGGAAATGAACCTGGGTGGATGGAATTAATTATTTAATGTCACCTAAAGCCCAAACGTACTTTTATAAAGTGACATTTAATAATTAATTCATAAAGTGATTTTATAAAAGTCACATTAGCTTTAAATGGGCAGAAAAGGGTAAATTTGGAGCTAAGGATTCAACATAAAAATAAAAGATAAAAGGGGGGGTCACTTTCTCACTCAAAGTCACTTTATAATATTTAATTGTGAGAAAAGGTCAGGGAAGTCGAAAAGCCACAAAAGGGAAAAGAGAAATTATAAAAAGGGCATGAGACCTCATTCTCTCATTCATGTTATTCTCATTTTGAAAATAGATTTTGGAGAGCTCTTGAAACTTGAGTCTTTTGGGACGAAAACCCTAAGAGAAGGAAAATAGTTTCGGTGGTGAGACAAATCCACCCTAACTATTGGAAGGAGGAATCACTCATATTTCTTATTTGTTCTTCATCGCCGTCAAATATTGTCGAAAGTATGTTTCAGATCTGAAGAGATTATGGTTTTCAAAGCATTAAAAGAGAGAGGGCACACTAATGAGGAGATCTGATCATTTTGTGAAGGGGGCACATCAGTTGGGAAGGAACTTCATATTTCGACACTTTCCAGACCTTGCTACCAGGAGGGTGCACTCATATTTGTGTAACAGTCAGTCTTGAAGGGGGCGCAGTCACCTTAGAAAGGAGTGTGGGTTTGGGAAACACCAAACTGAAGTCTATTGGAAGAGGCAGGGGCATTGGAACAACTCTGTTGCTACTGTTATCATATTCCCTTGATGGAGAAGACTGGATCTCTGCTATTCATCTCTCAGTTGGGTGTTTAATACATGTGCACACTTATATTGTACAATTTCGATGAGCTGGGAAATACCAATCTGATATTGAAGGGTGCACTCTTATTCTCTCTCACAGCTGGGCACGTTTTCTTATTTCCATTGCATTTATCATCAGAAATCAGTCCCAACGTGTGGGGAAAAAGGGGCTTTATTATTGCTGAGTCTTGGCTGCTAAGATTCCCTCAAATCGTGAATCAAGAGGAAGTTTCCTGAGTCTTCCACTGCTGCACTTGTTTCCTCTGAGACAGTCATCTAAAAACAAAGGTACTTTCTGCATTATATTTGCAATAAAAAGGGGAGTCTTTGGTGCTGATTTATTGTGTTTATTTTCCACTTGTACCTTGAACAGTGATAATATATATGGCAGTCACCTACAGGACTGTCTAGACACTTTAATATGATCTGAAAATTGAAAAGGGTTTAATGCAAGTCTGGAATCAATTAAGACTATGATTCTGAGTGTTTAATTTTGTTGTGAAAAGAATATCTGAGATCAACCTTTGAAGTTTATATTAAACTCAATGAACCAAATCACATTTTATATTAGACATCGGTGTCAGTATCATAATGCACAAAGGGGTTAGTGTTTGACAAAATACCTCTTCCAAGCAGTGTACCTTAAGTCTCATTTATTCCACAGTAATCTACAGCATGTGCATGATAAGTGCTTGACAAATGTTTTCAACCAAGCTACACACATAAAGTCACCAAACTCAGATTTTGTTTAAGGGAACATAAGATCATAAGTTTGGGTGTGTTAAATTGTTGCTTAAGCATGAGATCACATAACCAGTGGTCAAATACCAGTGATTTAGAAACAAGGGTTTAAGAGGTGTGACTGTAGTTTACTAAAGAGTTGGTATAGATTCTGGAACAATCCAATACAAAGTACTAATATTCAACTCAGATTTGGATTGGGCACACGAGAGTAGTGGAAACACAAGGGTTTGACAAAATTCCTAAATCAAGAAGATATAAACAGTCAACCAAGAAAAAATGTAGCTCAGATTTGCTCAGGGATATTACATAATGCTCTCTCAGAGAAAGATACCCCAGATACAAAGATAAGATAAACCCGAGATATTAGTCTTCCTCCAGCTGTTGCTTCTCTCTCTTGCGCACTTGTCTCACTGACTTGATGCGAACTTACTTGATGTACAAATGAGATAGGCGTCCTTCTTATTTATACCTTCATTTTCTATTTCCATGATTTCCGGGGCTTTCTAGAACTTTCCGAGGGGTTTCCTTTCTAGAATTTTCCAGGGTTTTTTTTCTAGAACTTTCTGGGGGGTTCCTTTCTAGAACTTTCCGAGGGGGTCATAGAAGTAACAATATAATATTCTTTTATTTATTATTCTTCTGGAATCTTTTGAGCCAACATAAGAATATCTTCCGAAGCTTCATAAAATATCAACACATTGATGGGATACTCCAACCTTTCCCAATCCAAATTCATAAGATAGAAAGTATTTTTACTGGCAACAACATCTATCTAGAAGGGAAGATAGATGGGACCCAACCAAAGTTGATCAAACTTCTTGGGGTCCCCTAATTTCTCATGTTGCTTGTCCCATATCAAGACCAAATCTCCAACTCTAAAATTTTGGTGTCGTGATCTTCTGTCAAAGATATGCTTAACTTTGTCTTGATCTTAAGTGATTTTACCATAAGCTTTCCTGCACTCTTCATCCAACTCAACCAACTAATGTATTATTGCCTGCAAAGCCTCTTACTTTGACAAAGAAACCCAAATAAATTTATAGACACGAAGTTGATTTCCATAAACCAACTCAAAAGGACTCTTACCTCTTCTTTCATTAGTTACTATATTGGCCCATAGAGCATACTTTAACTTGACATCCCAATTTCTATTATTATCACCAAGAATCTTCTTGATGATTCTCACAAGATTCTTATTACTAGATTCTACTAAGCCATGAAGATTTGAATTAGTAACTGTCCAGTTTGACTCTTATTATTTTTATAATGTGACTTTTATAAAATCACTTTATGAATTAATTATTAAATGTCACTTTATAAAAGTACGTTTGGGCTTTAGGTGACATTAAATAATTAATTCCATCCACCCAGGTTCATTTCCGTTGAGACATCTTCTGGCTTGGATTATTGGCTGGCGGTTTGCTCGACCTACCATCCATGATATGTGAGGAAGTTTGTTGAGATTTCCCGTGCGTGTTAGCTTTCCTTGATTCCTTCGGAATAGTAGGACGGTGATTTTTCCATTGAAAAAAAAATTAATTTATTTCCTTTTTCGTCCTTCCATCATTTAAAACTCTTCGTCCTGCTTTCAACGAGCTATTACATTAAGGTGTTCTTTCAAATAAAATGCTCCAAATGACACCTTTAGTGTTAATTAATTTATGACCAATAATTCCCCCAATTTATGGGAATCGTTGGAATACCATGGAACCTCGAATGGACTGTGTGAAAACGATCTTGCTAATGAATAATGGTAATTGGACCTCTGAAAGCATCATATAACTCCTCCAAATCACCCGATCCCACTGTTATCCTCATTTTACTCCTCGTAAAGCCTCCTCTGACTGCAGAACAAAGGAACCCAAAAATGGGGACATTACAGTCTTCCCTTCCCAAAGATTGCTTGTCCTCAAGCAATGCCATGGCAACCTGATACTCCACAAACTGAATCATACTGAGATTGAAAATGATACCAGGGTCCCAAACAGTCGGAAAGAGGTGAAGCATTCTCTGCTCGATACATGGTCCGGCAAGGTATTGACATATGAAACCTTCTGATTACTACCGACAAATAGAGAAACTCGATACTGCAACAACTCAATCAAACACTCAAGGAATTGCTCTACTAGTAAACCAATCTCGCGAAAGCAAAAACTGGCTCTCGCCTTCATGTCAGTTGCTGAATTGTCTAATATTGGAGTCCTAGGGTTTCAAGCTAATCTCATAAAGGAACTGCTATGTTGACGATGCGTCACATTGATCATAACCATCCCACTGTCATTCCCCATCTGCATCCTCCTCTCCTGGAAACCCAAGCTTGCAAATCCACTGCCAAACTCGGTCCTGGATATCAGGAAAGAAAATCTGTCCCTCCGTATAGAATGAGTCTCAACCTTCCCTCTATCATTGTCCCAAAAATAAAGTAGACCAATCCACAGATCAAGCTCGATCTTGGCATCCTTGAACTTGTCCTAGGAGGGTGCATCTATCTGTGGAGTCACATCTCAGATCTGAGAATTTTCAATTTTGACCTAAATTCTGTAGAAACTACAGAAACTAGGGTTTCCAGTTTTAGACTGTTCAGACCTCAGATCTGTAAGAAAAGAAGGTTTGGTCAACTCGCCTTGGGAGGGTGCATCTTCTCCCTAGATTAGATTCTCCAGATTCAAATTTTGAAAAATTAGGGTTTCGTCATAAAATCCTAGGCTGAACGTTAAGTAGTTTTCCAGTTGACATTGGAGCTGATTTTGGATTGTGGAGATCACCTTGGCATAGTGCATTGACTGGTAAGTCCAAATTCCATTTATGAAAACTTTCATCTCTGTCATATTTGTAAGCTTGGACAAAATCACGAACAACACCAAGCTTGATGAGAAGCTTGAAGGGTTTGATAACTTTCGAGCATGGAAGTATAGGGTGCTTCTCATTCTAGAAGAGAATGATTTGGAAAAATATGTTGAAGAAGAGGTTGATGAGCCAGAGGGAGATGAAGCTAAGGTAAGGCACAAGAAGAACATGATTAGGGCAAAGAGAATCATTGCAGATTCTATCAAGGATCACTTGAAACCCTCATGTCTCATCATTGAAGACTCCAAAGAAGATGTTTGATGCCTTGTTGCGGTTGTTTGAAGGCAAGAATATCAACTAGAAGATGACATTGAGGACACAACTCAAGAATGTGAAAATGCAGAATTTAGAAACCATAATCCTACTTCACAACGACATCTCAAATCAAAGAACAACTTGAAGTCATTGGAGAAACAGTTGATGAAGCTGAGATAGTGATGACTACATTGAATGGTCTTCCAAGGTCTTGGGAATCATTTATTCAGGGGATTTGTTCCAGAAGGAAGCTAACAAACTTCAACAGACTATGGGAAGAGTACACACAAGAAGAAGCTAGATTGGTAGTAAGAGAAAAAAAGTTGGTTGATGATGAAGATCAAGCACTAGCGACACATGCAAGAAAAGGGAAAATCAAGAAAGAATCCCATTCCTGCAAAAAGTTTCAGAAGACACAAAAGACACAAAAAGATTACTCAAACTACAAATGTTACAACTGCCAGAAGATGGGACACATTGCAAAAAACTGTCCTCACATAAAAGATCAGATCAGAAAAGGAAAGATTAAAAGATATCATGCTCATGCCGCAGAAGACGATGAACCTGTTAAGAAGAAAGCAATAGAAGATGATTCAAGTGAAGAATATGTGTTAATATCAACTCTTACAGGGACAGTGAATCATGGAAGTGACACATGGCTTTTTGATAGTGGTGCTTCTAAGCACATGATCGGTTACAAGAATTCTCTCACAAATTTGGTTCAAAAGGATTCACCTCATAAGGTGAAGCTCGGTGATGATTATCACTATCCCATAAAAGGGGTAGGAGAAGCCTCCTACAAGTTGGATTCCAGAAAGCCTATGAAGATGAAAGATGTATTATATGTACCTAGTTTGAAGAAGAATCTCCTCTCCATCTTAGCATTGGAGGAACGTGGATATAGAGTTGCTTTTGTTGATGGCCAAGTTCTCATGTGGCCAAAGGGAAAGACTACTGGTGATGCTATCGTGATTGGTGTTCAAGAGGGAGGCCTGTATAAGATGAAGGGACAATTAGATCAAGCATTGGTAGATAGCACTGTGAATCCGAGTGAGCTATAGCATAGAAGACTTGTTCACATACATTACAAAGCATTGCCGATCATAAGCAAGATGGTTACAGGTCTACCAAAGATTCAGGTGAATCATGATGGTATATGCAAGGGATGTGCACAAGGCAAGAATGTGAAGAGTCCATTCCCAAGAAGTGACAGCAGAGCAAAATGAATCTTAGACATAGTACATTCAAACACGTGTGGACCGATGTCATCGACATCACTTAGTGGGTACGTATATTATGTTTCATTTATTGATGATTATTCATTTAAAACTTGGATCTATTTCTTGAAAGAAAAAAGTGAAGTGTTCAACAAGTTCAAGGAATTCAAGGCCCTTGTAGAGAATCTCTCTGAAAAGAAGATAAAAGAAATTAAGGTCAGATAATGGAGGAGAGTTCACATCAGATGCATTCAAGACATTTTGCATAGAAGTTGGGATTAAGAGGGAGATGTGCACTCCCTACAATCCTCAGCAGAATGGCGTGGCAGAAAGAAAGAAACGTGCGATAATGGAAGCAGTGAAGGCTATGATTCATGATCAAGATTTACCAATGCACCTATGGGCATAGGCAGCCAGAATCACTGTATATGTGCATAATAGAACTCCTCACCATGTACTTGGGAACAAGACGCCATAAGAGATGTTTACTGGAGAGAAGCCAGAGGTCAGCCACCTGAGGATATTTGGCTGTCCTGTATATGTACATGTTCCTAACAATAAGAGAACGAAGCTGGATCCTTCAGGCAAGAAGGGTATATTTGCTGGATACAGTGAGTCATCAAAGTCATACATGTTAGATTTCATACATTCATAGCATAATAATATAAATGCATAACCAAGATCACTAGAAGCAAGACAAAGCACAAAACAACAACACAGTTTACCCTGGGAAACCCAATTGGGAAAAACCCAGCAACCTTCGCATAGAGACGATAATCCCGAGATTAGAGTACAAATAAGAAAAGAGAAGAAATGTGAAAGTGTCTTCCACAAGTAGATACCCCAAATCAGCTACCTCCTTCAACTGATGCGAAATCAGCCTCTCCCAAGTGATGCGCACTTGTTAAGTGTGAGAATGAGATAATGAGGTGCACTAGCCTCTTATTTATACAAGTGCAAAAACCAAAAATTCCTTAACTGGGCCGACTTCACCTGGGGGCAATAAATAATTTATTTTTAATAATTTTCTTTTATTTATTTGCACCCCAAGGTTTACATTGACTCTTTCATGTGATTACATAAATAATTACATCCAGTTCATCTCCCTTAGGAGGTGCAATCAAGTACAATAAAAGTACAATAAAATACAATGCATAATATCTTCCGAAGTTGCACAAAATCCAACACTCCCTCTCAACGAGGAAGGTATTCTTCGGTCTTCATCAGCATCACGATCATCTGGGTTTCATCTTGTACTCTACACCGTCTCCATCATCTCTATGCATACTAAAGGTTGTCCACACAATCTTAGTGTATCATCTTCACTAGTCCTTCGGTGAGTCCAGGAGAATCACTCGATCCTGGATTTTAGGAGAATCTCTCAATCCTGAATATCTGTGACATCCTCACCAGTCCTTTGGTGAGTCCAGGAGAGTCACTCGATCCTGGATTTCAAGAGAATCTCTCAATCCTGAATATTTGTGACATCCTCACTGGTCCTTTGGTGAGTCCAGGAGAATCACTCGATACTGGATCCAGGAGGGACACGTTCTCTTTACTGGATACTGGATCCAGGAGGGACACGTTCTCGATACTGGATCCAGGAGGGACACGTTCTCGATACTGGATCCAGGAGGGACACGTTCTCAAGGAGGGACACGTTCTCTTCGACTCCAAGTCTTCCGTGAAAGTATTCAAACTTCACCCTGGGAAGTGCCTTGGTGAGAACATCTGCAGTCTGGTAGTCTGTCGACACGTACTGTAACTCGACCGCACCTCTCTACACCATATCACGAATGAAGTGATATTGAATCTCGATATGCTTCGACTTGTCGTGAAATACAGGATTCACTGACATCTGCACACAACTCTGGTTATCACAGTGAATCATGGTCGGCTCTGAAAATTGGCCGAACAATCCTGCTAGGAGTTTACGAAGCCAAATTGTTTCTCGAGCTACTGTGCTAGCAGCCATGTACTCGGCCTTTGCAGTACTGAGTGCTACTGAGTTCTGCTTCCTGCTGCACTAGGAAATAACCGCAGAACTCAAACTGAAGCAACATCTTGAAGTACTCTTCCGATCTGCAACACATCCGGCCCAATCTGAGTCTGTAAACCCCTGCAATCTCAGGTCACTATCTGAAGCATATTTCGAACCATATCCCACAGTGCCATGTAAGTATCTGAGCACATGTTTTGCAACAATCTAGTGAATCTACCTGGGTACAACAAAACATATATCTGGTCTGGTGTTGGTCAGATACATCAATGACCCAATCAACTGGTGATACATGGTGAGATCAATCAAATCAGAATCTGAAGTAGAATCTCTCAACTTCTTCCAATTTGCATCCATCGAAGTAGCCATGGACTTGCAATCCAACATCCTGAATCTCTTCAATATATCAATGGTGTATTTTCCTTGTCCTAGGAAAATCTCTTTCTGCCTCTGCCATACTTCTAATCCCAAGAAGTAGTGCATCAATCCAAGATCTTTCAATTAAAACTCAGAGGCGAGATTCTTCTTACACCATACAATGAGTTTCTCATTTCATGTGAGAAACAAGTCATCAACATACAATACCAAAATCAGTGGCTCATCATCTGCAACCTTGAAGCAAAGGTTGGGGTCTGCATCATTCTGATGCACCTTCCATCTCATAGCTAAAGCAATAGCAATGATCGATTTGATGGAAGTATCTCGAGTCATAGAAGCAAATGTATCATCATAATCGACTCCCTCTTTCTGAGAGAATCTTCTGGCAACAAATCTGACCTTGCATTTCCCATATGCTCCATGCTAAGTCTGTTGTGCCCATCTAGGTCTTTTCCGACCTACTGCAATATTTCTGGGGATATCAACTGGATCAATGGAATCGATAGGTTCATCCTTTTCTGCTAACTCCTCTTGAACTAGAGGGGGAGATGATCTCATCTCCTTTGATTCTATCATTTCATCATTGATCTCCTATGTCTGATCCTCTGCCTTTCCTGACAGCTAATTCTTCTTCAAAGGTCACATCTATACTGACTTCAATCTGTCTGGACCCTGGGATGTAGATTCTGTAAGTTTTTGTAGACTCAATGTATCCCACAAAGGTTCCTGTTATCACATATATAGTAGCCAGGCTACCATACATTATTTTTCTGATTCCAGTACACTATTAAGCCAGTTCCCTTACATTGAGATGCTGAGATGAGCATTTATATTGGATCACTATTAGATGTTGGACAGCAGTTGTATTCCCCATGCCATGACTGAGTCTCAGGACACTCAGAGAGATGACCGATGTAGCCATTATACCATTGGTACAGAGCAATCAGTAGTGCCCAGAGTTACAGCAGTAGTTTCAGAGGACAGATGATGGTACAGGTTGATGAGCATTCAGGTATTATGACTCAGCAGGTATATCATTGTGTTAGGGTTATATTGCTTTTATACTTATTCTTATAGCATGTCTTAGCACTTAGTGTCATGATCTGGTGATCATATAGATATGTGGACCTGGTTGATCTTATTATATATATTATATTGTCCCTACTCAGACTTAGAAGTTCACTATTCATACCAATTGGTTTTACCCTCCTTAGGGAGAATAGAGGTGATCATTCCACCATACCTTGGCTTGCTAGTGTTGGCTCCATTATTCATTGTCTTCATCCATCCATTGCCTACCTTTTAGTTTATCACCCTGACATACTACTTGACTAGTGGCATGGAGGACTTTTCCCCACTGTAGCCTCTGTATTGGATGAGCTTCCCTGTTTACTGTGTCTCGGCTCTGAGTTGGTGACAAAACTTACCTTTGGTGAGTTGGATTGTAGGCCTAAATCATTCTGGTCGGTTGTCCCGATGTTTGGCATTGGCTCGAACTCCCCCTAGTCACTTGATATGTTGTTGGCTAAAACTGAAAGCTCATGTACTATTTATGGAAACTGATAAATTCGCCCATGGAAACTAAAAAGCGCAAGAGCGATGAACTGCTGAAAAATACTCCTCGAAGAGTATAAGAAAGGTCCAAGAAGCAATGATTCTTAAAAGCTATATCTAAACAATTGCTGACCTTATATATGTATGAAAAACATGCCTTGGATGCAAGCTGCAACTAGTTGTGCTTATCAGCACACCTGAGATACGAAGGGTTATGTAGGCCAAAAAGGCCATGAAATGAAATTGAATGATCCTAATGAACCTGGATCAACTTGATATAGACATGATGCCTAAGTTGAATAAGCACTCTCTAAACAACTTATCCATTTGTGAGACACCGCCATTCACTGTGTTGTTGCTCATTCAGTATATACTATGATGTGTATTCCCTTTCCCATTGCCAAAGTGTCACAAAGTTAAGTCGGTTAAGTCATCCCTTAGCTTAGCCAGTTATTTTAGCCTTCACCTTTCACTAGCAAATTGATCACAGCTATGAAGTGAGTACGGTCTTGAAAGTCTAGTCTGAGTAATAATAATAATTAATGACATTATATATTTGGATTTAGATCTCCAGTAATGATTACTTTGTGTTATAATTGTTATTTGAATAAGTTGTAGAGCAAGCATTAACCTTTGACACTTTGCAACAGCTTCTGATGATGGTCCGAGTTATATTTGGTCATGTTGACTTGGTCAAACCTAGTTTGACCAAGGTCAACCATAGGGCATGAGATGGTTGGACCTTGCGATGATATGGATAGATGATATATGGTCTATGTACATGTACATGATGATTCTATGCAACAGCTACAGGGTTATGATGATGATTCATGGTTTACAACATTATTTGATCATTTACAGATTATTATTATTTAACCTGTTCCGGTATAATGGATATATATTTTGATCATGCAGAAATTCATATGGTGTATGAGTACACATCTTGCATAGATTTGGACCCTTCTGAGTCCAATGAGAGTCTGTTTTCAGTTCCAGGCACTTACAGTGATGATTGAGCCTCAGTAGGCTGTCCCAGTGCAGTTTTGGTCTGTCAGAGCAGATGTGATTTTTATTTGGTTGACCTAGGGCGCTGTGCTTGGAGGGGGTGGTCCAGCCACTTGTTTTTACCATATTACCCCCCTCCCGGACACACTGGTGCCCTCACCTTGACAGCGCAGGCACTCCAGGAGGAAGTTTGGGCCAGTTTCACGCTTCCCAAGGCATTTCAGGATTGGTAGAAATGGCTATTGAGGAATTCGATTTGGGCTACTGAGGCAATGTCTTGGCATGGGATGATTAGTGATGATGGATTGATGTCTTCCACATCTCCTCCAGCAGTTTTAGCTTCATCGGGGCTGGCATCCATCACTTATGGCACTTTCTGATGATTTCCGAGGTCTTTTGAGGCCTACGATTTGACCATAGAGGCACGATTTGGTATATTGATGACTATTTTATTATTATTGTGCTATGGGGATTGACCAAGGGTGGCTAAATTACCCCTTGGACCGACCATAAGCTTCCTATTATATTTTGTCATCATGATTTGGTGGGATTCCCCTCTTCTAAGGCGATTTTGTCCACTTATATTATATTTTATTAGTGATCTATGTATTTTATTGTTGAGCTCATCTCAACCGTTGATTAGACATTTGTATCTTTTAATCTTAGCCACTCATTCAAAAAGTGGTTAGGATTTTGATGTCTTTCCTTCCTATTTAAAGGAGAGAGCTTCTCATTGTGAAGGGACTTGTGGCTCTGGATTATTGGAATAGAAAATTATTATTGCATCTATCTCCAGTGTTGTGGTGAATGTTTTTGGTGTTCGTTCGTTGGCTCTTCCTTTGCACTGAGTTATTAGAGATCTAGTTTTCCATATATTTTGTACCACGTTTTTGCATCTACAGGTGGAGGTCGATTTGGTTTGAGGAGGAAGTATTGGTAGGGGAAGACTCTCCCTAATTCTTCTTTGGATCTCTTCGTTGGTAACAAGGAGTATTACTGTCCCAGGACCTTCTATTTCATGTTATCATTGCATTTTACTTGTATTTCCTCCATACTTGATCTCTCTGATTGAAATCGATTTCCTTGGATTGACAGGTAGATGAGGGCGCACTTGTGGGCTAGGGCATCAATTTGGCAAGCAAAATCAACAATCTCTCATTTGATCTCTGCGGGAATCTTCCTCAACATCAAGGCATCTCTCTTCATCACTCAGGTATGATCTCAAGATATATTCTCTCTCCATGATCTATCCACTTGTCGAAAATATTTGAAACCCTAATCAATCAAAACCCCATTTTTACATTTTTTCAGATCAACTAAGATCTAGTGGCTTCTTGGGTAAGATATTGAAAACCCACCTCTATAGTATCCACGGCATCCCGGATCTATAGTTTGGTGAGGATTGGCCTCCCTTTGACCCTCTTCCCAAGGCATTTAGCCTCTCCAAGCAAGGGCGCACTTCCTAGTTTGGTGGGTTGACCTAGATCTAGTATGTGGGTAGTTGAGATCTCGCTTGATTCATGATCTACACATCGAATAACCTACCCCCAGATTGTCACTTTTCTGATTTCTACCTTGTGGGCCCTGTTATCACACCATAGTAGCAGGGCTACTATTCTTGTTCAGCAGATATCTGCACATTCCAGAGCTTCCATTATTCCAGAGCATGGCTATATATTTTGGATCACTCATGATCAGAGCAGTATATTATTCAGATTTATGTTAGACCTTGTGTCAAGGCTGAGCCTTGAGAGTTCAGATTTGATGACCGATGTGACCCTTTATCCCATACAGTTTCAGTTCAGTGCTTAGAGATGTATTGCAGCAGTGTTTCAGATGATGCATGATGATTATTATTATGATGATGTTGTATGATCTATGGATATGTTATCATTGACTGTGGATTATTATCTTGTTGATTTAGTCAAGATCACAGCATGTGCTTGGTATATTATTCCTGATGTGGCAAACTGTTTAAAATGAACTGTAAATCATAAAATGGACAATTGCTTGCACATTTAGGTCATTTAACAAAACCCACTGGTTTTCCACCTTACATAGATATGGTCTTTCTTGACACTAGTTGTCTGCTAGCGTAGGCTCCATATTCACTTGACTCCATCCATACATGACCTTCCTATTTGACTTTAAACCTTGACTTGTCTCATTTGACTTTTTGATACCGAGGACTTTTCCATTTTTCTACCTCTGTGTTTGGACCGCATCCCTATATATTCAGTGTCTCGACTCTAAGTTGGTGACAAAACTTGCCCTTGGTGAGTTGGATTGTAGGCCTAAATCATTCTGGTCGGTTGTCCCGATGTTTGGCATTGGCTCGAACTCCCCCTAGTCACTTGAGATGTTGTTGGCTAAAACTGAAAGCTCATGTTCTACCTATGGAAACTTAAAAATTCGCCCATGGAAACAAAAAAAAGGGGCAAGAGCGATGAACAGCTAAAAATACTCCTCGAAGAGTATAAAAAAGGTCCAAAAAGCAATGGCTCTTAAAAGTTATATCTAAACAATTGCTGACCTTATATATATTTGAAAAACATGCCCTGGATGCAAGCTGCAACTAGTTGTGCTTCTCAGCACATCTGAAATCCGAAGGGTTATGTAGGCCAAAAAGGCCATGGAATAAAATTGAATGATCCTAATGAACCTGGATCAACTTGATGTAGACATGATGCCTAAGTTGAATAAGCACTCTCTAAACAACTTATCCATTTGTGAGGCACAGCCATCCCCCGTGTTCTTTTGTCCAGCACAGAGTTTGTAGCTTCCCCCCTTCTCCCAGTCCAAAGTATTTTTGAGTTAGGTTAGACAAGTCAACCCCTTGGCCCAACCTTGTTCCTAGCCTTCATCCTTCACTAGCAGTTTGACCATGTCTAATGGGTGAGTTTGTCATTTGAACTGTTGTGCAAGTAATTTTTTTAATAACCAAGGAATGTGCTAACTTGATTAATGCCATTGAATGGAATTTATACTTTGAGCTTAGCTGTGAAAATGATTAGAGAAGCATGTCTTAGTCTACTGATGTGATTTATCCTTGGTTATATATTATGGGGATCTGTGATGATGTGGGCCATGTATAGATGCCTATTGATGATTATTGATGGTCCCACATGCTTGATGATGATATCATATGATGGACATATGATGCAGATGATGATTGATCCAGTTCAGCAGGTTTTATTACTACTTCAGATCAGCAGATTATACATTGTCGATATATGGTGGACCCTACAGCTGGCCCATTAGGGCAACCCATGGTGTATGAGTACACATTTCTAGTGGATTTGGGTCTTCTGGATCCAATGAGACACTTATCTTTCAGTTCCGGGCACTTCTGACGGTGATTGATGCAGTTTTACACTTGTTGACCAGATTTGGGGCTGATTTCCCAGCCTTAGCAGCAGGGGCCATGATTGGCCAGTTCACCTAGGGCGCTGATGATGGAGGGGGTGGTCCAGCCACTTGTTTTTACCATTTACCCCCCCTTCTGGAGAGCCTGGTGGGCTCAGATGGACAGCGCAGGTGCCCTAGGAGGCAGTTTTGGCACTTTCACAGTTACCGAGGCAGTGAAAAAATGGGATAAAGTGGTCACTGAGGAAATCGATTTGGGCAATTGAGGCAAGGTTTTGGCATTTGGTCTTCACAAAGGTCTTCCAAGGTGGCATCACTATCTTCCAGTCAGTTTTCACCATGTGGGTATGCCCACATTGATCACAGGAGGTCATTTACTGCTTGACTGTCATGGATTTGGAGGACAGTTTTGGTCATTTATATTATCTTGGACATATTTTATTATTTTATTGTGCCTTGGGGAAGAGCTAGTAAGGATTGATGCCTCCTAGCCCCACCATGTGCTTATATTGTCATGTCCTAGTCACCATGAGGTGGATTTTGGTACCTATACTTCTCTAGTGGATGACGTCACCCCCTTTGTGTACCATTTAGTGGGGGCGCTATCATTATGTTGGGTGATCCATGTGATATATTGTTATGATTTATTGTTAGCGGTTGATTAGATCTTATGATCTTTTAATCTTAGCCACTCATGTAAAAAGTGGTTATGATTGTACTCTCTCCCCATCCTATTTAAGGAGGGAGCCTCTCATTGTAAAGGTCATCTAGAGATTTTTGGCTCTTGGCTCTTGGAATAAAATTTCTATCTTTTGGAGTACATGCTTGGATTGGAGTGGATGTTGGTTGTTTCGATTGTAAATGCTTTTGTCCATTGCACTGGAGGATCTATTGTAGCTATCTTGCATATTTGCCATATCTTATTTACAGGTTAAGAGGACGTTTTTGGACAAGTGCGAATTGGTGGGGAGGCTTGCCCTTCAAGCTTGGAAGAAGACGTTTTGGTTTGACAGGGAGTGGTTTTGCCTTTGTGTCAACTATTCTTTGTTTATCTCTCTCTTGCTTGTATCTACCTTCAACATGTTAAACTGATTGATGCTTTGCTCCTTGGTTTGACAGGTTAAAGGGAGTCACATGTGGCTTGGAAAAATCGATTTGGCAAGAGGGCTTCAACAATTCTCCATTTGATCTTTGGCAAAGTAATCCTCGTCTCAACTAGCATTCATCTCTTCATCCAGGTATGTTCCAAGAGGTATGATCTTCTTCTTCCTTGAATCATCCATAATTTCTAGATCATAAAAACCCTAATTGATTTAAACCCTTGTTTTTGGTTTTTCCTAGATCTACTTAGATCTAGCCTTGCTTTTGAAGAGATATTGAAAACCCACCTCTATAGCATCCACCCCTAGTTGGATCTATAGTTTGGTGGTGATTGGCTTAAAATTGATACACTTTTCAAAGCAAAAAAGCCCTCTTGAACCCAAATCGCACTTCCTAGAGAGAGGCTTGTTTGGTTAGATCTAGCACATGGGTAGGTGAGATCCCACTTGATTTGCAATCTAGACACTTGATAACCTACCCCCAGATTCTTACTTTGGTGAATTCTACCTTGTGGACATCATTCCATGTTTTAAGGGGTTAAAACCCCCTTTTGAATTTCTTGGCACCTCAAAACTCAGATCTACTAAGATCTAGCCCTTAGATTGACTTGATTTTTGGGACATACATAGATCGGGGTCCTAGCCACTTGGATCTACAATTTGGTGGCCATTGGAGTTGATTTGGTCCACTTAACCCACCTTTTAACCCTCCTTGAACAAAGTCGCACTACCTGGGGAAGGTGAGTTTGTCCACTTTGAGGAAGTGGGTGTTTGAGATTTTTGGAGATTTGGAACGGCTATACCTTGAACCCTAGGTATAGACTATCTTTTTGTGACGATTTGCCTTGGGGGTAGCATTCCTTGTTTCAAGGGATTGTGGTCCACTTAGGGTCATTTCTTGAAAACCTAGATCTAGCAAGATCCAACCATTAGATCTCATTTAGCCCACTTGACTTGGCTTCTAGGTGTCCCGATCTACACTTTGACATACTTTTTGACCCCATTAGCCCATTTAACAAGGCACTAGTCCTCCTCAAAGCAAGTCGCACTCCTTGGGAATTGTGTCAAACTTTAGATCCGATACATGGGTACACCTAAAATCAACTTAGATCCATAGATCTACTCATTACATAACCTCTAGTACCAATTTCATCCCTTAGATTCACCTTGTGGGCTCACTTAAAGCCATTTCACACATCCCAAGAAAATAAGACCCACTTGTGTAAACATATGGTACTGCACCTTGTCATCATACCCAATCATGTGGCCTAAACCATACGTAGGTCGAAACACTAACAATCTCTTACACCACTTTCAACCATACCTCAACTCCTAGGTCCACTTAGCCTTGCATTGGTTTCCGTAACTCATCATTTACTCATCCTTAGAAACCTTTGTTTGGGTCCAATCAACTGTGATTGGTTATAGGGTCTCCCCCTAGGTCTTGTTACACCCTGACCTAAAGCGAAGAGTGCCTCAGTTGATGTGACTCCCACCTCGCATTGGGAACCGTGGCATCTCTTGGGTCACCTCTTTAGTTGCCTGTCTCCTCTACCTTTCCGGATGGGATACTACTAGGGGCAACTACAAGTTGTGTGATAACAGGCCCTATTCCACATTTTAAGGGATTTAATCCCCATTTTGGACCACTTGGTATCTTCAAACTTAGATCTAGTAAGATCTAGCCATCGGATTGCCTTGAAATTATAGATCCATATCCTCACCTGATCAACCTACTTGGATCTAAAGTTTGGATGCCATTAGACTTGTCTTGACTGCTGTATCCCACTTTTTAGCCTCCTTGGGTAAAGTCGCACCACCTTGGAGAAGTGAGTTGGTCCACTTTTAGGATGTGGGTATATGAGATTTTTGTGGATTTGGAACGGGCATAATTCAAAACCTAGGTCCAGTGTGTCACTTTATCAAATCCTGCCTTGGGGATATCATTCCTTGTTTTAAGGGATTGTGGTCCACATAGGTCAAACCTAGATCTAGACCTATTCATCCATCAAGACTTTAATTGCCCACTTGTCTCATGCAATAGGAATCCTTAACCACAAGTTAACCTTACTTTGACTCCATTATCCTAATTCCCAAGGCACTGGTCTCTCTCCAAGTCAAATCGACTTTCCTAGATTATTGGATTAACTTGTGGTTTGACCCTTGATTGGTGAGCTAAACCCTTTGATGCCATCATACTTCATGATCAAACTTGTCACTTGTACTAGTTAGCCCCAATTCCACCCCTAAACTACCTTGCATTGGACACGATTCCCAAGGCAGTGGATTTTCTCACATTGAACTAGTACTTTAATCCTGGATCCTATTTCACAAATCATAAGTCACTTTCACATCAATAATGAACCAAAGCTATACTCATTGAACCCCTCACTTGTCTTGTGATTTCATCCTAAGGTCTAGGATAAACCATACACCTTACTTCACTTAGATTTGGTGTCTTGGTTTTGATCTCTCCTGTCGGGAGTAGATCGGGTCTCCCCCTTTGTTGTCTGGGCTATATAACATAACGTGAAGGTTGCCTCGACTGGCGTGACAACCATCTTTTGGAGGTCGAGGTGATTGTGGTTGCACCTTTTGAGTTGCCCTTCCCTATTGCCATCCATGAGTGGATACATCCATAAGGGTAACTACAGTTCAGGTGATAACATTTTGGCGCCGTTGCCGGGGAAGGCAATAGCTTACCCTGGTTCGACATACTTTTCTTAAATCCCTCTCATTCTCTTTGCCCAACATTTTGGCGCCGTTGCCGGGGAAGGCAATAGCTTATCCTGGTTCGACATACTTTTCCTAAATCCCTCTCATTCTCTTTGCCCAACATTTTGGCGCCGTTGCCGGGGAAGGCAGTAGCTTACCCTGGTTCGACATACCTTTCTTAAAGCTCTCCCGTTCTCTTTGCCTAACATTTTGGCATTGAAGGGCATAGGCTTACCTTGGACAAACTAGTAGTCATTATTCACTCTCTCCTGCATATACAACGACACATATCTTGGTAGAAGAGTTTAAATCTACCCGGCGACTCCCAACCGTGACTCCGCTGAGGAGCGAGCTCATTTACATCCTTATAACACAAGAAGTAAATCAAACTTGGATCAAGTTGAAGGAACCCCAATTACATATCGTAAAAGAGATCCCAAAGCACAGTCATCTAACTTCTTTTGGAAATTGGTTAACGATTCTCCAAACAGAGCTTCAAGATCCCCTTTGATTAATTCGGTTCCTCCCTCATCTCCTAGTTCAAACTTAAATCAAACTGACCGAATCCAATGGCCGGAACAAACTCTGGAAACCAGAATGTTCCTCCTCCACAAAATCCTAGGATTTTTGGAAGAAAGGCAAAACCATCTCCTTTAGACTTTTCCCAAATCCAGGGTGCACCCCATGACATGCCTGAAAAGTATTTTGAAAAGGTTCCCAGATTTGATGGAGTATCTGCTATATCAATTGAAGACCACATTGATAAAGTATGGGAACACATGGAAGCATATGGAGCATCTGAAGAAGATGTCTTCATGAGGGGTCTCCTGGCATCTTTAGAAGGTGATGTTAGGAAGTGGTTTGACAGGTTGCCTGCTTCATCCATTGATGGGTATGATAACTTTGTCAACAAGCTAAACAGTGAGTGGTCCCGAAAGTTAGATGGGAAATTTCTCTTACATCAACTTTTTGACATTAAGAAAAGAGAAAATGAAACAGTCCATGAGTTTAACATAAGATTCGACAAGACTGTAGCTGTTATCCCCAAAGAAATTAGACCAAAAGACCAAGCAGTTGTTATTCACTACTTGAATGCTTTTGAAGGATGGGTTGGTTATCAACTAAAGGATAAAAACCCAAATGACTTAAAGACTGCTCAATCAAATGCCAAGATGGCTGAGCAAAATGTAGCATCCATGAGGAAACAAAACTTTTTCGATCAATTTACCCCATCCACTTCCAGATCTGACCCTAGACTTCGAAAACCAAAGGAACCTGTGAGTGTGCCAAAGGAATCAAAGGACACTTTAGAAGTCATGCAAGAAATGATGAAGCAATTAACTGTCCTAACAAAGAATGTGGCAAGTTTGAATGACCCTGAGAGACATAGAAATCCTTATGGCCCTAAACCTTACTGGAATAATAATAGGAGGCCTGATGGGGATAGGGATAGGCGACGACCTGAGTATCCAGAAAACTATGAGAAAAAGGAAGTCAATTGGTGTGATGAAAAAGAAGAAGAACCCTTTGACACCATTGACCATGATGACCAACCAGAAAACATCAACTTTATAAATGACTTATCTTATGATGAAAACTTTGGAAGAATTCTTTTAGAAGAAAAGCCTTGGGAGTAAGAAAAAGACATAGTAGAAGAACCTAGTTCCTCATGTTGTGCCATAGAGCTCCCAAAACCTAAAGAGCAACCCAAGTACCAGATTTATAAACGAGGATGTACTACCCAACCTTCTTTCCTTGATAAACATAAGAAGACTGATGAAGATAAAAAGGAAGAAGAGGATCTTGCTATGGATGATTATGATCTTAATATTGATATGAAGAAAGAGTTAAGCAAGGTAATGTGTAATATCCCTGTCACTGAGTTGATGAAGGTGCCTTCTGTTAGATGCCAAGTAGAGGAATTTTTCGATGGTATTGGCCAAGAGAAAACTCCTGAACTGGTCCTAGAGTCATGTCACATCCAAAAGCTTAATGGAACACAACCTAGTGAAATAGAGAAAGATCCACCGATAAACATCCATTCAACAATTTATGAGAGAAAGAGTGGTGGTCACTCTCCCTTTTACCTTACCTTACACATTCAAAACATGCTCCTTCACAATTGTATGTTGAATTTTGGAGCAACAATGAATGTTATGCCTTTACAAGTTATGAAGGAAATGGGATTAGAGGTGACTAGACCTTATGGAAATGTCTGTGGTATAGATTCTCGACGAGTGCCATCTTATGGTTTGATCAAAAGCCTTAGAGCTGATCTTGTTGCATGTTCAGACATTTCTACCATGATGGATGTAGTTGTCATTGACTTACCCCCAGCTTATGGAATGTTGTTATCTAGAAAATGGGCGGCTGGTCTAGGTGGATACCTTATGATGGATTTATCATTTATTTGTGTTCCCAACCTTGATGGAGCTTTGATTTGGGTTAACAGAGAACCTTGTTATAATGAGCATGTTGAATCATTCGATGAAGGGCTAAAAAACACATATGGGGATGAATTATTAAATAATGCCAAAACTAACCTTGCTGAAGATGAGCATGAATTATATGAAGTTGATCAAAATATGTGTATGGTCATGGAAGATTCTGATTCCTCTTGGGAAGAAGAGCAAGCAGCTGAGATTGCAAGAACAATCAACTTGGAGTTACTTAGAAATGAATTTGCTGAGGAAATAGATGAATTAAGAAGAAGTGAGAATCAACCTCAAGGTCATGAACAAAACAATGAAATCATTCAAGAACCTTCTATTGAAAATCAAGCACCTGAGGAAGTTGATGATGGCATAAGAGATATAGGAAGAGATGAGCATTTGCCTAAAGATCAAAGTTTGGAACCAAATCCCCCAATAGAAAGCCTTCATGATCAAACAAATGATGAAGAAAATATTGAGAATCCAATGCATGAAGATGAATTTGATGATATTAGGAGGGGAGAAAGAATTCCTTTTACTGTTAGGGAATGGTTTGCCTTGACTGATCATAATAGAGAAAGAGAAAGCTAAGGACTTGCACCTATTTACCCACGGGAAAGCATTCTTGCAACATCTACTAGGGTTGAAACAAATGAAGAGTCTGAAGCCTCCTATTATTCTGATGTAGAAGATTCTCTATCTCATTTATCTCTAGAAGATGGTAGCCTAATTCAAGTTCATGATAACTCTCTAAGTTGGGAAGAGGATGCCTTAATTAATGATGCACCTGAAGGAGAATATACTCTAAATAACCTTGCTATTTTTCAAACTCCTTCAGAACCTCAAAGCCATGCTTTATCTGCATATCCTCATATCCCTAATTTTCTCCTACCATCTGAGTCATCTAGTCATCACACTCATGATCTTTCTCACATTCCTAGTTCCTCTACATTTCATCCTGAGTCAGTTTCTACTAGATTGGAAAACATGGTCATTCCTATTCCTTCAGGGGAAGGTTCTAGTCATAACATTGTCATATCTCATAAGCCACCTCCCTTGGAAGAACATAGAGATTTCTGGACTGTAGGTGAAGTTGTTAAAAGAGTTGTGTCTCCTCATGAGGAAGAATCAAATGAAGTAGTCCAAGAAACAAGAAGAGAAGTTAGGGAAGCCCTTGTTGGCAGAGTTGCTATTTCTTTAGATGGTGGTTCACCCAGAGTTGATGTAGTTCCTTCTAGGAGGAGCTCAAGGATTGTCACACCTCAACCGCAAAACCCTGCTGAAATCCATCCCATGCTTATTTGTAATATTGGAGTAATTCCTGAGTCTGTCAATAGAAATAGGTTTCATACATAAAGTCAAGTCATCATTCCCAACCATTTATTGCATATAAGATCGGGACAGGCTGATGACTTATGGGTTGGACCTTTCACAGTAGAGCAATGCATTAATGGCATGTGCTTTCTGACCACTGGTAGTGGACGACGTATTTTATATCCTGTTAAGCAGAGGGACTTAAGGGATCACATCCCTGATCCCACATAGTTGGGATCTCTTCGCTTGCATTGCTTGGTAGATTAGAGTAGGTAGGAAACCAAATAAGCCTACTTGGGCAGTAGTTAGTCTTTTCAGCCATTGAGTCTGGCACCTTGTTTATTTCTAAGCTCCTTTGTAAGCTCCTAGTTTAATTGAGTACCTGTCACTTTTCTTTTTCCTGCACAATAAATTTCAAATTTTGCAAATTATGTTAGTAGTTTAATATTTTTGCTGCATTTATATTTCTGACATAGAATATAATTTATTTCAGTTGGTTTTATATTTGTATTTTGATGTTTGTGAATGCAGAAATAGGTTGCAAAAATAAAAAGCTGGAAGCAAAGTAGTAGAGTGCTGGATCGTGGATTCGAGTAGCGGAGTTCGAAGACCAAAGATTCTGAGGTTCTCAAGCCCTCATTTCAGCAGAGCACTTGTCCCAGCCGGAGCCAGATGTTATCACATATATAGTAGCCAGGCTACCATACATTATTTTTCTGATTCCAGTACACTATTTAGCCAGTTCCCTTACATTGAGATGCTGAGATGAGCATCTATATTGGATCACTATCAGATGTTGGATAGCAGTTGTATTCCCCATGCCATGACTGAGTCTCAGGACACTCAGAGAGATGACCGATGTAGCCATTATACCATTGGTATAGAGCAGTCAGTAATGCCCAAAGTTACAGCAGCAGTTTAGGAGGACAGATGATGGTACAGGTTGATGAGCATTCAGGTATTATGACTCAGCAGGTATATCATTGTGTTAGGGTTATATTGCTTTTATACTTATTCTTATAGCATGTCTTAGCACTTAGTGTCATGATCGGGCGATCATATAGATATGTGGACCTGGTTGATCTTATTATATATATTATATTGTCCCTACTCAGACTTAGAAGTTCACTATTCATACTCATCGGTTTTACCCTCCTTAGGGAGAATAGAGGTGATCATTCCACCATACCTTGGCTTGCTAGTGTTGGCTCCATTATCCATTGTCTTCATCCATCCATTGCCTACCTTTTAGTTTATTACCTTGACATACTACTTGACTAGTGGCATGGAGGACTTTTCCCCATTGTAGCCTCTGTATTGGATGAGCTTCCCTGTTTACTGTGTCTCGGCTCTGAGTTGGTGACAAAACTTACCTTTGGTGAGTTGGATTGTAGGCCTAAATCATTCTGGTCGATTGTCCCGATGTTTGGCATTGGTTCGAACTCCCCCTAGTCACTTGAGATGTTGTTGGCTAAAACTGAAAGCTCATGTACTATTTATGGAAACTGATAAATTCACCCATGGAAACTAAAAAGGGCAAGAGCGATGAACTGCTGAAAAATACTCCTCGAAGAGTATAAGAAAGGTCCAAGAAGCAATGATTCTTAAAAGCTATATCTAAACAATTGCTGACCTTATATATGTATAAAAAACATGCCCTGGATGCAAGCTGCAGCTAGTTGTGCTTATCAGCACACCTGAGATCCGAAGGGTTATGTAGGCCAAAAAGGCCATGAAATGAAATTGAATGATCCTAATGAACCTAGATCAACTTGATATAGACATGATGCCTAAGTTGAATAAGCACTCACTAAACAACTTATCTATTTGTGAGACACCGCCATTCACTGTGTTGTTGCTCATTCAGTATATACTATGATGTGTATTCCCTTTCCCATTGCCAAAGTGTCACAAAGTTAAGTCGGTCAAGTCATACCTTAGCCTTGCCAGTTGTTTTAGCCTTCACCCTTCACTAGCAAATTGATCACAGCTATGAAGTGAGTATGGTCTTGAAAGTCTAGTCTGAGTAATAATAATAATTAATGACATTATATATTTGGATTTAGATCGCCAGTAATGATTACTTTGTGTTATAATTGTTATTTGAATAAGTTGTAGAGCAAGCATTAACCTTTGACACTTTGCAGCAGCTTCTGATGATGGTCTGAGTTATATTTGGTCATGTTGACTTGGTCAAACCTAGTTTGACCAAGGTCAACCATAGGACATGAGATGGTTGGACCTTGCGATGATATGGATAGATGATATATGGTCTATGTACATGTACATGATGATTCTATGCAGCAGCTACAGTTTTATGATGATGATTCATGGTTTACAACATTATTTGATCATTTACAGATTATTATTATTTAACCTGTTCCGGTATATTGGATATATATTTTGATCATGCAGAGATTCATATGGTGTATGAGTAGACATCTTGGATAGATTTGGACCTTCTGAGTCTAATGAGAGAGTCTGTTTTCAGTTCCAGGCACTTACAGTGATGATTGAGCCTCAATAGGCTGTCCCAGTGCAGTTTTGGTCTGTGGGAGACCCTGTCAGAGCAGATGTGATTTTTATCCGGTTGACCTAGGGTGCTGTGCTTGGAGGGGGTGGTCCAGCCACTTGTTTTTACCATATTACCCCCCTCCCGGACACACTGGTGCCCTCACCTTGACAGCGCAGGCACTCCAGGAGGCAGTTTGGGGCAGTTTCACGCTTCCCGAGGCATTTCAGGATTGGTAGAAATGGCTATTGAGGAATTAGATTTGGGTTATTGAGGCAATGTCTTGGCATGGGATGATTAGTGATGATGGATTGATGTCTGCCACACCTCCAGCAGTTTCAGCTTCATCGGGGCCCGCATCCATCACTTATGGCACTTTTTGATGAAATCTGAGGTCTTTTGAGGCCTACGATTTGACCATAGAGGCACGATTTGGTATATTGATGACTATTTTATTATTATTGTGCTATGGGGATTGACCAAGGGTGGCTAAATTACTCCTTGGACCCACCATAAGCTTCCTATTATATTTTGTCATCATGATTTGGTGGGATTCCCCTCTTCTAAGGCGATTTTGTCCACTTATATTATATTTTATGAGTGATCCATGTATTTTATTGTTGAGCTCATCTCAACCATTGATTAGACATTTGTATCTTTTAATCTTAGCCACTCATTCAAAAAGTGGTTAGGATTTTGATGCCTCTCCTTCCTATTTAAAGGAGAGAGCTTCTCATTGTAAAGGGACTTGTGGCTCTGGATTATTGGAATAGAAAATTATTATTGCATCTATCTCCAGTATTGTGGTGAATGTTTTTGGTGTTCATTCATTGGCTCTTCCTTTGCACTGAGTTATTGGAGATCTTGTTTGCCATATCTTTTGTACCACGTTTTTGCATCTACAGGTGGAGGCCGATTTGCTTTGAGGAGGAAGTATTGGTAGGGGAAGACTCTTCCTACTTCTTTGGATCTCTTCGTTGGTAAAAAGGAGTATTACTGTCCCAGGACCTTCTATTTCATGTTATCATTGCATTTTTCTTGTATTTCCTCCATACTTGATCTCTCTGATTGAAATCGATTTCCTTGGATTGACAGGTAGAGGAGGGTGCACTTGTGGGCTAGGGCATCAATTTGGCAAGCAAAATCAACAATCTCTCATTTGATCTCTGCGGGAATCTTCCTCAACATCAAGGCATCTCTTTTCATCACTCAGGTATGATCTCAAGGTAATTTCTATTTCCATGATCTATCCACTTGTCTAAAATATTTGAAACCCTAATCAATCAAAACCCCATTTTTACATTTTTTCAGATCTACTAAGATCTATTGGCTTCTTGGGTAAGATATTGAAAACCCACCTCTATAGTATCCACGGCATCCCGGATCTATAGTTTGGTGAGGATTGGCCTCCCTTTGACCCTCTTCCCAAGGCATTTAGCCTCTCCAAGCAAGGGCGCACTTCCTAGTTTGGTGGGTTGACCTAGATCTAGTATGTGGGTAGTTGAGATCCCGCTTGATTCATGATCTACACATCCAATAACCTACCCCCAGATTGTCACTTTTCTGATTTCTACCTTGTGGGCCCTATTCCACATTTTAAGAGATTTAATCCCTATTTTGGACCACTTGGTATCTTCAAACTCAGATCTAGTAAGATCTAGCCATTGGATTGCCTTGAAATTATAGGTCCATATCCTCACCTGATCAACCTGCTTGGATCTAAAGTTTGGATGCCATTGGACTTGTCTTGACTACTGTATCCCACTTTTTAGCCTCCTTGGGTAAAGTCGCACCACCTTGGAGAAGTGAGTTGGTCCACTTTTAGGATGTGGGTACATGAGATTTTTGTGGATTTGGAACGGGCATAATTCAAAACCTACGTCTAGTGTGTCACTTCATCAAATCCTGCCTTGGGGATAGCATTCCTTGTTTTAAGGAATTGTGGTCCACATAGGTCAAACCTAGATCTAGACCTATTCATCCATCAAGACTTTAATTGCCCACTTGTCTCATGTAATAGGAGTCCTTAACCACAAGTTAACCTTATTTTGACTCCATTATCCCAATTCCCAAGGCACTGGTCTTACTCCAAGTCAAATCGACTTTCCTAGATTGTTGGATTAACTTGTGGTTTGACCCTTGATTGGTGAGCTAAACCCTTTGATGCCATCATACTTCATGATCAAACTTGTCACTTGTACTAGTTAGCCCCAATTCAACCCCTAAACTACCCTGCATTGGACACGGTTCCCAAGGCAATGGATTTTCTCACATTGAACTAGTACTTTAATCCTGGATCCTATTTCACAAATCATAAGTCACTTTCACATCAATAATGAACCAAATCTATACTCATTGAACCCCTCACTTGTCTTGTGATTTCATCCTAAGGTCTAGGATAAACCATACACCTTCACTTAGATTTGGTGTCTTGGTTTTGATCTCTCCTGTCGGGAGTAGATCGGGTCTCCCCCTTTGTTGTCTGGGCTAGATAACATAAAGTGAAGGTTGCCTCGACTAGCGTGACAACCATCTATTGGAGGTTGAGGTGATCGTGGTTGCACCTTTTGAGTTGCCCTTCCCTACTGCCATCCATGAGTGGATACATCCATAGGGGTAACTACAGTTTAGGTGATAACAGTTCCCTTCTTGCCTGAAGGTTCCAACTTGGGCATATGTATAAAGATTGGACAGCCAAATATTTGAAGGTGGCTTACTTTTGGTTTCACTTTTGTGAAAGCTTCCTCCGAGGTCATCGTTCTAGGCTGAGAGTCATATTCCAGGAAGCTTCTTGCTGAACATCAACGGGATTCATATGTCCATCGAAACAAGTCTTCTCTTGTAGGTCAAATCACATGGTCTTTTCCCTACAAGTCAAATCCCAACTGATGATCAGTGACATTTTATAATCAAATGAAAAGACAAATAATTTACACAGGCATCTTAGCTAATACTTTATCACAACAATCATGAACATGTCTATCAAACACTTCTAGGAATTATCTAGATGTCTGTTATCTCCACTAGAACATGCCATCAAGAGTGTGCACTACCCTAAGCATGGATGAGGGAGATATCATCTAGACTAACTTCATGAAATGTTGTGTAGCTCATATGCATAATATAACAGGGTAAACTATATCAACTACTCAACACATTAGATCTGCATATAATAGTTATAAAAACATAAAAGACAAAAAACAGATCTATGTAAGCAAGAAAACAAAATACTTATCTCTTATTGTTTTGGTGTGTGGGCTCCCACTGCCTTCTTGTGGGAACCATAAGAGATCTATGTTCTTGTATTCTGGATCTTCTAGAGGAGAAACTCCGAACGATCATCATTCCTTTACTTCTTGCGATGATGATCCTCTTCTACATCAGCAGTTGAGGCTTCATACTTTCTTTTGTTAGAACTTCAGCACTTATTTGCATAATGACCATATGCCTTGCAGCTGCAGCATTGCATCTGAGACAAATCCCTCTTCTCGTTCTTCTGATTTGGAGGTGGACCTGATCTCCTTTCTTGGTGCTTGTGTTTGTAGAACTTCTTTCCTTTTCCCTTACCTTTCTTGGTATGAGAAACAAAAGCTTGGTTCTCTTCAGATGGAGTGCCATGGAGTCTTTGACGTGTTGTAATCCTTGTCTCTTCCTGAGCGCAATCTTCCCAAAGCTTGTCAAACTTTGGTAGTTTGTATCTACCACTTATGCTTTGGATAAAAGACTCCCATGAAGGTGGAAGACCATTTAGAGTGTGGAGGACAAGCTCCTTATCATTAATAGGATCTCCACTGGTGCTGAGCTTGTCTCTATGTTCTGTGATCCTCATAAAATATGAGGCAATGGATTCTGACTTTGCTATCTTCATATTTGAGAGCTGGTTTCTCAAAGTCATGGATACATTTAGGCTAGTATGTTCAAACAACTTTATAATGGTCTTGAACATTTTCCTAGCATTCTTCTTTCCTGAGATTTGAGGAACCAAATGGTCTCTCACTGAATCCACAAGAATCCTTCTTGCTTTAGCATCATTCTTCCTCCATCGGGATTTATCCTCTTCGGCTTCTGGTTCAGGGACCTGTTATCACACCATAGTAGCAGGGCTACTATTCTTGTACAGCAGATATCTGCACATTCCAGAGCTTCCTTTATTCCAGAGCATGGCTATATATTTTGGATCACTCATGATCAGAGCAGTACATTATTCAGATTTTATGACCTTGTGTCAAGGCTGAGCCTTGAGAGTTCAGATTTGATGACTGATGTGACCACTTATCCCATTACAGTTTCAGTTCAGTGCCTAGAGATGTATTTCAGTAGTGTTTCAGATGATGCATGATGATGATTATTATGATGATGTTATGGATATGTTCTCACTGACTGTGGATTATTATCTTGTTGATTTAGTCATGATCATGGCATGTGCTTGGTATATTATTCCTGATGTGGCAAACTATTTAAAATGAACTGTAAATCATAAAATGGACAATTGCTTGCACTTTTAGGTCATTTAACAAAACTTACTGGTATTTCACCTTACATAGACATGGTCTTTCCCGACACTGGTTGTCTGCTAGTGTAGGCTCCATATTCACTTGTCTCCATCCATACATGACCTTCCTGTTTGACTTTAAACCCTGACTTGTCTCATTTGACTTTCTGATACCGAGGACTTCCCCATTTTTCTACCTCTGTGTTTGGACCGCATCCCTGTTTATTCAGTGTCTCGGCTCTGAGTTGGTGACAGAACTTGCCTTTGGTGAGTTGGATTGTAGGCCTAAATCATTCTGGTCGGTTGTCCCGATGTTTGGCATTGGCTCGAACTCCCCCTAGTCACTTGAGATGTTGTTGGCTAAATCTGAAAGCTCATGTTCTACCTATGGAAACTAAAAAAATTCGCCCATGGAAACAAAAAAAAAGGGCAAGAGCAATGAAAAGCTAAAAATACTCCTCGAAGAGTATAAGAAAGGTCCAAAAAGCAATGGTTCTTAAAAGTTATATCTAAACAATTGCTGACCTTATAAATATGTGAAAAACATGCCCTGGATGCAAGCTGCAACTAGTTGTGCTTCTCAGCACATCTGAAATCCGAAGGGTTATGTAGGCCAAAAAGGCCATGGAAATAAAATTGAATGATCCTAATGAACCTGGATCAACTTGATGTAGACATGATGCCTAAGTTGAATAAGCACTCTCTAAACAACTTATCCATTTGTGAGGCACAGCCATTCCCCGTGTTCTTTTGTCCAGCACAGAGTTTGTAGCTTCCCCCTTTTTCCCAGTCCAAAGTATTTTTGAGTTAAGTTAGACAAGTCAAACCCTTGGCCCAACCTTGCTCCTAGCCTTCATCCTTCACTAGCAGTTTGACCATGTCCAATGGGTGAGTTTGTCATTTGAACTATTGTGCAAGTAATTTTATATAACCACGGAATATGTTAACTTGATTAATGCCACTGAATGGAATTTATACTTTGAGCTTAGCTGTGGGAATGATTAGAGAAGCATTGTCTTAGTCTACTGATATGATTTATCCTTGATTATATATATTCTTGGGATCCGTGATGATGTGGACGATGTATGATGATTATTGATGATGATTTATGAGCCCACATGTTTGATGATGATATCATATGATGGACATATGATGCAGATGATGTTTGATCCAGTTCAGCAGGTTTATTATTATTTCAGATCAGCAGATTATACATTGTCCATATATGGTGGACCCTACAGCTGGCCCATTAGGGCAACCCATGATGTATGAGTACTCATTCCTAGTGGATTTGGGTCTTCTGGATCCATTGAGACACTTATCTTTCAGTTCCGGGCACTTCTGACAGTGATTGATGCAGTTTTACACTTGTTGACCAGATTTGGGGCTGATTTCCCAGCCTGAGCAGCAGGGGCCCCGAGAGGCCAGTTCACCTAGGGCGCTGATGATGGAGGGGGTGGTCCAGCCACTTGTTATTACCATTTATCCCCCCTCCCGGAGAGCCTGGTGGGCTCAGATGGACAGCGCTAGCACCCTAGGGGGCAGTTTTGGCACTTTCACAGTTCCCGAGGCAGTTAAAAAATGGGATAAAGTGGTCACTGAGGAAATCGATTTGGGCAATTGAGGCAAGGTTTTGGCATTTGGTTTTCACAGAGGTCTTCCAGGGTGGCATCACTACCTTCCAGCCAGTTTTCACCATGTGGGTATGCCTGGATTGATCACAGGAGGACATTTACTGCTTGACTGTCATGGATTCTGAGGACAGTTTTGGTCATTTTTATTATATTGGACATATTTTATTATTTTTATTGTGCCTTGGGGATGAGCTAGTAAGGATTAAAACCTCCTAGCCCCACCATGAGCTTATATTGTTATGTCCTAGTCACCATGAGGTGGATTTTGATGTTTATATTTTCTCTTGTGGATGACGTCACCCCTTATTGTACCTTTTTAGTGGGGGCGCTATCATTATATGGGTGATCCATGTGATATATGGTTATGATTTATTGTTAGCCATTGATTAGATCGTGAGATCTTTTAATCTTAGCCATTCATGTAAAAAGTGGTTATGATTGTACTCTCTCCCCATCCTATTTAAGGAGGGAGCCTCTCATTGTAAAATTCATCTAGAGATTTTTGGCTTTTGGCTCTTGGAATAAAATTTCTATCTTTTGGAGTACATGCTTGGATTGGAGTGAATGTTGGTTGTTTCGATTGTAAATGCTATTGTCCATTGCACTGGAGGATCTATTGTAGCTATCTTGCATATTTGCCATACTTTATTTGCAGGTTGAGAGGGCGACTTTGACAAGTGCGAATTGGTGGGGAGGCTTGCCCTTCAAGCTTGGAAGAAGTCGTTTTGGGTTTGACAGGGAGTAGTTTTGCCTTTGTGTCAACTATTCTATGTTTTTCTCTCTCTTGCTTGTATCTACCTTCAATTTGTTAAACTGATTGATGCTTTGCTCCTTGGCTTGACAGGTTAGAAGGAATTACATGTGGCTTGGAAAAATCGATTTGGCAAGAGGGCTTCAACAATTCTCCATTTGATCTTTGGCAAAGTAATCCTCGTCTCAACTAGCATTCATCTCTTCATCCAGGTATGTTCCAAGAGGTATGATCTTCTCTTCCTTGAATCTTCCATAATTTCTAGATCACAAAAACCCTAATCAAATTAAAACCCTTGTTTTTGGTATTTCTTAGATCTACTTAGATCTAGCCCTTCTATTGAAAAGATATTGAAAACCCACCTCTATAGCATCCACCCCTAGTTGGATCTATAGTTTGGTGGTGATTGGCTAAGAATTGACCCACTTTTCAAGACAAAAAGCCCTCCTTGACCCAAATCGCACTTCCTAGAGAGAGGCTTGTTGGGCTAGATCTAGCACATGGGTAGGTGAGATCTCACTTGATTTGCACTCTAGACACTTAATAACCTAAACCCATATCCTTACTTTGGTGAAAACTACCTTGTGGACATCTCTCCATGTTTTAAGGGGTTGAAACCCCCTTTTGATCTTCTTGGTACCTTAAAACTTAGATCTACTAAGATCTAGCCATTGGATTCACTTGAAACTTTGAAGATACATAGATCGGGGTACTAGCCACTTGGATCTACAGTTTGGTAGCCATTGGACTTGATTTGGTCCACCAAACCCATCTTTTGCCCTTCCTTGAGCAAGTCGCACCCCCTTGAAGTTTTAAGTTGGTCCACTTCTAGGAAGTGGGTGTTGGAGATTTTCGTGGATTTGAAATGCCCATGCCTTGAAACCTAGGTCTATACTGTCCTTTCGTCAAGATCCGCCTTGGGGATTGCATTCCTTGTTTTTAGGGATTGTGGTCCACTTTTGGTCATCTTTTAAAAACCTAGATCTAGCAAGATCCAACCATTGGATCTCACCCAATCCACTTGACTTGGCTTCTAGGTGTCCCGATCTACACTTTGACATACTTTTTGACCCCATTAGCCCATCCAACAAGGCACTAGTCCTTCTCCAAGTAAGGCGCACTCCTTGGGATTAGTGTCAAACCCTAGATCTAATACATGGGTAATCCTAGAACCAACTCTAACTTCTAGATCTAGCCTAGATTTAAACCTATAGTACCAATCTCACACCTAACTTCACCTTGTGGGCCGATCTAGAACCATTTCACACTTCCCAAGAAACTAGACCCACTTGTGCAAACACATGGTACTATACCTAGTAATCATACCCCATCATGTGGCCTAAACCATACATAGGTTGAAACACTAACTATCCATTACACCACCATCAACCATACCTTAACCCTTAGGTCCACTTAGCCTTGCATTGGTTTCCGTAACTCATCCTTTACCTACCCTTAGAAACCTTTGTTTGTGTCCAATCAACTGTGATTGGGGTATAGGGTCTCCCCCTTGGTCTAGTTACACCTTGACCTAAAGCGAAGAGTGCCTCGGTTGACGTGACTCCCACATTGCATTGGGAACCGTGGCATCTCTTGGGTCACCTCTTTAGTTGCCTGTCTCCTCTACCGTCCCAAATGGGATACCTCTAGGGGCAACTACAAGTTGTGTGATAACAGGACCTTTTCATTTACATATAGCAAGAGATCATTTTCTTCTAGGAGTAGAAGAACCCTAGACTTCCAGGAGATAAAGTTGAAAGCTCCTTCCAAACGATCTTCAACTTTCATACCAATCATCTTGATTGTAGATCTGGTCCAAAAACCCTAGCAGGAGCTAGGTCAAAAATGAAAGTTAATAATTTGAAAAACTGAACCCATAGATAAATTTGCCTTGCCAAGGAGAGTTGAATAGAGGGTGGGCTGGTCCAAATCTGTGGAGAGAAATGAATTAAAACTGAAACCCTAATTCTGCTGCAGCAAGAGAGTTAGGTAAAAAATTGAAAATTCTCGGAATTGAATTCCGTCTTCACCAATAGATTCGCCTTGCCAAAAATGAAATTCCTATGGCTCTTTTTCTCAAAAATGTTGGGTCAAGACTTCAGAAGATGAAATCCTGATTCCGACAGGGTTTTTACAGTGTTCCGGCAATGGCTTCTTCTAGAACTGCTCTGATACCATGTTGGATTTCATACATTCATAGCATAATAATATAAATGCATAACCAAGATCACTAGAAGCAAGACAAAGCACAAAACAACAACACAGAGTTTACCCTGGGAAACCCAATTGGGAAAAACCCAGCAACCTTCGCATAGAGACGATAATCCCGAGATCAGAGGACAAATAAGAAAAGAGAAGAAATGTGAAAGTGTCTTCCACAAGTAGATACCCCAAATTAGCTACCTCCTTCAAGTGATGCGAAATCAGCCTCTCCCAAGTGATGCGCACTTGCTAAGTGTGAGAATGAGATAATTAGGTGCACTAGACTCTTATTTATACAAGTGCAAAAACCAGAAACTCCCTAACTGGGCCGACTTCACCTAGGGGCAATAAATAATTTATTTTTAATAATTTTCTTTTGTTTATTTGCACCCCAAGGTTTACATTGACTCTTTCATGTGATTACACAAATAATTACATCCAGTTCATCTCCCTTAGGAGGTACAATCAAGTACAATAAAAGTACAATAAAATACAATGAATAATATCTTCCGAAGTTGCACAAAATCCAACAATACAGAGTCTACATTCTTTGTTACAGGAGATTGAGACTAGCAGAGATGTCACCTTCGATGAGGATGCAACTTTTAGTAGATCGAGGTAGACTCATATAGGTGAGGTCCATGATGAGGATTTTGAACCTTCTAGAGTCACATATACTGGTACAGAAGATGATGTTGTACCAGAAGAGCATGTTTTGGAGGATCATGATATGGCCGAACCGAATAGACCTATAGATCCACTCCGAGAAATGGTTACACATAAGAGAAGACCATGTCGGGCTCGAGAGATTATTCAAGATGCAGAGAAATAAGGTGCTCCAGAATGGTCTTTCAGAGAGAGCAAGTGACCTTGACCATATTCCAGCGACGTGGCATTATTATGTGACATCATTGATGCAAAGCCTTCCTGTTATGAAGAAGTAGTTGATAAGAAAGTATGGAAGGATGCCATGATCGAGGAATACTGATCCATTATGATGAATGATGTTTGGAATGTGGTTTCGAGACCGAAAGGGAAGTTAGTGGTGACTGTCAAATGGATCTACAAGACGAAGCATGGAGCAAATGGCAGTGTCGAGAAGTACAAGGCAAGGTTTGTGGGTTGTGGTTTCTCCTAGAAAGAAGGAATAGATTATGGGGAGACATTTTCTCCTGTGGCGAGATACACTTCGATTAGAGCTATACTTGCGATAACTGCGGTGATGAAATGGAAGCTATATCAGATGGACATAAAGACAACCTTTCTAAATGGTGTAGTGGAAGAGGAAGTGTACGTGAAACAACCAAAAGGATTCAAGACACATGACAGGTAGTCACATGGGTGCAGATTGAAGAAGGCTTTGTATGGACTATAGCAGGCACCTAAGACGTGGTATGGCAGAATTGACCATTTTCTAATGAGCTTGGGATTTACTAAGAGTAAAGTAGATTCCAATATTTACTACAAGGTTGTGGATGGTAGACCAATAATATTGCTATTATATGTGGATGACCTGTTTCTAACAGGGGACGAGAGGGGTGCAAGAGGGAGTTCACTACAGAGTTCGAGATGAAAGACCTTGGTATGATGCACTATTTTTTGGGTCTAGAGGTGTGGTAGAGACATGACGAGATTTTCCTTAGCCAAGGAAAATATGCTATAGAAATCCTGAAGAGATTCGGGATGATGGATTGTAAACCCATGCCTACACCGATGGTAACGAACCTGAAGTTATTGAGTGATACTTCTTCAAAGACAATGGATGCCAACATGTACAGACAAATGATTGGTTCGTTGATGTATTTGACGATCACAAGGCCAGATATATGCTTTGCGGTGAACACATTGAGTCAGTATATGGTTGAGCTGAGATGTGTTCACATGATTGTGGGAAATCATGTGATGAGGTACCTGAAAGGTACAGTTGCTATGGATTTAGATATGTTTCGGATCGTGAGATAAGACTGCAAGGCTATATTGATTCAGATTGGGCTGGTAGTGTCATAGATCGGAAGAGTACATCAAGATGTTGCTTTAGTTTGGGATCGACTATGATCTCGTGGTTTAGCAGGAAGCAAACTAGTGTGGCACTTAGTACAACTGAGGCAGAGTATATAGCAACATGTTCAGCTAGTAGCGAAGCTGTGTGGCTTCAAAAGTTGCTTGCAAGATTGTTTGATCTCAAGTTGGAGGTGACTGGTATCTTCTGTGACAACCAGAGTTGCAAAAAGTTGTCTGAGAATCCTCTGTTTCATGACAAGTCAAAGCATATCGAGATAAAGTACCATTATATCCAAGACATGGTGTAGAAGGATGCTGTAAAGCTCCAGTATATTGCGACAGACGAGCAGATAACCGATGTGTTGACCAAGCCTTTGTCAAAGATAAAGTTTGAGTATTTCAGGGACAAGCTTGGCGTGGTGCAGAATAACTTCCCTAGTTAAGAGGGAGTGTTGAGTTATAGATGCGATTCCAGGGGTAGTAGCATTAGAGTATGGCAACAACGGGTAGTCATTCATGGGCACGTTACTGACTGAGGCACAAGTCGGCCTGACCTCGCACAGGGTCAGGATACCCAACCTTTGATGTTGTAAGACCATGTCATGTGTACTGGTGGATGCCCAGCTTTCGGGTCGGAGGGCCAACCTGTGTGGGTTGGAGGATTCCTAGCCTTGGGCTAGATGGCTAGTGTGTGCGCAATGGATCGCCTAACCCTTGTGGTTAGATTCCCAGTCACTATGGGATGGATGCCTGGTGGTGCCGACCAGAAGGGCTACCTTTCAGGCTAGTTTCCCAATTTTGTGTGAGTTGGATAATTACCCAGATTCTGTGTGAGTTGGATGCCCAGTTCTCTGTGAATTGGATACCTAGTTCTGTGTGAGCTAGATGAAGTCCCATAATGACATAAGGTTCGAAAGGACGATGAGGCTGTACCCACTAGTGAGATGCTACATATGATGTTGAGGCCTCATATACATGACGTTGATAATAACTTTGCTTGTACATAACTTCTAGTGATGGATAGATTCGCGAAAGATCAACAAGTAAATGGTCAAGTACGGGTTAGCGGAAGCAATATTGAAGACCGCGTTAGAAGAATACCTTCCTTAGATGGAGTGTTGATATTTTATGTAGCGTCGGAAGATATTCTTATGTCGGCACAGAAGATTCCAAAAGAATAATAAATAAAAGAATATTATATTGTTACTTCTATAAACGCCCCCGAAAGTTCTAGAAAGGAACCCACCCCCTGAAAAGTTGTAGAAAGAATCCCTCAAAAATTTCTAGAAAGGAAACCCGTTGGAAAGTTCTAGCAAGCCCCAGAAAGCATGGAAATAGAAAATGAAGGTATAAATAAGAAGGATGCCTATCTCATTTATACTTCAAGCAAGTCCGCATCAAGTCAATGAGACAAGTGCACAAGAGAGAGAAGCAGCAGCTGGAGGAAGACTAATATCTCAGGTTTATGTTATCTTTGTGTTTGGGGTATCTTTCTATGAGAGAGCTTTAGCTCTTCATTGTATTGACATTGTACTTTGTTGATGAATCTATATTGAAGAAGTTCTGTTGGGTTTTCTTCCCCAAGAGGCTTTCCCAGGAGAAATCTTTGTGTATGTTGTGAATGTCTTTCTTTCAGTGATCCTTATGCATGCAGTTATTATGTTATGATATATATTGAATGAAAGTCTAAGGAATTTTGAATAACATAACTGCTTAAGTAAAATTTCAACACAATGGGCAACACTTGAAGCCTTACTTTCAATAAGTGGCAAGGTCTCTACTCAACAAAAAAAAAAGAAGAAAAAGAAGAAAAGAAGAAAAATAGAAAATTCATTTAGGGTTACCATAGGATAGGTTTAAGGTTGAGAGTCTTAATGAAGTTGCATTAAATTTGTCTTTAACATGGTAGAGTTTTGATTTATGAGTTTGAGTTCATTTTTCTAAGTTGGAGTTTTGAGTTGTTGAGTTTGGGATTTTCTTTCAGTGAGAATAAGTGCTACCTTGATATAAAGAGTCATAGTGGCGAGTTTTTAAAGAGTCATTATGATATATTTGAAGTTAGAATAGAGTTTTCTGAAGTATCTGAAGTATATGGTCAAAGTCCTATAAGGGAATAGAGTCAATCTTATCATCAATCATGGTGTTAGGATTTTGCACCTTATGTTAAGAGTTGAGAGTCAAAGTTGTCTATATGAGTTTAATGAGTCATGTGTTGTTCTCAAGTTTTGAATTTTGCAGGTTTAAAGGAGGTTTTGGATTCTGAACATCACCATGGTGATGTTTTCCTACAGTTGGAACTTGGAACTACTATTTAAACCAAAATTTGCAAATTAGGAAAATCTACATTGACGTGGAGTTAAGCTTTCACTTTGTGGAAGCCTAGTACCAACTATATAAAAAATGTGGAAATGTTTGTTTCCAGGTTCATTCTATGTGACAAGTTTCAAGTGCTTCAACTAGGCTAAGCATGATGACCTAATTGAAGGGGAAATGGATAAAGACTTATGATGTGAATATTAATCCAAATTTATTCATTTCAAAATTTCACCACTTATATTTGCATTAGTTCATGGTAAGCTATTATTTCAACATGAAAGAAGTCCATCTGACCTATTTGTGGTTAGTAGTTGGACATTAATAAAATTATCTTACCTTATCTACCCATAGCCATCACTCGACCTATGAGCCCCAAAAATCGAAATTGGGAAAAAGCCAAAAACAAAATCGATCAATCAAACATACATAAAACATTCAAATTTGATTATTATTTTTTCTATATTGATGCACATCAATGAAAATCCAAACCATCAGACACAATATGCAACGTTTTCTCATGTATATAGCATGTAAGGGTTAATAACTTAATATAACAAAATAGTGCAAGACATATTTGAACCAAACTACATAACATTGAAGCTCTAAATGGCTTGTAGAGTCCAAAAAAATCATACTAGTAACTCTAGTCTAGACTTTGAAAACACCATGTTTACCTTCATAAAGTTGAGTATTATTTTCCAGCATAGGTTTATGGATATGATTCGGGGTGAGCTCAATGATATAGATTCTACCATTCGACATTAATAGTTTGCGAGTACCTTAGCTTTGTTACAGCCTTACCTTATTCCAAGGTGGTATTGTATGAGTTTTGGAGAGTATTCAGATCAATGTTTTAGGGGAATAACATATCTTGTGCTATTATTAACAGAGTTTTCAGTTCAGGCTTCCATCTTTCTATTTATAGCATCAGATGATAGTGCATTTAGATACCCATTGCAGAGATAGGCTTATGGTCTGAATTTGGGGTGAATAGTTCATGTTTTTGGCGAGATTTTATTTAAAAAAGTTTATATTTTTAGAAGGTAGTTAGAACCTATTGTTGCATCCATAATAGCTGGGCTACCATGATTGCAAATCAGTTCCCATTATATTTTTGAGCCAGTCCTTTGCACATTTTGGTTGAGATCAGTTGATGATGAGCAACATATTTATTATTGATGATCACTCTTGTTATCACATTTTATGTTGGGAGCAGCTTCCACACTGCAGACTGTGCGACCGAGGACCGCAGAGTACTTTTTTTCCAAATCAGGAGATCAGCTACCTCCAGAGGAGGCATTTTTGTTCAGATTGCCCCTAGCAGCTATATCAGAGGGGTCAGACAGTTGGACTTACCATCTACCACAGGGTTACCTTTCCTTGTCAGGCTTTGACACAAGCCCATTTGAGATAGTGCCTAGTCATATTCTGATAGAGATTGTCACAGTACAGTGCTGGTTTATTGTATGCCCGGATTCAGCAGAGATGCAGCTCAGATACAAGTTCAGTAGCAGCAGGTATATGGTGCAGCAGGTATTGCATATATTGATTATTGCTCATGTCGTAGATTAGACTCTTTTATACTTGTTAGTACACTAACTTTGCATGAGATGATATATTTGGTGATCTGGTTATGATATGATGTGTTTCAGCCTTTGGTGATGTCAGTCCACCCCTCTAGTTAGACTTATGTATATGCACGCTGAGTCATGTCCTGTATACTTGGCTTAGACTTGATCACTTAGCCCCTCGGTAGCTGACTTTAGCACCATCTTCACTTCCTCCACTCATCCGACTCATTCATGACACTTCTTCCCCGACTTGGATTCTGATTTGTGATCACGAGGACCCCCTTTCCCCACTGATCTCTGAGTTTGCCATGAATCCCTGTTTATTGTGCCTCAGCTCTTTAGTGTGTGAGATACACGGTTAGACCTGGGATTTGCTCCTGTCGGTTGCCCCCGATGTTGCAATGCAATTAGGATTGTGTAGCCTCACCGGGTGCTCCCGACTTGTCTTCGAAGCTTGTATTACCCACCCCCATTACCTTTGCAGTATGAGCGCCATGTTTATATCTTTTGAGATATGTATGTAGCCCAAGAGGGCCATGAAGAAATGAAGAAATGAAATGTAAATCAGGCTAAAAAGGCCTCTATGTTGTAAATGTAAAATCTAGCCAAAAAAGGGTTAAGTATGAAACTCGTTGTAAAATCCATGCAATGTTTTTATGAACACACATGGATTCTGGTCAGCTATACATGTCAGCATTTGTAGTGGTTATTCCTCACCTAGTCCTGCGGGACAAGGAGGTGAGAAGGAGCAAGGGACAAGCTCAAGATTGCCCCCTAGAGTCTCAAGTTACAGTTTGCCAGACACCCAGTTTGGCGGCTCTAGAAAAGAACCTCATGGGGTCTTCGGATATGGATGTGAGTTGTGGGATACTTGTTAGATGACTAGTGGAGGTTTCCCTACACTATACCCATTTGTGAGGCACTGCCCTTCCCCGTGTTTTGTCATGGCATACTTACCTCAGTGGACCCCGCTTTCCCGAGTTGTCTTAGTGGTCACATGATCCTTATCCTCGTCTTTACATATCTTTTACCATGTTGTCCACATCACCTAGAGTCAGCAAGGTGGTCAATTCTATGGAGGTGTATAGTATCCTAGTCTTTTGGAGGTGGTGGGCCCACTTCACCAGGGCCTTGTACTATTTCGAGATTTAATGTATTTTTGATCACCATGATATCATTTATTGCTTAGTAATGTACTAACCTGTTTAATTGAGCCTTATCACTTCATGCTTGCATACAGGTTTCAGCTAGCACTATAGTTGACCAGATTTGACTTAGTCAAACTGGGTTGACTAGGCCAAAAATGGGCCTGAAAAAATGTTGCGATCGGAATTTCGATTTCGATCATTTATTATCTACAGGGGTTCCATATGAGCATGCAACTGACGGAATTGCAAAACATTGAACCATTTGAGAGATTTTTAATTATTATTGGTCAACTTTGACCTGTTTTAATTAAAAATCATGGATTTGGGGCAAATATTGCCAAAGTGATGGATCGAGGTCGTTCAAGTGGTCATCCCTACTAGTTTTGGTGTCCACGATCACATTGCAGCAGACGGTTTGGCAATACGGGCAATAAAATTGGGTCAAAAGCCCAATTTTCATCTTCAGCCATATAAACCAGCAGAAAATACATGGAAATCAAAATTTGACTAAGGCAACTATAGAGAAATGGAAAAATCAAAGGTTGGCAATGGTAAAGGTAATTACTAAGGTAATTTTGGTATGTTTTGGCATTGTATGTGATGGTTGTGGGGCCCTCATTCGCCCAGCTCACCATAGAGGTCGATTTTGGCCTATAGGGGTGTTTTCTCCACTAGGGGAAATTCGACTTGGTTGATTTCATGGTTGTATTGATGTGTGGGTCCCATATTGTATTAGTTGGGGGGATAAAACATCCGATAGACACCCCCAACTCCACCTTGTATTGATGTATGGCCCAGAAGGGCCCCCCTCATCCACTAGTGCGCTTCTCCTTGGGGCAATTCGCACCCCCCTCATTGAGTGATCTCCACCATTCGATTTTGTGGATGGGGAGATGATCTCAACCCTCCGTTTTGGGGGGAAACATAGTTGAGAGTGAGCCATCTCTATAAGAGAATGGACTCACCTCCATTGTACTCCTTGGCATTTTTCAGACTTGAGATTGAGCAATAGAGAGATAATTCTTCCGGATTTGCTTGTGATATGGTGGTAAATGCTTATGGTGCTGATTGTTAACATATTGCTGGTGCATTGCTGAGTTATTTTGTGTTTTGTCCATCACTCTTTGGCCAAAAACGAATTGCAGGTGACTTGACCACTTGGGGAGGGCACAACTCTTGAGTTAGCAGCTTCTAGTTGCTTTTCTCTTCAGGATTTCAACAAGGAAAGTGAAATTTACTATTGTACCTTGCTTTCTTTCATTATTAGTCTTTCATTTGCTGATTTCCTTGCTTATTTGCCATAGTTCTGACTTGGTTCTCTCTTTGGCAGGTACAGGGGCGCATTGGTCAACTGGCAGCATCAAAACGCTAAGGGAAGACGCACAATTGCTTGGAACTTGGAATCCAGGGTTTGTCTTCAGCTACACAACGCCTCATCTTCATTATCCGGGTAAAATCTTTGCTTGTCTCTCCCATTTCAGTTTCATTTGCAAATGCTGGGCTGCAAATCTTAAATAAAAATCCTAAAAATTTATAAATTAATTTCCAACCGTAGGAATTCCATTTTCTTTCCAAACCCGCTTATTATTTGCCCTTAAAAGCTTATATCCCAAGTTTGGTTAGATTCCGACTCCATTTACCCATATTTTAGGCACTGGTCACTTGGTTAAAAACGCCCCTCTAGGGCGTTTTTTTGTTTCTACCTGTTGGGTGCATTTTGGGGTTGTGGGTACTCTCTAATTTGTTCCGTAACATCAATTTACCTTTAGAGTTCCAAGTTCCAGCAGCTGGAAATGCTTAGAAACACCTTTTTTTGACTGCCCTAGGTCCACATTTTTACTTTTTAGCTCTTCCCCCTAGGGCTGTTCATTTCATTTGCTTGCTGATCTGTTTTTGTGTCTTAAATCAGCCATTTAATTAAGATATAGCTGCTGGAATGTGTGTTTAATTCACTTATCCATCTCTGCCATGTATTGATAAACCACCGAGAGCTTCATTCCCCACAGGCAAGGTCCTTACCCACACTTCTAGTAATTTTCTGTTTGCTGATTTAATTTCCAGCCTTTTAATTCTTCATTTCATTCATCATTCACATGTGTAATCAGATTTGAGTTTGTTTCACTTAGTTATCTTTTCATCCAGAATCTTGATTTCACTAAGGCTGGAAGAACTCTCACCTTCATTCATCCATTTTGTCTATTGCTTTGATCATCTTTCCTGGGTTTAGGGTGTTTGATTGTTGAGTCTCAACCTTCATTGGTTGAGAGGGTCTCCCCCTTGACTAGGCCAAGTGCCTTGTCTAAAGTGACTGCAGCCTTGTCCGGTGTGACTTCTGTCTCTTGGACAGAGGACTTGGCTGTTGTTGGTTACACCGGCCTATCTGTGCTCCTCTACCGTCCCTATTGGGATACATGCACTAAGCAGCTAGAGTTTGTGTGATAACAACTCTCATGTATTCAGTGGATCCAAAGCTTGTATATTTGACAGTCTCATGCCAGGACTGAGCCCCATGACCCCAGGTTGGTGACTGAGTTAGCCATTCTTCTATCATCCAGAGCAGATTGAGGTTAGTGCCCATGATGTATTCAGTTGTAGTACTTCAGTACGATTTAGATTGTTCAGATCAGGGATTCATGTATATGATCTAGCAGGTATATGATTTGTGCATTTGGACTGGTGATGTGCTCTTTCCTTTATCTAGGTAGTTTTGACTGGGTATATGGTTATTGTTTACTGGCGATACTTTATATTATGCTTACTTGTAGTTTAGAGTAGAAGTGGTCAGTTATTATGAGTAGGTGATTCTTGTGTATACTCATTGGTCATGATCTTATTACATAAGTATGGACTCGTTCATTCCCTTTTTGTAGGGATTTTGCTATCCATGGAATCATTAGTCACTTCCCTATCCATCCATTATCTTCCAGTGTTGATTTTATCTCGACTTACACCTTAACTAGAGATCTTGAGGACTTCCCTCACCTAGACCTCTGTGTTGGATAGATTCCTTGTTTACATTGTGTCTCAGCTCTGGAGTGTGTGATTCTAGTCAACAATGATTGTTCTCCTTTAGTCCTCGAAACCAAGTATGCCTACCAACAGTGTTTCTAAACACTAAAGCATCGGAACTTAAATGCTATATCTAAAGGAATGTTAAGTCAGCAAAAATAGTGTTGCTAAACACTACTACTTATATCTATATTAGTTAGTCAGTGGCCAAAGGACGAGCACTCATTCTTGTTTGATGTAAGGCCATTTTCCCTACAGGGAAACAAGGTGGTCACTCCATCGCACCTATGGATGGTGGCGGGCAATGGAGGTCATACCGAGTCATATATGAGGCCCAAAGGACCATTCAAGGTACCTGCTTTTGGAGGTTGGCTAGTGAAAATCTATAAAGTAAATTAAATGCTAAATCTCAAAGTGAATAAAGATGACAAATAAATGAAATTGCTAAAAGGGTTGCTTGTCTAGAGTCTATTGGAAGCAGTCTCATCACTTTACCTATTTGCGAGACACCGCCATCCCCTGTGTTCTTCTCTGTCCAACCTATGTGTAGGTGGTCTTTCCTTGTTCCCTTATCCGAGAGATTGCAGTGTTAAGGTTGTCAAGTATTTTCCCTTAGCCTAGCCTTGTTTCTCCACTCTCACCCATGGTTAGCAAATTGGCCCAGTCTATAAATGAGTATACACTTGAGGTTCCTGTTTATAGTAGTTGGTTACTTTGATCTAGACTTATTATTATTATATTTACATGTTAGTGTCAGTTAAACATCATTTTATACTTTGGTCTCACTACTGCTATAATTGAAGGAGCATATCTCATCCATTTGTACTTGCAGCAACAGTTATTTGTGGTCTGGATCATTATTTTGATCAGTCTTGACTTGGTCAACCCAGTTTGACCAAGTCAAGTGCAGGGTCCAGGATGAGTATGGGTCAATAGTGTTTGAGATGGATTATTCATGGTCCCTTTGTGCCCATTAGATGGTTTCATGCTTCAGACAATAGTTTTAGATGATGGTTTGATGGATTATTATTATTATTATTATTATTATTATTATTACAGGCCATTATTTTATTATTCCAGGCATGAATGGGCTTACAGATGTATCTCTTGATGGTCACATAGTGTATGGGTACTCATTCTTGGTGGATTTGAGCATTCCAAGTCCATTGGCACACTCAGTTATCGGTTTCGGGTGATGATATGGTTAGATTACCACTTTTCTTCAGTTTGCCATGCAGAAATGGCCTATCTAGCACTTTCATTGATTATTTTTGTTTTCCTAGGGCGCTCCTGAGGGGATACGTGGTCCAACCAGTCGTTATTACCGTATTACCCTATCTCGGGACATTTTGATGCTGTCAGTTTTGTGCTCGGGGAACATGGAAGAGAGTTACAGGCATTTTTGTACTTTCAAAGGTGGTTTTCCGAGAGTAAAATGGCTAACAAAGGAAATTGATTTGGCTCAGTGGGGTGAGGAAATGGCATGAGATTGGTCCGAGACTTCATGATGATATTTTCCACACCTTCCATCATGGTCTCTGGCATCAGTGGGGTCAACGCGTCATCCCATTCATCATTTTGGGGGTTTATAACTTTATTATTGTATTTTTGGACACACGTCCTAGTGTATTTTGACACTTTATCACATGTTATATTATCTTGATGTAGGTGGGGCATTATTCTAGTGAAGATATGATCTCCTAGACCCCCCCACCATGTTATGATGTTATGATGTCATGTTGTGTCCCTAATCATGTCATGTGTCTCACGTCCCCCCTAGGGCGACTATGAGGGAGGATGTCCCCCTTAGTCATGAATGATCTATGTATTATGTGATCGGCTCATCTTAGCCGTTGATCTTATATTTGTATCTTTTGATCCTAGCCCTCCATACTGTTGGGATTTTAGGGTTTTGGATTGTGAGAGGCTATTTATATCCACTCTCAACATTTGTAAAAAGGGACTTTTGGCTTTGGAATAAAGATATTATTACTATTTTTGGAGATCTCTCTCTCTTGCTTTGATCAATGTTCTTGGACATGATTGGAATGCCTCTCTTGGACATCTGTGTAGATCTAGCTTAGTTTCATAACATATTTTGTGGAGGCCGAATTCATCTTCTGCAGGTGATTCCTCCAGTGATGAGGAACATGTATTTGATCCAGAAGGATTCAAACCAAGAAGATGGAAGAACCTCTTATCCATTTCAGCATTGGATAAGAAGGGATGTAGTTGTGATTGGTGACGAAGAAGAAGGGACACACAGATTCAACACCAGTACATAGTTCCATGTGGTCTATGGTGTAGAAGACTTGTTCAACATTGTAGATCATAAGCAAGAAAGGCACATGTCCTTAGAATCAGATGGTGGAGTAGAGCACACTGTCAGAGACTCCAGTAATTCCTGCAAGGAGACAAGGATCAAGAGGGATCCTACCAAACAAATAAATATAAGTATTTGAATTGTCATTTCCTGTATATCTAATTGCTTAAATGATATTGTTTAGTTGTGTACATATTTATGTTCCTAGATTTAGGAAGTGTATTATGCATGTTAGAGTGTTTGCATTGATGAACAATATACTACTAATATGCATGTAATGGGTAAGTGGTCTATAGTGTTGTACAACATTCCATTGCTACTTATCTAGAATGAAACCTCTTTACTGACATGTTGAGAGTAGTGCACGGTCTTAATAATGTTCTGGTAGAGATGGAAGGAATTTAGAAAGTTACCGTATGAATGTGGGATATGGATGAATGTTGTGTTGAAACATTGGCCAAGATAGTTGCATGACTGTGTGACCCATGTCTTTATGCATAAGAATTTGTTTTGAAAATTATGCAATGTTTCTAATCATGCAACTGAATTTGACTTGTAGGAAAGATTGTGTACCCTCACCTACAAGAGAATAATGATGAGACTTGTTCCGAAGAACAAGTGACGATGGTTCAGATATGACATTCAAGAAGATTTATGAAATCAAGCATACTACAGAAGTATGAAGCGAGGGTTCTCTCAGAAAGAGGGAGTCGACTATGACGAGACGTTGCTCTAGTGGCCAGACACACTTCCTCAGTGGTGGATATTACACGAGATAGATGGTGTAATCGAAGTAGAAGTATATATCGAGCAACCTCCAAGATTCAGGACTCTCTATAGAGAACCACATGTGCACAGATTGAAGAAGGCTTTGTACGGGCTCAGAAGGCACCCATGGGATAGCATGATAAGCTTGAGGATCACCTAGAGTGATGAGATATCAATATTTGCTACAAGGTTGAAGATGAGGAGCACATAGATGGGTGCAAGAGAGAACTTGCAACAGAGTTCGAGATCTTGGTATCTAGTGACCTAGAGAGATGACATAGATGGATACACATAAGATCATCAGAAGAGAAGCTACCAGTCACTCCAGTGCAGAATGTCCTGATGCCAAGAGTACATGATGTAGAGGGAGGATAATGCTCAGTTACAGAAGGAGCGGGAAAGCTCCACTTCAGAGGGAGTGACTACAGCATCGATTGAGAGACATTATCACTTAGCCTCTATCCGTGGCAAAGGTTGTTTGCCCTAGTATCTTAGGGATATGCTCAGAGTGATACCGGATGTCTCCCCTCACGAAGAGAATGTATATGTGGTGCAGTTTGAAACAAGTACCTAGGACATGGTACGGTAGGATCGACGGGTTTGTGACGAGCTTGGGCTTTACTAAGAGTAAAGCGGATTCCAACCTTTACTACAAGGTTGAAGAAGGAAATCTTGTGATTCTACTATTATATGTAGATGACTTATTTCTGACAGGTGATGAGAATCTCATAGCAGAAATGAAGAGGAAGCTTGCTGCAGAGTTTGAGATGAAATACCTGGGTATGATGCATTACTTCTTAGGTCTTGAGGTGTGGCAGAATCTAGGGGAACTTTTCCTAAGTCAAGGAAAGTATGCGGTAGAGATCCTGAAGAGATTCAGGATGATGAATTGTAAGGCCACGTCCACACCTATGGCATCAAATCTAAAGTTGCTGAGTGATACTTCTTCAGAACTGGTGGATGCCACAGTGTATAGACAAATGATTGGTTTGTTGATGTACTTGATGAACACGAGGCCAGATTTATGCTTTGCGGTGAACACTCTGAGTCAGTATAAGGTAGAGCCGAGACATGTTCACCTGGTTGCGACAAAGCATGTGCTGAGGTACCTAAAGGGTACGGTTGATTATGGCCTCAGATATGCATTGGATCAGAAGATTAACCTACAGGGTTATGTGGATGCGGATTGGGCCAGGAGTATCACGGATAGAAAGAGCACATCAGGGTGCTGCTTCAATTTGGGATTGGGTATGATCTCATGGTTCAATAGGAATCAGACGAGTGTGGCACTCAGTACAGTCGAAGATGACTATATGGCAGCTTGTTCAGCAAGCTGCGAGGCAGTGTGGCTTCAGAAGTTGCTCTCAGGATTGTTTGATCTCGAGCTAGAGGCGGCTTGTGTCTTTTGTGACAACCCGAGCTGTGTGCAGTTGTCTGAGAGCCCAGTGTTTCATGACAAGTTGAAGCACATCGAGATCTAGTGTCACTATATCCGAGATATGGTGCAGAAGGGAGTTGTGAGACTCCAGTATATAGCAACAGAGGAGTAGATAGCCGATGTGTTGACCAAGCCTCTGTCAAGAGTGAAGTTCGAGAGCTTTAGGGACAAGCTTGGAGTGGTTCAGATTAAGAGGGAGTGATGAGCTTGGATGAGGTAGTAGGTAGTCACGGGTCATGTGACATATTTGAGTCTCCTAGGCTAAGAGAGGATCTGGACGAGTGGTGAGGTAATGCAGGTAGTTGTGGTGTGCAACGTAATGGAGCTCCTGGGATGAACCTACCGGATGGCTTGCTCGGTTCGTGGAAGAGGACAATTGCATCTGGTATGAAAAAGGACCAGCTTTGTAGGACAGTTGCATCTGGTATGAAAAAGGACCAGCTCTACAGGACAGTTGCATCTGGTATGAAAAAGGACCAGCTTTGTAGGATATCTACATCCAGTATGAAATAGGACTCGCTCTGTAGTGGTGTGCATCCAATATGAAACATGACTAGCTCTACAGGATATATACATCCAGTATGAAATAGGATTGGCTCTGTAGTGGTGTGCATCCAGTATGAAAGAGGATTGGCTCTGCAGGATATCTACATCCAGTATGAAACGGGATTGGCTCTGTAGCTGTGTGCATCCAGTATGAAACATAACTATCTCTGCAGGATATCTACATCTAGTATGAAAAAGGACTGGCTCTGTAGTGGTGTACACCCAGTATGAAAAATGACTAGTCACTCTACGGGATGATCCCAACTTGGCTGCTTGTATCCCCGAGTTACTGGTTGGATCTCCAAGGGTAGATCCCAACATGGTTGGTGGTATCATCGAGGGAGATCCCAGTGTAGGTTCGCCGACGGACTGGGTTGAACTGGTGCAGTAGTCTCTCCGACGGACTGGATTGAGCAGGTGCATGTTTGACTGGTAGTATCACCAAGGGGAGATCCCAATATGGTTGGTCATATCTCCAAGGGTAGATCCCAGTGTGGTTGGTTGTATCTCCAGGGGTGGATCCCAGTATGACTTGTCGTATCAGCAAGGGGAGATTCCAACGTGGATGATGAAGTCCTAGATTGGATCTAGGCCACATCCAACATGAAAAAGGGTTGGCTCTGTGTAGAGTTGCATTCAACATGAAAAAGGGTTGGCATTGCAAGACGCATCTAGCATGAAAAAGGGCTGGCTCTGTGAAACCTCTTATGATATATAGATTCGGGAGATGTCAGATGTCAATAGTCAGAGTATAAGAAGTGCATCAACTGGAAGACGATGGTGACGATGTCAGAAGAATACCTTCCTTGTTAAGAGGGAGTGTTGAAGAATGTAACTTCGGACATTTTGTTAGGATGGTGGAAAGAGTAATTTGAAATAGAAAATTTTTAAATTTTTGCACTCATAGAATATATTGTATAAACCTATGGAAGTTCCAAAGTCATATATAATGGAAGTGATGTCGTTACTTATTTTTGAGTCATTAACTAGCAAATCCAAACCTAAGGGATAATCATAATACTTTATCTCGGTCTTTAATTATTTATATTTGCTTTAGGTCTTCACATGTTCTTGTTGAAATAGTTGTGCTATACAGGTATATGTGCAGGTTTGTTTCAAGTGTCATTAGAAAGAAGACATCAACAATAAGAAGGGTTGTGATAGTGTAGATCTACACCTATTGAAATTGCAAAATGATGCAATCGAGAAAATCAACCTCATTTTTCAAATCTAGCTAGATGCACCTATTGAAATTGCAAAATGATGCAATCGAGAAAATCAACCTCATTTTTCAAATCTAGCTAGATGCATGCTTATTGAATGAGCAACAAATGCAATATGGAAAATTGACCTCATTTTTCAATCTCAATAAACATTCAAAATCATTTATATCTGCTTCATTGTTGATTACTGAGAAAGTGGATAAGAAACATTCTGGAAAGTAGTGTTATATGCTAAAATATAGTTCATTAAAAATAAGCACATATAAGCTACACCAAAAGGTAAGATTTATATGAAAAAAATTTACAAGGTGAGTGTTTATGAAAGTTGATTGAAATTGCCTTGCTTCAAATTCATTAGTGTTGGGAATTTTGGACATACTTACCACAGATAACCTGTGCAAATGTATCGTCGAAGGAAACTAATGACAACTTGGCGTGCTCCAGTCTCACACCATGACAATGAAATTTGTTTTGTGTCTCTTAATGCATTTAATCTTCCCCCCATCATATCATATGCTACCTCGGTACCTGCCTATAACAATAGGAATACATAATTTATATACAATGTAAAAGAGTTGAAAAGTCTTTAATTAGAACAAAGCATATTAATTATAACGAGATGTAAAAGCATGATATGCTAGGTAGCTGAGTTAAATTAAAGTAGGGTACTTTTTCCCTTGGCTTATGGCATAAGCTGTCTTGTGTTACTGGTGCGACTATACGACTTGAAATCATGAACACTTGTCAACAAGTACTACTTGTTAACCACTAAATAACCCTATTTTGTCAACTGTGAAGATGATTTTTTTGGTTACCGGGCCTCAACTTCATCGCTATCCTCCATCAGTGAATTGACAAACAAGGAAAGAGATAGTTATATCCATACCTTTAGTCCATCTTCATGGAATCCATAACCTGTAAACAATACATATTTTGTAAGTAGCTTTTTCTAACAACACTCGAAAGTGATACACAATAAAACAAACACGGGGGGATCATGATTTGGTGTTCAAAAGCTTTAATCAATGTAAATCATAGGAGAAAAATGATAGTTAGAAATTCATTGAAATCCAAGGACCATAACCATCAACAAACTAAACTCTGTAAGCAATATAATGGTTTATGCAAAGTTACACAATTTGTGGGTGTGCATTGAAATCAACAAACAAATTGGGTATCAGTTTGGCAGTCATCATGAAGTTGGGAATCAAGGGTGCAACACCCAATTTTTTTATAAAACTATATATTTATATGCAAATCAAAATGATTTTCATTATGTAATTTTAGGAAAAATATAGTAGAACTTGTAGATATTTTCATAAATAGTGGATCTAAGCATGCTTAATCTTACAGTTGTAAGTATCTTCATGAACAGTTGTAAGAAGCCTTTGCCAATTTAACTAATAAAGTATGGGAGATATTCTACTGTTGGTATGTAATTATGTGGTTTGGCACTTTCGTCAAATAGTTCTTATGAAGACCTGTGTTTTTCCCTTTACTGCCCATATCATGTCTGAGTCTATTTGTTTAGATGTGCATAACATTCATACCATGAATTGTATAATATTTTCTTCACACAACATGCCTTATAAAATTACAAAATGAATTGTAGTTTGCTTACACTAATTGGGGACCAATATACTCAGGTACAGTCATAAAGAAGTCTGATATTTCAATAAAAAAAGTGAGTTTACATGCCTGAATGTGCTAATGGACAGATCTGGAAATGACAGCCCCTTGCCACAAGGAATGAGACAACTTGATTGCTGCAGCAGGCTTCCGTGAACTCAAGGACTGACATAAAAAGTTTGCTGTACATGACCACTTGGAGGATGTACTCAAATTTCCTGTAGTGGCTTGTATATGCTCAGAATAAACAATATACCAGATCTGACTTGTTGCTGGCCTCAGAACTTGCAAACATAGCCAAAATGAAGATATATCACCTCCTTTTCCTTCAGTGAATAACCCATCAATGGGAAGTGGAAGAATAATGTGCTCACTGTTGAGAAAACACCCCACACCCTCAATGAACAGTCTGTAATGAAGGCTGAGTTCTGCTACAGGAAACTCGTGCTAGTAGTGAGACCACTTTCTCCTATTGTAAAACGCCCTCTTCTTGATTCTAGCAACCAGAGTTAGCAAGGTAAAGAGTGGGCTCTCCTATTTCCTCCTTAAATAGTGATCTCGCCCTCCACAGATAAAGAAAAACTCAACCTTAAAACAGCTGCGACCTCACTCAGTCTGGTAGTGACTCCACAAGGGATCGTCTTACTCTTGAACAGTCAAGGAACTGTGTTTCCCTTTTTCCTAATATAAACTTCAGTGTGTGAGAATGCAGAGATGTCAAAGGTGAGGACTGTGATTATCTTCCTATAAACCAGTGCGCCCTCTTCAGCTCCCTCACTCAGCTCACGGATCCCTCGGACTGTCATGGCTCTCTCGAACTATCACAGCTCGTTTTCTTTCAAGTGCACACGGCTCCACGGCTCCACACAGCTCACGGCTCCACGTCTGGACAAGGCTCACGGCTCACGGATCACGGCTCAAGGCTGCACAGTGGTCTCACGACTGCACAGTGGTCTTCTAATTGCCGACTCCCTCTCCCAGCGCAAGGAACAGCCGGTCCAGCTCACCCTCACGGTGGCTCCCTCTCCCAGCTGCTGGAAACAACTTCAAGTTCAGGTATATCGGGTCTTCAACTCACGTGACACTGCCCAGCTCAACAGATTCAAGTGCCCAGCGCGTGACCTTTGCAATTTAGCTCACGGTGGACAGAATTGACAGATGCAAGTGCAGATTTGACGAGCAGCAAGGGAATTCCGAATTTGTCAACTGTGGACTATTTTTTTTGTATTTCTTGTGGTTTTGGCAGTGTTTTGGAGCAGCTTCACCTTCAGCCTGAGGTGAGAAGCATGCTCTATAGATGTTATTTGATAATGGTTTTTTTTTTTTGTCATTGAAATTTCAAATTTTGAATATGCTTCAGCCTTCACAATGCACATAGAATCTAGATGGTAAATTTTTATTTTTCTCATTGAATATGCTTCACATAGATGGTAAAACCTTAGCAATTTAGCTCACGGTGGACATATGCAAGTGCAGATTTGAGGAGCAACAAGGAAATTTGTCAACTGTGGACTGTTTTTTTTGTATTTTTGGTGGTTTGGCAGTGTTTTGTAGCAGCTTCACCTATAGGAAACCGTTTGAGGTGAGAAGCAGGCTTTTTACATGTTATTAAATTATTTGCTACTGTTTTTATTTTTTATTTTTGTCATTGAATATGCTTCAGCCTTCACATAGATGGTAAATTTTTTTTATTTTTTTGCAGCAGCAATGGCTTCCAACCAAGCTCCTACTTCAGCCCCTAGGCCCAACAAGAGGGCTGAATACTATCCTCTTTGGGCTCATGTTCAAAAAATTGCAAAATGTGGAGGTGGTGGCTCATGGGAATGGCAATGCAGCCTGTGCAAATTGCAGTATAAGGGCTCTTACCCAAGAGTCAAAGCACATTCCTTGCATGAAATAGGAAAGGGTATTGAAGGTTGCCAAAAAACAAGTGACCCAGCTGATAGGAGGAAGTATTCAATTGAGCAAGATGAGGCTGATAGGCTTAAAAGAAGACATGACTAGCTTGCTAATTCTTCCATTCAACCTCCAAACATTGAGCCAAGGATTGTGCTTGAAGCAAGGAAGAGGAAAGCAGCTCAACAACAAGTTGTACAACCATCAAAAAATACCAAAGGGACTTCTTCAGTGCAAGAGAGCAGAATAGCCAAAATGGTGAATGTTCAAGGGAGAGAAGAAGCTGACACAAGGGTGGCTAGGGCCATCTATGCTTGTGGGATACCTTTCAATGTGGTTCGGTCTCCTTACCGGCATGATCTTGTGAGGGCAATTAACACAGCCCCTGCAGGGTACAAGGGGCCAAACTATGAAAAAGTCCGAACTGATTTGCTAAAAAAGGAGAAGGATCTTGTGGAGGATATCTTAGCACCAATTCGTTCTTCATGGGGTAGCTCTGGAGTTACCGTAGTCTCAGATGGATGGACAGATACCAGGCGCAGGCCATTGATAAACATCATTGCCACTTCACCAAAAGGAGCAATGTTTATAAAGGCTGAAGACTGTTCAAGGGAGGTAAAAGATGCCCAATTCATTGCTAATGTTTTAATTAAAGCTATTGAGCATATAGGGCCTAAGAAGGTGGTGCAAGTTATCACGGATAATGCACCAGTTTGCAAAGCTGTAGGTTTAATTGTTGAGAGTAGGTTTGGTCACATTTTTTGGACACCTTGCATTGTCCATAATCTGAATCTAATCTTGGAAGAGATCGACAACAAAGTTCCATGGATCAAGGAACTCACGGGGCAAGCAAAGGAGATAGTTAAATTCATCACCAACCACCACCAATCTCAAGCCATATTTCGAGAGTACTCCAGATTGGAGTTGTTGAAAGTTGCCAAAACAAGATATGCCTCCAACTTCATCATGTTGCGCCGCCTTGTTGAGGTGAAGCAACCATTAGTTTCTATGGTGGTGAGTCAACTTTGGGTTGAGTGGAGACAGGCAGATTCAGAATGGGGAACTACGATGCGTAGATTGTGCCTTGATGAGGACTGGTGGAGCAAGATAGATTTCTTGCTCAAGTTCACAACTCCTGCATTTGAGCTTCTTCGAAACGCTGACACAGACCGACCTTTCTTGGGAGAGGTATATGATGGCATGGATACCATGGTTGAGAAGACTATGGAAATCATTTCACAGGAGTCTCCTCAGCTTTTATTTGTTGATGTTGGTTTTGCTGATTTGGTACAGAAAATCATGGTTGACAGGTGGAACGGCTTTAACACTCCATTGCACACTTTAGCCCATGCCTTGAACCCAAGATTTTATGATGAACAACTCATTGCTCAAAGCAATGGGAAGAGGAAGGAACCCCATCAGGATCAAGAGGTGTCTAATGGAGTGAAAAAGGCCCTTATGAGAATATTTCCAGCTCATCTACACAGGGAAGTGAAGGAAGAGTTTGCTAGTTTTGCCACGGGATTGGATGATTATTCTGATATATCTGCTTTGGATGAGAGAAGCACCATGAATCCAGTCAGGTGGTGGATTTGTCATGGAGCAAATGGTGTGCATTTGAAAACACTTGCCATTCATGTTCTTTCACAGGTGGCAAGCTCTTCATCGGCAGAAAGGAATTGGAGCACCTATGGTTTTATTCATTCTGTGAAGCGCAATAGGTTGGGTTCACAGAAGGCTGAGGATCTTGTTTATGTGCACTCCAACCTTCGCCTTGCATCTCGTAGGGGTCCGGAATATAGCAGTGGGCCTTCTAGAGAATGGGATGTGGATCCAGAATCCTCTGACTTGGACATCTCTCTTGTTGCCCTGAATATTGAGGAACCTAGGAGTGGAGTTGGCCTTTCTTCTTCCTCTCAACAAACCACTGTTGGATGTGCTTCTTGTTCTATTTTTGAGGAGGAGTATGAAGATGAGCCGGAGCCCAAGTATGATGACTACTAGTCTTTGAGCTTCAGCTCATGTTTTCTTTATATGTTCATTGTTCATGTTGATGTAGCACAGTAGCATTGTACTTGCAGTCTCGTATATAAAGGCTGATTTTTTATATATATGTATTAGTGGCTTAGCCTCATTTATGAAGGCTGTTTTTTGGCTATTTCCACTTGCATTATGGAATCACTTATGAAATTATGAGTAAAATCGTAAATGTGATGTTACATGTACGACTATGACTATGATTTCTAATTTTGTTGAATTTAATGATAATCTGTAAATATATATATATATATATATATATCGCGTTTCCCCGTTTCCTAAATTTTGGGGGGTCATGTTTCCTACGTGTTCCCGTTTCGGAAACTCGTCCCCGTTTCCCCGTTTCGTGCAACTTAGATAATTTCTCTTTTATTGATTTTTGAGAAATTATTAATTATCAGGCTGAATTGACATCCGAAACTTAGGATAAGCTGGTCTGGGGTTTATATATGATTTTTGGCTTAGGAATTAAGCCTCCAATCTCTGAAATCCAACCCCGGATGACTCACATATTACAATTTTGATTTTTCCAATTAAATATTTGGAAAAATAATTAAAAATAACAAAAACTCAATCCAATGCGTCCGGTAAAAAAATTTCGGATAGTGTTTTTATTGGACGAGGACCCTAGGAAATGACCATCTAAGACATACATGGTGTCTAGTAGGCTTATATACGTCAGTTGGACTCTAATAACCCCCCAAGGTTCAATTTTCAAAATCGGGCATTCCAGCTTTGGAGGAAGCGGGAGAAAACCTCGTCGATTATTACTCGGCTATAGGCAAAGCATAATTGACAACGGCAAAAAACTCCCTTGGAATACCTTAGTTGATAACCAAGTCATGGGGGACCGAGCCACTCAAAAGTTCTACTAGCACACTTATTACAAACCCCGTGGGGCCATGGTCATTTCAACAGAAAAATAAAACTGGCTAGCCAAAATTGGCTAATTATTGCAACTGGAACTTTTGATACACTGGATATGAACATAAATCATATCCATCAAATGGCGGCTCGTCGGAAGTCCAACTATGGTACAAAAAAGTTGGTAACAATCTACATGGATCGCCTGTCCTACCTAGACTGAGCTCTTCTCGATCTACACAGGACTGGCTATCCTACATGGACTGATCTCTTCTCGTTCTACACGGACTGCCTGTCTTACCTGAATTGAGCTCTTCTCGGTCTACACGGACCACCTGTCCTACCTGAATTGAGCTCTTCTCGGTCTACACGGACCACCTGTCCTACCTGGACTGAGCTCTTCTCGGTCTACACAGGACCGCCTGTCCTACCTGGACTGAGCTCTTCTTGGTCTACACAGGACCCCCTATCCTACCTGAACTAAGCTCTTCTCGGTCTACATGGACCGCCTGTCCTTCCTAGACTGAGAGCACTCCCTCTCACTGAGGGAAGCATTCTCCAATACTCCAAGTCTTTCACGAAAGTATGCAAACTTCATTCTGGGAAAGAGGCTTGGTGTGAATGTCGACGATCTGATCATCAGTCGGAATATACTGGAGTTGAACTGCTCCTCTCTGTACCATGTCTCTGATATAGTGGTACTTGATCACATGCTGCAACTGCTCCCTCTGCGCTGGAATCTTCTACTCCCTCTACACTAGAGCATATCACTGCAAGCTATACTACTAGACATTGTTGCTCATCCATTAATGTCATGTCTCATCAAGTGAGTCTATTGAGATGAACTTCCTATTCTCTCAATAATACTGGATGGCAATCTAGACTCCCTCTATATCTCTGCTGCAGATTCCCTCTACAACTCTACATCATACTCTCCCTCTGGAGCTGCCCACTGGCTAGTACATCAGTATTTGTGTGGTGTCATTCCTGATACCAACTTTAAACTCCATACTAAACATCAGTTCTCACAGAGCAAATAAGCACAACTCCTCATGAGAGTATAAGTATATCACAAATTTAATCAACTGTTACCAATTCTGAATCGGAATCATACTCAGCTTCTTATGGTTTATCATTCTGAATCTCTCAATTGTGTACTCCCTCTAATTGAGGGATATCTCATCTGGTCTCTGCCATACTTCTAATATTAAGAAGTGATGCGTCAGGCTAAGACACTTCATCTTGAACTCAGAGGCTAACTCCCTCTATACCTGTCAATAAATCTCTCTGTCTCGGTGGGGAACTGATTACTAGTATACACCATCATGATCAAGGAATCATCATTAGTAATGTGTGTCATCTGAATGTTGTAAATCCTAAGCCACTGCTCTAACTAGATCAATATATACTGCACCTCAACTGAGTGGTTCTTGTCCCGGAGTAGGCTAATTCTTCACTCAAGCACAAGCAATGTGCAATTGGAAGCCAACTGCTATTTCTATAGTCTCCACATCTCATACTGAAGTAGCTGATGAACTTCAGAGAACTTATCTGCTGCTACTAACTGCAACTCTTTATGTTCATCGGAAGGATGAACATCAATCGTCAGTCTTCATATGAGATCTATTGGACCTGTGAATCATTGGTCCACATATGAATGAATGTACTAGATCCACATATGTTTGTTCGTCACATAACATGCACAATATGAGCCTACCTACTACTAGTCAATCTCATGCTATATCATAACACACTTCCTTATTCTAAGAATACAGAGATCTGCATACTACTATTGTGAACATTCAGATCTGATTGATAAGAGCAATAATGAGAAATGATAATCCAAATACAAATACTGATCTTTTATTGTTTTGTGTGGGCTCCCTCTTGATCTTTGCCTCCTTGTAGGGATCACTGGAGTTCTTAGATCTTTGTCTTCTTACTTGGAATCTAATTGCAACCTGGATCTTCATACAACACTAATGGCAATCTCCTCATCCAGAGATAATACAATCATTGGTGTACTAAAAGAAATACTCCTTTCGATAGTCATCATCTTCTGCATTCCTTGACTTCTTTCGTGAAGTCTCTTCATCAACACCAGCTGTAGAGGCATGTTCCTTTCTCTTCTTTGATTTGCATTGATTCTTGTAGGGACCATACTTTCTACAATTGAAGCATTGGATTTGTGAAAGATCTTTCTTCTTCCTTTATTCTGGGGTTGGACTTGATATTTCACCTTTGTCTTTTCTACCAAAGGTCCTCTTTCCTCTTTTCTTGGTGTGTGTAGTAAGAGCTTGATTTTCTTCACGAGAGGCATGATCATTGTCTCTGGCCACAAGTATGATTTCTTCTTGTGTACAGTCTTCCTATAATCTTTCAAACTTTGGTAGCTTAGATCTTCCCGTCATGCTTTGAATGAATTGTTTCCAAGATTGAGGAAGGCCATTCAGAGTCATCATGACTATTTCTCTATCTGCAATAATTTCACCAGTAGTGCCCAGTTGATCCTTGATCTCTGTGATCTTCATGAAATATGATGCAATAGGATCAGATCTGGACATCTTGACATTTGAGAGTTGTTGTCTCAGGGCACGGGCCCTACTGACATTTGTGTTCTGAAACAACTTCTTCAAGGTGTCAAACATTGCCTTAGCTGTCTTCTTCTGAGAAATTTGAGGAATCAAATGATCCTTGACTGAATCTATTAGGATCCTTCTTGTCTTGGCATCACTCTTCTTCCACTAAGTCTTCTTTGCTTCTTCTTCAAGTTCTGACACTCCATTCATAACAAACTTTAGAAGGTCATTTTCTTCTAGAGCAATGAGCACTCTAGACTTCCATGAATGGAAATTTGAAGCTCCATCAAGCCTATCTTCAACCTTGATGCTTGACATTTTGACTAAGAAGCAGAATTGTAGCTTGGATCAGAAACCCTAGCAAGAGCTAGGTCAAAAATGAACTTTGGATTCCTGGAAAACCACTTCCACAAATGAATTCGCCCTCCTAAGGCAAGATGAATTAGCATCCTTTTCTTCCTGATCTGTGGTCAGAACAATGAGAACAAGAAAACCCTAATTCTTGACCTCCAGCACAAATTAGGTCAAAAATTGAAAATCTTCAAAATGGAAATCTGCTTCCACAGGAAAGTTCGCCTTCCTAGGGAAAGCTCAATGATGCTAGGGGCGAACCAAATTAGTGGTTGAAAACTGAAGAAACAACAAACCCTAGTTTCGCCAATAGTCTCCTTTGGTACTACTCTAATACCATGTTAGACTTTTAATTATAGTAGTTTAATTTTCATCTCTTTCAACTTATAAACAATATAGGATCACTGAAAGAACAACTATGAACAAAAACAATAGAGACACAATAGTTTATTCTGGGAAAACCCAAACTTAGGAAAAACCCAACAACCCTTTCTTACTCAGAGATTGAGTAAAATAAAGATAAAATTACAATAAGAATAGATGCCAAAGAAAAACAACTCCAAATGTCTTCTGCTACCCAAAAAATCGAACTTCCTTGCTTGAGCGAACTTGCTTGAGGTGAGTGACAAATGAGGAGGGCGAATCCTCTATTTATACAACACTTTTGAGTAATTTTTCAACTAGGCCGACCTGTCTTCCTTACTGGGCCAACTTGACATTTCACTGGGCAGTGTTACCCATTATTTGGGGCAGACTGCCCATTGTTTGGGGTTGTTTTACCCACTGATTCCTGTGGGGCCGACCTGTCTCTTTTGTAGATATTAACAATACATTTTATTTATTTTTTATTTTGTAGGTCGGCTTTAGTTAGTGAGGATACCTCACGTAGCTACAACAACAACATGGGGGCAGCCTGTATCTCCCTTAGATGCTTTATTTGTTTTTTACCTACAAAGTTTTAGAGTAGATTTCATTTTTTGCAAATAAACTAAATCAATCAATCTCTTGCTTTCTTTATATTTTCTTTTGCAAAACTAATACTAACCACCTACACATTCCCGAGTGACGGTTTATGGATAACGGCTTGCCTGAGTACTGAACCAGGAAAGAGATTCATAGGTAGTAATTATAAAACAATTTCTTGCTTTGTTTTTATGTTCTATATAAATAAACATTGTTAAAACCTTTAAAAGCAATCAAGACTCCCATTTCGTATGCTCTACACCTTCGTCCGACCAGTTGGGTGCATCAAAAGGGATTTGAGTGACTAGTAATTAGTTGTTACACTTTTCAATTAACCTCCTTAACGGAAATCCTACATTATTTTGAAATCATTTTGTTGTGGGCAAATTTTGCAAAGGAAGCGAGGACCACTAGAAAGTGACTGTGGGCCTTGTCAAGCTACACCCTCGTTTGGTGTAGTGTAGACATCTCCCCGTGACTCCATCTAGCCCACATGTCCTTTGCGGAGCCACATAAAGTGAAATCCGGACACATTCCTAGTACCTCACGGTATATTGATAATCCCCCTCCCCTTTAACCCACTCATCATTCCATTAATCTAAAACCAACCAAGTACACTGCAAAACACTCTTACAATTTTCAGCAGCACTTTCATATTTTATGAATCCATTGGCACTAGTTTAATCATATTATCATTATTTGCTTTTCAGTCGTTTGTATTGTGAATGCCATACATCTCTTTTACGCTATTGATATTAAATCATTACTTTGCAGTTCCTTGTTTCGATCATTTTTTATTCTAAACTCCTAAAACAAACAATCACTTCCATCCTTAACAATTAAAAATAACTTAAGAGCCTTAGAAAGTCTTTATTAGGGTCTACCCTCCTTGGCTTCGTTAGGAGTTTGCCTAAACGGAGGAGTCAGGATCAGGTGAAAACACCTGACTTGAGACTTGCCCCCAAGGACACTCCTCGTAGTTTGAATATTTCTGCTCCGTTCCCCCCAGGTGTGCTTTTCGGTGGCAACATTTTGGTGTCATTGCCGAGGATAAATATTTTTATTCCTGGAGTACGACTTTTGATTTTTTCCTTTTTCCTTTTTTGCTTTGTTTGATGAATATTTAGATCTAATCTTTAATTTTTCATTTGGTGACTCCACTAACCTTTTTCCTTTTTTATAAAATTTCAAAGTAAAAAATAGAATTTTTGAGTGTTTTAATGCATATTTTTATTCTCACATGGTGCTCCGCTGAAGGGATAAAACCATTGTTTCTCATAAATTTGTTGAGATTTGTTGTGTGTAGATGAGCCCATGCAACACAGTGAAATATTTAAAGCTCATTGTTTGTCAGTTCCCCTAATTCATTGATGGATGCATTCCATGCTCATTTCAACTATATGCTTCTAATCGCTGAATGTGGATGATGAAAAATCTGGTGATGAAATTGCAAATGAATATACTCCTATTGACTTCTCAAACATCCCAGGTTTCCCTAATTATCATATTGGTAGAGACATATCTGGTCATCTGCCAATTTTTTGGGGAAATGGTGATTTAGAGACCCAACATGTCATATCCTTTTTTAAAGTTTTGGGTGACTTAAAAGTTTTATATGAAGATAACATAATGGAGATGTTTGTTAGTACTCTGCATGGAAATGCTTGTTATTGGTATTCTAAGGGCCTCCCAGATAAATGTATTACATCTCTTTCGAGCTTCCTTAGAATATTTTTGAAACAATGGCATAATAAAGGATTTAGTGTGAAATTTGTAGACATCATCCTTGAAACATTCTTTCCCATCTCCTTGCCTTGGATAGAATATCATGAAGAAGACCCTAATGCTCTTTGCCTCATCATAGTAGGAAATGAAAAACATTGGGAGCTGCCTCTGAGTTATTACAAATACGAGAAGATTAGGCAGCCTATTAAAGAAAATCTGGCCTCTTTCCATCGGATTCATAATGACCCTATTGAGGAGCTTCATGAAGATACGGTTATTGAAGATGTTATTGAAAACCCTCCTCATGCCACCATGATAGAAGACATTGAAGATTAGGAGTTTTCTCAAGTTTATTTCAGTGATGATGAGCATATTTGTACTCCTGACCAGACTCTAGAAGAAACCATTACAGACGCCCATATTGAAATCCATGAGGAGGTTTGTAATGTGTATGATGATGTAGGCTTGGAAGGCTTGCTTCCTTGTGACCTTTTTTCTGAACAGGAGGATTATGAGCATGAAGAAGACAACCATATCCTGGAGCATGATATAAGTGACGTAGACTCCCTCATGGCTAGCATAGATGTTGATGATGATAACTGGACATTTATGGAGAATCCCATCTATGCCATATCTATAGAAGGAAATTATGAGCCAGAATCCTTTGAAGGCTCTATTGAAAATACCATATATGACATATCTAAAGAAATGAAGTTTGAGTCAGAGTCTCCTGATGGTTTTATTGAAAAACTCATCTATGAGGTGTTCAAAGAAGGAAGCATGGACTTTGGGACATTGGAACATTTGGACGTGGAGGAAGAGCATGTTATTTGTTCATATGAGCAGTCAGAGTCATGCATGAGTATCAACAATGAAGACCTGGAGAAGCAGTGCAGTGAAGAATCAGATCAGATACAATCAATTAAAGATCAGTCTCAGCCGTCGTCTTCACCTGCAGAGATTCCTTATGATTCGGGACAGCTTTGGGCTTACACAGAGAGTTATCAACCGATAAGTCCTTTTGAACAATATGATGAAGTAGTTGATCTGCCTCATTATTTAGAAATTTTTCCCAGTCCGATCCAGTCATGGATAGAAGAAGCCTCCAGGAGGACTTGCTAGTTGGGGAAGCAGCTTAATGATGTTTTTTCCTATGATCTCACATCCAGCCCTCCCATCCATAAATCTTACGCAGGTTTGCATTTCTTAAGTAATTTTTCCTTGCTTTGGCAGGTAACCAAACGCAAGATCATAAACTTTAAAATTGATGAAATGTTAAGATGGTTACATTGGATTTTTCATTTTACTTAGCATTTTCTATTATGTTATGTTTAGAGTAAGAAAAACAAGCTCCTCAAAGTGAGCATTTACTTTCTGCATTTCATTTTCAGTATTTTCCTTTATGTATTTAGAATTTTTTCTTAGTTTCATTTTTCAAATAAATACAACTTGTGGTTTATTGGATTTTTTTTATAAAACTTGTGCTACTAAAGGGTTTTCTTGTCAAGTTGAGATGTTTTTACAGGCTATATAAACCAGAGATTCTGGTGTTCTCGTGTCCTCTCCTTGCCTGAGGGCCAGATCGAGCACACGTCCCGCAATTAGAGCCAGATGTTATATCCGAAATTGTACCTAGGTGAATTTCCTGTGAGCCGCCGAAGTTGTGAACAATCCAGTTGTTCATTATCAATGCGTAGAAGTTTAGAAGTCTTTTCAGGGCCAATTTTGGCCTCTTTTTTAATAATTGCATGTCCATACCCCTTGGGGATGTTGTAAAAAATGTACTAGCATGACAGCCTTTTGTAAATAACTTGGCTCCCTAGGACTTAGGCATCAATCCGATCATTCCATAGTGTTTTTTCCCTTGTCAATTATGCAATGCTGAATAAGCAATGTATAATTGATGAGTTTTTCACCTACTCCTCCAAAGCTGGAATGGTCGTCTTGGTGGTTAGGCCTTAGGAAGTTATTAAAGTTCATATGTCAATGTTTATGAGCATGTCAGACATCAATTTGAGTCATTATGAACATGCACTAGGTCCCCTAGGATTTTTATTTAGTTCTGCAAAAATAAAATTTTCCTGTAAAACGGATCAATTTTTATGTTTAATTAAAAAGGTCAAAAATATCATAGAAGTGTGGTCTAGAGGGGGAATTTTCTATGGGGGTGCTCATTATCTAACCCAAAGCACCCATAATACCCCAAAACCCACTTTTCCTAAGTTTCGAGTGATTACTATTCACTCAAATAAAAATTCTCTCGAAAATGATTAAAGAGAATTAAAAAATTAAAATAATAAAGATATGGAGAAAATCAAAATTCCTAAATTTGAGGAATTTTGTCCAAATAAAGGGCTAGTTATGTTGGTAATCAGTATCAGAGATAGAATCAATCAGGATCCGGGTGATTGGCAATCACATCTAGCAACGATGAGTTAATCTCTAAGAGGGAATGCACCCTCCTTCCTCATGTGGGCCACTTTCTTGATTTGGCAAGATTGGATTGGTTGGAGGAGTTTTCAAGGCAAGGTGGCGCCCCTCTTGTGAGGTGGCAACCACCTCATACAATCACGCATCAATCAAGCCTTGATTCAAGGCTATGTTAGCTCCTCTAGTCAAGCATTGCGCCCCTTAAGCCCTAGATTGGCCATGCGGTCCCCCTCTTCTATCTTCATCTATAAAAGCAAGGCCTTGGCTCCATGTTTAGGATGGAATGCAAGGAACCTCTGCTCATTTGTAATGCCCTTCTATTTGCTATTTGTTTATGAATAAAGTTGAGACTTTGGAGGTCCCTATGGTGCAAGAACTCTCATGGTTGTGAATGCTTGGCTTAAAATCGAGGTTATATTAGCTTAGTTGTATTTCTTCTTTTACAAGCTTGTAGATCTATCATCTAGCGTAGAAGGCTATATTCTAATCCATAGAGTAGGCATTTGAGGTTTTCAATTTGCTTGCTTGTGTTAGGTTCTTTAAGATTTGAAAGTAGCAATTTGTAGTCGGTTATACTAATGCTCTTTTGATCTTAGTTAATTTATCACACTAAATTTGATCTCGTTGTTTGGAGTCTTGTAGCTTTGTAGAATCACCAAAGTTGAAGGCGATCTTGAGATCAGTTGCATATTTTTCACCTTCAATACAATATTTCGTATCTAACGTTTCTTGTCCCACAGGCACTTATGCATCTCCACAATATACAAGCTCGAGCTTGAGGCCTTCCTTCCTTGTCCTAGAAATTTTCAATCTATTCTTTTGGTTACCTTTATACAAGCTTAGATTTCATTAAAAGTATTTCATACAATTTTTGCTTGTTTACATGCTAGATCTAAAGTACTTTTAGATTTGCCATCTTAAGCTTAGATCTAACAATATTGCTTTAGTACTTGAAGTAGTAAAATTTTTCCTATCTTTTGCAAGTACTAGGTAGTGTATTTTATGTATATTTCTGCACTAATCCACTAACTTGTATGAGATTTAGTTTGCTGGTTTTTGTGCTTTGTTTACAGGGAGGTTGGAAGCTTTGAAGGATTTTTGAGGAGTTGAGCTACAAAAGCTTACATTAGGCCCTCTTCTTCTCTCCTTTTCTTCCAAAAGGAACCGTTGTATGCATTTTTGATCAATTTTAAGATCAAAAGGCATTCCTCTCTAAAGAGCATTGTAATAAGATTAATAAAAGAGCAAGTGGGATTTAACGCTCCCACACCCCTCTTCCCCCCTTTGGGGGAAGCTTGTATCTCCCTTGGAGGCTTTATTTGCTTTTTACCTGCAAAGTTTTAGAGTAGATTTCATTTTTTGCAAATAAACTAAATCAATCAATCTCTTGCTTTCTTTATCTTTTCTTTTGCAAAACTAATACTAACCCCTATGCATTCCCGAATGACGGTTCATGGATAACGACTTGCCCGAGTAATGAACCGGGAAAGAGATTCGTAGGTAGTAATTAGAAAACAATTTCTTGCTTTGTTTTTATGTTCTATATAAAAAAGCATTGTTAAAACCTTTAAAAGCAATCAAGACTCCCATTCCGTATGCTCTACACATTTGCGGTTCGTCCGACCAGTTGGGTGCATCAAAAGGGTTTGGAGTGACTAGCAATTAGTTATTACACTTTTCAATTAACCTCCCTTAACGGAAATCCGATGTTATTTCAAAATCATTTTGTTGCGGGCAAATTTTGCAAAGGAAGCGGGAACCACTAGAAAGTGACCGTGGGGCCTTGTCAGGCTACACCCTCATTTGGTGTAGTGTGGGACATCTCCCCATAACTCCATCTAGCCCACATGTCCTTGTGCAGATCCACATAAAGTGAAATCCCGACACATTCCCAGTACCTCACGGTATATCGGGAATCCCCCTCCCCTTTAACCCACTCATCATTCCATTCATCTAAAACCAACGAAGTACACTGCAAAACACTTTTACAATTTTCAACTACACTTTTATATTTTATGGCTGATATAATCATATCATCATTATTTGCTTTCAGTCATTTGTATTGTGAATGCCATACATCTCTTTTATGCTGTTGATATTAAATCATTACTTTGCAGTTCCTTGTTTCGGTCATTTTTTATTCTAAACTCCTAAAACAAACAATCACTTCCATCCTTAACAACTAAAAATAACGTAAGAGCCTTAGAAACTCTTTATTAGGGTCTACCCCCCTTGGCTTCGTTAGGATTTTGCGTAAACGGAGGAGTCAGGATTAGGTGACAACATCTGACTTGAGACTTGCCCCCAAGGACACACCTCGCAGCTTGAATATTTATGTTGTGTTCCCCCCAGGTGTGCTTTTTGGTGGCAACACGAACCTCACCCTTCTTTGTTCCAAGAACTAGAGATAGGGCTTAACCTTCCATTTGGTTAGTGGTTGAAAGAAAGGAGAGGCAAGAAGTAGATAGGGTTGTGGGGGGGTGGTGTCTTTTATGGAGGGACATACCTTTGGGCATCACAAAGACTAATCCATTTTTCCAACCAATGTGTGATGCTATCACTATTGTTTTCCTAGGATATTAGTGCACTATGTACGAGGAGTTCTTGTGGCCGATTCTACAAGTGGAAAATAATGACATCAATATTAGATTGGAGGAGCTTAAGATGTCATGTGATTCAATTAGATGCATGATGATGTTTGATGGTTGGACAAATGGGAATGGTAGGACCTTTCTTTATTTCTTGGTACATTGTCCCAAGGGTACAATGTTTATTAAATCCATTGATGCATTGATGCATGTTAAAGATGCGACATTGTTGTGTGAATTATTGGATGTGTTTGTTCGAGATATTGGTTTGGAAATTGTTGTGAAAATCATAACAGATAATGCACCTAGTTATGTGGCTTTGGAACATGTAGTGCAACTCATAATAGATAATGCAACTAATTGTGTGGTTGTTGGCAAGTTGCTAAGGGAGAGGCACCCCATAGTGTTTTGGTCTCCACGTGCTTCCCATTGCATCTATTTGATGCTTGAGAGTATGAGAAAAATATCCTCCGTAAACAAGACCATTGATCATGCTAGGAGCATCACAAAATTCATATAAAACCATGCATTTGTTCTTACCCTCATGAGGATATTCATAAGAAACAGGGAGTTGTTGCATCCTACAATCAGACGTTTTGCCAGCAACTTCATTTCTCTTCAGTCTATGCTTGAATGTCAATTTGAGTTGAAGCAGATGTTTGTTTTTGATGAGTGGTATGATTGTGCATTTAGCATAAGAAAAGATAGGAGAGCCATCGCTAAACTAGTGTACATTGATTCCTTAAAAGAAGGAATGTGAGAAGAGTGCATGATTAGTGAACCTTCATTAACGATTTTTCAATTGGATAATGGGGATAAGTCCTCAATGGGCTACTTGTATGAGGCCATGGATAGAGCCAAATAAGCTATTTGGTCTTATTATGTGGGAAAGGGTGCCTCCAAATATGATAAATACATGATGATTTGGGATTTTATTGATGGTCGATGGATCAAGGCTCCATCGGCCCATTCATGCAACAACACTTTTCCTCAACCCTTCCTATGCTTACTCATGCAACTTTGATTTTGTTGGTGGGGTGATGGAAGGGATTCTAACATGTCCCTAGAGGATGGTACTCGATGCTAATGCTCACAGAACAGTTAATTATGAAATGGAGATGTATCAGGAGGCTAATAGACTATTTGGTTTTGTCGATGCTATTACTGAAAAGAGTATTTTGATACCACATAAGCCACTTAAGTTTAAAATATTAATTGTATTTTATTTGAAAGTTGAATTATGTTTTGATGAATTGCGATTCAACTTTTATTTTTCTTATTTGTTGTAGATGTTTGGTGGAAAAATAACATCGAGAGAGAACCAAATTTATGGAATTTTTCCATTTGGGTCCTGTTATCACATTTATAGTAGTTGGGGCCAGTGTTATCGGAACCGGACTGGAACTGGAAAAACCGGCCGGTCCGACTGGTTTACAGAGGTAACCGGTCCGATCAGGGACCAAAACCGGTTGAACCAGATTATTGTCTGAATCGGGTACTAAACCGGTCGGAACCGGTCAAAACCGGCCAGAACCGGCCGGTCCGTACAGTGGAGAACTGATTTTTTTTTTTTAGAACACAAAAAAAAGTTTTCTATGCTTCTATGATCATGTTATTGTTATTCATTAGTACTATGGTTGCCATTTCGAGCCTCTTCGTTGATGTACTTTGGTTCAGAACCTCAGAGATGTATTGCACTAGGTGTTGTTTTGATTATTTGCACCCATACTTGCTGTATATATGAGAAACTTTGCATATTTGTGTATTAATGTTTTGGATTCATATGTATGCACATGAATATATATGTTTTTTACAAAATATGAATATTTTATGTATTTTTTAGTCAACCGGTTTTTTTCCGGTTCCGGTCCGGTTCACATTTTGGGCTTTGCCAGTTCGATGACTGGTCCGATTCCGATAACATTGGTTGGGGCTACCATATCTTCAGATCAGATTCCAGTCCTTTTTTCAGCCAGTCCTTTAGATTGAGATACTTGAGATCAACATCATATGAGCATTCATTCTAGGATCACTTATGATTTCAGAGTAGCCCATGAGCAGTTTGTTCAGCCTTATGCCATGACTGAGTCTCAGGAACTCAGATTTGATGACCGATGTAGCCATTTTTTCCATACAGATTAGTATGCAGTGCCCAGATATGCAGCAACAGGTATCCAGTTGACAGATGATGGTTTCAGGTGGTTGGTACAGGTATATGACCCAGGAGGTATATGGATGTGTATTGGTTTGTATTGCTCTTTTGGTCATTTTGGTAGCTTGATTTAGCATTTAGTGGTCATGATCTGGTGGTATATTTATATATTATGTACATGGTTGTTATATTATATCTATATGGTCTAGCTTGCTCAGAATTATGAAGTTCTTGTGTATACTCATTGGTTTCACCCTTTTTAGGAGAATGGAGGTGATCATTCCCACCATTATGTGGCTTGCTAGTGTTGGCACCACTTTTCGCTTTCCTCATCCATTCATCACCATCTAGTTTCATATTTACCTTGACTTACACCTTACCCTATGATATGGAGGACTCTCCCACTCTAGCCTCTTTGTTGGATAGCATCCCTGTTTAGTTGTGTCTCGGCTCTGAGTTGTGAAATTTGTGTTGGCTAAAACCTGAAGCAGATAGGACTACCATCATTACATGTATGTGGAAATTATTGTATATCTATTGTGAAAGCCCATTGAAATGAAATTCAAAACCGTGTTTCTAAACACAATGAAAGAAGGGCTATGAAATGAATGAAATGTAAAATCCCAAATGAAGGGACATGAAAGTCTTAATAAAAGCAATGGTTAAATGTATGCCAAATATAAAGATTGTTGGCTAGTGAAATGAAATTAAATAAAAGGCCCAAAGAAAGCAGTGGTTAAATATATGATATATCCAATGACTGTTGGCCTTAGAAATTGAATGTAATGATTAATTCCTCACGGAGCCTACGGGTTGTGATGTGAGATGGAGTAAGGGACAACAACTAATTGAAAGTGTCCCCTAGAGTCTCGAGTTACGGTTTGTCGGGCACCTAGTCATGGCAGCTCTAGAAAAGATCCTCACGGAGCTGAGTCGGCTTGGATGTGAGTTGTAGACTTCTGCCAAGGTTGAATAAGCACTTCCCAAAAAGCTTATCCCATTTGTGAGACACTGCCATCCCCTGTGTTATCTTTGATCCAACATATGCTTGAGTGTGTATTCCCTTTCCTGTTTCTGAAGTATCATGGTGTTAAGTTAGTACAGTCATCCCTTAGCCTTGCTTCTCATCCGTCCACCTTCACCCATTACTAGCAAATTGATCACAACCATGAAGTTAGTATATTCTTGAGGTTCTCTTCTGAGCTATTATTATTATGTATAAATTTGTATTGAATATCTATTGTGTTTAAACCGCTATTGAAATGCTACTTTATGATTAAAGTCTTGCTATTTGAATGACTAACGGAGCATTTCTTATCCTATTACACTTGCAGCATTTTGATGTTTTAGCCTGGGTCATATTTTGGTCAACTTTGACTTGGTCAAACCTAGTTTGACCAAGTCAACCATAGGACATGAGATGAGTTATACCAGTGATGCTATAGATTGATTATATATGGTCTTTCATTTCCCATCAGGTGGTTCCATGTAGCAGTTACAGGTTTCAGATGGTGATTTGTGATATTTTATGATTTTAATCATTTATAGATTATTATTTTATCTGTCTGAGCATGGTTATGGATATAGATGATGACATAGTTATCCACACGATGTATTGGTACTCATTCCTAGTGCATTTGGATCTTCTGATTCCATTGGGATACTCAGTTTGCAGTTTCGGGCAGTTTCAGTTGAGATATTTTTCAGTTTATCACTTCAGTGCAAATTTGCCATTGAAAATGGCCTGGCAGAGCAGTTTGACTTTCTATTTGGTTCACCTAGGGCGCTACAGAGGGAGTATGGGGTCAAGCCACTTGTTTTTACTATATTGCCATACTCCCAGACATTTTGGTGCAGTCAGATTTGGCCCCGGATGACCAAGAAATGAGCTACGGACATTGTTATCTTTTACAAGTGATTTACAGAGGGATAAAAAATGGTAAAATGGCTACAGAGGATTTCGATTTGGGCTACTGAGGCAATGAAATGGCATGAGGTTGATTTTGATGATGTGTGTGATGCTTCCCACACCTTCTAGAGCAGGTTACAACATCCAGTGGGGCCCACACACTCTTTGGGCTTATTTTTCATGATTTTATGGTGTCTTTGAGGGGGACGATTTGGCCTTGTGGTCACAGTATTGTAGTTTGGTGATGTTATATTATGTTATTGTGCCATGGGGACACACTAGGAGGAATATTTCACCTCCTAGACCCACCATGAGCTTATGTTGTGACTTAAAGTCACTTTTTATGTGGTATGTCCCCCTAGGGCGATTTAGCTAGTGCGCCCTCTTCTATTTTTGAGTTGATCCATGTACTTATGTTGAGCTCATCTCAATCGTTGATTATAACTTATGTATCTCTTAATCTCAACCACTCATTAAAAAGATGGTTAGGGTTTTGGTCTCTCTCATTGCTATTTATACGAGAGACCCCCCTCATTGTAAATGGACTTTTGGCTCTTGGCTTCTGGAATAAAATACATTTTTGCAAAACTCTTGTGATCTGGTTCTGGGTGTTGGATATGTCAATTGAAATTGTTCTTCTATTGCATTGAGGATCTTGGTGATTATTTTGCACATCTATCTTTCCACGTTTACTTGTAGGTGAAGAAGACAACTTGGAGGAGGGGCGCACTGGCTGAGGAGACTCTCCTTGTCTCTCTCTTTTCTCTTCGTCTGGTTTAGGGAGTATCATTGTCTTTTACCTTCATTGTTGCTCGTTGATTGAATTTGTTTGCTTGGCTTGGCAGGAAGAGAGGGGCGCATCACTGGAACTGGGCAAAATTCGTAGAGGCAAGATAAACCATCAAATCTTCACTTGACCTTTGCGGGAGGAATCCTTGACATACTAGCATCAATTTCCATGACACAGGTATGTTTGCAAGGTATGTAAATTATTCTTTTAACTTACCCATCTGTCATTCTCATTAAAACCCTAACTCTAAATCAATCGGAAAATTCCCAGGGTTTCATTTCTTGGTTTATTGGCAAACCATTTATGGGTTTTCATCTTACAACCTATCCACAGGTGGGTTCCCAAGGGCGTCATTCTCTGAGGACTCCATCTGCCCCATTTCCCTAGGCATTGGTCTTTACCCTTCCGCCCTCCTTGGTTGGCCTGTTTTCCGGGTTGTTAAACCCTTACCTGTGGAGCTTGTGTACTTTGATACTGTCAGATCTTTCATCTGAGCTGTGCTAGAAATCCTAAACCATCAGATCTACTCTTTGGGCCACTTTCCCTGTTTTAAGGGTCACGTTTCCCAAGGCAGTTGATTTTGATCATTTGTCCTAGCACCTGAATCCTGGAATGACTCCTAATTATCAAGTCACTATGTCTAAGCACCCATAATCTAATTATATCATTCTTAAGCCTCCACAGTGACCTAGTTTCCTTAAATCTAGGGTTCATCACCCCTCACCTTACATATTCTATTTCCATAGCTTGATCTGGTGATTGGGTTAGATCTCTCTTGTCGAGAGTAGATCAGGGTCTCCCCCTTTACTATCTGTGGCTTTGATAGTATAAAGTGAAGAGTGCCTCGATTGGCATGACAACCAATCCATCTTGGGAATCGAGGCCCTCTTGGTTCACCACTTTGGTTGCCTATCCCCTCTACCATCCTGTATAAGGTCCACCATTTGGGGCAACTACAAGTTGGGTGATAACACGTCCTTAGCCGAATTTGCAACGCTTCAGGATGCGAGCGCAATTGGAGTGTGTTTGAAAAAATACACTCAACAAAGTGCAATCGGTTAGAACTTCAACTAAGCAATTACAATAATTATTATAATTTATGACCCTCAAACATATTTATAACCCTCAAGACTCATTAAATTTATTTATGACACTCTTATAGGTTGGATTTCCCATGTCTCAATGATTTGGTATATGTCCACTACAATCTTCGATTGTGGGTGAGGTAGGTGGGGAAGACATCTAACTTGGATGCCATTACCTTGGACAATATTAACATATTCTCTAAGTTGAGTGTGGAGTAAGAGGCACCTGCATAGTTAGGGTAGGAGGAGCAAGACTGGTGGGTAGAGGACTTTGACACCATGAAGGGTGATGTGACATTATCAACACCACTTTCTACATAGATTGATAAAGCTACACCCACCAATTAGTATCAGATATATGTGCCGAGAACTTCTTGTGGGAAACAAACCATGACACTTTCCCGTAAAAGGGGGAGAGGGAATTGATATTGGATAGATAGTTGCTAGATTTGTCATTGTAGATGACTCATGATGATGGCATACATTTATATATTTGATGTCATTTTTTACTTGTCCACTTTTGAGTCCATGATTGGAGAACTATCAAGGTTCAGGATTCAATATTGACTTTGATGTATCATTTTTTATTTGGCATCCACTGCATCATACATATCAACGTCTTCCTCATATTTATGTGCCAATGTGTTTATTTGATGTTTTTTTTGGTTTATATGTTTAAAAAATTGAAAAAATAAATTCATTTTGTATTTTTAGTGTTTGCTGATTTTTTCTGATTTTTTTGTTGATGTTGCTGATAAGTTGTGATCTGGACCCTTGCCGATTTTTTGTTTATGCCGATTTTGTCAACATTGATCAGGATGAATAATATGTGAACCCGAAACAGGAGGGAACCCATATAAATGAAGATGGTTGAAAAGATCGGCATTGTCTATTGCTAGCAATATGCTTGTAGAACAAAGCTTTCAGATCTAAATGTCTTTCGCTTTACTGGACTTAATCTTAAGATGGCTCAAAGTACCATGTAGTCAGTAAAGAAAAAGCATGCCAGAGATTTATCTACTATTATGGTAGGGGATTGGTTGGGGACATTGTAAAGAGAGGAGGCATAAGGAAACAAGGTCTGGGGATCAAGAATAGCAAAAGGGGGCGTTTTAGTACGGAATACCCATGAAAGGATTTTGTGTTGAACCTTAACATAATTGTCAACCCTCCTGTGTGAATTAATCTTAAATGGATGTTGGTCAATAGTATAAGTGATGAATTATCAAGGGCCTTCCATGAAGAAAATCAAAGGAGCAATGATGGGCACAAACCTTCTTTTCCATTCTGTCTCTTTTATCTTTGGGTGATGGTCAGGATATTTATTCCATGGAAGGAGTTTCTTTTATATCACAGAACCTACAGAATCATGCATGGGATGATATTATTTCATTATGGAATTGCTTGTGCATTTCGTAATAGATGCAGGTCTTTTTTGTGTTATCTTAATAAACCACAATTGTTTTGTTGCTTCAGAAATAAACATAAGTAGACATAAACAACACCATTCAAATCAGAAACGTAAGGTCAATTGCATGCTACCTTGATATGCACCACAGAACCATATTCCTCTCTTTCCTTGAATTACATGAAATTCTTTTGATGCTTGTGCTGCAGCAGGTGTTAGAATTGGATGGCTAGTAGACCAGGTGGTAATGTTATTTTGAGGTGGATGTGGAGGGTTGAGCGTTACAAGGAAAGGTAGACCGGTATTACCTAAATTCTGCAACACATTATCCAGTTAATTAGCAATAGATTATGATCAAGCAAGCTAGAACATTAGTCAGTTCATCAAATTCAATCTGTATGTACTGTGCATAAAGCATTCACATAATCGTTTTCTACATAAAAGAAATGCATGGACATTACTATCAGTATGTGTGAAAAGCTATAACCTATAATACAAGTCCCAAATATTTTTGTCTTCTTCACATTGAAGCCATTTGAATTAGCAAGCAGTAATTACTAACTAGAGGTCAGTCCCACCGTAAATGCAGGTATAATACTGTATGGTAATAAACTAACTAAACTTACCAAACAAAATGCCTTCAAAATATGCAAACTATTGAGGTACATACCTGTAATGTGTTAAGCCAGTAAGTCACACACACATGGTTCTCTCTGCTTCCTACAAAGTTCCAAGCACTCCAGGCTGCTGAATTCTTGGGCATGAATTTTGGGTCGCGATGAAGGTATATTTTACTGCCAAAGAATCAATTTCAGTAACCCTTCATAACTGGACAACAGAAAACATGAGCCTACATGAATGGGAGTCTCTAAAAATAACTCTATCTGATCCTCATAAAAGGCAGTTTAAAAATGTATATATAACAATTGGGTTATACTTGAAAATTATATGGGTTTGAATAAAATATGTATAGAGAAGATATTCAGAAGAGTTAGGCTCAGGGAAACAACTTAGAATCAAAGTATGGAATTGATGGTTTGCTTGAACTCATTTCAATGGCCACTTCAAAACATATTATTTGAAAATATTATAACAAATACATGCAACTGGTGGTGCTTTTGAATGGATCAAAAGCACATGAAGTTCTTCAGAGAGGAAAAATGATAAACCAAAGCATGTTTTTACAAAATAAATGAGGTTCGTATAAAGTGTTTGCTGCTTTGACACTCATCCTGTTAGTTTACAGATCTAGTTGACTTTTTAGTGAGTGTTAGTCTTTAGATAGTCTTATGGTCATATCATTACATTATCAGCTATTAGTCTTAGATATTAAAATGACTTTAGACATAATTTAATAAAGTCACATGTTACACTAATAAATAGGGTTAAGACATGTAGTGCATTCACTAGGCTTTAGCTACGTCTTAACCCCATGCCAGTTGGTTGTATGGGTGAATATCTCTCCCATGAAACCTGAAATTTATACATTTTTTATAGATGGAATCAATTCTCTCTCTGTCTCCTTCTCTCTCCGGGTTAAGCTTAAGACATCTTCAGGGTTCAAGTTTAAGGTTTAGGTGATGGGTTAAGGATTAAGGCTTAGTGTTTAAGGTGAAATCATATGGGCCGAATTTCAGGGGTTTAAAATAAAAGATATATGTTAAGGGTTTAGGGTTAAAACCCAAAGGTGGATTATGTCCAGGGTGCAGGGGTTTATGGTTGGTTACAGATTAATGCTAGAAAAAATAACTTGGAAGAAAATAGATTATCACAGACATCTTTATTCTTGGGTCAATATTTAGGATTTAAGTGAATCTCTTGCTCAACCTAATCCATGCTATTGTGTTTTTGATAACCTGGAAGGATAGTTTTACCACCCGAATTATATCTATGGATTGTGGAGATTGATTAGTAAGATATTTCAAATGCCCCTTTGAATAATTTTATTTTAGTCCCAGATTGAATCAAGGAAAATGATATGAACCTTAAGCTCACATAGATGGTATATCTTCAAATGCCACATACTATGATGAATAACTTTGAAGCTTGTCCTTTCGACCACCACATGAACTTTCATATGTTGAATTTCTTAGCTCATTGTCTACCATTTCAATGGTAGAGATAACACTTTATGGAACTGTTATCACGCAACTTGTAGTTGCCCCTTTATGATGATCCTATTCAGGATGGTAGAGGAGCTAGGCAACTAAAGAGGTGATCTTAGAGGATCCTGACCCCCAGAATGGATTGGTTGTCATTCCAATCAGGATTCTCTTCACTTTATGCCACTTAGAACAGAGTGAAAAAGGGGAGACCCTGATCTAACCTAGAAGGAAAGACCGAAAGCTAAGACACCAGATCAAACTATGGCTATAGAGTATGTAAGGTATCTAGCTGATAAAACCCTAGACCAATAGAGAGATCCACCAATAGAGAAAGCTTATGGATTGTGAGGCTTTTAAAGGAATGAAAAGACAATACAAATAAATTATTTTGGTAACTAAAGAATAAGGCACAAGATCTAGGATGATGGTGCTAGGTGAAAATGACTAAGTCACTACCCTGGGGGGATTTAAGTGGTGAAACTAAAGGGTGCCCAAGATAATGATTTAGATGAAGATTAAACCTTCCAAACACCCAAGATGACTTTCTTGAAGAAAGATATGACAGTGTCTAAACTTGCAAGCAAAACCAGGATCCCAAAACCAGAAAAATGACTAACTGTCCAAGGAGTGCGAATTGCCTGAGTGACTAGTGCCTTTAGTGCTTGGAAAATGGAGTCCCCAATGATGAATCCTTAGGAGGGATTTTGTGGCGTAGGGTGTAAGGAATAAAACCTAGAAAATGTTTGCCAAAAATCCAAGTTATATGACCTGGAGAATTTTATAAATTTTAATGAGGGTCCTAATGTTGATTTTCCGAGAGTGACCAATGGAATGGAACATGAAACAAAAGAAAACAAAGAGAAAATACTTGTATGTCTTGTAGATGCCAAGTGCAATGATGTTCTAACCTCTTTGTATCAATTTCTAGCCAATTTGATTAGATCCCAAGTGAAATTGATTTGCCCAATGGAGCCAATGCGCCCTCTCTCCTGCAAACACAAACTATGAATGAGATTTCATTCACAATGAGAAAAGACTAGTGATGCATAGTAAATCAATGAGCATAACAGTGATCAAAGATACTTTCTCCATAGCTCGCACTATCCACGTGTGGTTGGCAACTTTGTGGCAGTTGCAGCCTGTGCCCACCTTTCCTCTGCCAGTGGTCTCCGTTCTGCATCCTATCGGTTCGCATTTGTTCCACCTTCGGTACCAGCCGAATCCTGCCGAATCGCCAATGCTCGTCATGCTATCAATAGCTCCTCTTTCCCAGTGTCATCGCCTTGCTTGCTTCTTGTGTCGTCAATCCAACTTCCTGCTTAATTGTTGCTGTTGATACTGCTGCGTGTTCTGTCCACCGACTTTACGTCTTGGTGGCTGCAACCATCGTCGACGTCACCCTCGCGTAGCTCTTCACTCTCGGAAGCCAGATCTCTGGAGGCACAATGATGTGCCCACAATCCTCTCGTGCAATTGCTCCTATGATTTGCTCCTTGCGGACTAGCTGACTCCCTGTCAGCTCGTGGGAAGCCTCCATGTCGGCGGCTCTACTCTTCGCCTCTTATCTGGTCCACATCTGCAGTAGTGGATCTTCTCAGTCTTTGGCGGTTGTTAAAGATAATGTGGCCGTAGGACTGTACCACAATACCCATTTTTTTATTCTTGTAAATTTATGTCAAATGTCATTTCTGCTCAGAGTCTTGGCCAGGCTCTGATACCGTGTTAATTTTTCGTTACCAAATTTGATCTGCAACCTCAATAATTACAGATTAAACTATAATCGAAAATACACTAATAACCAAACAAACTCACGCAGCGGAAAAATACAGGAAATCATTCATACATTTGACACTCAGCTTTTTACCTTGGAAAACCCCAATTGGAGAAAAATCAACAACAAATGACTTTTATTATCTATAAAAATCAAGGGTTCCCGTCCTGGGATAATGGCCTTGTTATCACATCCATAGTAGTCGGGCTACCATGATTGCAAAGCAATTTCCACTATATTTTTTGAGCCAGTCCTTTACATAGTTTTGATGAGATCAACTTATGATGAGCTACATTTTGATGATCACTCACATATATTCAGTGGATCCAGAGTTTGCATGGTTACAGTCTCATGCCAGGATTGAGCCCCATGACCTTAGATTAGTGACCGAGATATCCATTCCTCTATCATCCATAGCAAATTGATGACAATGCCCATATTATATTCAGATGCAGTGCTTCAGTGTTATTTAGGTAGTTCAGATCAGGGACTGAGATGCATGATCCAACAGGTAGATTTTGGTACATGTGGGTTGTTGATGTGCTCTTCCTCTTATCTAGGTAGTTTATGACTGGGAGTGGGTATATTCTGATGGTTGTTGGCTCTATCTTATTTGATGCTTACTTGATGTTTAGATTTAAAGTGGTTGGTTACTATTAACAGGAGGTTCTTGAATATACTCGTTGGTCATACCCTTATTACATGAAGTATTGACCTGTCCATTCCCTTATTTTAGGGCTTTTGCTATCCATGGCGCCATTTGTCGCTTTATATGTCCATCCGTTACCCTCCAGTTTTGGTTTTATCCCGACTCACACCTTAGCTAGTGATCTTGAGGAATTCCCCACCTAGACCTCTGTGTTGGATAGGTTCCCAGTTTGCATTGTGTCTTGGCTCTGGAGTGTGTGATTTTAGTCACAGTGGTTGTTCTCCTCTAGCCCTCGAAACCAAGTATTCCTACAAACAGTGTTGCTAAACACTAAAGCATCGGATCTTAAATGCTATATCTAAGGGATGCCTAGTTAGCAGAAACCGTGTTGCTAAACACTAACCATATATATCTATATTAGCTAGTTAGTGGCCAAGGGATGTGCACTCACCCTTTGTATGGTGCAAGGTCGTTTTCCCCGACAGGGCAACAGGGTGGTCACTCCATCGTACCTTTGGACGATGGCGGGCAATGGAGGTCATACCGAGTCATTATCTGAGGCCCTTCAGGCTATTCAGGGCACCTGCTCTTGGAGGCTGGCTAGTGAAAATCTATAAAGTGAAATCTTAAATGAAAAAGATGACAATAATAAATTGCTAAAGGGTTGCTTGTCTAGAGTCTATTGGAAGCTTTCTCATCACTCTAACCATTTGTGAGACACCACCATCCCTCGTGTTATCTTCTATCCAGCATATGTCTAGGTGGCCTGCCTGGTTCCTTCATCCGAGAGATTGTAGTGTTGAGGTTGTTGAGTCCTTCCCCTAGCCTAGCCTTTGTTTTTACACCTTCACCCATGGTTAGCAAAATTTTCAAGTCAGTAAACGAGTATACACTTGAAAACCCTGTTTTTAGTAGCTAGTTACTTTGATCTAGACTTATCTTATTTATATTATTTACATGCTTAAGCCAGTTAAACATCATTCTATGCTTTGGTCTAGCTACTGATATAATTGTAGGACCATACCATAACCACTTGTACTTGCAGTGGCAGTTATTCATGGTCGAGATGCATTATTCATGGCCCATATGTGTCCATTAGATGGTTCCATGCCTCAGACAACAGTTTCAGATGATGGTTTGATGGATTTTTTTATGATTATTATTATTTATGGACCATTATTTTTATTATTCTGAGCATGGATGAGCTTACAGAGGTATCTTTTGATGGTCACATGGTGTATGAGTACTCATTCCTAGTGGATTTGAGCATTTTGAGCTCACTGGTGCACTCAGTTATCAGTTTCTGGCACTTACAGATGACGATATAGTCAAATTGCCACTTTTCTCCAGTTTGCCATGCAGAAATGGCTTGTCCAGCACTTGCATTGAACTAGCACGTTCTCCTAGGTCGCTCCTGAGGGGATGGGGGGTCCAGCCAGTCATTATTACCATATTACCCCATCTCCAGACATTTTGGTGTAGTCGGATTTGTGTCCGGGACACTTGGCAGTGAGATACAAGCATTTTTGTACTTTCAGAGGTGGTTTTTCGGCAGAGAAATGGCTCATTGAGGAAATCGATTTGGCTTAGTGTGGCAAGGAAATGGCATGAAATTGATCCGAGATAATTTGATGATGATGTCCACACCTTCTAGCACTTGTTCCCACAACAGTGGGGTCCACACGTCCTAGTGTTCGTCATTTTGATATTTTATTGTGTCTTTGAGGGGGCCACTATTTGGTCTTATGGTCAGTTTATGATGTTATATGGTCATATTATTGGTTATTGTGCCATAGGGATATGCCAGTGAAGGATATGATTACCTCCTAGCCCCACCATGTTCTTATACCATGTGTTCTAGTCATTTGTCATGTGATGCGTCCCCCTTGGGCGATTTAGTGAGTGTGCCCCCCTCTATTTGTGAGTTGATCCATGAAATTGTATTTCCGGCTCATCTTAGCCGTTGATTATTATTGATATATCTTTTGATCTCCACCACTCATTCCAAAAATGGTTAGGGTTTTGGTCTCTCTCATTCCTATTTAAGGAAGAGACCCCCCTCATTGTAAAGGCACTCTTGGGCTCTGGGATTTCCGGAATAATAAAATATTCTTGCAAAAAATCTTGGAAGCTTTGATGAATGCTCTTGCAAGTGATTGTAAAGTCTTTTCTTTTCGACATCATTGTGGATCTATCTCTTTCCATAATCATTTTTTGCAGGGGCCGTGTGGTAGAGAAGGAGGACGTTTTTGAAGGGGGCGCTATTGTGGGGAGACTCTATCTCTCCTCTTCAAGACGTCTTGCATCAAGGAGTATTTTTAATGTATCTTGTGATCATATTGATGCTCTTGATCGTTTTTAGCAGGAGGGGCGCATTGGCTATCTTGGAGCATAGCGATTTCATTTGGGGAGGTTGGATTTCACTCTAGATTGCTTCGATTTGGGAAGACCATCAATTTGCAAGTCGGCCACAAGCATTTCCAGGTGCGTTTCAAATTATTTTTGTTATTTTGGGATCCATTTCCAATTGTCACCATTAAAACCCTCATTTTCTAGATCTGATAGATCGGGTACCTATTTGAGTACGTCCATCTAAACCCACTTTGGAAAAAATATAAAAACACTAGATCTAAATTTTCAACTTAATCTGACTCCATTTACCCCCAGATCTAGCACTAGTCTCCTCTAGGTGGGACGCTCTCCTTGGGTTTTTGGTCCATTTTTCAGATCTATCAGTTGGGTATGCTTGAACCCCCCCAAAATTTCATAGATCTATTCATCAAGCACCTAGATCTAGTCATCTAACACCCAGATCTACTATTTTGGGTCCACTTTGGCCTCATTTGCTTAAACCCTAGGTAGATCCAATTTGGGTATTCTTCATATGAACTAGATCCATCTAGATCTACTTTCCTAAATTCATAAGTGGTACTTTTCTTCTATGGTTGAGAATCTCTATTTTTTCTAAGCCTGCTGAACTGGTTTCTAACTTCCATAAACCACTACGTTACCCTAGATCTAGACTTTATCCACCAAGATCTACTCTTGTGCACCATTCGTAACATTTAGACTGTCTTGTGTTGATTCACTAGCCCTCAATATCTAGTAAGGGTCTCCCCCTTGATCTTGCTTTAGCTTGATCTAAAGTGAAGAGTGCCTCGATTGGCGTGAAGACCAATCATCCTTGGGAATCGAGGCCCTCTTGGGTCACCTCTTTAGTTGCCTAACACCTCTACCATCTTGGATAGGATCACCTTTAGGGGAAACTACAAGGTATGTGATAACAGGCCCAATGAGGAAAAATACAATCACAGAGAGATAGCCTAGCCTATGACCTCGCTGTTGCCTTCTCTACTGCACCTTACTCCTTTCCTGTGACCACTGCCCTCCACACATGGATGGAAGTCCTTCTCCACCCACTCAATGAGATCTCACTCACTCATTCTGTGTGTTTTTTGTGTCACTTGTGTCACCTCCTCTCCTTAGTCTTCCTTTTATAACATCTCAATAATCAAAATACCTTGGGCCTATACAATGGGATGTCAAATACCATGGAACCTAAGTTACTTTTTAGTCATTAGCCAACATTAAGTTAATAATGTGCTTTTCTCAAGTTAGGCTTAGGAAAGAGATACAGAAAGTCTTTTGCTCCTTAGGCAAGCTCCTAGAGAGGTCATCTAGATGACTTATGCATGCCCGACACTTGGCCTATGCAGAAGTACCTGTCTGATGCTACAAAAATCAACATTTCAATTACTACTTATGTTTTCTTGGCAAGATGGTCGGTTTTGCAGATCATAGGTTGAAGATTCTGGAGCTCTCGTATGCTTTCCAATGATCAAGCACACATCCCCATATGGAGCCAGTGGTTACCACCTAGTCCGCATAAGATGATCAACAGATAGAAGATGACAAAGAACTAGGGAACCCTTAGTTCCATGATCCAACTCAAGCACTATTTTGTTCCTTATTTTTTATGTTGTCCATCTCTTTTTCCCATGGTCAAAAGATGATGATTGTAAAATGACATGACATCCTATTATATATGTAAAAGGTCCTAGCATATATGGGTCACCTGCCTTAGTATTGCTTTGGAGTGTTTTTTAACTTAGATGAACTTAGATCCTAGTGATTTGAGTTTGTCTAGGTTTTTTCATTCATTCCTCCAAAGCCATGAGTCTGTAATAATGCATCTGCCTCAACCTGGTGTGAGTCCTTGGTTTGGTCTCATGCATTAGTGTGTCACCATGTTTTTCATTTTTTTGGTTAGTATTTGTCCCTTAGTGGGATAAATGTTGTAAATTTGTATTTAAATGATTAAAGGGGGTGTCAAACACCTCAATATATATCATCCACCTCTTTAGACCCCCTCATTTAGCCTAGCACACCCATTGGAGACAAAATCCTATGATTTTTGCATGTTGGAGATAAATTTGGGTGATTTTAGGAGTTTGGTAAAAGGGAATTGTTATCACCTAAACTGTAGCTACCCCTATGGATGTATCCACTCATGGATGGCAATAGGGAAGGGCAACTCAAAAGGTGCAACCACGATCACCTTGACCTCCAATAGATGGTTGTCACGCCAGTCGAGGCAACCTTCACTTTATGTTATCTAGCACAGACAACAAAGGGGGAGACCCGATCTACTCCCGACAGGAGAGATCAAAACTAAGACACCAAATCAAGTTAATTCTAAGTGAAGTAAGGTGTATGGTTTATCCTAGACCTTAGGATGAAGTCACAAGACAAATGAGGGGTTCAATGAGTATAACTTTGGTTCACTATTGATGTGAGAGTGACTTATGATTTGTGAAATATGATCCAGGATTAAAGTACTAGTTCAATGTGAGAAAATCTACTGCCTTGGGAACTGTGTCCAATGCAGGGTAGTTTTGGGGTTGAATTGGGGCTAACTAGTACAAGTGACAAGCTTGATCATGATACATGATGACATCAAAGGGTTTAGTTTACCATACAAAGGTCAAACCACAAGTTAATCCAACAATCTAGGAAAGTCGAATTGACTTGGAGAGAAACCAGTGCCTTGGGAATTGGGATAATGGAGTCAAAGTAAGGTTAACTTGTGGTTAAGGACTCCTATTGCATGAGACAAGTGGGAAATTAAAGACTTGATGGATGAATAGATCTGGATCTAGAGATTTAATGTTTTACCCTAAGTGGACCACAATCCCATAAAACAAGGAATGCTATCCCCAAGGCAAGATTTGACAAGGTGACCTACTAGACCTAGGTTTTGAATTATGCCCGTTCCAACTCCACAAAGATCTCATGTACCCATGTCCTAGAAGTGGACCAACTCACTTCTCCAAGGTGGTGCGACTTTACCCAAGGAGGCTAAAAAGTGGGATAAATGACTCAAGACAAGTCCAATGGCATCCAAACTTTAGATCCAAGTAGTTTAAGCAAGTGAGAGTATGGATCTATAATTTCATGGCAATCCAATGGCTAGATCTTACTAGACTTGAGTTTAAAGATACCAAGTGGTCCAAAATGGGGATTAAATCCCTTAAAATGTGGAATAGGGCCCACAAGGTAAAAATCAGAAAAGCGACAATCTGGGGGTAGGTTATTAGATGTGTAGATCATGAATCAAGCGGGATCTCAACTACCCACGTACTAGATCTAGGTCAACCCACCAAACTAGGAAGTGTGCCCTTGCCTGGAGAGGTTAAATGCCTTGGGAATAGGGTCAAATGGAGGCCAATCCTCACCAAACTATAGATCTGGAATGTCGTGGATACTATAGAGGTGGGTTTTAAATATCTTACCCAAGAAGCCACTAGATCTTAGTAGATCTGAAAAAATGTAAAAATGAGGGTTTGAAGAAATAAGGGTTTTATCAATTTATGAGTTATGTCAATGGATTGGATCAAGATAAGAGAAACAAACCTGTGGATCTTACCTGGGTAACCTTGTAGATGCCTTGATGATGATGATCTATGCAAACCCGATCAATTTGAGAAGCTTTGAGGTAGTTTTCTATGCAATCGATTTAGTCCAAGAAGCCAATGTGCCCTCTCCCCTGCACAACAAACGTCAACAATATCAGATTTGATGTAATCAAGAGATAAGACTAATGCCACAAGAGAAGTAACAGAAAGATAGCATAGATCACAATGATACTAATGATAACCCCCTGATACAAGCAAATGCCAAGAAAGTCGATTTGAAGAAGCCTTGCAAAATCGCCCTTGTTGAAGTCGCCCTCCTATAGACAAGACAATGATTTCCAAAATAGATAGATCTTACCACGAATTCCAAATGCTAGATTGCAATAGACTTTCCAATCACCATCTAAGAACACTAGATGCAAAGGAGACCACAAGAATTTCCATAAGAAAGTTTTTCTATACCAATAATCCAAGAGCCAAAGACCCCTTACAATGAGAAGCTCTCTCCTTTAAATAGGAAGGAGAGGCATCAAAATCCTAACCACTTTTTGAATGAGTGGCTAAGATTAAAAGATACAAATGTCTAACCAATGGTTGAGATGAGCTCAACAATAAAATACATGGATCACTCATAAAATATAACATAAGTGGACAAAATCGCCCTAGAAGAGGGGAATCCCACCATATCATGATGACAAAATATAATAAGAAGCTTATGGTGGGTCCAAGGGGTAATTTTAGCCACCCTTGGTCAATCCCCATAGCACAATAATAATAAAATAGTCATCAATATACCAAATAGTGCCTTTATGGACAAATCGTAGGCCTCAAAAGACCTTAGAAATCATCAGAAAGTGCCATAAGTGATGGATGTGGGTCCTGATGAAGCTGAAACTGCTGGAGGAGGTGTGGAAGACATCAATCCATCATCACTGATCATCCCATGCCAAGACATTGCCTCAGTAGCCCAAATCGAATTCCTCAATAGCCATTTTTACCAATCCTGAAATGCCTCGGGAAGCGTGAAACTGCCCCAAAATGCTTCCTGGATTGCCTGTGCTGTCAAGGTGAGCGCACCAGTGTGTCCGAGAGGGGGGTAATATGGTAAAAACAAGTGGCTGGACCACCCCCTCCAAGCACTGCGCCCTAGGTCAACCGGATAAATATCACATCTGCTCTGACAAGGTCTCCGACAGACCAAAACTGCATTGGGATAGCCTGCTGAGGCTAAATCATCACTGTAAGTGCCCGGAACTGAAAACAGACTATCTCATTGGACTTAGAAGGTCCAAGTCCATCCAAGATGTGTACTCATACACGATATGAGTCTCTGCATGATCAAAATATATATCCAATATACTGGAACAGGTCAAATAATAATCATCTGTAAATGATCAAATACTGCTGTAAACCATGAATCATCATCATAGCCTTGTAGCTGCTGCATAGAATCATCATGTACATGCATATAGACCATATATCATCTATCCATATCATCACAAGGTCCAACCATCTCATGTCCTATGGTTGACCTTGGTCAAACTACGTTTGACCAAGTCAACATGACCAAATATAACTTAGACCATCATCAGAAGCTGCTGCAAAGTGTCCAAGGTTAATGCATGCTCTACAACTTATTCAAATAACAATTATAATACAAAGTAATCATTACTGGCGATCTAAATCCAAATATATAATGTCATTAATTATTATTATTACTCAAACTAGACTTTCAAGATCATACTCACTTCATAGCTATGATCAATTTGCTAGTGAAGGGTGAAGGCTAAAATAATTGGCTAGGCTAAGGGATGACTTGACTAACTTAACTTTGTGACACTTTGGCAGAGGGAAAGGGAATACACACCATAGTATATACGGAATGAGCAACAACACAGGGAATGGCGGTGTCTCACAAATGGATGAGTTGTTCAAAGAGGGTTTATTCGCCTTTAATAGATGCGCACAATCCATAATACAAACAAGGCCAGCGATTGTTTTGATATAGCATTTAAGTTCCATTGCTTTTTGGGCCTGAAGTTTCCATAGCCTTGATCTATGTGTGTTTATAAACACATTGCATAGATTTACATTTATTTAGGCTTTTCTGCTGCAGGTGTGTTTTTAAGGCACTTGTTTACCTGAGCACTTCTAGGTGTGTCACAGACAGCTTGTTTATCTAGGTATTTACATTTCCAAAAGATATAACATTTTATTTTCATGGCCATTTTCATTTGGCATGCCTTTCATTCATGTGTGTTAAGAAACACATTGCATGAATGGGCTTTTCATACAAGATATAGCATTTCATTTTTTCCAGATTTTGTATTCATGGCAGCACTAAAAGTTTCAGGTTTAGCCAACACAACTTTAGTGACTAAGGGGAATTCACAAGGAACTCCAACTCACCATAGGTAAGTTTTGTCACCAACTCAGAGCCGAGACACAATAAATAGGGAAGCTCATCCAATACAGAGGCTACAGTGGGGAAAAGATCCTCCATGTCACTAATCAAGTAGTAAGTCAGGGTGATAAACTAAAAGGTAGGCAATGGATGGATGAAGACAATGAATAATGGAGCCAACACTAGCAAGCCAAGGTATGGTGGAATGATCACCTCTATTCTCCCTAAGGAGGGTAAAACCAATGAGTATGAATAGTGAACTTCTAAGTCTGAGTAGGGACAATATAGTATATATAATAAGATCAACGAGGTCCACATATCTATATGATCGCCAGATCATGACACTAAGTGCTAAGACATGCTATAAGAATAAGTATAAAGCAATATAACCATAACACAATGATATACCTGCTGAGTCATATACTTGAATGCTCATCAACCTGTACCATCATCTGTCCTCTGAAACTGCTGCTGTAAATCTGGGCACTACTAACTGCTCTGTACAAATGGTATAATGGCTACATCGGTCATCTCTCTGAGTGTCCTGAGACTCAGTCATGGCATGGGGAATACAATTGCTGTCCAAAATCTGATAGTGATCCAATATAGATGCTCATCTCAGCATCTCAAATGTAAGGGAACTGGCTGAGTAGTGTACTGGCATCAAAAAAATAATGTATGGTAGCCCGGCTACTATATATGTGATAACAGGAATATTCCCTAATTCACCCCCCTTGAGTGAGGTTGCATTTCTGATTGGATTTGATCTCAATTAATCCCTATTTGTCCCCTCCTTGTCTCCTAGGTGGCTCATGAGAAGCTCTTAAGCTCTAGTTAACTCCACGAGGTGTCATATGACACTCTAGTTCACTCCACTTCATGAAATTCACCCCCCTCTTCCTATTTTTTTATTTGAGCAAGTTCTCCCCTCTCTTTTCTTGGTTATTAGTGAAGCTTGTGCTCAAGCTCTTGTACTTGTGCTCTATTGGAATTACCAATAAAGAAGGCTTTGGAGGTTAGATCTGTGTTGCACTTTTATTTGTGGATGCTATTATCTCAAGTTATACATATACTAGGTAATTGTATGTAGTTTAGTTGCTTTGAATTTTTATTTCTTCATATGCCTTTGAATGGGTGTTACCACCTAGTAAGTTAAATCTCATTAGATAGCTTTCTCTTGAGATTTTCTGTAAACTGCTAGAAAGGAGATTAGATCTAAGCATTTTTTGGTTGTATTGGTTCTTTATCTAACCCTTTCTTGTAGGATTACACCTGAAGGAGTACAAATTACACTTGAAGGAGTATGAAGGGAGATCCAATCTCCCATTTGGATTTTAATATAACTTTGCAGGTTTTTCATCCATCAAAGGAGTGGGCATTTATTCTTGTGTTATCTCCGCAAGCTTGGTGGATCAAAGAGAGACAAGTCCCTCTGTGCACCACTTTGGAACTCCATTGCCCATCTAAAGGGCATTCTTTGTCTTCACCCAACCTTCTTTCAAAGAATAGCTTTTATTCTTCAATTACATGCAAGCTTTTATTAGATCTCAAAGTTTCAAAGTCATATTATATCGAGATCTTGTACTTGCATGCATATAGATCTACATTTTAAATTATTATATTAAGTAGATCTAAAGTACAAATGTCCATAAGTGTTTATTCTTTCTCTTCACTCAACCTTCTTTCAGAGTATATATTTTCATCTTTTAGTTACATGCAATCTTGTAATAGATCTCAAAGTCATATTATATCTAGATATTGTACTTGCATGCATATAGATCTACATTTTAAGTCATTATATTAAGTAAATCTAAAGTACAAATGTTCATAAGTGTTTACAATCAAATCTAGAACATTAGCCACTTAGATTAGTACTTTAATTCTACTAAAAATTGTGTTTATTTGCAAGTTTTAGAATTTTTAGCTCACTGTCCGCTGCCTCATCAGTCCAAAAACATGTTATGGATGTTTACATCCTTGTGCATTTATTATACTAATCCCCTTAACAATTGGTTGCAGTCTGACTTATATTGTGCAAGTAAAACCCCTCTTTTGGAGCATCCGAGAGACACAACTTCTACCATTTTCTATCGCTGTCCAGATAGTTTTTGCTTGCTGTTTTTGTGCAGCATACAAACAGTCAAAGGGAGCAGCCTTGACCATTCGATTGTTCAGCCCAGTCTGCTCGCTAAAAGAGACATTTTTCCTCTACTCTCTCCTTTTACCTGTTTCGTAAGGTTGACTGTTGGCCACTAAGGACCAACAGTAAGCACTTCTAAAGGTTGATCCAATCAGCATGTAATCAGATTAGTAGGGCAGTGGTGCTACATCCCCCGTACGCCTCACCATTTTTCTTGTTTTTTTTGGTATTTTTTTACATACTTTTGTTTCCTAGCTTAAAATAAATCACACTTCATTTGAGCGTTTTAAAATTAATCATAGATTTTTTAGCCTTTTTCATCCATCAACATGGATGTTACTATTAAATAGATCACATTTCAATTTGGTGCTCTAATTAATACTAACTTCAATCTAGTCTAGGACTAACTTGTACTTCACTTCATAGATTTTTTAGCCTTTTTCATCCATTAACATGGATGTCATTAGTAATTAGACCACATTTCATTTTGGTGCTTTAATTAATCATAGATTAGATCTTCTCTTTCTTGTCCATTACTACGAACGTTACTAACTACATTCTAGTCTAGGACTAACAAGCAATCAGTAGTAATTAACTCACATTTGATTTCAAATAAATTAACGAAGTTTAAAGATTTCACACTGTAAATAGTATTTAGATTGTTATCTTATATTGCATTTTGCTTAAGGAACTAGTTTCTTAAATTTCATATCATATATTATGTTGTGAGTACTAAGTGGTCTCTGGGACTATCTTGCATTTGCTTATATTTATTTCTATAAGTTGCTAGATCAATCTAGTGTCTTGTTTAGATAACTATTTTAGTTTCAAATTAACTCCTAATTTGCTTTAAGCATTCGGCCTTAGATTATTTTATTAGGGTCTACCTCCCTTGGCTTTGTTTTGGAGTTTGCCTAAACAGAGATGTTGAATATTGTGGTGACAGTTGCACCCAACTTGAACTTGCCCGAAAGGCTGCATCAAGTGAGTTGAGATTTTTGTCACATTTCCCAGGTGTGTATTAGGCGGCAACAGGCTGGATGAGAGAGTGGACTTTGATGAACAATAGGCCAAGTATAGATACTGATCTGCAAAGCTCTTAATGTGATGTAGGAGTGAGACAAGGATAAATACAATCTCAAGCCGAAAAGGTTGAGCACCAAAATCCACAAGTATGATGTGTTGAGGGACTGTTTGCTTGCATCTAATGATGCTAGGAAGGAGGATGGTTTGCACTCTCTTTTCTGAGGCCCAATTGGAGTCGAGCAAATATGGTCTCCGAACCTCTAAACTATAGAGCACTATGGGTCATACAAGGGTGTCTATAACAGACATCTTGGACGATATGTCTTGGAAATGGTGCCAAAAACATTGCCTCTTGAGGAGTGTTGAGGATCTGTAGCCCTTGTTGACTCGAGGTTGAATGGCATGTTGTAGATTGAAATTAATTCCTGTGATCTATATCCCTAGGTAAGTATAGAAGTTGGTGATCTCAATATCCTTCCCTTTAAAAACAAAATAGTGAACTAAGATGGTCTTCTTTGACCCATTGAAGATCATGACCTTGGTTTTACCTAGGTTGGCCATCAACTAACGAAGATCATAGAAAACGGCCAAGGCATCCAAGTGTATCTACAATGCTTCTGGGGATGAGGCCAAGAGGATCACATTGTTAGTGAACAACAGGATAGAAATCAAGACCTAAGTTGCCAGGGTACTTGGGTACTGGGACGGGTACGGGTACGCCACTTTTTGAAATAGGGTACTTGGGTACGTCAGGGTACTGTAGATATATATATATATTATTATATATATATATAATTTTCAAGTTTAAATTATAAATTTATAATTAATAATTATATTAATATATTTATTATTAAGTTAATAAGTTTTCAACAAATAACACACATTTGACATTGGTATTGCTGCTTGCACATTAATTCAAATTACATATATGATATTGATATTGATATGAATCTACCAATCCTAGGGCAGACAGTACCATTTGTTGATCATAGGCGTGAGCCTCTATTGAGGAAGAGCAGCAATATTATTTGCTGAGACTAAATACTGTAGGGTCGTGGTCATCTAGCAGCCCTATTCCAATGCATGAGGGTGCAACACTCCTGTGGAAGCAGCAATCAGAAACCTACGCTTATTAAGGGCGTCTTTCTCCTTCACGGGCTGCATACTATCAATCTGGGTGTGACCTCTTACAGCTGGGCGTGCCTCCATTGTTTGGGCATTTATCTCATGAAGTGTTGTCCTAAAACTTCAACAATACTCGTATTATTTACAGCAGCTGTGCTTCCATTGTTCGGGCATTAATCTCATGCAGGTGTTGTCCTAAACTCTAACAATATTTATCTTATTTGCAACAGCAGTCCCTGCCTCAACAGTCCACCTTCAACAATATTTAAGGTCAGATTTATTCTCTTATAATATATGATTGGCATTGAATATTTAGGAAGCAATTAATATTCTTATCTTGTTTATTATTGGGTTCTTATTGTGGTGTTAAACCATTGGGGTATGCAAACAACCTTAAACAATAATTACTCCCTCGCATTGGGGTAACATTGCCTACAAACCAACAAGTCACCAACCAAATCAAGCAGACGTAAACCAGCAGTGAAGGAATTTGGGGTCAGATTTAAGTTGGGATATTACACCATTGACTCACCAGCAGGAAGTCAAGGTTGGCTGAAAAAATCAGACCCTCTATCATTTGATGTAGAGACTGGTTTGTCTACTGAATGAAGTATCCGTGGAGTACCCAAACTCGTGATACGCGGCCCTTTTTAAGTACCAGTACCCAAATTTCTTTGACCAAGTACCCAGTACTTGGGTGAAGTACCCGGTACTTTCACGGTACTCCCAGAGGTACCAGTTCCGGTACCCAGTATAGGGGTACAGGTACTCGATACTGGTATGGGTACCCGATACTAGTACGGGTGCCCAACCCCCCGGTACGGGTACCCTGCCAACTTAGATCAAGACCTAGTGGAGAAGGCACCCATGATCATCTTGGATATGCTCATGTTGGAAGGACTTTGGCTTGTTGACCACCAAGTCAACTAGGTGGGCAACCGTGCACCATGTACGTTGAAGATGAGAAAGATGTATCTAGCAATTTTTTTCAAGCAAGGCAGTTTTTGCTTCTCCTCTTAACTCTTCTCCATGAAATTTTTGCACCCCTACGGGGAATTTTGTAATGATATGTCAGCATGAGGGTCAATTTTTGTAAAACTTAGTTGCCTGAGACTTTATCATTAGGGAAGTCCTTTCATCAAGTGTTTTTTCCCTTGGATAATTAAAATTCCTTTTTAGTGATTTTAATTATCTGAGTTTTTCACTCAAAAATTCCTCCAAAGTGGTGAAATGTGTTCTACTGATCGACTCAATGGGGTGATTAAGGCTTAGGAATGTTCTATATTACCATGATAGACATTATCCAGATTCTTGCGGAATTTCATTAAGTTTTACTTAGGATTTTTTAATTTTTGGTAATTAAAAAATGTCCCTTAGCATAAAATGTTGTAATGTAAAAGATGGTTAAGTGGCACTTAATGCCCATAAATAGGGGTATGGGTACTCAAAATCAATGGAAAGAGACCCCCTACACCCTTGGACCAAGTTTGAAGTCATTCCGTTGAGTTTTGGTAAATTTTTTGATGGATTTTCCTAAGTCAGTCAAGGAAATCAGGAAAATTGGCCATTAATTAGAATGACAATTTTTTTTAAAGTGACTATAGTCACTTAGGGAGGCGAAATAATGATCCTAAATGTTATGTTATGACCCTAAGGAAAATTAAAGGCCAAAGTCCCCCCCAAGCAAGTGTTTTTCAAGTCATTGTAATTGTCAGTCATTTTTGACATTTTAATAAAAATATTTGGAGGAAAGCTGGTGTGGCTTGGTGTTTGTGGTGGTTTTCTCCTGTGCTCCATTGCTACTCAAGTGGTTGGAGGCCAAATATGCAAATTTCTTTGCCTTGGTGAGATCTACTCATTTTTGTTAGAATTCATGAGTTTTCATATTTGTTATTAAGAAGTTCATAGATTTCTTGTATGAATACTGTGATTTCTTAGTACATCTTTTGGAACTCACCTCTTTTTAGTTGTGTAGTAAAATCTTTCAAGTTGCAAGTTGCCAAGTTTGGAGAGTGGGATTCGTTGGTCAGGTGCCACATTCCTTCAAGTTTTGAAGAGACAAGAGCACTCTTTCCTAACCTTTTTCTCTCTATAAATTTCTGTTATTGATTTACCTTATTTAGCACTCTAGAATCAAGTTAAAATCCATGTTTCCACAAGTTTTTTGAAGTTATTTACTCTATAAAAATTTTAGAAATTTTTTACATAATTTTAGCAAGGTTACTTGGGAGCAGGAGCGAGAGCGAGAAGCGAAATTTTCAAAAGCTTCCGGTTAGGAAGCGTTCCAGAAGCATTTTTTATATAATATGTATTTTTTATATATTTTGATGCATATATGTCAACAAATGCATGCAAAATGTTGAATTAGTTATGGAAATGATAAAAACATGAAATAAACAATAATACCATATAACATCATTCATCAATCATCAATCATTAATCATTTACTAGTGAATTCATCAACCATAGGTCCAGAATCCATGATTCCATAAGTTATAACATCAAGATTCAACCTTAAAGCTTCAAATTTTTAATATACAAACACTTTGTCATCACTAGTACTTGTAAGTTGTAACCAAAGTTACCAAACTATAGTGACATAGTCTATAGCAGAGAACATCAACCATAAAATGAAAGTTGAAAGTTGAAACAATTCACGAGGCATCATATTCAGTACCAAAAAGTTATAATATGCTTTTATGCAGTCAAGGACTCAATCATGCAAAGTTGCAAATAGTGAACTTCAAAGGTAGGTTCAAGTTTCAACTTCAAACTTCAAACTTGAAATGCCATGTGATGTTTACAAAATATACCATAATAAATATAAAAGAGTCAATAGTGCAGAAACTTGAAAGTACTGTAAACAAGAAAAGAGAAGAAAAGTAGATTTTATGGATGTTTCCTCTTGCCACGAGAAATTTCCATTTTCTTTTCTCGTGCTCTATGAACAATGGGAGTGGGATTATCATCCCCAGTAGCCACCAATGCTGAGCCATGTCCAAGACTCGATCCTGCACGAACCCCCCTCACTGATGCAGATGGAGGTCGTGAAGTTGAACCTCTAGGCAAAGATGGTGCAACTGGAAACAAGGTGGAAGATGGTGGCAGCATTGCTATTGCATGGTCATCCTGATCGCCCAAAAGCTCTTCCTCCAAGCGCTCTAAAGCTAAGGCTCCATCCTCCAAGTTATGCTCCTCCGGATTGTTGTGGGAATGAGAGTGGAGAAGAGGGCTTTATACCCTAAAGCCCTTTTCCTTCCCTCCAATACTCGAATTGTGGACCCCACCCCCTTTCTCCTTTCCTTTTACGTGGTTTGACGTAAAGCTATGAGAGAAGCGATGGGAAGCGTTTTTGGAAGCGACGAGAAGCGTTTTTTAAATCCCTCGGAAGCAATGTTTGAAGCGTACATAAGCGTTGAGGAAGCTATTAGGAAGCGATCGCTCTCGATAGCTTCCTCAACGCTTCCGTACAGAGGCAGGGAGCGTAATTTTTTGCACCAAAGCGAGCTTTTGAAAAACACTCTCATCCGAAAGCGAAATGGAAGCGTGCTTCGGCTTAGCTTCGGCCCGAAGCTAGCTTCCAGAGCGGGGGCGAAGGGGGGGGGGGGGCGCTTCCCCGCAACTGAGCTCACATACATAGTGTCCCAAAGTGATTTTGGGTACTTTCTACTTTTAATTAGCTTGTTGTTTTGTGCAAGGTTTTAGCAACACAAGGGGAAACTCTGTCGAAATTTGGGGTAGAAAAGAGTGCAAAGCACTCCCAAGAGTCACCACTTCAAAGCCCATTGCCTCAAGTGGTCAAAATCTCTTCTCCACTCTTTCTTTCTCACTAAAATCTACTTCAGATTTTTATTTCTTATTGTAAGGGCCAAGAGAGTCTCTTGAGCCCATCTTCAATTTCTCCAAAGTTTCATTTTTGTCTTAAAATTCAATTGTTTTTTGCCACTCATTGCATACAAAGGTAGTTGGGCTTTGCCTACCCTTTTATTGCAAAAGAAGAAGGCTATGATTTAAATTTGCATTTTCATTGACATAAGTTATTTCCTTTTACCCTACCTCATCCACTAGGGAGAGGATTGAGTGGCAAGAATTAGTTCGATTTTTTGCTTAAATTTCTTTATTGTGCCCACACTTTGCAAGTGAAGTGGATTTGCCCATCCTTGCAAAATCGTGCTGGCTAGTTGTTGTTTAAGTCTGAATTTATTTTATTCAATTCAAGGTTAATAAAATTTGCCCACACCTTGCATGTGAAAGGCCTTGCCATCCTTGCAATATTGTGCCGGCTAGATTAGGGTAAATTTCATTGTTAAATTCTTGTTTCAAGTAAGTAAATCTTGCCTCGCTTTTGCCCCGTATTCACTCCCCTTGCCAGTTAATCCAATCTTGGGTGACAAGCAAGGGCAAGAGATTGAATTGGCTAGAGTAATAGGCACTCTAATAATTTATCTAGAAGTTGAGAAAAAGAAGATTGATTTGTGGCGTTACAGGGGTAGAGGCTGTTGGGAGCCTCATGGCACTTTGTGTCCTCCTGCTAAACACCCGACAATTTTCAAAACTGACTTGTGGAGCTAGAAGGGAACCTTGTGTTCGTTTGTTGAACACCCAACAGTTTCTCTCAAATTGAAAGATAATTGTTGGAGGTAATCACATTAGTTTAGGACATTCAATTTCCAATTCAACACACATTAATTCCCTAAGCTAAAGTGAGACCTAAAACCATTTAAAATTTAAAGGACCACTTGCAAAACATCTTATTTTCTTGGCACTTTTATTTCATTTCAAGTTCTTTACTTTCAAAGCAAGTTGTTTCATGTTCAAGTATATTTCATTGTTAGTAGAGTGATTTTTGCAAACAAGTCATTTATTTCAATTCTTGCAATATTTGAATGTTCTAAATTTGGGAAAACATTTCATTGCAATTTGTTGTGTATCTTGTATGATTAATTGAACAAGTATTGATTTATTGTTGACTCCATAGCCGAAGTAGAATAGGCACTGGTTGTTTGATTGTTTCATTCATATTTGGTTGAGTGTCAAAGTAAGGTTTTCCTGTCATTGAATAATTTGCATTTTGCACGATTGCTTGTCATTGAACATTAATAAGCTTAATTAAATTTTAACTCCTAAAATAAAACCTTAGAAACTTAGTAAATAGGGACTACCCCCCTTGACCTTTGGGAGTTGGGTTTAAACAGAGCAGTTAGGAATCGAGGTGACAGTGAGTTCTTAACTCATAGTTTCCCCTCAAGAACACACCTAGTAGTTGGGAGACTTTTCTATGGTTAAGTGTGTTTTAGGAGGCAACACGGCTCTTCAATGGTACTCCTGATAAAGTAAGACAATCCTTGGACTATGTAGAGATGATTGAGTACCGTCTCATATAAGTGCATGAGGGAAATCAATATGGTCTTGGAAATGCCAATGTCTTTGATCCTTTGATATAATGTCCCTCTAGGAACAAATTCGAATGCTTTTTGAAAGTCTACAAAGCAACAATAGACTTTCGAAAAGCAATGTCATGCCTCCTCGATGATGGCTTGGAGTGTAAGAATGTGATCAATGGTCTAGTGTGCTAGTTGGAATCTCACCTTTCCTCTAGCTCTAATTTGTCTTCGCTTAAGCTCCCCAGAAAGCTTTATATGGCGGACTACAACATAGATTTTTAAGAAAATGTCACCAGTCATGATTGTTTTGTAGTTATTATGATTTGTACTAAATCCCAATTTGTGGATTGGGTGAATAGTGTGGTGTGACCGATGTTGAGGGAAACTTGTACAGACCACATGGTTGAGCAAATTGACTAAGTGACAATTTAAGGCATAGAAACCATGCTTGACGAGCGTTTCTTGGAACCCTTCCTCATCTACTGGTTTGTTGATATTCATCACCCAAACTGCCTCCCGAATATCTTAGTAAGAGAGTAGGTAGCAAGAGGGAGGGGGGGGGGGGAGTAATATGGATTAGGGGCTTACCCAAGACATCATAGAGGGAAGAGGTATGGGAGAACATGGATTTTGGATCAAGATTGGGTGGGAGGTGGGATTGGGGAGGGAAGATGGTTATCCAAATTTTTTTGGGGGAGTAGATGAGGGAATCCCTTAACTCCCATCTCCTTTATGAGATGAAGAGCCATTTCTTGTGGTGAAGGAGATAGCGGTAGGAAGCCTTAATTTTGGGGTAGGAGGGGTGATCATGAGTGAAGGCGTGTCGAAGCTGGTTGTGGAGAGTCTTGCAATCCTTGTCGTATCACCGGTTCATGGGGTAGGATCTAGGTTTAGGGCAAGGGAAGGTGGACTGGGTGGAATGGGGGTAGATTTTAAGCGCAACTTCCCAAATGGTGGAATAAAGACGTGTATTTGGCACAGGAATAGTTAAGGGATGAGAAATAGAACTCAGATAGGAGCATTTGGTAAAGGTGGGAAGTGAAGGTGTTAGGGTCCCTCTTGTCAAAGAGGATAATGATACGAGGTGGGCCTAGGTGAGGAGGGGTCAGGGGTTGTCAACCTAGAGAAATGTCTCTTAAGGATGCTCCATATCTACGTTTGGATCCAAATATCTTTTGGGCCATAGAAGTTTGTGGTTTTTTGTTGAGATGGAATGGTGCCTAGCCATTAACGCTGAGAGCTAACTTCCTAATCAATTAGGATTTCTAGGAATTGAGAGAGATTTGAAATCAAAGATCGAAAAATCAAGATAACTTGATTAAGGGAATATAGTTTTCTTAGTGAAATCAGTCGCTCTTGGTATGGAAGCTCCTTGCTCTCTTTTAGGCTACTACAAAGGTTGTTTCTTCTAATCCTCAAGTCTTCAACTGCAAAGGCAATTTCATCCTACTAGGCTTTTGGAGACTGTTTTTAGGGTGTACAAAAGAAAAAAACTTGGCTCCACTAGTATGAGTATATCTCTATGACTTTTCAGGTATCTCCTCCCTTCCCTACATGGAGGATTTGATGTTTGTCACTAATAATGAAGGGCCATATCAGAGGATTAATCGTAACTAGAGATGAGGGTGTAGATGGGCTGATTATTCAAGGTGACTCAGCAGTGCTCATTGAGGCAATGAGTTAACCATGAAGGATTGAAGCACTTGCCAAGAAGGTTAAATTGCTTCTAGAGTTGTTTTCTAAGCTTTGTATCTAGCAGATCTTTAGAGATAAGAATGTTGAGACAGATGTTCTGACAGGTCATTGTTTACCTCAGTCCTAAACAATTGGTTATCATTGAAACACAATAGCACTTGGTTCCTTTGCAATCATTTTTTTTTAGTTTGAATTACTTTGATATTGGTTAGTAGGGTTGCCAATAAAAGTAAATCTTTATGTAAAGGTGAAAGCAGGGATAGAAGGGTTGAGTTGAATCAGACTATAAGACCCCCTGGTTTCTTGAGGTTAGTATCATTCTATGTCAGGCCAAGTTCAATGCACTATTGAGGTATACATAATATAATCTAGTTTCTTGTCATTTATAAAAAGAAAGTGGAGTACTTGTAAACAAAGAATAGATGAAAGTAGCACAACGTATCTGGAATAGGAAAAAAAAAGAGTTCAAAGATACCTAGAAACATATTGAAATGCGCCAAGGACTCTACGCTCGTCAAATGTTGCACTATGCCCCAACAATTTTAATGCATTAGGTGCATGGGCACCAACAATACAACGATCATAAATTTCCTCGATACCATTTGCATCAACAAGTATACCTGCAATTACACATTTATAATGAGATGACTTTTAGCCTATCATCAGATTAACTATTTTAGAAAGGGATTTAGTGTAGTCAATTTCTTACTTACATTATCCATGATCACTGTTTTTAGAATTGGAGAAATATGAGAGCTATATACTAGAGCCAATAGTGGAGTCTCTTGTCCATCATGATCAGAATTCCCTATGATTTTTGTTCATGTACTTGATCCATCCATGCATGTGTGAAGAAAAGCTTGGGAGGAACTTCTTAACAGAATTGTTGAAAGAAATGAGTCATGCAAAGATGTCCCAAGAAAGATAAAATACTATACTCTGTCAATGGGTGCTTAACCAAGGTTGGTGAAGGCAGGATGTAGTTAATAGTTATCACCCCCACCAGGGTTCTAGTTTCTCAATAACACACTTGTGCTTGTGCTTGTGTCTGCCTGCGCTTAGGAAAAAAAATTGTGGGGGGGAAGTGGGTAGACGGGGTGGTGTGGGGGTGCAGGTGCAAGTCCTGGGCGACCTTGGAAGAATAGGTACCCTCTCATCCGTGGTTTCTTAGCCGAAGAAAACTTTTGTAGCGTGGCAGGACATTTCTGTCCCAGTGTTAAATCTAAAATAGAGCAGTTGCTGCTTGCTCTTGTTGACAAAAAAATGATATTCAAGCTGTTTATATTTATCAATGAATATTGTTGACATACCATTATACCCTCTAATCCAACATTTATGATATGAACTCTTAAAAATTTTCCATTAGGTTTGATACCAAGTAATAAATTAACCATATCTTTGAGTTGAATAAAGATAACTTAATATGCTTTCAGCAAGTTTTAGCATGCCATGAATGTATGTCATGCCTTCTCATACGATGCCATTTGATAAGTATCAAAAAATACTACTTAAGAAGGAGCAATGGACAGGAGTCATGAAATATATCTAAGATGACAAATTGCTGCGTAACTGCATTAACAATTTTTCTTGTATTGAAAGTTGCAGTGAATCCCATAGTGATTTATTTTATGAAGACTGGCTAGGTGATCTAAATGCACTTTAAGGGAACAGTTCAATAATTTGCTTATTGAAATCTTTATGCTGGGCATGTTGGAAAGGGAACTATGGCATGGATCGAACTCGATGGATCCCACTGAGTTTCTTTTGTGAAAAGTTCACTAATCCCGGATTAGGCTGCTAGTGATTGCTTATTGAAGTTTATATTTATACCGTTGTAACATGAAGGTTAACAACCCTTTTTTTAATGTCAATTTTCAAGGACCCTTTTAATATTCTGTTTGCAACAGATTGACTGAAGGGTTGCAACTTGCATGTAACATCCTATAGACCATGTGAAGGCATGTGTGTTGTTGTAAATGTAACTTCGGAAGATATTATTTTTTATATTATTTTTATATCATTATTGTACTTTTATTGTACCTCTATCGGAGATGTTTTTCCTCCATTCGCGGATGTCATTATTGTATTTGATCATGTTAAAATATCGAGGTAAAACCTCCATTGTAAGTCGGGACAATTGTTCCCAAAAGAATAAATGTAAAATGTATTTTTGAGTCTCCCTAGGAGAGGTCGGCCCAGTCAGTTGAGGAAGTCGGCCCCATTGGGGATTTAGGTCAGTCACACATAAAGTATAAATAGGGAGGTGCTCTCCCTCATTTGGACACACACCAACAACCGAATTTGCTCCAAGGAAGAGAAAAGACAAGTTCGTTGAAGAAGAAGAAGGAAGCTGCAGAAGTCATCTTATCTTTGGGTTTTCTATCTTGGTTTGATATTGTACTAAGTGACGAATCTATTACTGAAGAAGTTGTGGGGTTTTCTCCTTTATGGTTTCCCTGAAGAAAATTCTTGTGTTCTTGTGTATTGTTGTGCTTGTCTGTCTTTCAGATTAAAGATCTAACATAATTGAATTAAATTGCAAACATTAACATGGTATCAGAGCCACTCTGAAAGAAGGCACTGTGTAGTAGCGGAAAGCTAGGGTTTCCAAATCCAAGGTCTTCTCTCCACAGATCATCCAGAAAAGAGGGCTAGTCTTACTCGCCTCAAGGAGGCGCATCTTTGGTGGAAGCATAATTCAGTTTGGAGAATTTTCATTTTTGATCCAGTCATTGGTGTTGAGAGAAACTAGGGCATCAAATTTTTGGAGCTTCCATCCACCAATCCGGGAAAAGGAGTACCCTGGACAACTAGCCTTGAGGAGGCACATCTTTCTATCCAAGCAAAAGTTCAAGATTCCAAGTTTGGAAAGTTAGGGTTTCTCTGTCAAACCCTAGGACAACCGGCTCCAAAATCAGGTTGGACATCTCAAATTGGTAAGATCTAATTCCTTGTTATTTCCATTTGAGGTTCTCATATCAAAATGACAAATCACACCAAGCTTGAGGATAAGCTTGAAGGAGCTGATAACTTCCGGGCATGGAAGTATAGAATTTATCTTGTCCTAGAAGAGAATGACTTGGACAAGTATGTCAATGAGGAGGTTCCAGAACCAGAGGGAGAAGATGCGAAGGAAAATCACAAGAAGAACATGATCAAGGCAAAAAGGATTATTGCAGACTCCATCAAAGATCACCTCATCCCTCATGTATCATCCTTGAAGACTCCGAAGAAGATGTTTGAGGCTTTGACCAAGCTATATGAAGGAAAGAACATCAACTGGAAGATGAGTCTAAGGAACCAACTCAAGAATGTGAAGATTCAACACTCGGAAACTATTCAATCTTACTTCACAAGAGTCTCTCAGATCAAGAAACAACTTGAGGCAAGTGAAGATAATGTTGAAGAAGGAGAGATTGTGATGACTACCTTGAATGGTCTCCCAAGATCATGGGATTTATTCATTCAAGGAATATGTACCAGAAAGAAGCTAACCATGTTTAGCAGACTATGGGAAGAATGCACCCAAGAAAAAGCTTGATTAGTAGCAAGAGAAGAAAAGATGGGAGCTATTGATGACCAATCCCTAATTGCTCATGGTAAGAAGAATCAAAACAAGAGGGAGGATCACCATCACAAGAAGTCTAAAAGATTCCATAGGAATCATGGATCTAGAAGAGACCTCTCCAGTATTATGTGCTTCACATGTGATGAGAAAGGACATTGTTCAAGAAATTGTCCCAGAAACCAAGGATCCTCTAGGAGAATCAACAAGAAGAGGCATCATGCTCACACCGCTGAAGATGATGAACCAGTAAGGAAGAAAACCAAAGTAGAAAGGGATGATTCTTCAAGTGATGAAGAATATGTTTTAATCTCATCCCTTACAGGTACCATCACCCATGGAAGCAATGATTGGCTTGTGGATAGTGGAGCATCCAAGCATATGATAGGGTACAAAGAATCTTTTGTCAACTTATCAGAACATGAGTCACCCCACAAGGTGAAACTTGGCGACGACTATCAGTATCCCATCAAAGGAAGTGGAGAAGCCTCTTACAAACTAGATTTAGGCAAATCAATAAAGATGAAGGATGTTCTCTACGTACTAGGTTTGAAGAAAAATCTTCTCTCCATTTCATCCTTAGATGCTAAAGGACTTCGTGTTGCATTTGTTGATTGGCAAATGCTAATGTGGCCAAGAGGAAAGACAATAAATGATGCAACAGTAATTGGAGAGCAAGAGGGAGGTCTGGGTTAGAAAGTGGCAACAAGGAAGGTCTTCTTGTATTGCATGTGTCCTTGCATGCTAGAAGACTTAAATCAGGAAGCCAAATGTATTTGATGTATTTTCCAAAGTTTAGACTTAGGAAAAGTGCATTAAGTGATATAATTATTAATTGACTTAATGAAGTCACTTTTATAAAATACAAGTGAAAATAATTAAAGTGATGGCTAATCTAATCGTGGCCATTGATCTCACCGGAGGATCTCATCCATAGGTCCATAGTGAGATGTTGGGGTTTTCGCTTGGCCATTGAGTTAAAAGGAGGATCGATTTGGTGGAGAGGACACATAGAGAGACATAGAAGTTTGATAGAGAAGTTTGCAGAGAAGACGGAGGAGCATTCAGCAGGAGGATTGACAGAGTGATCAGGCAGAGAGAGAGCCGTATGGATTTTCAGAGAGAGGACCATACAGGTCTGCATCTCGGTCGTATAGCAGCTGTAGAGGAACCCGCACGTGTGAGAGGAGGCCATACGGATCTGTCCGTACAGCTGACGCAGAACCGTACGGAATCCGTACAGTTGACCATACAGCTACACAGATAGGGCCGAATAGACTTGGAGTTTGCTCAGTGAATGTCGTTGGCTCGATTTTGCTAGGTTGGGTAAATAGTGGCAATTGGGTTTAATAAATTAATCTGGCAATTGGGTTTAATAAATTAATCTGGCATAGTTTAACTCTAGTGTGGATTTTAAGGAAATTTACATGGTATCAGAGCTCTTCTGAGCAGATTTGAAAGAAAGTAGCAGTTGGTTGGATAGATCAAGGGCATATCTATCCTAGGGTTTACTGGTATACTTCATTATGGTCGTACAGTTGAGAGTTGAGGATAGAATCTAGGGGGCACAGAACTTTCCTACTTGGAAAGAGAGGTTCAGCAGGATGTTGGATGTTAGTGATGCAGAGGAGCACATTGACAGCCAAAAGGTTGCTCCCACAGATCCGACAGAGTTAGCAAAGTGGAAGAAGATAGATTCCAGATCTATGTTGATCATCTGGGATGGGGTGAAGGACCACATAGTCCCTCACCTTTCTGGGAAGAAGAGTGCATTAGCGATGTGGAATGCTTTGGAGAGTCTTTACCAGAGCAAGAACGAAAACCGGAAAATGGTGTTGCAGGAGAGGTTGCGCAGTACCAGGATGGCCAAGGGTGAAGGAGTGGTGCCTTATCTTACAAGGCTCACACAGATCAGGGATGAGCTTGGAGTAGTGGGCTCTAAGATTGAGGATGAGGAGCTAGTTCGTATAGCTCTCAATGGCTTTTCTAAACCATGGGATGTCTTTGTCAAAGGCGTTGTGGCTAGGGAGAAGCTCCCTGACTGGAAGAGATTGTGGGATGACTTCGTGCAGGAAGAGACTCGTATGGGTCAAGGTTCAGGTTCATCCAGTGTTGCCCCGCAGATGGTGGATGAAGAGGCTCTAACCCTAGCACTCAAAGGAAAGGGGAAGGCAAAGAAGAAGAAAGGTGGTAAGAAGAATCTTGACATGTCAAAGGTCAAGTGCTTCATATGCCACAAGCATGGACATTTTGCTTCCCAGTGCCCGGATAGGAAGAAGAAGAACAACACACAGATGGAAGGTTCAGCAGAGGTGGATGACTTCAGGAAGACTTTTGATGAAGACTTTTGTTTGATAGCTTGCATGGAAAGTTCCATCAACAACAACATCTGGTATGTGGACAGCGGTGCATCTTGTCATATGACAGGACATAGATCGTTCTTCAAGAACTTGCAGGAGGGTGGAGTAAATCTCCACATTGAGTTAGGAGATGATGTGCGGTATCAAGCGCAGGGTGTTGGTACTGTTTCGTTTCAAAGGGAGTCTGGAAAGCCCATTAGCTTTGCTGATGTGTTATATGTCCCAAGGATGACGAAGAATCTCATATCAGTTTCCACACTGGAAGACAAGAGTTTTCTAGTGACTTTCTGGGATAGGAAAGTATATATCAGGCTGCATGGGTCAGATCAGAGGGTGGATAGGATGATTGGGGTTCGGAGTGGGAAGGTTTACAGACTACAGTTCGAGCCTGCAAAGGCTATGGTCAGTAGCAGCAGCAGTGATTGTGAGTTGTGGCATAGGAGGATGGCACACTTACATCATGGAGTACTGATGCATCTGAGACAGGAAGTTATTGGAGTTCCTTCGGTACAGGAGGAGAAGCATAACCACTGCAAGGGTTGTGCATTAAGGAAGAACATCGAGAGGCCTTTCGCACATAGTGAGCACAAGTCTGAGGGGGCCTTAGACTTGGTGCATTCAGATGTATGCAGACGGATGAGTGTCCATTCTTTCAGTGGTTACAGTTATTGCGTCACATTCATTGATGACTATTCCAGGAAGACCTGGATCTATTTCCTGAAAGCCAAGTCAAAGGTCTTCGAGCGTTTCCAAGAGTTTAAGACTTTCGTGGAGAACCAGACAGGGAGAAGGATTCAGATATTGAGGACTGACAACGGTGGTGAGTACACCGGCAGAGAGTTCTTGGAGTATTGTGCATCCGAGGGGATCAAGAAGGAACACACTGTTCCTCACACCCCGCAGCAGAATGGAGTGGCGGAGAGGAAGAACAGGACACTGGTGAGTGCAGGTAAGGCCATGCTATTTGATCAGGGATTACCACTATTCCTATGGGCTGAGGCATTTTGGACTGCAGTATGTGTCCAGAATAGGTGTCCTCACACAACATTGGGGAGGAAGACAGCTAAGGAGGTATTCACAGGTACTAGACCAGATGTGAGTCACTTACGCATATTTGGGAGTATCTGCTATTGTCACATTCATGCTGACACTAGGAAGAAGTTAGACCCTTCTGGTGAGAAGGGGCTTCTAGTTGGTTACAGTGAGACTTCTAAGGCATACAAAGTATATGTCCCGGCTCGCAAGAGGATCATTGTGAGCAAGGATGTCCAATTTGATGAGGAAAGAGCCTTAAGAAGATATATGGACTTACCAACACAGGAGCAGACGACAGAATAATCGGGAGTCAAGTTGGAGGAGTTACAGGTACAGACACAGGGCACGGGTTCTAGTAGTGAGAGGGAGTCAAGTGGACAGGATCCTCCTATCATTGATGTGGAGGATGAGTAACAACAGGAGGATATCTAGCAGCCGTAGCCGGTAGGCACTAGGCCACGGCCTAGGTGGTATAGGTCCATTGTTCAGGATTCCAGGCAGGTGAGTCTTCCATAGAGCTCCGTGAGGTGGAGCAAGCCACCAGATAGACTTATCTATATGGCACTGATGACAGAGTTGATTAACTTTGAGCCTTCTAGTTTTGAGGAGGTTGCACGACATGATGTGTGGCAAGAGGCCATGGTTGAGGAGTATGACTCAATCATGAAGAACCAGGTATGGGAGGTTGTGCCAAGGCCAGAAGGTAAAAAGGTGGTGGGATCCAGATGGATCTACAAGGTAAAACAGAGTATGACTCAATCATGAAGAACCAGGTATGGGAGGTTGTGCCGAGGCCAGAAGGTAAAAAGGTGGTGGGATCCAGATGGATCTACAAGGTAAAACATGCAGCAAACAGAAGTGTGGAGAAGTACAAGGCATGCTTCGTGGCTAAGGGCTATTCACAGAAGGAAGGTATTGACTATGAGGAAACCTTCGTCCCTGTCGCCAGGTATTCTTCTATTCGAACTATCCAATCATTGGCAACAGATATGGGTTGGCGCGTTCATCAGATGGACGTGAAGACTACCTTCCTCATTGGAGTTATTGAATAAGAGGTGTATATTGAGCAGCCATAGGGGTTCGAGGTGAAGAGCAGAGAGTCGCATGTTTTCCGGTTACAGAGAGCTCTTTATGGGATTAAGCAGGCACCTCGAGCATGGTACTCGAGGATCGACAACTATCTACAGGAGATGGGTTTCTAGCGGAGTGAGGCAGACCATAACCTGTACTTCTTGTCAGGTGAGGTACCTCTCATACTGGTACTATATGTAGATGATCTCTTTCTTACAAGAGATGAGAGGCTGATCGGGGACTACAAGTCCAATCCTGCAGTAGAGTTTGAGATGAAAGACCTTGGGTTGATGCATTACTTCCTATGTCTGGAGGTTTGGCAGAGAGATGGGTGCTTCTTCATTGGTCAGGGGAAGTATGCAGTGGAGATCTTGAGGAGTTTCAGGATGGAGGACTGTAGGCCCATGTTCACGCCTCTAGTTACCAACTGGAGGAAGATTGATGTATCGGGATCAGAGGAGTTTGATCCTACATTATATCGGCAGCTTATCGGGTTGCTTATGTATCTGGTCAACACACGACCAGACATTAGCTTTACAGTTAACTCTTTGATTAAGTTCATGGTGAACCCTCAAAGAGTGCATTGGACAGCTGCGAAGCACATACTTCACTATATCAGAGGCACAGTGGAGTATGGATTGGTTTATGAGTGCAGTAGGAGTATACAGTTAGCAGGCTTCACAGATGTTGACTGGGCAGGATGTGTAGAGGATCGGAAGAGCACTTCGGGTTTCTGCTTCAACATTGGATTAGGGGTTGTCTCTTGGTTTAGCAGGAAGCATAAATCAGTTGCATCGAGCTCGACAGAGGCTGAGTACATGGCAGCCAGCATGGCATCATGTGAGGGGATGTGGCTGAGGAAGTTGCTCTCAGGATTATTCGAGAGTGAGTTGGAGACTACTATAGTTCACTGTGATAATCAGAGTGGTATCAACCTTTTTGAGAATCCAGTGTTCCATGACAGGAGTAAACACATTGACATCTGGTATCACTTCCTCAGAGATTGTGTTTAGAGAGGAACCATTCGGTTGGAGTACATTCAGACAGATGAGCAGGTGGCTAATATATTCACCAAGGCACTTTGCAAACTCAAGTTTGTAAAGTTCAGAGACAAGTTGGGGTTGCTACCGAATCCCTTCCTCGTTGAGAGGGAGTGTTAGAAAGTGGCAACAAGGAAGGTCTTCTTGCATTGCATGTGCCCTTGCATGCTAGAAGACTTAAATCAGGAAGCCAAATGTATTTGATGTATTTTCCAAAGTTTAGACTTAGGAAAAGTGCATTAAGTGATCTAATTATTAATTGACTTAATGGAGTCACTTTTATAAAGTACAAGTGAAAATAATTAAAGTGATGGCTAATCTAATTGTGGCCATTGATCTCACCGGAGGATCTCATCCATAGATCCACAATGAGATGTTAGGGTTTTCACTTGGCCATTGAGTTAAAAGGAGGATCGATTTGGTGAAGAGGACACATAGAGAGACAGAGAAGTTTGAGAGAGAAGTTTGCAGAGAAGACGAAGGAGCATTCAACAGGAGAATTGACAGAGTGATCAGGCAGAGAGAGAGAGAGTTGTATGGATTTGCAGAGAGAGGACTGTATAGGTCTGCAGCTCGGTTGTACAGCAGCCGCAGAGGAACCTACACATGTGAGAGGAGGCTGTATGGATATGTCCGTACAGCTGATGCATAACCATACGAAATCCGTACAGCTGACCGTACAGCTACGCAGAGAGGGCCGAACAGACTTGGAGTTTGCTCAATGAATTTCGTTGGCTTGATTTTGCCAGGTTGGGTAAATCGATTTTTCTGGATTGTATTTGTTCCATATCTTCATAATAAAATTTCATCTCAGACTGCTGCACCGGTTTTCCCATCTTGAGTTTTGTCTGGGGGTTTATATGCAAAAAGATTTGTGTTGTCTCCATTGATGTGATTGATGCTATATTTATTTCAGTATTTATTTTCCGTTGCATAGTGAAGAAATCCATGCCTGGTTAATAGTGGCAATTGGGTTTAATAAATTAATCTAGCATACTTTAACTCTAGTGTGGATTTTAAGGAAATTTACAGTTTGTACAAGTTAAAAGGACAACCATAACAAGCGTTGGTTCATGACTCCATGGAACCAAGCGAATTATGGCATAGAAGGCTTGCACATGTACACTATAGAGCACTACCAATTACAAGCAAAGCAGTATCAGGTCTACCAGAAATTCAAACAAATTATGAAGGCATTTGCAAGGGATGTGCACAAGGGAAGAATGTGAAGAAGTCATTTCCTAGCAGTGAAAGGAAGGAAAAAAGAATCTTGGAGATAATTCACTCATATGTGTGTGGCCCAATGTATTCCAACTCCTTAAGCGGGTATGTATACTATGTTTCTTTCATAGATGATTTTTCTCGAAAAACATGGATTTATTTCTTAAAGGGCAAAGATGAAGTGTTTAGCAAATTCAAGGAATTCAAAGACCTGGTCGAAAATCATACTAAAAAGAAGATCAAGATTTTACAATCAGACAATGTCAGAGAATTCACCTTAGAAGAATTCAAGGATCTTTGCAGAGAACCAGGGATTAAGAGGGAGTTGAGCACTCCTTACCAGCGAAGCACGACTCCGCCAAGACTCGCGGGTACTCGCAAGTTTGCCCGAGTCAGACTCGAAAACGAGTAACCAGCCCATACTCGTGGATAGACTCGCCAACTCGACAAACTCGGGAGACTCGCCCAGAATCGATACTTACTCGGTCGGACTCGCCCAAGACTCGACATTTGTTCTAATGGTTGTCCTTTTCATTCTAGTGGTTGTGCAGCTTGTTATTGTGATGGCGGCCATGCTACGGCTTGTAATATGATTGAGGGAAGGCCGAACCAAATACCTCTTTGTGGCTTCAACGCTTAGACATAATTTGCCGAGTCGCAGGTCATAGGCAAGGGAAAAGCCCGCAGAAGCTCAGTCGCTCCGTCGCTCAGTCGTGAAGCTCAGTTGCTCATTCGCTCAGTCGTGAACTGTTCGGCAAGGGAGCACGAACTATTCTTCGTTTTTTTTTGTTTTTATTTATTTATGTATGTTATAAAACATAAATTATATATATATTTTATTTATGTTATAAAGTTTAACTATATAGTATAACTATATATATTGTTTTTATTTAATTTCTATAACTATATAGTATAACTATATTGTTTTTATTTTTATTTTATTTAACTATAACTATATAAAGTTATATATTTTGATTTTATTTAATTTCTCTTATATATTATATATATTTTTTATTTTAAATTTTTATTTATGTTGTATATTTTATATTTATTTTATTTTTTTATTTTTTGTTTTATAGCATATGGATTGGAAATGCTTTTAACCTGTTTTTTTGTGCCCAAAATGTACAATATTTTAATTTTTTTTCCTATTTGTTGAGTTTGTCCCGAGTCTTTTCCGAGTTTTTCCCGAGTCTACGAGTCATATGCTAGCCGAGTATTTGTTGAGTCCAAGTCGTGCAACATTGCTCCTTGCAATCCTCAACAAAATGGTGTTGCAGAACGTAAGAACATAACAATAATAAAAGAAGGCAATGCTCCATGATCAAGGCCTCCCAATGCACTTATGGGAAGAAGCAACAAGAACAGTTGTGTATGTATAAAACCGTACACCTCACAATGTATTGAATAACAAGACTCCAGAAGAAGCTTTCTCAGGAGAGAAACTAGAAGTCATCCATCTCAGAATATTTGGCTGCCCTGTGTATATACACATTCCAAAAGAAAAGAAAATAAAAGAAAACTAGACCCTTCAGTGAAAAAGAGCACATTCGTGGGATACAATGACACATCAAAAGCTTACCGAATATACTTCCCAAGATTCAAGATCGAAATCAGTAGAGACCTAACTTTTGATGAAGACTCAACCTACAACAAATCAAGAGAATTACCCACTGAAGAAACTGAAGAAACTGAAGAACCTGAAGTTCCCAGAACCAAAGACATAGCTATGGAAGAGACAATCCAAGAAGATCACGCAGACCATGACATAACAGAACCACAAGAACCTATAGATTCACCCCATGAGAAGAAATCCTACAAGAGAAGACCAAGATGGGCACGTGAAGCAATACAAGATGTTGAGAAGTATGGTGCTCCTGATGGGATACTCAGAGAAAGAAAGAGACCCAGACCATACTCCAGCTATGTGGCCCTACTATGCGACATCATTGATAAAGAACCTTCCAACTATGAGGAAGCAACAAAAAAGAAGGAATGGAAGGATGCCATGATCGAAGAGTACCAGTTGATTATGAAAAATGATGTCTGTGAGATAGTTCCGAGACTAGAAGGGAAGTCTGTTGTGACTTCAAAATGGATCTACAAGATCAAGCATGCTGTAGATGGTAGCATCGAAAAACACAAGGTAAGATTTGTGGCACGTGGCTTCTCCCAGAAAGAAGGCATAGACTACGAGGAGACATTTGCACTTGTAGCAAGATACACTTCCATCAGATCTATACTTTCCTTAGCCACAATAATGAAATGGAAGGTACACCAGATGGACGTCGAGACAACATTCTTGAATGGTGTAGTCGAAGAGGAAGTGTATGTGGAGCAACCATTGGGATTCGAGACACATGACAGACAGACTCATGTGTGCAACCTAAAGAAAGCCTTGTATGGTTTGAAGCAGGCACCCAGGACATGGTACGGCAGGATGGATAGTTTTTTTATGAGCTTAGGCTTTACCAAGAGAAAAGCAGATTCCAACCTCTACTTCAAGGTTGAGGGTGGAGGACCAGTAATATTACTGCTATAAGTAGGTGACATGTTCTTAACAGGACAGGATGAGCTCATTGCATAAACAAAGAGAAGGCTTGTCGCAGAGTTCGAGATGAAGGACCTGGGATTGATGCACTGCTTCTTAGGTATGGAGGTGTGGTAGACTTCAGATGGGATTTTCCTTGGTCAAGGAAAGTATGCAGTAGAGATTTTGAAGAGGTTCAGAATGATGGACTGCAAGGAAATGGGCACACCAATGGCATCGAATTTGAAGCTACTGTGTGATTCTTCTTCAGAGACAATTGATGCCACGATGTACAGGGAGATGATTGGTTCGTTAATGTACTTGACGAACACAAGACCAGACATATGCTTTGCTCTAAACACCCTAAGCCAGTTTATGACAGATCCGAGACATGTTCACCTGATTGCTGCAAAGCATATATTGAGGTACCTAAAGGGTACAATTGAGTATGGGCTCAAATATGCGACGAATCAGAAGATTAACCTGCATAGTTATTGTTATCACACCATAGTAGCTGGGCTACTATATTTGCTGAGCAGATATCTGCACTTTTCAGAGCTTTGCCTTTACACAGTTTCAGTGAGATTAGTTATGGTGTGTGGCATTATTTATGATCACTTACACATCAGAGCAGTTATATCAAACAGTGTGTAGACCTTGTGCCAAGGCTGAGACTTGAGGGCTTAGATTTGATGACCGATATGACCTTTTGTTCCATATAGATTCAGTTCAGTGCCCAGAGTTCCAGATGTTATTATTGCAGCAATGTTTCATTGGTTCTAGATGATGTTTGTTGAGATATGCAGTGATATGACCATTAGACTTGTGATTGTTAGCATTTGATTATTATCTTGTTGTTTTAGACATCTTGATAGCATTAACATTGGTATATAACTCATGATATGGATGTATTATTTAAATAAATGAAATGAACTATCTTGGTTGGATTTAAATAATAAATTGGATGTATTACTTGCACATTAAGGTTTACTGACTATACTCATTGGTTTCACTTACCCTCCTATGAGTATGGACTTGGTCTTTCCTGACATTTATGTTTGCTAGCTTAGGCACCACATTCACTTGACTCCATCCATTCATGACCTTCCCTGTTCTGGTTTTCACCTTGACTTGCCTTTCTTGACTTTTGATATGGAGGATTTCCCCGCTCTTGCTTCTATGTTGGATAGCATCCATGTTTGTTTTGTGTCTCGGCTCTGAGTTGGTGACAGAACTCGCCTTTGGTGAGTTGGATTTTATGCCTTGATCACTCTAGTCAGTTGCCCCGATGTGTGGTTTAGATTGCGGAATTCCCCCTAGTCACATGAGATGTTGTTGGCTAAAACCTGAAGCACATGTACTACTTGTATGGAAATTATTGGAAATCTCTCTTGAATGAAATGAAAGCCCATGGAAATAAATGAAATGTAAAACTGTGATTATCATCACAATGGAAAAGGGCTAAAGCAATGAAATGCTAAAGTACCCCAATGAAGGGTCCAAAAAGGTCTAAAAAGCAATTGGCTAAATGAATGTGAAATCTAAATATTGCTGACCTCAAAAATCTTATAAATGAAAGGCCAAATAAAAAGCAGTGGTTAAATGTATGCCAAATCTAAAGACTGCTAGCCATGGAAATGAAATGAATGATCCTAATGAACTTGGATCAACTTGATGTAGACATGATGCCAAGGTTGAATAAGCACTCTCTAAACAACTTACCCATTTGTGAGACACCGCCATTCCCTTTGTTTATCTTATCCAGCACATGCTTGAGTGTGTAGCACCCTTTCCCCTATCCAAAGTATCACTTAGTTAAGTTGGTCAAGTCATCCCTTCTACCTTGTCCTTAGCCTTCACTCTAGGCTAGCAATTAGGCCATGTCCATTGGATGAAGTATGTCTTTAAAGCTTTGGTGCAAGTAAGTTATAAATAAGATTGAATATCTATGTATTAATTGCCACTTGATTGATGTTTATACTTTGAGTTAAGCTATGAATATGGTTAAAGGAACATGTCTTAGTCATTTGCTATAATCTAGTTTTTTGTTGTATTTTGACCTAGTCAAACATAGTTTGACCATGGTCATCCTTGGGATCCATGATGAGATGGACCACTTATGTTATTTGATGTTGATCTATGGTCCTACGTATACCTATTGATGATTCCATATGTTGGGCACATGCTTCAGATGATGATTGATGCAGTTTTTTCAGGTTTATTATTATTTCCAGCTCAACATATTTTTACTTGTCCGGGTATGGTAGACCCTACAGATGATCCTACAGGTTATCATGAGGTGTATGAGTACTCATCTCTCGTGGATTTGGGCCTTCTGGATCCATTGAAACACTTATCTTTCAGTTTAAGGCACTCCCCTGGCATGATATTAGCAGTTTTCCACCTGTTGACCAGTTTGGGCATGCTGATGTGCTTGTCCAGCAGGAGCATTGGAGGCAAGTCGTTTCCTAGGGCGCTACAGAGGAAGGGGGTGGTCCAGCTACTTGTTATTACCATATTACCCTCCTTTCAGACATGATGGTACACTCAGTTTGACAGCGCAGGCACCTTGAGATGCAGTTTTGGGCAGTTTCAGGGTTTTCAGGAAGATTAAAATGGAATAAAAGGGTCATTGAGGAATTCGATTTGGGGAATTGAGGCAAGGTTTTGGCACTTGGTCTGCTCAGAGGTCATCCATGGTGTATCCCCCTTCTTCCAGATCAGTTTGCACCAGTCAGTGGGGTCCACATGGGCTATAGGAGGTCTTTTATTGCATATCTCTCTCTGATGATGGGGACAGGATTTGATCATTTGTATACTTGGACATGTCATTGAGTCACATTTTATATTATTGTGCCGTGGGGTCATGCTAGTGAAGGGGAATAATACCTCTTAGCCCCACCATGTGCTCCTAGTCACTTGTCCTTGTCTTTATGTTGTGGCTCCCATGTTATTAGCCAACCCCATGTATGATAGCATCCCCCATAGGCTCTTCTAGCCATGACATCATCACTTATTTGAGTGATCCATGTTTTATGTTATGTTGGCTCATCTTGGCCATTGATTATATTGTTATATCTTTCAAAAGTGGTTTAGGGTTTTGGTCTTCCTCATCCTATTTAAGGAGGAGACCCCCCTATTGTAAAGACACCTTTGGGCTCTGGAAAACTTGGAATAAAATACTATTTTTGGAGATCTTCTTCTTGGCATTGATTGGGTTGCTGTTGTACATGATTATACATCTATTGCTTTAGACATCTTTGCTTGTAACAAGTCATTTCGACATCAACTAAGGGATGCCGAATTGATTGAAGCTAGGAGTGCGATTTGCTTGAAGGGAAGATTGTTGGGGTTGCTCGCATCCCCCTTGGGCAAGACGTCTTCATCTTGAGGGAGTTTTTCAATTGTGCTTTGTCCATTGATTGCTTCTTTGATATGACATGCTTAGATCTCATTGATTTGTGGATTAAATCTAACATTTTGTAGTTTGATTTACAGGTTTAATGGGGCATCTTTTCGCTTAGGGCTTGGACGATTATGTTTGAATCACATGGATCTAGCTTGGAATTGTAACTAAAAGCAAGGATCATCTATGTACAAGGTAGCCGCAAGCTTTTGAGGTAAGAACTACAAGGTATGTATCAATTTCGCTTGTTTTCTATCCTATTGGTCACATAAACCCTCATAATTAAAACCCTCATTTTACATTTTTTTAGATCTACTTGGATCTAGCATGCTCTTGGGTATAAAATTTAAAACCCACCTTAATAATATTCACGACAATCCCAATCTATAGTATGGTGGTTTTTGGACTCCATTTTTCCCATTTCCCAAGCCACTTGGTCTCTCCAAGGGAAGTCGAATTCCTTGAGGGAGGCTCTTTTGCTAGTTCCAAGACATGGGTAGGTGATATTTTTGCTTCATTGGATAGATCAACCCCTAAAACCTACCCCTAGTGCTTCACCTTATTGATTTTCACCTTGTGGGTCCCATTCCTCATTTTGAGGGTTGAGTCCCACTTGGGTCATTTGGTGATGCATTAGCTCTTCCTTAGATCTACTTGGTTAACTTCATAAGTGGCCTAAATCAAACACCTAGTTGAAATCTTTGTCTATTGCTTAAGCCTCTCGATTAAGCCCTAACCACCTTGGGTCTACTTATCTTTCTAGATCTAAAGTCTTATACCATTGATCTCCTTGCATAACTTCACACATTTCCCTAGGAATCTTTGGGTTAGCCAGTCTTCATAGATTGGTTAGGGTCTCCCCCTTGATCTTGATTCATCTTGATCTAAAGTGAAGGTTGCCTTGGCTGACGTGACACCCACTTGCATTGGGAACCGTGGCAAGCCTTGGGTCACCTCTTTAGTTGTCTACACCTCTACCGTCCTGGATAGGATACCTTTAGAGACAACTACAAGTTGTGTGATAACAGATATGTTGATTCAAATTGGGTAGGCAGTGCCACAGACATGAAGAGCACTTTGGGATGTTGCTTCAGTTTGGGATCCAGTATGATCTCATGGTTTAACAGGAAGCAGTCAAGTGTGGCACTGAGTACAACCAAAGTAGAGTATATTGCAGCCTGTTCGGCTAGTTGTGAGGCAGTATAGCTTCGGAAGCTACTATCATATTTATTTGATCTCGAGTTAGAGGTGACTTGTATCTTTTGTGAAAATCAGAGTTGTGTAAAATTGTCCGAGAACTCGGTGTTCCATGACAAGTCAAAGCATATTGAGATCAAGTACCACTATATCCAGGATATGGTGCAAAGAGGAGCAGTGAAGCTCTAGTATGTGGCGACGGACGAGCAAACAACCAATGTGTTGATCAAGCTGTTAGCAAGAGTGAAGTTTTAGTACTTCAGAGAGAAGCTTGGTGTTATCATGATCGATGTTCCTCGAAAGAGGGAGTGATGTGACATGTCCGCAAGACGCAGGTGCACCGGTGCTATATCTTACATGGTGGAAGACGCAGGTAGTCCGCAAGGATGTAATGCATCTGGGATGCTCCTGGGCTGTATCCACATGTTTGAAGACGTTGGTGGTCCACGGGTCATAAAGCATCTGGGATGTGCTTGGGTTGTATCTTACATGGTGGAAGACGTAGGTGGTCCAAAAGAACGTAATGCATCTGGGATTCTCCTGAGCTGTATCCACATGTTTGAAGACGCAGGTTGACTGAGAGAGTCATAATACATCTGGGTTGTATCCACTGGGTGGGAGATGCAGATGTTCCTGGGCTATATCCAATGTGAGGAAGACACAGGTTGACTGAGAGAGAGACGTAATACATCTGGGCTATATCCATTGGGTGGAAGACGTAGATGTTCCTGGGTTGTATCCACTGGGTGGAAGACGCAGGTTGTCTGGTGGACATGGTATATGCACCTGGGCTGCTCTCCACATGAGATGATGAGATGATCCGGATACGATGAGATGATAGTAAGAGACGTAGGTGATTGCTCTGGCAATGTAATATGTGGTCTTGGGCTGTACCTACTTGATGGCTTGCTCATATAGATGATGAAGTCCTAGATGAGAGCTAGGCCTACATCCAACATGAAAAAGGGTTGGCTCTGTAGAACTTCTCATGACGGGTAGATTCGATAGATGTCACTAGTCAATGATCAACAAGATGAGAATTGCCGCAGCAGTGATGATGACGTTGTCCAGAGATTGTGTCCAGCTATGACGACGACTCTGTCGAGAGAATACCTTCCTAGTTAAGAGGGAGTGTTGTTGTAAATGTAACTTCGGAAGACATTCTTTTGTATTTTATTATTATATCATTATTGTACTTTTATTGTACCTTCGTTGGAGATGTTTTTCCTCCGTTCGGAAATGTCATTATTGTATTTGATCATGTTAGAATATTGAGGTAAACTTCCATTGTAAGTCGGGGCAATAGTCCCCAAAAGGATAAATGTAAAATGTATTTTTGAGTCTCCCTAGGAGAGGTCGGCCTAGTCAGTTGAGGAAGTCGGCCCCATTGGGGATTTAGGTCAATCACACATAAAGTATAAACAAGGAGGTGCTCTCCTTCATTTGGACACACACCAACAAGCAAGTTCGCTCCAAGGAAGAGAAAGGACAAGTTCACTGAAGAAGAAGAAGGAAGCTGCAGAAGTCATCTTATCTTTGGGTTTTCTATGTTCGTTTGATATTGTACTAAGTGACGAATCTATTACTGAAGAAGTTGCGGGGTTTTCTCCTTTATGGTTTCCCTGAAGAAAATTCTTGTGTTCTTTGTGTATTGCTGTGCTTGTCTATCTTTCAGATTAAAGATCTAACATAATCGAATTAAAGTGCAAACATTAACAATGTGGTCTATCAAAAATAATGTATCTGTATGAAAAAGGGGAGACTGGAAAGTAGTGTTTGGTGTTCCAATTATACTCTGATCAGCAATTGCCTTTGGTCAAGAAACACTGAGAGCTGGAACATTAGATTTTCTGAAAGGAAATGGAAAGTTGAGATTGGTTCATACTAACATTCAAGGTGCTTTCATGGTTTCATTCCACTTTTATGGTTTTAATTAAGAACTTTGCTTCAAAGTGAAGAAACATATCAGCCTGTAAGAAAGAAGAAATTTACCTTCTTTGGTGGTTGAAATCCCTTGTACTGAACAATTTGTCTTAATCTTACAGCCTCTTTTCCCAAGCTCTTCTACGATCTGCTATTATCATCATTTTCTTTTAATTCCAGTTACAAAATATTTTTATACACTTTCAGAAAATTTATTATTTATTCAAGCTCATTCTATCTGTATTGTTGACTTGTTAGATATCATTTTGATGAACTCTCAAGCAATTAAGTTTGTTAACAAAGTGTTTGGCTTGGAGTTTCACTGCACCTTCTTGACATAAGTATGAGAGCGGCCCTTAACTGTAAGCCATTGTGGTGGGTTAAATATCTGCAAATCAATGCGAACTAAAACAAGTTAATGTCCTGAACCTTGCTTTTTCATTAATATAACTGCTTCCACTTTAAGAAAAGTTATAGTACGGACAATATTATAATCTTTGAATGTGTTGTCAAAGGTAAGATAATAATACAAGTTTATGAAATTAAATCTCATGTTATAACATTCCAAGTTGCATGATCCTCAAATCAAATTAATCAAAGTTGTGATCAATCTGGAATATTACCTGGAGTAGGTAATGAGCGAGGCAAAACGAAAGCACAGAACTGGCAGAAAAATCCATAACCTTGTTCGAAGGACATGACCAGATTGATGCACACATAGGAATCTGCAGAGGGTATACAAATTTCCTCATACATAACTTTTCATCTACAAATATTAACGAAATAGATAAATACAAAACCTTTGTACAAGATGTATTTACCAAGTAGCAATTCTGAAACTGTTGTGAATAGCCATGCGATTGAATGAAATGCCCCAATGTTTGATTGATGTCAATATCAGGATTATTCTCGATGTTCTCAAGATAACTGTAGATTGTATTTCAAAATTCAGTTAGAACATTCATAAAATACAACTACATAAAATTGAATGTAAAAATAGTCATGTGGTATTCCCCATGACTGACAGATGCCGACATTCTTAACATCAAAAGTGCTTGAAACAAACAGAAAAAAAAAAATCATCGCTAAAACATAGAACTAAAATTTTCAGTCTTTTAATATCGAATTCTGGATCAGAGCACCAACATGTTCAATTATGTCATGGATGTATAATCTCTGATTTCAATTATTTAGCTATCTGGGATAAACAAAAGGTCAATCAATCGCTCATTTTTACCACCTTTCTGATAGTTATCTCCATTCATTGAAGATCTGTGTTACCAGAAACTCCACCCCCAGGCATTGGAAACACATTTCGGCGCTTCAAAAACGTTTCCTCGTATGGAATGACTTCGAAACATGGTTGAAATGTTTTGGTGCGTTTCAGATTTTTTAAATGCTGTATCGACTGTTTCAGTGAACATTTTGACCATTTTTATCGGCATATAGGCTGTTTTAATCACTGGAATGAAAAAGAAATATTCAAAATTCAAAAAAGGAATGCTAGCACTAATTTCTCACAAATCAAGTTATAAATACAGGGTATTGGCTTTTTTAATTATAACTCTCTTTTTGTTTTCCAAATTTAAATCTTTTATGTTTCTTGGTTCCTTTTATACATGCACATATCTTTTCTAAGGAAGACCTCACGGGATGCCTCTCTCTTTCCTATAATATTGAGATGGTAACCTAGTGAGACTCAACCTGACTTCGGGAGACATCATGGTGTTCTTTGCCTTGAAACAATTCGTTTTGATACAATGTTTTTACTACATTTTTTATAGTTATCTCCATTTATTGAAGATCTAAGTTATCAGAAGCTCCACTCCAAGGCATTGGAAATAAGTTTCCGAGTTTTGGAAATGTTTCCTTGTATGAAACGCCTTTAAAACAAGGTTGAAATGTTTTAGTAGCATTTCAGATTTTTGAAATGATGTATCGGCCGATTCAGTGAACATTTTGACAATTTTTTGGTGAATAGGTTGTTTTAGTTGGCGTTTTGGGAACTGGAATGCCATAGAAATATTGAAAAATTAAAAATAAGTTCTAAAATAATCTCTCACAAATCAAGTTATAAATAAAGGGCATTGGCCTTTCTTAATTGTAAGTTATAACTCTTTTTGGGGCTTTTCCAAATTTGAAATTTAGTAATGAAATTTTGAAATTTTTGTCTCTTGGTTTCTTTTACATAGACACATACATATTTTTCCAAGGAAAACCTCACAAGATGACCCTCTCTTACCCGTAATATCTAGATGGTAACCTGGTGAGACTCAGTGGGACTAGAATTGGAGACCTCGTGGTGATCTTTGCCTTCAAACAATTGAGCTAACCCACTATGTTGATGTATTGTTTTTCTAGAGGAACGTCAATGTTAAGTTTGGTCAGCTTGAAGGCTATCAATGACCTAGAGGTGGGTAATCATTATGTTGTGGAGCACTCCCTTTCTTCACTAGAATTTCCAAATGGAAGGCTGATCAATTGCTAGCCTTGCAATTGGTAACCCCATGGGACTCAACTAGATTGGAACCTATGACTTGCCCATCGGCAACATGCCTTTGGTTGATGGTCCCAACTAAATGAGCTAACCCCTGGGGCCAAAATAGGATGATATATATATCTATATATATATATATTGCATAAATAAGGAAAACATTCTCAAATATCTACCCCAATGGTTTGTAAAAGAAATATGAAGACAATGGTTCCCACATAGGGGAAAATACTCAAGAAAGCTCTAAATCTAAAAAGATTAGGGATCAAATCCCACAAAGGCAGAAAAGGCTCCCATAACCAACCTCAAGTTCAACCAGGGATTGAGCAGTGGGTCATATTAAATAGTTCCAACCCTCACCAAAATGAATAGATCCATACATTCTTGGAAATCACACAAAATATCAAACAATGATGGAGGAGAAAGGAACCATATTGAACTTTCAACTTAAAGACAAGGGTTCGACCTCATAATGAATCCATTGTCATGTAAATGAGTTTCAAATAGAAATGAAGCCTAGACAAAAAGATTGCCAAAGAAACTAGGCCTGTAGAGATTGATAAATGCAAACATAACAATGCTCTATAGATTGCTAGGAAGCAAAGGTAGATGCAAAGGAGGCAAAGCTCGCTACACCAACATTCAAGGAATGATCAAAACAAAATTGGAGTAGCTTCCAAAGCCTGAACCCTAGAAAAGAGCAGTGAAATCTTACTAACAAACTCGGAGCTCTTGAGGAGCGAAACCCTTAAAACCAAGGTGGAGCCAATACTGCATGTTGCAGAGATGCAATGTAACTCCTGATGAGAGAGGATATGCTGAAAAGGGTTGTCCTTAAAGGCCAACAAGAAAGCCACCATCACTAAAACCTTAAACTCCAAGCAATCCTCTAGAACCACCTCTCCTCCATGTCTAATTTCAAGGACACTAAGGTCTTATACACACACACACACACACACACCAAGGAAAACCTTGCGGAGAAACCTAAGAGATGCTTCTCCACATTTATGCATGGCATCCCTAATAAATCCATCGACATAGACTAGTGTGCCTAACCAAAGGAGATTCAAACTAGACACATGTTGGCATGGAACTAGTGAAGTTCCCAACAACATCAATGACAACCAATTGACCTAATCCTTTGGGTTGTGTGTGTGTGTGTGTGTGTGTGTGTGTGTGTATTTGACATATCTTAGTCATATTGCATCCATTTTTTCTAAAAATTTGTTGTACCCATTTCAGATAGCGTCTTTGTATTTGTTCCTCTATTTGTAATTGTGCAACTTAGCTGAAAACTATTTATTGATAAATTGAGTATAGCCATGTGAAATGGGCATCAGTTGCACTAACAACCAAGCAAAGACTATCTAGTTTGTATTAAGTGGAGCAAATATCAAATATTTAACTGCTTTAAAAGTAAGAAAATGAATCTCCCTAGTTCCAAAAGTAGGGGAACTAGCCATAAGAAACTTGGATCTCATTTCTTTTATGCCTATTAGCGACTAACTTAGTTCAACAATCTAATTGAGTATTGTGCTTCACCTCCATCACTGTTGATCATGTGTACATATTGGATAGACTATGAGTTGAATAACGAACTTTACAATAATTCTTGCATTTTGTGAATGATGTTGTGATTTTTTTCTCTCCTATTTATTTGAGTCATGTGCATACATAATCATTTTTTTATTATGTTTGTTTTATTATCATTCCAACTCATAATGTCACTTGTAGCATCGAGGGGATTGCATTCAGCACTTAGCATTGTTGTTGGGTGTGGATACAAAATAGGGAAGATTCCTCTTTGGTTCTTGCAATTTGTTGGTGACATGTGATTTTTATCACATGACATGATTTTCGGGATGACATATATGGAGTATTGGATGGACATGGGGCATGCGCCTTCCCGATTCTTCCATTCATGACAATTTTGACTTACATTTGGGGATGCCACGTTAATTGAGTCGGTTGGTGTTTTGGTGGAAGAGACTCGCTTTTCTCTTTGGTGCATTGTCATGGTCTTAGCTCATCTATTGGTCTTCTCCATCTTGCATGGATCACCCTCTCGATAAATATTTGATGGTTATGGAGCATGCTGCTTCATCATGGTTTTGTCTTGGTATACATGTTCATCATGTCTAAAGAGTTCATGTGTGATGATTCTAGCCCTACAATGGGTTGGATAATGGTAATATGTGGTAGTGATAATATTTTCTAGAATGGTTGTGTTACATTTGTTGGTCACTAAGAGGTGGGGTGTTCCACATGGTTCCATTTTCTTATGTTGTGCAAACCATGACTTCACTAGGTGGTGGGATATGTTGTACATGATTGTGGTGGTAAATGATGCTTGGGTGGAGTGGCCTAGCACATTGGACATTATACTATCCATGGTTACATATATTGATGATATATCGTATATATCACATTATTTTGGTGATATGACTAGGATTGCAATATATCAACACCTAAAAATCATGACACATATGATATTTTGAATGTGTCGCGACACATTCATTAACTCATGATATATTCCGAATTTATTGTAAGTCAAACGAAAAATTGCTTTGCTAATTGAAATTACGTAAAAAATGGGATATAAGGCTGGGGCTCAGGTTTTTTGGAGTCATTGTGCATTGTTGAAGAAAGGAATTGAGTTCCAAGAAGGTCTGTGACCATTTGTCATTGATAGAACAATGAGAAAAATGGTTCCCTCATTGCCATTAGCAGAGCAATTGTGGAGTGGGGATTCACTACAATCCATCTTCTCCATTTTTCTGGGTATGTATTAAATTTTATGCTTGAAATTTGTTTGTTTTTCTAGATTTAGTGTAAGGTTTTCAATGGCCATTATATACACCTCAATGGCCATTATATACACTTCTTTTTGTTGTCTTTCAACGGAAGATTTCATCGTTAACTTCATTTTCAAGCATTCTTTTCAAAGATTCAAGCATTTCTTTTGTGTTTATTTTCATTTTTTTGTGCCATAGGTTTAATCTCAATTCAACACAATGCCAAATCCATTGAATCCAATGTGGGTGTATGGTGGACCAGTTGACCCTCGTAATAGACAAATGTTGAATTGCAAACTATGTGGCAATGAGATTTATGGTGGAATTAGTAGATTGAAATACCACTTTGCCAAAATTGTTGGGCATGAAATGGAGGTTTGTCCTATAGTTATCACATAATTTATGTGTATTGAAAACCAATCCTTTCTTGATATGTCTAGGAAGAGGGATGAGGAAGAATTGAGAGATGAACTTGCATCTTTAACACAATCAAGAAGCATGAGAGCCACAAGTGGCTTGGGGGTGGGTGAAATACATTCCTTCTCCTCATCCACATGGCCCACAATTTCCACAATGCCCTCGACATCCTCACCTTTATTTTTGCCGAGGTCAACACCTAGGGGGAAACCTTCTATTCGGTCAATAATTAAAACAAGGGAGAAGGAACCTGTTGTCAAGCTTGTGGCCAAGCCAAATGTTTTCTATGGGGTGATGGACCTTTTAACATTGCTAAGAATAAACCCTTCTACCATTCCATGTTTGAAACTGCGACTACTGTTGGCCCAAGGTATAAAGGTCCTTCCTGTAATGATTTGAGAGGGAAACTACTTCAAGGGGAGAAGGTCGACTACACTCCAAGATTATACGAGCTTAAAGAATCATGGAAGATCACTAGATAGAGTATTATATCATATGAGTGGACAGATGAGAAGGGCATATTTGTTCTAAATTTCATGGTCATTTGTCCCAAGGGGCAATGTTTATCAAATATGTGGATGCATCTACATATGTTAAAAATGCACAATTATTAGGTGAGTTGGTTGGATAAATTTATCCAAGAGATAGGCATATAGTATGTTGTCCAAGTCATTACGGGAAATGCTGTTAATTATGTTTCTATTGGGAGGTTGGTTATGCAAAGGTATTCATGCTTGTATGGGAATCCTTGTGTTCCCATTGCATTGATTTGATGCTAGAGGACATGGGAGAACTTCCTTGGATCAAGGAAGTCATTGATTCAACTCGAAGTGTTACAATACACACACACAAACATGTTCTTTCACTCATGAAACAATACACATGGGACAAGGAGTTGGTGCATCCTGCAATCATGCAATTCACCACTAGCTTCATTTATTTTCGGACACTACATCCTAGTTGGTGTAGTGTTGGACATCCCTCTGCAGCTCCATCTAGCCCACATTTTCTTGTGTAGGACCACACTTGGTGAGTTTGGAGATATCCCCAGTATTAATTTTGGTATATTGGGAACCCCCTCCCCTCTAATCAACTCATCATTTTTAATAATTAAAATTGACCAAGAGCATCAGCAAAACATTTTTCAAGTATTACAACAACGCCCTATTGGACTCCATTTTCAACACTGGTCATTTACTATTTTACAAGCTTTACTTTTCTATCATGTATTAAGTGACTTTGTGATCTTTACAATCCTTATGTTGTTGTGATTACAATTTTATTTGCAATCTCTTGTTTCAATTCATTTTCATAAAACTCCTAAACAACTTACTCATCCACTAAAACTAATTAGCTTAATTAGCCTTAGCAACTTTAGGGTCCACCCCCCTTGGCTTCGTTAGGAGTTTTCCTAAACGAAGTAGTCAAAAATCAAGTAACAGTACTTGACTTGAATCTGCCCCCAAGGACACACTTAGTGGCTTGAATATTTCTTCCACGTTAACCCCCAAGTGTGTGAAAGGCGGAAACAAGAGGTTCATCAGGTGACCTCTCAATCAGTTCTTCTAGTTCTTCAGGAGCTAGCGAATCTGACTCATCTTCTGGTTTCTCCCTCTCAAACTCTGAAGGGGGAGAATCAGACTCAGGATCCTCCATCTCTGAATCACATTGAATCTCTTTCGATCTTTTGAAAGCGGCTTCCTCATGGAAGGTAACATCTCGATTGACTTCAATGTGCCTCTCACCAAGTACATATATTCAGTATGCTTTGGATGACTCGCTATAACCCACAACAATTCATTTATTTCCAGAAGGATCCATCTTTGTTCTCTTTTCTTTCGGTACATGCATGTATACTGGGCTCAAGAAGATCCTCAAGTGAGATTTTTGGATTCTCACCGGTAAACACTTCTTATGGTGTCTTATCATCTAGAATGACATGCGGGCTTCTATTCTGGATGTACACAACTGTACTTGTGGCTTCTGCCCATAATGAGGTAGACATATCTTAATCGTGCATCATGGATTTTGTAGCCTCACATATGGTTCTATTCTTCCTTTCGACAACCCCATTTTACTAAGGGTTGTATGGTACTGTTAACTGTCTACATATTCCTGCATCACTACATAGCTCATTAAATGCATGTGAATCAAATTCACCTCCATTATCAGACGTTAATGCACGGATGTATTTTTCTTTCTTATTTTCAACTAGGGCTTTGCACTTGTGATGCAACATCCCGAAAGGGATGAGACAAGGTAATACTCCCTTCTTTTCTCCTTTTCTTCCAATGCATTCTTTGAGTGGTTTCATATTCTATGGCGGTAGAAGCATGAACCTTTCCTTTCCACTTTGCTTTGCACTCTCTTGAGAAATGGCCTTTCTTGTTGCAATTGTAGCATCTAGCTTTTGACTTGTCAAAGCGTTTGTTGAACTCCTTCTTTGGATGAGAGAAATTCTTTTGGAAGAAGGGTTTCTTTCCTTTCTTCATTCTTGCCGTGAGGGAAAGATTTTCTTCTTTAGTGCACATAGCTTTGCTCTAGATTCTCCCTTACTCTTGGATACAGTCATGCCACAATCTTTCAAACCCAGGTTGCAATTCTTGTCCATTAATAGAAGCCAAGAATGTCTCCCATGAAGATGGGAGACCATCAACGACGGTTTGGATGAGATCATCTTCATCCACTACAACTCCAATGTTAACAAGCTGATCTCTTACTTGAGAGATCTTAATGAAGAAGGAGGCCACTGCCTCGTCCTTCTCCATCTTGAGGTTTCGTAACTTGTTCTTCAATGCCTTCTTTTGATTTGTGGCCTTCTTCTCATATAGATTAGTCAATGTATCATAACATTCTTCTGTGGTCTTCAATGGTGTGATCACGGGCATCAAGTTATCTTTTACCTAATCATAGATAATTTGTTTGGCCTTAGCTTGATTATTCTTGAAGTTGATGTGACCTGCATTAGTTGTAGGCTCCTCCAACACAGTGGATATGTAGTTATCCAAGTCATGTTCCTCTAAGATGTTGAGAATCCTATCCTTCCAAGTGTTGAAGTTTAAAGTGCCCTCAAGAAAGTCTTCCGGTTGTAAAGATATTGATGCCATAATCTTCAAATATTGTGCTCAACTTCTTAGGATCTACATAGGCTCTAGTTGGCATGCAAAACTGAGCTCCTTCACACCCTAAGCTCTGATACCATGTTAATATTTGGTTTAGCTTTGATCTTTAATTCTTTTAGATGCAGATATTGAAACAATGAGACAATTCAATCACATGAAATTCATACAACCATAACACAATATATACCCAGGGGAAAATCCTCAAAACAATGAGAATAAAAACCCCAACAACTCTTCTCAGTATAATATAATGGATAGCAGGGAATGTCTTTATTTTACAACATAGAAGATTGCTTTCGGAAGATAAGAGATGACCAAACACTCTTTGTGAAGATACAGAAGCAATAGAGAAGAGAGATCAATCAGATGTGTTTTCCAATGTGCCCAGCACATCAATATATAACAATAATCACTGCCATGCAAGGAATAGAGAATCAATGCATGAAGGATAAGCCTCCCATGCAAACTATAGCGAGTTATTTTCTTGGAGAGTTGTAGTGTACTTCTAGTTTCTTCAATCATGCACCATCAATGTGCCATGCCTTTCTTTCTTAACTTGAAATCATGCTTAACTGACTTTGGAGTGAACTCCCCTCATAACTGACGTAGGAGCACTTAGTTAACAAGCTAAAACAAGTGTCATCATGCAATAGGAGCAACTTTAGTGTTGTAACTTAAGTGCCATCTTTTAACTTTTAGTAAATAACTAAAGTGTCGCCATGCAAAACACTTTAGTTAACTAATTGCTTTTTAATACTTTTGTTAACTTTTCTTAATTGAAAATCATGCTGATTGATTTTACTGAAGTGGTCACTAAGATCTCCTTTAGTTAACTGATTGCATATATTTAACTAATGTTTTAACTGAAGCATTGATCGAGGCATACATTGTTACTTAACTGAAGCTTTAACAATTCGAGTTCTCTTAAATTAGCTGAAGTGTTTGCATGGGCAATTTCGAATTCTCTTGATCTCTATGCTTTATCTTTTATTTATTTATCTTTTACTGCATGGTCAGTATTTGCTAACTTTAATTATCTATCACATTACATTATACTAAGAAGAATTATTAGATGTTGTGATCATATTTATATTATTTCGGACCAAATGATCATATGCTAAAGTAATTCACTTTAGAGGTGATCAATCTCTAAAAGAGACTTAATAGCAAATGGTGATCATGGTTAATAATACATCACACAACATTTAATGCTTTTAACAAGTAAAGCATGACCTTTATACGGAAGGTCCACCTCTATACGGGAGGGCCATCTCATGGATACCTTTATACGGAAGGTTCACATGATAATCATGACTTGACACACAAGTCCAGAGCCTTGTCCAACAAGACTTTACAACATCATTACTTTGATCATTTACCTCTATACGGGAGGAATAACCTTTACATGGAAGGAAATCCGAAAGCGCTCACCTCTATACGGGAAGATCAATCTTGGCTGCACAAGATTGGTTTGGAGAATGTCTCCTGATGCTGTACATTTAACAATGTCAATGTGATTTGTCCTTTTGGTTCCATTGTTTATTATGATGGTGTTGATTGGAAACTGAAGGAGAAATGATGAAGATGATGAAGAAGTGGGTAGTGGCACATATCATGGAGAGGAGGGAGAGGGAGAGGAGGAGGAAAATGATAGTGATGGTGTTGATGGAAATACAACCAAAGAGAATCAAACACCCTTGTGGAAATATGTCACAAAGCATGGCAGAGGGAGAGGGGGTGGAACCACAAAATTTGCATGCCCCCATTGTAGAATAACTTACACAGGTTCATATACCCGTGTGAGAAAACATTTATGTGGGGTTATGCCATGGGATGAAAAGAAGACTATAGGAGTCAAAACCTGTATGGAAGTGCCAACAAAAGGCAGATCCACATATAAGAGGGAAGAGGATGAACCACAATACCTATCCAAGAAAACAAAGGTTCAAAATGAGACCTCAAGCTGACATAGAACATTCAATGCTCGATCCCCATCCACCCCTGGTAGTGTATTCTTGCCCCCACATTCAAGGCGTAGAACAATATCAAATTTCCTTGACCAAGGTGGTAGGGATGATGTGGATGCAAAAATGTTCCGGTTTCTCTATGCATGTGGCATACCATTCAATGTTCTTCGCTCCCTCTACTAGTATGAAATGGTAGAAGCCATCTGTGGTGCCCCTCAAGGATACATGAAACTTGGGTTTGACAAAGCTAGAATCGTGGGACTTGAGAAGGAAAAAGCCAAGATCCAAAATGCTTTGGGGAAATTCACACATGCTTGGAATGAATATGGGGTACCTATCGTATTTGATGGTTGGAAAAATGTAAAGGGAAATCCAATGATAAATATTCTTGGGGTGTCTACTAGTGGTGCAATATTCCTTTCATCCCATGAATACTCGGATCAGTTCAAGACCGACATCAATATTGCAAAAGCCTTAGTTAAAACCATTAAATCGATTGGGCCATACAATGTCATCCAAGTCATTACCAACAATGTTGCTAATTGTAAGGCAGTGGGGGTTGTCATTGAGGACATATACCCCCAACATATTTTGGTCTGGGTGTTTGGTTCACACTTTGAACCTTTTGATGCATGACATTATCAAGATGAGGGACCATTATTATAGATGGATTGTTTCATTGTACAAGAAAGACAAGCACATGATAAGATTTATTACCAATCATAGCAATGCCCATCACATTTGGCGTAGTCACTCAAGGTTGGAGCTATTGAAGATTGCAAAGACTAGATTTGCTAGCTATTACCTCACCTTCAGGTGCCTTTTGAAGGTAAGAGAGGCATTGGATAGTATGGTATCAAGTGAATCATGACAGATTTTGAAAGACAGGGATACATCCACATCTGATAGGCATGATTTTCAGGAGGTGGAGGACACTGTTCTTGATGGTCAGTTTTGGGTGTGTGTCAGGTATGCATTGCAATTCATCAATCCCATTTATAACATGATTCGATTTGTAGATACTGATCAATCTGTAATTGGGAAGGTGTATGAGCAAATGGATAGCATGCTACGCCAGATAAAAGATATTTTTGAGCCAAAAGATGCCATCTTGTATGATCATATTCACAAGCATGTGGTCAAAAGGTGGGGTAATATTAATATTACACTCCATGCCTTAGCCTACGTCCTTAAAATAAAATATTATTCTCCATCTTGGTTGGCCAAACCAGCACCTAGGGGTGGGGTTAGGAAGAAACCCCACATAGATCTAGAGGTACATAATGGGTACATGCTAGCATTAGACAAGTTGGTCACTAATGAAGAGGAGTGTGTCATATTATGTGTTGAATTGAGCAAATACCTTATTCAACATGGGGTGTTTGCTAATTTGCATGCAAACAAAGATCAAGATAGGTTGGCTCCTATCAAGGGGTGGAACATGATTTATGGCTCTGCCACCACACAGTTGCATAAGTTGGCCATCAAAGTGCTTTCACGGGTAGTTAACAGTTCTTCTGTAAAGAGGTATTGGAGCACCTATAGCTACATCCATATTGTGAAAAGAAAAAACCTTAATGAAAACCGAGCATAGAGCTTGGTTTTTGTAGACTACAACTTGAGGTTGTTGTCTCATTATTGTGAGCGGACCAAAAGTGATGGAACATATATCACTTGGGACAACAACTCGAAGGAGAACAATTTGGAGGATGGATCCATGGCTTTAAGTGCTTGGAGGCTGAAATTTTTGGCGATGATGATGGTGCCCATGCAGCAGTAGAAGCAATAGAGATGCCACACCCCTCCAATAGTAGTGTTCCAGTCCCAAATGTACCAGCTTTTCCTCTAGCTTCACAACCTTCATCATTGCGTGGGGGTCGTGTACATGTTGGACATGGTTCCCGACCACTTCCACCTACTCAGGATGAGGAGACTCCTACTGTCAGTGCCCATAGATCATGGGAAAATAAATTAGAAGTTTCCTATGGCAAGAGGAAATATTAATACTTGTCTTTTTCTAGTTTTTCAGTACTTTGCAAATTGTAACTATTGACTCTTTAATATTTCTTATGGTCTATTTTGAAAACATTATATGGCAATTTAAGTTTGATGTTTGAAGTTGAACCTACATTTGAAGTTCATTGCTTGCAACTTTTCACTATTGACTGCATAATAACATTATAATTGTTTGGTAATTACTAATGAATATGTTCTTCGTGAATCGTTTCATTTCATGGTTGATCATTTGATGTTCTCTGTTGTAGTTGGTTACAAGAGTTATGAATTTGATGAGTCATGAGAAATGTTATATATTGAAAATGGTTGATGTTATGGTTGATCATTTGATGACAACGATATAAGCTATAGGTTATAACTACTAGAGGATTGATGTTATATAGTTTAATCCATGTTTTTATGCTTTTTGTAACTCATTCAACATTCTACATGGTTTTGTTGACATATATGCATCAAAATATATACAAATATATACTATATAAAAAGTGCTCCCACTCTGGAAGCTTTTGAAAATTTCACTTTCCGCTTCACTTCGCTCTCGTTTCTCGCTCCCCGCTCCCAACAACATAGGTATGGTCTCAAAGAAGCTCCTCAATCTTGGTATGAGAATATGAACAATTTTTTTATCACTTTGAGGTTCCAGTGTTGTCATTTTGATCCTATTGTTTACACTAGAAGACAAAGCACTGATTTCCTAATTTTTGTTTGGTATGTGGATGACTTAATTATCACAAGGAGTTCTACATCTTTGATTCATAATGTTCTACAAGCATTGATGGAACAATTTGATATGATAGATCTTGGTCTTTTGCACTATTTTCTTGGTCTGTATATTTTCCAGTCTTGAAAATGAATCTTTATTTTTCAGCAGAATTACACCCTTGACTTGCTTTAGTGCTTTGGAATGGTTGATTGTATGTCAACACCTACTCCATTTCAGTCAGGTGTCACTCTTTTTACTAGCTGCTCTTCACCACAACTCAATCCATAGTTGTATCGACAATTAGTTGGGAGTATATTTTATTTGACTCATACACGTATTAACATCTCCTTTGCAGTTGGGCTTGTATCTCGGTTCTCTCAAGATCCTCAAGAGAGTCATTGGAAGGCATCTAAGTGCATTCTTAGGTACTTTCGGGGCTCTACCAAGTTTGGCATTCAACACACCTCAGGTGCTTCTCAATTTGAGGTTTCACTAATTATGATTGGGCTGGTTCCATTGATGATCGGAAGTCCACATCTGGATTTGCTTATCCCCTTAGGTCTGCTCCTATTGTCTGGTCAAGTGTAAGAAGCAATCAATAATTGCATTATCTTCTGTAGAGGCCGAGTAGTGTTGTTGTTCTTGTTAATCGATAAGTCCTTTGACTTTGATAGCTATTGATAGAGTTCGGCATTCCATAGGATCGTCCCACTACTCTTTGGTGTGATAATAGAGTGTCATACACATCTCTCACAACCTAGTTGAGCATCAAAGGAAAAAGCACATTGAGATTCACATACCCTTCATTCAGTAGCTCATCCAGGATGGTGTTCTTCACTTGGAGTACTTGCATACTAAAGAGTAGGTTGTTGACATATTCACTAAACCTTTGGCAATTGGCATCCCATTGTTTTCTTCAGTTACGATCTATGCTTGGGGTGAAGGAAGTTGTCCCTGGGGGGTCATCTTTGTTAATGTAATTGTAACTTCAGAAGATATTCACTTGTATATTTTATGTTGTATTTGTATTTTATTATTGTACCTCCGACGGAGATGTTTATTCCTTCGGTCGGGATAGTCATTATTGTACTTGAGTCATGTAAAGTCAGTGAGGTTAACCCTCCATTGTATGTCAGGGCATTAGACCCCAGAGTCAAGTCTTTTATGGGTTATTAGACTCTCCTAGAGAAGTTACACCTAGGGGCCGACCTGTTTGGGGTTAAGGTCAAGTGAAAGTAAAAGTATAAATAGCTAGGGTGCTCCTCTCTATTTGCTCATTCACTCAATCATCAAGTTCACATAAGTGAGGAGAAGGACAAGTTCGCACACGTGGAGAAGAGAGAAGCTGTTGAAGACCATTTCTACTTTTGGGGTTTATTGTATTGTTGCTCATTCTATCTCTGAGGAAGTTGCGGGGTTTTCTCCTTTATGGTTTCCCCGATGAAAATATTTGTGTCTCTTGTCTCTTGTGTTTAAATGTTGTGCATGTTATTCTCTCTGATAAGATCCTAGATAATCTTGAATTAAATTGTGAAAATCTAACAATCTTGAGTCCTCCTAACTTCACCTTTTTTTATGATGTATTCTCTCTTTTAGGGACGAGTGTTTTTTCCTACAGTTTTTTCTCCTTTTCTTTAATTATGTGAGTTTGTACATGGGTACCTTATCAGGTTTTGTTGTCATGACCCATCTTTGTTTTTCTTTGTTCCTCCCTACGTTTCGTTTATGGGGGGGGTGTTAGTGTGTTTTTTTTAAATGCATCTATTTCCAATCATATGACAACTTGTGTGAATTAAGCTCACATAGATAGTCTCAACTACCCAGTTATTCTTAGGTGTTTGTTGGGCCTCCTCAATCCTATAAATTGAGGCTCTCGTGTATTTTAACGATGGAGATCAATAGATCACCTCATCTCATGTAGGGGGTTTTTGTTTTGATGTTCTTGGCATACTTGTGTGTCTTTTTCACATATTAATGCCCAACTTGGGGTGAAGTAATATAGCTTTTGGGAACAAAGGACACTTTCTTGTTGTTTTTGGTCTTAATTCCCATTAAAAGGTAAAGGGATATTAGACTATTTGTTCTTCTCTTTCTTTCTCATTTGTTAGGAGTTTTGGGATTAAAAAAACTATACTTTTTATGTCTCTCTGTGAAATCTTTTCCAATTTAATATAGACTAGCTTAGTCATAAAAAGGAAACGGGATAAAAAAGATCTCGCATTTACCTTTTCTTTTTTTTTTACTATTTATGTGTTGTTGGTTAAATTAGACGAGACCATCTCTCCAATATTTAATAAATGCACCTTTAATACATTCTGGTTAAAATTAAGCAATTTCCTTTCTCTACCTCAGTGTTCACCAAAACTAAGTGGCGATTCCTTTCGTTATTCTAAGCCTTATGTTCTTAGCTAAGCATCCCTTTCCATTCACTTAACCAATATCCTTGGGGTTGTATCCATTGGATCCACAGGTGAAACCCCTAAGCTATCAAGTCACCCTAGCCTATAGGTGCTTTAGACAATTAATATTTCCTTGGGTTATGTGTGGGTTAGTTCCCTATCCCGACCTGACTCTCGTTTAGACAATATTCACATCAGTTAGTGAATAAAAAAATTCCGCATTTTTAACATCTTTGTTGAGAACTTGCTTTGAGTCTTTGACTTCCCTTTGACTTTGAATGTTTGAGACAGTTTTTTTCTAAGTTGCTAGGAAACTTGGGTATGGGGATGGGTATGGGGAAGGGTGCGGCAATAGGGATGCCACTTTTTGAAACATGGGACTTGGGTACGTCGGGGGTACTATATATATATATATATATATATATATGAAATTTAAATCATTTTCAATGTACATATATATATTCATGTGCATCCATATGAATCCAAACCATTATACACAAATATGCAAAGTTTCTCATGTATATAGAAACGGTGCATACAACTAAAAAACATCAAGTGCAATCCATATCTGACCCAAAATACATAAACAAAGAGGCTAAATGACCTATAGAGTTCAAAAGACTTCATGCTACAACAAATAATTACATATCAAAATACTTGCCTATAATGGGATCCTATTCATTAATAACACCCTATGCCCCCTCCTCTAGGCTCTAGCACTTGCCTCTACCTTGAATCTTGAAGTTGGTTCTCCAAGGACCTTAGTCAACACCCTGCAGTTTTGATTAAACTTCTTAATCCAAGTGTTAAAATATGGTAGAAAAAGCTTCCGCATGCTTAATAAGTGATTTTGCTTGAGTGAAGGGTACATTTTTGTTAAGGTCACGACAGAGGAGTTCAACAATAAGCAACACCAACATCAAGGTACATAGAGAGTTTGATGTGCTTGATTAAATGCCAGCCCCATAATCTCATACATGATTGAATCTAGTGGAAACATTGCAATCTTGAAATCCTAAAAACTGTTAAGTCTATTGAATTTTGAATGGGATTTAAAATTCTATTTTTTGCATATGAATTCCAATGAGGTTGGAACCACTCTCAAACATCTTGAAACAATTGGTGGTTATGTTAAAAATTTAAGTAAAATGATATCTTTCATTTTCTATCCTTTTACTTTAAGAATTTAATATTACCCTTTAATATTATTGACTTTAATGTCACTTGTACTTGAAATTGGCTCGACTCATACCAAACTAGTCCCTAGGCGTCCTAGGCGTTCCAAATACAGGGTACCTTGTCCCCTCTACAATCAACGTTCCTTGAATCCATGACAAACATCTCGGGTACTTCAGCCAAGTCTCGAGTACAACAGTGTATGTGGGTATGGCGTATCCCGTACGTGGGTACGAATATTTCGTATAGGTATGTGTACCCTACCCCTGGGTATGGGTACCCATGCTACTTCTAAGTTTTTTCACTTTCGATTTTGAACTTAATTAAACATCCTAGCAACAAAATACACATGCCTTATATTGAATTTGATTCTAGCTCATTACAAAGCCCTCATGATTGAGTCAAGTAGCTCATTACAAAGCCCTCATGATTGAGTCAAGTTCAGTGCCTTTATATCTTTTGGATACTTAACATTCTGATCAATTCTCTCACATACAATTGAGTTCCAACTAAACCCACATGTCTAATTACTAAACATAGATAAAGGGGAGTTATAATAATATCTTGGACTGATTTAAAAATCTTGTAGAATAAGTGTACTATTTTGCCATTTTGCAATGTAATATTTTCTTCTTTTATTGGCATTTATAAAAGCACATCAGGGTAAAGCTAAATGTCGTCCATTTGGATGATTTGTTGTTCATGTACTAAGCTTTTTAATTCCGTGTGCCAGTATTTTCAAGGCTAAGGATCTGTATCTGCACTTGAAATCATAGCAAACCAACTCTGGACAGGCATGCCTAGCAAGGTAAAGCTACGTGTCTTCCAATTTGATTATTTTCTTCTCGATTCTAAGCACCACCATAAATAGAAAGATTTAAAGCTGTCTATTTGGAGGACTTTTCGACCACAAGGAAATGCTAAAAGCGTAAATTAGACATACAAATTACAAGGTTCCTTATTAACCTAACCGATTAGGTGATACTGTGTGACAACGTAATATGTATTGTACTACAATGCACCAGATAATGCTTAGAGCCTTTTCAATGGTTCACACTGATAGCTGGGTGTCTTAAGTGCATCAAGTAGCTTATCTCAGGAACTAATAGAGCCGCCTCAAACTGATCCGAAGGATTTTGGAGTACCTTGGAAGAACTGAGTATGTTGCTCGGATAGATGAATGATGATTCGACAAGGTCACACCACAATTCTTCCCTTCATCTGGCTTACGACTTATGAAAAATATCAAAATATCTGGTATTTAATAATCATGCTGAAAAAATTGGTTGGATTTAACTCAACTCTATTTTGAAGAAGTCTTAACCATTTTTTGTGCAAATGGTGAAGACGATGCAATATAATTTATCTGCCAAGGTGAAATGGTCCTTTGTGTAGTACCTTGACAAAGAGTTTATTTTAGTCGTAAACACAACTGACACTGACTAGTGATTACCGACATTTAAACTTCACTAGTACCATGTATTACTCGCGGAATTAACAATAATTCAAAGCAAGTCAGCAAAACTGAAAAGATATACATTTAGAATGCAAAAATAGACAGAATGTCGCGTCTTGCAAGCAGCGTGAATAGAAACATGAAAATAAATTAGTTGAAACTAAACAAGGTTCTGGCGATCATACTCGACAACATGTTGCTTGAACTTGCGTATTTCATAGAGCATCTGCCAGAAAAAGGGATTCAGAACGTTTGTTTTCTGTGCAAACAATCCGGCCAGGCCATTGCTGCTGGACCATTCATATCCCTTGCCGTTGTCCAGACTTACAGAGAATGACATATCGGATAACTCCAAATCCACTCCAAGTTCCTCGAAGAATCTCATCGTGTTCGAATCCGTAACCTACATTGCCACCGACTTTTCAATAATAATAATAAAATTAATGTTTTCAATGTTTCATTGATCAACGGGAGGAAAAAAAAGTTAATATTTCCATATATTGATGAATCATCAGAGAAGGGAAGCTAAGAAGATTCTGGTCTCCATCCCATAAGCAAAAGAATGCATCAATTTCATGATTGTTTCATCAATCAACCGGAGAAAAGGTAATATTTTCATTATTTCATGGTTCAACGGGAGAAAGATATATTTTGATGAAGGTCTGGATTCTATCCCTTAAATTTAAGAAAATGAAATATTTTAATATTTTCATTATTTCATGGCTCAACGGAGAAGGATATATTTTGAAGGTCTGGATTCTATCCCTTAAATTTAAGAAATTAAAATATTTTCGTTATTTCATAAATCAAAAGTTTATTTTCCTGAAGCAAGATAATATTTTCATTATTTCATGAATCACGGAAGAAAGATAACATTTTCACGGTTGTCTGGAGTCTCTCCTTTGCATACGTACCTTCCGAAAAAAAAGATAATATTTTCATTATTTCATATTCAATGGGAGAAGAGATAAAAATTTGCGTAATTTTTTCCCAAAAAAGCTGATAATGAATTATCATTATTATCAGCTGGAAAATGGAAGCTTACATGATTACAGACCATTAATCAACATTTTCGCCAAAAAGAAGATAATGTTTTCATTATTTCATCAATCAACGGGAGAAATATAATATTTTCATGAAGTTCTGGACTGCATCCCTTAAATATATTCTACATTCTTTCCCAAAAAAGAAGATAATTATATTTTCATTATTTCATCAATGAACGGGAACGGGAGAAAAGATAAAATCACATTATTTCTTTAATTGACGGGAGAAATCTTGACATTTTCATTATTGTTTCATTAATCAACTTGAGATTGAAAGGCTTACACGACTGCAGATCATGAATACAAAATTTTCCCCAAAAAAGAAGATAATACATTTCATTGTTTCATGAATCAACAGGTTTCTTTTCGAAAAAGAAAGATACTATTTTCTTTATTTTAGAAAAGATAAAATTTACATCGTTTCTTTAATCGAATCGATGGGAGAAAAGATAACATTTTCATTATTATTTCATTATTCAACTGAAGGTTGGAAGCTTACACGATTGCAGATCATGAATCCTAAGTCCATGTCAATTCCGTCCACAGAAAACGAATGTGCACGGCCTCCAACATAAGTTTCTTTCTCGTACACAACCACATGGACTCCTGCTCGAGCTAAAGTGTAAGCAGCCACGAGTCCACTTACCCCCGCTCCAACCACCGCCACTTTCATTTTCCTTATCAAGTCTTCTCCCTCCAATTTGCTCTTTCTTTCTGATATTGTAATATCAAGATTCAACTTCCGGGATCTTCTAAAACCGCAATTCTCAGTCTCCCTGTTTGTGTAACCACCAATTACATGCAGTGTCGGTTAGTTAAGCTATCTGCATTGCTCCTCTGTTACGGAGATTATGCATTTTTCATTTTCTTGAGCCTTGAATTGAAGCAGCGGAAATCTTTCAACCATGAGTTTTCATTATCGGACTTACTTTATCTGTAGTGCTCAGACTTTGCAAGCAGAATTATTGCTAGATTTTGGCGCTTTAAGGCTTGGACGACGCTGCAAATCCAAATGCAGATGAAGATTTAAATAAAATACAGTATTTAGCAAGCACTAGACTAAGCAAAGCAGATAAATTACGACCTTGAACTGAACTGCTGCGCTCTGCTCTGCAGCTTTGCGTGAAAAGACTTTATTTCCTTTCAAGATAATACGGTTACTGTAAGAATCAACGGCCTGTCGAAATGTTTGTTAAAAAATTGGAATAAGTAGCAAAGCTGGACTAACTTATTCTTAATTAAAAAAAAAAAAACATTATTAAGTCAATTTATAATGTTCAACTATAATCAATTTATAAAAAAAACATTATTAAATTAATTTATAATGTTTAACTATAATCAATTTATAAAAAACATTATTAAGTTCATTTATAAAAAAACATTATTAAGTTAATTTATAATTATAAAAAACATTATTAAGTTAATTTATAATTATAAAAAACATTATTAAGTTAATTTATAATTTTCAACTATAATCCATCAAAGTCAATTATGATCGTTAGGGAGTTGTTAGGGAGTTATAGTGGTTAAGATAGATCAATGGAATTAAAAGTTGGGGTCATTTCGGGTTAATGATTCAAGGGGTAATGTATTAGGTATTATAAGGTTTATGGGTTAGTGTGGGTTAGCCAGGGTTATTATTAGATTCATAACATTGTTTAATTAGGGATAAAAAGATTAATGTTGATCTAGACTACAATATTATCATCATGTCTTTTATAGAAAATTAAATACTCTTCATGTAAGTTAGTATAATATTTGTTAGACTTCCAAGATACGTCATGAGTGGATTTTTGATATATGTTAACTCTAAATAAGAAACAATTAAACAACAATGCTTAAAACAAGATTTTAAAGAAGATAACCATCCGAATTATTCTTAAAATACTTAATTTTCAATTTATTTTATTTTATTTTATTTATATTTTAAATAACACCTAGTTGTACCTTATGTGAGGTGCTATGAGGGAGATGTTGGTTTAAGGTTGTGAATGTTGTAAAGTGTAACGCAGGGCAGGGATAATTTTAAGGACCCATACTTATTTAAATGTGTATAAACTTTGGCGAATCTTATCAATTCTTAAAATGTCAATTATAAAAATTTTGGCGATATTTTTCTAAAATTATTTCAATTTCTAAGGATTTTATACTGTTTATATAATAATTTGGCAATTTTTAGAGTGAAAAAAGCTTACCCTATTAAAATTGGGCGAAATGGGGCTTCAAAAATTGCAAATTGGCGAATCTTTTTTTGGAAAAAAAACATGGAAAAATAGCCCATGGGCTAAATTTCGCCCCTAAAATTATCCTTGGTGTAAGGTTGTGTAAAGTTATGTAACATGTTGTTCCTATAAAAGAAGAAATAAAAATGCAAATGATGTTGGCTTAAACAAAAAATTATATGTAGCTTAAACAAAAATAAATTTAAATTATATATTGATTTCATCTTGTGTGGTTCCTATAAAGAAAGAAATAAAAATGATGTTGGCTTAAACAAAAAAAATTATATTGATTTTATCACAAACTTAGATATATCATGAGGGATCAAATATCTTAATGTGTAAAAATTTTAAGATAAAAAAATTTACATGTCAAATCCCTCTCATGGATCTATACTGATATAATAAATCAAGCAAAAAAGTATAAATGTTAAATACAATCACAATAACATTTTATTTTTAACACACACCCCAGATGTGAATGACGAGAGGAGGGTAATAGTGTAGTGGCGATTGTTCAAGAGCCATGTGTTATCATTGTGATATTAATTGTGTCACAATGAAGGTAGCTCTCGTATGCCTAGAGTCCTTTAAAGTGATGGAGAAATGTGGTGGCGTGGATGGCGAATATCGAGAGAGTTCTAAGGTAATGGATCTGTACAAGGATGAAGATAGTATGCAGGAAGCAATATCGAAGATTATGGCCAGAAGGGAGGGAGGATTACACATATGTACGGGATCTAGGTGGGATGTTGGGAATCCCTCTAGCAAGATTATGATTATTAGTGGAGACATGGTTTTATATTCTAGCAGAGAGCCGAGAAGCGGCCGCGAGAAACACTTGGAAGGGGACTTGGTCGTGTATTGAATTGTGAGTGGAGGTTGGGTGACTACAAGCAACGGTCTGCAATATTGTTGGCTGGGGTCGATGGAGACCAGGGGGAGAAGCACATCTCATAAGGAGAAGGGGAAGAGGGTGGTGGCTCCTCCTCAAACCACCATAGATCAAAATCGAGCTAATCAAGTGGCCTAGTTCTTTAAAGAACGAATTCCGGTCTCCATTCAACAAGAAATTAAAAATAAATTAAGAAGAGCCTGTGGGAAGAGGTTATTGAGATGAAGTCGATTGAGGATTTTGACAAGCTGGAAGAATGGGTGCAGGAGCCAGGTACAAACAGAGGGAGAATGGCTGCATATGAACGTATCTTAGCCACATTTTGGGTAGTGAAGGGCATTCTAGCCCGCATACTTATGGAGAGGACTGCCAAAGAGCAGGGGGATGAGGAGTCGGCTCGTGCGTGGAAGGAGCATAACGTCGACTGCAGGCTCATGCACCGTAAACTTGGTATCATTGCTGGCAAATTGGGGATCCGGTTTGCACCCCATTCAGTGCAGGTGGATGGTAATTCAACAGACGCACAACGGTCTAGACCAAGGAACGGGCATGCAAATCAACAGGTTCCTTAAAGATCAAGTGAATGTCTTGTATTTTGAAGTCTATCCTGCTTATATCAATTCATAGTTATATATGGTTTAGTAGGATCTTTAATGTTAGTACTTGTCTATGTAAGGTGCAGTAGGTTTTGAGTTTGAATATGTATAATTGTGTCATGATAGTAGTATGCCTCACTTCGATGAGATGGTTTTGGGTCAATCACTTTAGGAGTAAACATAGCAATATTAAATGTCTCTCATTATAGCTCTAGTTACAAATTGTAACTATGGACATGTTATCTTTTTGAAATAATATAATATCTCTTAATATATTAATGATTTATTTGATTTTAAAAATTATGACAAGTTAATCCATATGTATAACATGTCCATCTTTTTCCATAAATTTACAATTGAACATAAATTATTTATTTAGCTAATCAATCATAATTAATTCATTTTAAATTATTGTGAATAATTTAATAAATTTACATACTTTGAATTGAAAATTTTCAATTCATTATATTGAATTATATTTTTTACAATAATTTTCATTAAAATAAAATAAAATTTAAATATCATTTATAGTAAAAAAAATTGTGATCGATGCAAAATTATCTTATAAATTCAAATACATAGATAAATTATTTTATTATTTTTATCTTTATGTTTAGAGACATAAATTCCTGTAACCATTTGTTAATCAGTTGCCATGAACTATTGAGTTTGGTTTTTAGGAATAAGGATCGATCGTTGCACTAGGAAGCCTTGGATTAGACTTTAGCTTTGTTGATGCTCGAAACATAAACAGCCCCAATACCTTGTGCTTAGAACTCTGTTTGTAAAAACATTTCTGTAAATTGAGTGTGAAAGTAATGAAAAGCTCGAAGCAAGTTTGCTAGAGAAACCAAGAGAGGTTTGGTATCAGAGCCAGCACCAGTTGGCCTTTTGTGTTGTAAGTCTCAACATTAATCTTTCGATCTGATGCATCATTATATCTCTGTATTTCTGTCTATAGTCTGTAATCTATTTCCATATATTTCAAGTGAAGGTTCTGTGTTTTGTAAAAGGGAATTCTAGTTGGTGTGAGGCCACAACCGTTGGCATAGGCACCGAAATCCCTATGTTTACTCTTTTAAGAGTTTGTAGGAAACCCTCGAGAGCAATTTACTCATTTACTGCCCGATAAAGGTAAGTGTTCCATGGGCCCTTCAATGGATTCAGTTCCGCTCCGAACCCTAGATTGTTAGACAGAGAATGATACAAAAGTATCATTAGCAAAAAGAAGATCATCTTTTCAGGATGAGGCTTCCACATCTTCTTCTATAATTAATATTAAGGATCTAAATTTGTCTAAGAACTGGCAATTACCAGCCATCTTATCCTCTAATGTTTATAAGTTATCATGGTGGCAATATAAAACACACACTCAAATCAAAGTTAGTTCTGTAGATGTTTCTTTTACAGACCGTGATGAGCATGTGCATATAAATTTGTTAAATAAATATCAGATAGATTGGGATAAAACCCATGGTTATAAGTATGCCCATCTTGGTGCAATTAAGCTTGGCCTTGGTCCGTTGGTTCGTCCATACCTTCTTGTTTCCTCTTTATGTGTTTCCATAGACACCCGACATGTAGATTTATCAGATGCTATCATTGGAGGCTTCACATCCCCACTGCATAATGGCCCGTGTTTTGGTACTATATTTCCTAAGTATTTTGTTCGTCTTGATGACCCATATATATATATATATATATGATTTTCTTAAAGCTTATATCTTACCTCATGGTTTTTAGATGGATTATGGCTCCAATATTATATAGCTCAAAGCTTGTGTGCTTGTCTACTTTGGAAATGATACTCTCCCCCCCCTTCGGTCTAAGGTCCATTAGAGCTCGCACCTGCACAACGTGATGGAGACTAATAAATCCAAACAATCTACTACAATTACTTTTGAATGGAAAGGTATTAATTACCCTAGACAATGGGAAGTAAAATACAAAGACCTAAGGAACCAAGATAATCTTGTACATAAAATTGAGTCTTTTGTTAATACCCCAATTTCTTTTGATAGAACCTCTCAATGCAGTACTCCAGAAAATCAGGTATCCTTTACCTTATAAAGCTAGTCTTCTGCAACAGATTGCTCGTTGTATTATTTTTAGTAAGTTTGATTTGAAGTCTCGTTTCTATCAAATAGGAATTGAGGCTAAATACAGGTTTAAGACTGGCTTTGTTGTACCCCATGGAAAATATTAGTGGAAAGTCTTACATTTTGGAATAAATAATGCCCCTTCTGAATTTCAAAAGAGAATGGAGGATATTTTCAGAGAAAAAGGATGGGCATTAGTTTACATAGATGATATCCTGATATGCTCTAGAAACCTACAGGAACATTTAAAGCATTTGCAGGAATTTTATCATCTAGTTTACAAACATGGTCTTGTTCTCTCAAAGAGAAAGATGGAGATTGGAAAGACTAAAATCGAGTTTCTCAGTTTCAAGATAAATAAACGACAAGGGATTATTCAAGGCCATGTCTTGAAAGTCTTCTCTCAGTTCCCAAATCAGATTCTAGAGAAGGTCCAACTTTAGATATTTCTAGGAAGTCTCAATTATATCAAACCATTCTATAAAGGGAAAGTTGAAGATATTCACATTCTTAAAAAAAAAATGAAAAATAATCCTCCTAAATGGTCTCTAGAAATGATTGTTGCGGTCCAGAAAATTAAAACAAAAGTGCAGCAGCTTCCCGCTCTTTCTCTTCCCCAAGGAATTGGTGATTTGGTAATTGAAACAGATGCTTCGACTAATGCACGGGGTGGATTTTTAATAGAAAAGCATGGCAAGAGAGAAGATACTTGTGGGTATGTGTCATGATCATTTAAATATGCAGAACTCAACTATCCTTCCAACCGCAAAGAAATCCTGGCTGTTAAAAAGACAAACAATCATTTTCGTTTATTTTTTAAGCCTGTAAAGTTTCTCATTATGATTGATTTGAAAGTAATGCCTGGGATATTTAAGAATGAAAATATCATGGAAATAATAATTCTAGAATTTTAAAATGGTTTTTATGGTTACAAAATTTTGATTTTGAAACTGTTTATAAGCCTGGTTATCTTCATTGTGTTGTTGATATGTTAACCAGAGAAGAGTCCCATACTCAATATTTTCCCAGCTCAATATGTTCAGTATAGAAGCATCTGGATCTTCACAGCAAGATAAAGGCAAGAGTATTGCAAGGCCATTTCCATCCCCACTTAGTCACTCTCAGGAAGGCTTGTTCATGAAGCCATGGGATGAGACGTTGACACTAGAAGAGCATCAACAATCCCTAGAGCATGCAAACAGAACAAAAGCTGAGAAGTTTATGTTTTTGACTCTCATAAGACAAATCCAAGAATCTCCACTAAAACTCCAAATCTTGGAGAAATGGGAAAAAGACACTTATTTTAATTTAGAAAAGGAATGAGACAAATTGATAGGTTGTCGAGAGATTTGGTTAGACTATAATGAAGAATAAGGCAGAGATGTATGGTATGTCAACTTGGGACATGGTGACATTACCTAGACCACATATAACCTTATTCTTCAATTCTGCAGGGAAGAACAAGAGATTATCATATGTGTAGACCCGTCAAATCTTATAAATCATAAATGGTCAGGGTGGACTGAAATATTTCTGGATAAGTTTTGTCCACGAAAATATTGGGTTTAGAGGCGGGCTAATTTGATCCTACACCTCCAAGCTGACATGTAGGTAGTAGATCAGAACCGCATGTGGTTCAAATTCAAATTGCGACGCCTTCGAGGAATATATACGCCACTTGAACATATTGTTTATACAACCCATAAATTTATCAAAAGGGATCAAGATGACAGGAAAATCGACAACAAAGTTCACACTAGAAGGATCCCTCTTAATTATAGAGTGGAATCAAATTTTCAAGGATATTTCATGTGTGAACATAACCGAGTTATGTTTGGGTCAGATGTTGAACAATGCTTTGACTATACACTCTACCCATACATTATGCCAGATGAACCCATGGATTCTGACGGGGATCCTTTTAATTGTCCATGTGGTGGCGTGGGATCTCGATGATGGCTGAGAATTTTGTATCTGTCTGTAAGGGTGGGAACCCTACGATTGAAAGGCATGGTGGGCCGCCTTCATAGGTTCCATGTTGTAATAATCCTGATGTTGTCGAACATATGTCCTTGCGTGCTTTGTATAAATCAGCCAGTATTCTGTCTAAAGTAATTTATTCGGGGCCCCACATGTTTGCTAGACCATTTAAGGGACAAGATAATGGTAGTGGATGTCTCCACTCACTGTCCCGAATATTTTCTTTATGACTGTAAGATGTCAGTCAGAAGTCACCAGGAAACTAGTTCAAAGTTGTATAAATAAGGCTCTATGGCTCCCATTTGGGAATTTCGATTTTTGTGAGTTGAGGGCTCTGCAAGTCTTAAAGTTGAGGTCTGTGTATCCTCTGTGCTCGTGCTTTGTGCGAATTGGCATATGAAAAGCATATATCTCAAGTGTAAAGAGTCTGTAAGAAGTCAGTGGTGTATGCTCTCCCTCTACGCTTCGAGTGAACAGTTGGGATCAAAATCCTACTGATCTTCCTGTATTTAGTTTTTTTATCAGTGATGATATTCGCAGTCCAAAGACGAAATGATGGTATGTATGTATGTGTGTCTGTGTCTGTAAATGGTTTAGTAAGGATATGTTGGTGTGGCTACGAAGCCTTGGATTAGACTTCAGCTTTGTTGATGCTCGAAACATAAACGTCCCCAATACCTTGTGCTTAGAACTCTGTCTGTAAAAACATTTCTGTAATTGTGTGTGAAAGTAATGAAAAGCTCGAAGCAAGTTTTCCATAGAAAGAAAAAAGAGATCTTGGAGGAAAAGATCTCTTTCCTCGGGACCTGACTTCTTCAAAACGAGTCATTTTGGAATTTTCAAAATATTGTTTTTTATACAAGGATCCAGACATCGAGATTACAAACCCACCTCAAACACAGGCCGCGATATCTTTTTTCCTAAATTCAGGTCCTGCGACATCACAAGTTTTGGAGATATTGGCCTTAGAAGTTAGGGTTTTTGACTAGTCCAAAAACTAGTCTAAAACATGTGTTCTAGGGAAAAAGGTCATATCAGGGGAATGCGAGATCCAAATTTAGTGAAACTAGTTGAATCAGAAAGGGTACAGACCACAATATCCATGGTAGAAGTTTCAGACTAAGATCCAAAATATTGGACACGTGGCAGTCCGTACAAGTTTGATCTTCTGAAAGGACAAAAAATAAGAATTGTTGAGAGATTCACAATAAATTTCTATTGGCACATCAAAATTAGGTGAAACCTGTGGCATCAGAAAGAGGACACATAATGGTACAATAGGAACAAAGTTTCAAAACCCATAGGAGTTGAAATTTGAATTTTACCTCAATTTTAATTCGGGCCCTAAAACAATCTTCCAATCAAGGTTGAAAAATGAACATGTTTTTAAATTTGACTAACTTGAGTAGAAGGGATCTAATTGTGGTGAACCCTAGGGTGTGATACCTATCTATATTGTTCTAAATGCTCCTAAAAGGGGAACCTCTACACAAAAATAATCTAAGACAGTTCTACATGGACTTATGATGAAGGTGAAGAAATGCGCAAGGACATATCTGATTTACAAGAGAAAATAGTGACAAAAGATGCACTAATATCAATCCTAGGTCAAACCAAGAATGAAATGGAAGTGAAAATGCATGATTTGAAAAAGGACATAGATGATTTGAATGGTTTGAAGGGGGATATGGAAGTTTTGAAAGAAGGTTTGTCAAAGTTGTTGCAAGAAGGGCTTCCTAGAAGTGAGAAGACCTCCCATGAAATTCATGATGAAACAAAAGGAACATACATCATGACTTTAGGGACTCCAACATGGGGTCAAAAACCAACTACATCCCAAATATCAATATGGGGAAGTTTGATGGCACAGATCCAGTCACATGGATACTACAGGTGGAGCAATTCTTTGAGCTACACGAGGTGCAATCCACACAAATGGTACGCGTTGCATCTTTATATTTAGAACCTAATCAATTTCTGTGGTATAGATGGCTTTGCTCTCGTAAACCACTTGATGCTTGGACATTTTTTACGGAGTAATTGATAGCATATTATGAGGACACCAAGAGCAATACCTTCTTTAGCCAAGTGATAAATCTCAAACAAAAGGGTTCAGTTGGGGGAGCACATTGAGAAATTCCAAAGATTGAATATATCAAGGTCACAGATATTCCATCATAGCATCTAACTGATGTCTTCATAGGAACTTTAAGAGATAACATCCAACATGAGGTTCTCCTGTGGGAACCTAAATCCTTGGAGCATGCATTTAGGGTGGCAAAAAAAGTTGAAAACAAAATTATGGCAAAAAGGAAGTCTACCACATACAACTATAAAGAAGGAAGTGTGGTCTGGAGTCATCCACAACCTATAAGGTTGACACCAGAAAAACTAGAGGAAAAAAGAGCAAAATGGCTTTGTTACAGTTGTGATAGAAAATACAGTAAGGGCCACAAGTGCACTGAGAATAAACTATTTTACATAGATTGTGAAGTAGAGGAAGAAAATGAACAAGAAGCACCAAAAGAACAGAATCGTCTCAAGATGAAGTAATAGAGGATACTACTTTCAAAGAGATTACTCCTACCATATCCCTTCATGCATTGGCTGGAATTAACACTCCTCAAACTATCAATATCGAAGGATATATCAAAAAGAAAAAAGGTAACGGTGTTGATTGATTCTGGTAGTACTCATAATTTCATTCACTGTAAATTAGCCAAAGTTCTCAATTGCTTTGTATATCCAGCACTGGAGTTTCAAGTAATGATTGCAGATGGAGGAACTATAAATTGCTCAGGAAAATGCCATAATATCAATCTCACTATGGGAGAATATGTATTGAATAGTCCAATGATTTCTATTCCAATGGGGGGTGTTGATGTTGTCTTAGGAGTTCAATGGTTACAATCATTGGGAATAGTGGCTTTTAATTTTCAGAAGCTTTTCAAGAAATTTTATGGGAAGGAAAATAATATGAGTTAAATGGTATCACAGGGAAACCAAGTAAGGTGATAAGCTCTAATGGTAATGACAAAATTGATAAAAAACTGGACATCAAGGTGTAATTGCACAATTATGCTCATTAGATGTTCAAACATCTAGGTCTCCTATTTCCCCCTAATATCCAGAAGGTGATTAATAATCATTCCAAGGTATTTGAAAATATTCCAAAAGGTATTCCACCCATTCAAGATTTTGATCATGTTATTCATTTAATTCTAGGAAGTGTTCCTCCTAACATCAGACCTTATAGATACCCTTATGGACAGAAGAGTGAAATTGAGCGTATGGTTGAAGAAATGTTAGAGGCCGACATAATTAGGCCTAGACAAAGTTCTTACTCTGCACTAGTGGTAATGGTACACAAGCCAGATGGATCATGGAATATGTGTCCATATTATAGAGAGCTCAACAATATCACCATTAAAGATAAATTTCCTATTCCTATCATGGATGAATTGTTAGATGAATTGCATGGAGCAGTTTTCTTCACAAAGTTGGATCCTCTGTTCTGGATATAATCAGATTAGAATGAAGGAGGAAGACATTCCAAAAACAACATTCAGAACTCGTGAAGGTCATTATGAATTTTTGGTCATGTCATTTGGTCTCACGAATGCGCCTTCCATATTTCAAGGTTTGACGAATTCCATTTTCAAGCCTTTCCTTAGAAAAATTTTGCTAGTACTCTTTGATGATATACTAATCTATAGCAAGTCTTGGGAAGAACATGTTCAACATGTTGACAAACGTACTACAACTACCTAAAGGGAGCAACAACTATTTGCAAAACCTTCCAAATGTTTCTTTGGGGTAAATGAGGTAGAATATTTGGGTTCATATTGTATCTCAGGAAGGTGTCAAGGTAGACCCCAACAAAATTAAATCCATGATGTATTGGCTGATTCCCAAAACCTTGAAGAATATTCGAGGATTCTTGGGTCTAACGGGGGTATTATCGCAAGTTTGTACAGAACTATGGAAGAATAACAACACCTCTAACAACATTACTGAAGAAAGATGCATTTTCTTGGACTCCATAGGCAACTCAAGCTTTTGAACAACTTAAGGAGGCTATGTGCAAAGCTCCTGTTTTGGCCACACCATACTTCACAAAAACATTTATTGTGGAATGTGATGCTTCAGGAAATGGCATTGGCGTTGTTCTAATGCAAGAAGGACACCCGCTTGCTTTCACAAGTCATCCAATCAAGGGAAAGCACTTACAAAAGCCCATTTATGAGAAGGAAATGTTGGCAATTCTACATGCTCTTAAGAAATGGCGTCCTTACCTAATAGGTAGACACTTCAAGGTCAAAAATATCATTATAGTCTTAAATACTTCTTGAACAGAGATTATCTTTGGAAAAGAAACAAAAATGGGTAACCAAGATGTTGGGATATGACTTTGAAATCATCTATCGAAAGGGAAACATAATGTGGTGGCAGATGCACTTTCTAGAAAAGATGAAGATGTCAGGGCATTGCTTTGTGCAATTTCCATTCTACAACCCGATTGGATAGTAGCAGCTAGGGAAGAATGGAAAAATGACCTATCTGTGTGGACGCTCATTCATAAAGTTATAGGATGATCTCAGTGTATCAAATACTTTTGTGTGGAAAAATGATTCACTATGGTATAAGGTGGGCACTCCAGATTCCTGAAAACTTACCAGAGGTCAAGAAGGAATTTTTTGGGGAAGGTATTAAATATGATGTTCAAAGGTTCGTGGCCGAATGCTTGGTTTTCCAACAAAATAAGGTGGAAACAGTTAAGACCCCGTCAGTTCTAAAACCATTAGACATAACTTTCCAGCGTTAGGAAGAAGTCTCAATGGAATTTTATCACAGGTCCTACCCAAGTTAGAAGGAAATAATGTTATTATGGTGATTGTTGATAGACTCATGAAGTATGCACATTTTTGTGCACTCTCTCACCCTTTTAATGCAAGTACAGTAGCCACAAATTTTTTGGAAACAGTTCAGAAGTTATATGGAAATATGAAGATTATTGTAAGCGATAGAGATCCAATTTTCACTGGAAAATTTTGGACTGAATTATTTTCTTGTTTGGGTATGCAATTGGGCTCATAGTTCATCTTATCATCCTCAATATGATGGGAAAACTGAGATAGTGAACAAATTTTTGGAAGGCTATCTTCATTGCTTTGCATTTGATAAACAAGCACAGTGGGTGAAATGGTTATCTTTGGCAGAATGGTGGTACAATACTTCCTTCCATACATCATAAAAAATGTCTCCATTTATGGCACTTTATGGGTACCATCCTCCATCTATCACATCTACGTTTAAAGGGAAAATCTCATGTTCAAGCCATGGAAGATCACACAGAGCACCGACAAAAAGTTAACCATATACTTAAGGAAAACTTAGCTATGTCACAAAACATGATGAAACAACAAGATGATCAACATCGGAGTGAAAGGAGTTTCGAAGAAGGGGATTGGGTATTTTCTAAGGTTACAACCTTACAAGCAGAGGTCCCTCAAGCAACTAAATAAGGACAATAAAATAGAACCCAATTATTATGGTCCTTATAAGGTGTTGCAGAAGATTGGTAGTATGGCTTACAAATTGGAGCTTCCTTGATCTTCAAGAGTGCATCCAGTTTTCCATGTTTCTTGCTTAAAGAAGGTAATAGGAGAATATCCAATTCAAATAATATTTCCCGAGCTTGATGAAGAAGGAAGAGTCGTATTGGAACCTAAACAAATAATTGAAACAAGAACCAAACAACTACAAACTCGGGCTATTACGGAGTACCTTATCAAATGGAAGAACCTTCCAGTGGAAGATTCAACATGGGAAGATGAATCCCTTCATACATAAGCATCCACAACTAATCAAGCGTTTAGGGAAACACTTGTCTCAAGGGGAGGGGAATGTTAAGCCCTAAATATTGGCACAATACCCCCTTTATTATGGTGCATTACATATTATTGATGTCGGCTTGTGTCTATTGGTGGGTCTATTAGTTGTTATTGTACCCCTTTGTCTCCGTATATATAAGAAGGGACACCTTTTCATTTTATTCATCATTGGTATCTCTGTCTTGTTTTATGTACATTGTGTAAGGAGGTTCCTCCCTCATAAGATGATTGTTATTCATCTCAGTTATTCATTATTAAGGGCATTGATTACTTTCTTTTGGTTTATTTATGCTATTTTTTATGCTATATATGGGACTTGGTTGCATATCAGAAAGTGTTGGCAATGTGTAATCTTTGGATTCAAAATGGTTTAAACTCAATGGGACACTTCATGATCCCATAATATGACCAAATATTATTTCTATATATGACATCACTCACACCAACAGAAAGGTGGAGTTTTGGCCAAATCAATGGGTTATCAAGGACATGAATAATAATTTTAAGGTGATTGATTTTGATTAAATATGATCATAAGTTGAGTAAATTTTCATCCCCTTCAAAATGAGATGGATTCTCGAAAATGATTGTCAATACTGACGACACCAAAAAACGATGGCATCAATGCTTGGGTCATAACAACTTTGGGACCTTGCATTATATGAGTCATAAGAGGATTGCGGATTGGAATTCCACCAATTCATCCACCATATGCAGTCTCTATGAAATATGTATGCTAGGAGAAAATTATCACGATTCATTTCTCCAAATTTTAGTTAGGTAAGCCTCTCACCCTCTTGAGATGGTTCGTAGTAAAATATTTGCATGTCTATGACCACTCCTCCTAGTGGGACTAAATATCTCTCACCTTCATTGATGATTTCTCACTTTATTTGGATATATATTATTCAATCCAAGTTTTTTTAGAACTATGGAAGAATAGCAGCACCTCTAACAACATTACTGAAGAAAGATGCATTTTCTTGGACTCTAAGAGGGCAACTCGAGCTTTTGAACAGCTTAAGGAGGCTATGTGCAAAGCTCCTGTTTTGGCCACATCAGACTTCACAAAAAAAATTATTGTGGAATGTGATGCTTCAAGAAATGTCATTGGCGTTGTTCAAATGCAATAAGGACACCCGCTTGCTTTCACAAGTCATCCAATCAAGGGAAAGCACTTACACAAGCCCATTTATGAGAAGGAAATGTTGGCAATTCTACAGGCTCTTAAGAAATGGCATCCTTACTTAATAGGTAGACACTTCAAGGTCAAAACATATCATAATAGTCTTAAATACTTCTTGGAACAGAGATTATCTTCAGAAGAGCAACAAAAATGGGTAACCAACATGTTAGGCTATGAATTTGAAATCATCTATCGAAAAGGGAAACATAATGTGGTGGCAGATGCACTTTCCAGAAAAAGATGAATATGTCGGGGCATTACTTTGTGCAATTTTCATTCTACAACTCGATTGGATAGTCCTTAGTAAGGTGTTACAGAAGGTGTTACAGAAGAGTGCATCCCGTTTTCCATGTTTCTTTCTTAAAGAAGGTAATAGGAGACAAGATCCCAATTCAAACAATATTTCCTGAGCTTGATGAAGAAGGAAGATTCATATTGGAACCTAACCAAATCACTGAAACAAGGACCAAACAACTACGAAATCGAGCTATTATGGAGTACCTCATCAAATGGAAGAACCTGCCAGTGCAAGATTCGACATGGGAAGACGAGTCCTTCATACAAAAGCATCCACAACTAATCAAGCGTTGAGGAAAACACTTGTCTCAAGGGGAGGGGAATGTTAATCCCTAAATATTGGCACATTACCCCCTTTATTATGGTGAATTACATATTATTGATGTCGGCTTGTGTCTATTAGTTATTGTATCCCTTTGTCTCCTATATATAAGAAGGATACATTTTCATTTTAGTCATCATTGTATCTTGTCTTGTCTTATGTACATTGTGTAAGGAGGTTCCTCCCTCAAAGAAGATTGTTATTCATCTCGGTTCTTCATTATTAAGGCGTTGATTACTTTCATTTGGTCTATTTATGTTATTTTTATGCTATATCTGGGACTTGGTTGCATATTAGACAGTGTTGGCAATGTGTAATCTTTGGATTCAAAATGGTTTGAACTCAAAGGGACTCTTCATGATCCCATAATATGACAAAATATTATTTCTATATATGACATCACTCACACCAATAGAAAGGTGGAGTTTTGGCCAAATTAATGGGTTATCAAGGAGATAAATAATAATTTTAAGGTGATCGATTTTGATTAAATCTGATCAGAATTTGAGTAAATTTTCATCCCCGTCAAAATGAAATGGATTCTCAACAATGATTGTCAATACTGGCGACACCAAAAAACTATGGCATCAATGCTTGGGTAATAACAACTTTGGGACCTTGCGTTATATGAGTCATAAGAGGATTGTAGATGGAATTCCACCAATTCAACCACGTAGTGGTCTCTATGAAAGATGTATGCTAGGAGAAAATCATCATGATTCATTTATCAAAATTTTAGTGGGCTATGCCTCTCACCCTCTTGAGATGGTTCGCAGTAATATTTGCATGTCTATGACCACTCCTCTTGGTGGGACTAAATATCTCCTCACCTTCATTGATGATTTCTCACTTTATTTGGATATATATTATTCAATCCAAGGATGAATCCCTTGATAAGTTCAAGGAATTTAAATCCTTGATGGATATCACAACGATCACAAGATCAAATCTATTAGGATTGATCATGGAGATAGACACTTTTGTGATGGATTTCAATCATTTATCACAACTTATGGCATTATTTGGTAGAATCTAGTCCCTCAATAAGATTAAGTGGGGCATCAAAAAAGTGTAACATGGTGGAAATGGCTTGTTGTATGTATCATTATCATGATATGGAGCTTAGGAAGAAGTATCCTTTTGTGAAACGCATTTATGAATCAAACACCTACTTGATATGTTTAGCATATGAATGGTATGGTTACAAACCCTCTATTGCGGATTTTAAATTCTTTGATTCTTGTTCATGGGATCATATTACCAAATAAAAGAACAATAGGTTACAACACACAATGCAACATTGCATTCTAGTAGTCTATGAAAAAACTTCCAGGCATATCACTTATATGATCCTTCCACCAAAAAGGCGATTGAAAGGATGGATGTTGTCATTCAGGAGGTTCTTTCTCATGGTTTCCAAGGGCCTTACCCCACTCTTATTGCAAAAGATTCACCTCCAATTATCTTAATGGATATTTCTATTTCAAGACTCTTTTTGGTGATTCTTCTAGCACCTCTTCTATAGTAACTCAGTCAACAATCCATGGTGTGGCATACATTGATGACTTGTCTAGTACTACTAACTCTAAATCCTCTTCTGCTTAATTGGCTCTCTTTGATCTCTTATCGGTTGAGCTACATCATCATGATGTTACTATAGGACTCTCTATTTCTACATCCCCACCAACTAGGTCATGACCAATGCATAATTGGGTTACATATCTACATGACTCTATACCACACCTTCCCCATGAAGGAGGACTCAGATGTCAATGAAGGCCTTCTATTTCGTGGGATCTCATTTCCAAGGCTCATGTTGATACTTCCATCTTCAATTAGACAAAAAATGCTCCCGAATGGAAGGATGCCATGACTATTGAATGATTCTTCTAAAAAATCAAACTTGGGATCTAGGCCCCTTACCTAAAGGTAAGAATCTAGTTGGTTGCAAACGGGCATATAAAATTGAACATGATGCATATGGAAACTTGAGAAACATAAAGCATTCCTTTTTGCTAAAGGTTTCTCCCAAAAAGAAGGTATGGATTATTCCAAGATTTTTTCTCCAGTTGCTCGTATGGATTCCATTTAGATGATTCTATCTATAGTTGCTTCACTGAATTGGGAGGTTAATTAGATGGATGTTAATGGTGATTTTATCCATGAATATATTCAATGCAACAACCAATAGTGTTTGTACAAAATGGTCGTGTTTCCTTGATTTTTAAGCTCTAGAAATCTTTATATGGCCTTAAACACACACCTTGTGCTTGGTATGAGAGAATCCACATTTTATGTATCAATCGTGACTTCACTTGTTGCGAGATTGAGCATGATATCTACATTTTCCATCAAGATGGCCAAACTCTTAATGTTATGCTATATGTGGATGATATCCTTCTCATTGGTCACTTTGCATCCATGATCAATAATTTGAAGCAACAATGCAAGGATTCCTTTGAGACAATCAATTTAGGGTTGCTTTGTTCCTTTTTGGGACTTCAAATTTCTTAGAATTCTATTGGGATTTCTCTTTCTTAACCATAGTACATCTTCAATGTCTTGCAACTCTTTTGTATGGAATATTATAAGCTAATTGATACTCCTATTGCTTTTAGGATGAGGTTCCAATCCCAATGCCTTCACCCCTGTTTGATGCATCTATTTATTGATGTCGACTTGGTAGTTTTCTTTAGCGTACACATAATTGGCCATGTATCTCCTTTGCAGTGAATATATATTCTTGATACATGAAGGAACCTCAAGAGAGTCATTGACAAGTTGTTAAGTGCAGTTTGTGATATCTTAGGGGAACCACTCACATTAACATTCTCTACTTAGTAGGTGTTGGCATTCATCTTCTTTCCTTTTTTATGTGAATTGTGTGGTTGATCTTGATTAGTGGCACTCCACCTCAATGTATTTGTTCTTTCTTGGTTTTGGACAGGTTTTTTGGTGTTCTATGAAGCAATAGGGAATGGGACTCTCCTCCACTTATGTCGAATATGCTAGTGCAATTCATGATGGGAAGCATCTTTCCTAGACACAAACATTACTTAGTGCAAAATATTGCTCAACATCGTCCTTTCTTATTATTTTGTGACAATCAAAGTACTATTGATCTTATTTGTAATTCAATGAATCATCATAAATCCAAACACATTGAGATTTGGATGCATTACATTCAACACCTCCATGATGAAGGTAGACTTGTGCCAATCTTTGTTCTTTTTGCAGATCAACTTGTAGAGATCTTCACCAAATCCCTTTTAGAGCCTAGCTTCACTCATACATAGACACGTATATTTGTACATGAGTTGTAATTAAGGGGGGGGGGGGGCATCTTTCTTGGCTTCCTATTCAGATTATTGAGGGTGTTGAGAATATGTCTGTAATTTTCAGTTTTGGACACATGCCAACCCACTACTTCAGACCCTTAATGGGTTGACCTTTGGGTAGTTAAACACACTTATTTTATTTTATTGCATTTCATGGTTGGGGTGTGTCCATATTTTGTGGGCCCATAACCCCCTCTTGAAGGGGTACCTCCCTTCTTTAGGGGATATCTCACTTGAGTTCTGTATGTATACACAACTCAAACTCTTATTTATATATCATATCATTCAAGTGAATTCATTTGTTCTTTTTCCTAAGGGAACCTATACTAATTCACTCTAATTGTGTTGTCTCTCTCTTGATTATGGTTATATTATCTTGATGAAGTCATGTTATGTGAACATCTACTTGTGATCTATGTTCAATGTTATTACTTTTCTGTAATTTTTTCTTGTTGAATTAGGGTTTGTTAAAGAGATCATTTTAGTTCTACTATCTCTTATGACCTCAATAATGGGATCCTCATAAGATTACAATATTCTGTGAAGGGGGAGGGAAGTGGTGGATTTTCGACAATTTTGTTTTAGCTACAAAAGATATCAAAGGATAGGTCCCTAACCTATATGATCCTTTTAATATAATCTAGAAGTTGAAATCTTAAAACAATCTTATCAAATACAAGAACACTGATGAACCTTAAAATATGAGGCGATTTTAACATCATTACCAACCTCAATGAAAGGAAAGAAGGGGGCTCATCTACAAGAGACTGTAGAGATTCTCAATTTAGTATATATTCTTCAAGGGAAAGTTGGTATACTTGGAGCAATAAAAGAGAGGGTGTAACCCTAATAATTGTATGGTCAATGATGTCCTTTCGCTTACAACAATTAGGTGAACTCTCTCATTCTAGGGGAGTTAGGTTGAACCATTGGAACATTTTACTCCACATCCCAACTACATATGGCCTTGGAAATATCCCATTTCAATTTGAAAAAAGTGGTTTAGTCACCTTGAATGAAAGGAAAGAAAGGAAAATGTCAATATATGGTGGAAAGTAATAGATTGAACTTCAAAATTTTAAATTAGTTAATGCCAAGGATCTAATATGTTCAAACTTCAATAGAAGTTAAAATCCCTCAAAATATCCATTAAAAATGGTAACATCATTTTTTTTGGAAATATATGCACATATAAAGGCTAAATGAGAAGAGGTAATGTAATATGTCTAAGAAGATATCCTATCAAAGGTGCTTATGGATTACCTAGAAAGAAAAGAATAGGGAGTACTAATTGAGACATGAAATATTCTAGAAACATAAAGCTTGCATTAGATGGCTTAACGAAGAGTACGTGGACAAACAATTATTTCATCAATCCACTATGAATTGAAAAGACATTAGTTGTATTAATATACCCAAATCCTATTTGAGCGCCTGACTAGAATTAAGACATAAGATCTAAGAAGAGCTGCATATTTATTTCCATAATTTTCTCACTTAAAACCAAGAAGTTAAGGATATTGTTTATAGAATACGTAGTGACATCTATAACATAATAAGAAATGAGCAAAATATCAAACTTTGCATAGAGGTATCTAAAGAGAAAGATAAGAAAAAAACTTTTGGGTTTCTTGGAGGAAAGGTCATGGGATTATCCTCTGATTTTTACCAACAATAATAGGATATTGTGGGTGAGGATGTATGGGAGGTTGTGGAGGAATCAAGAAAAGTGGGAACTATTATAAGGTCTTTGAATCCACTTTTATAACATTGATCTCTAAATGATCATAAGTTTTTTCTTTTCTTTTATTTGGTAACTGGGGGAATTGACAATTGGGGCCATGCTCGTACTTGTGTGACAGAGTTGACTTCGGTCCACTACCATTATACCCCAATGCATACCAATGTTGCCCCACATGTGACACACATGTCTAATCAAGGTTTGAACCCATGACATCACAAGGAGTGCCTTAACAATGCAAGTGATCTACACCTCAAGGGCCTATAGAGTCATAAGTTATCTCAATCGCTGATGTTAAAATGTACAAGGGTCACAAGAGAATCGATGGATCCAAATCTCACCCAAAATTTGAAATAACCTTCTTATAAATGTGCTAGAGAGATAGGTTTGGTGTGCTAGATAGAGAGACCAAAAGTCAACCATAAGTGTGTTGATAACATAAATGCACAATTGTGCTTGAGATAAAATGCTAATAACAATAAAAAGGACAAATATAAGTTCCCTTAGGTTTATTACATCTTGTACAGTATATCAAGAAGATCACAAGAGATGATATGGATGAGAGCTTAAGTTGTGTATTTATGCACAACTCAAGTGAGTTGTCCTCCCAAGAAGATTTTTGGGTTTCATACCAAGTTTGGTTAGGTCAACCTTAAGCACAAACCTAGTTTACGGTAAAATATAGCCTTGGCCATAATTACAAGTACATAATGATACATATGATTTGGTTGCATCCAAATGCACATATTACATCAATAACTCCAACATCCCCCCTTGAGATGAATAAGGGGCACTAAGAGAAGTCATTACAATACTAGATTACATAATTTACTTACCTTATTAATGTCGAGCAAAGGGCCAAATCAGTGCTCTTGAATTTCACATTGTTCCTTCATAAATCCATCTTAATCATGCAATAGGCAAATTTTGAGGCCCACTATCAAAATCAATTTTATAAGAACCAATAGGGTTCAAGATGATGATATCAACTATAAGGGTAAAAAGTTTTGGAGGGAAAGGGAAAAACAACAATTTTTATCGTATTTTCAACTTATCTTCTTGTAGAGTAACTCAAATTTCCAGTGTGACTGCTTGTTGGATGCAAATTAAACTACGCATCCAACAAGTACCCACTTGGAAAAAAAATTCTAGACCCCCAAAGGAAAAAACTCGAAATACATAAAAAAATGTATTTCCTTCAATGAAATATGTTTTTTATATGTATTTTGACTTTATTCCTTCAGAGGGTCTGTCAAAATCATGTCGAATGGGTATTGATTAGATGTGGAATTTAATTCCACATCCAACAAGTGCTCACACTTGAAATTTGAGTTAACCTACAAGGAGATAAGTTGAAAATATGGTAGAAAAAATAGTTTTTTTTCCTTAAAAAATTTACAACTCTTATTTTGTTATTTTAACTAGTATTTTATTATTTTACTTATGAGGCTCATTTTATACCTTGAAATTCCTCTAATGAATATTCAAGACTAAGTTGTAAAGAGATTTAGGTGGTAGATGTTGTAGTTTGGTAAAGACATCATAAACTAAGTAATCATGGTGAAGAAGATTCCTCCTACTAGTGCACAAATGAGCCAACAATCAAATCAATTTCTTTATATTCATCTTGAAAACAATTACTAATTCGAGCAAGAAGGGCCCAAGTTGGAGGAAATTCCTCCTAATAACACATGGATGGACCAACAAGATGTGAGAATTCTATATAGGTTGAATACCATGAAATAATTCTAATAGCCAAGAATCTTGGAGCAAGGAAGTCCTCACAATAATTATTCAAAGATATGCAAGAATAAGAAGAAGAAATATTGAGGCAGAAACATAAGAGAAGGAACTCAATTGATGGAAATATCATCTCATGTATTACAATATATAATACATCTCATGAGAGAAAATAGAATGCCTTAAAGGAAAGTTGTAAATCACAAAAAAGTAAGGCTTACTAAAAGCATAAAAACCCCCTAGGTGTCAAAAGCACTTTCCAAAACACTCTAAAGGCTCACTAATTGGATGAATATGGTATGGAATCTCATGAGTGATGTACATGGAATGTAAGGATGAATTTAGGAGAGAATAAAGTGGTGGAGGTCGAATTGGTCAAGTGGAGAGAGTTTCCAAGTCAACTAGCTTTACCTTATCCACTAGAAAGTAGAAAAAACAGGATAAAGCTGTCTAAATCAGGAAAGTGTCTTTCTAATTCAGGAATGGAATAAAATCAGGCATAATCCAAGGAAATCTTATCCATAATCTATCCAAATTCGTTTTTGTGACTTAGGATGGCATATGGAGGCATAAAAGACAAAACTAGGCCAACTACATAGTCTGCAACTAGGAAAATTAATCTAGATGACTAAGAAAATATATCCTAAGTATGGAATGAGTTTTTAAATGTTCCAACACCCCCCCTTAAGCCTAACTGTCTGTGAGTAAAATATCATAAATATAGGGCCCAAGAAACAAGGCTTATAGTCACCCCAATACAAAAATTTATGCATATGTAAACTGAGGAAACAAGGAAAACCTCATGGGAATAAAAACCTCCCTAAAAAATGGACATGTGCACACCAAAATTGTTGTTTCTCCAAACTCAAGTAGGTGTGAACTTGGTCAAATGTTTGGAGGAATTTCTTATTGGGAATAAGTGGAATATGCTCCAAAAACATGTGCTTGAATTCTCCAGCAGTGGATGCAAGCGAAACTAGAGGCTCTCTGAACTTGCTCTTGAAGAGAACAAATCCATGAATATGCAGACAATCCTGGAACTTGAAATTCAAACCAATTGAGGTAGGATCAGCTCCAATCAAATCTGATATCTCTTCAAACTTGAAATTATGATCAATGGAAGTTAAATCAGCTCCAATAATAGATATAAGGTTCCTTGAGATCTCCTTTAAATCGGCAGGGGTGAGATCAGAACCAAAATCACCAAAATATACTTGAGACTTGAACCCAAGTGAATGGTAGTGTCCTCCATCTTTAGTGAAACTCTGAGAACATGTTCCAATGATCATATAGAAGTACATAAGAAGTATATGATCAAGGAGGGTGAATGCATCACCTCCAAATTCTGATCTAACCTCCAAAACATTCAGAAGATCATCATTCTGCACATAGAATCATGTGAAAGAGAGGATTCAAGAACCTATTCAGATTCTAGATCAGAAACTGGCTTATATTTCTTAGAATATAGAATAGAAGACTTGTGGGAGAACAAGAGAGAGAGAGAGATGGAATTCTTCATCTTCAACAACTATATGTATTGAAGAAATTTCTGCCATTTGATCTTCAGTACCTGCAAAACAAACTCTCTGAAATATTATACTAGAAGGCTAATTTAATCAAGAGCTCCCATGGCTCTGATACCATGTGAGAATTCTATATAGGTTGAATACCATGAAAGAATTCTAATAGCCAAGAATCTTTAAGCAAGGAAGTCCTCACAAGAATTATTCAAAGATATGCAAGAATAAGAAGAAGAAATATTGAGACAGAAACATAAGAGAAGGAACTCAATTGATGGAAATATCATGTCATGTATTACAATATATAATACATATCAATAGAGAAAATAGAATTCCTTAAAGGCAAGTTGTAAAGCACAAAAAATAAGGCTTACTAAAAGCATAAAAACTCCCTAGGTGTCAAAATCACTTTCCAAAACATTCTAAAGGCTCATTAATTGGCTAAATATGGTATGGCAGCTCATGAGTGATGTAAATGGAATGTAATGATGAATTTAGGAGAGAAGAAAGTGTGGAGGTCAAATTGGTCAAGTGGAGAGAGTTTCCAAGTCAACTATCTTTACCTTATCCACTAGAAAGTAGAAAAGACATGATAAAGCCGTCTAAATCAGGAAAGTGTCTTTCTAATTCAGGAATGGAATAAAATCAGACATAATTCAAGGAAATCTTACCATAATCTATCCAAATTCGTTTTTGTGACTTAGGATGGCATATGGAGGCATAAAAGACAAAACTAGGTCAACTACATAGTCTACACCTAGGAAAATTAATCTAGGTGACTAATAAAATATGTCCTAATTATGGAATGGGTTTTTAAATGTTCCAACACAAGAAACCGTGTTACATCAACTAGAGTGGAGATAACCCACTTAGGTATAGGCCTTGGCCTATTTGAAGGATGAGTAACTGGTGTAGATTAATAATGCAAGTTGTCTCCATCTTCATCAATGAAAAATGGAGTCAAACTCGAAGAGCATCCAAAATATGTGAGAATTCATCTACAACATGAGGGTTGGGTGAGCCACTAACAAGATCATCGTCATCTGCAACATATGCACTAGATGATTCATCAAAGATAACATCCCGAAGAAGTGAAGGGGAATTTGCAATAGGAACACTAGATAAGTCATTAATAGGGTCCTCCTTAGTCTCGTTCTTAGGTCACCAATTAGGAATTCATCAAACTAATAGGAAAAAGACAGATAATTATGAACCAGTGGTGGTGGTTGGCTCCACCCAGTTGAAATCACCAACTACACTAGCCTTTCTATGTTGCGTTGGTTACCATAATTTACTTTGAAAAGGGACTACTTCAAAACATTGAAAATACTAAAGAAGTAAGAAACCTACTTGTACAAAACTATTAAATGTATCATCGTATATGACATGGAAGAGTTTTGCATCTTTCCCATTTTGTTGGAATTTACCTCCTTGGATTCTACCTAGATACTATAGAAGGAGTACTTGAGAGAGTGCTCGTAGAAGTAAAAAGAGGACCAACATCATACTATGAAGGAGAAGGGTTCCATTAAAACACAACAAGGATCATCTAAAATAGGATCTGCATGGTGATAAGAGGAAGCATGATGCATGGAATCATGTGAGATCCATGTGGAGAGAATTTGTTGAAAGAAGTAATGGGAGAGATTAAGGCAGATCATGAATAAGAACCTTGTCAAAAATAGCCTTTATATATTCAACCACCTTATGAGTGGTGGGATCCTATAAAGGTGTTATCTATAAAAAAAATCATTGTATCCAATTCAAGTATAACAAGAGTTTGGGGGTGTTGATGTGTTTCTCTTTATATTAGGATCATGGGTACATGCTCTAAATCTAAATATTTGGAAATGAAAAATAAAAGGTTTTTTTCCATACCATTTTTTATATGGATCCATGCCTATGATAATGTGAGTAGGTGTTCCATTGATGATATAGGATACACAAACAACCACCTATCCCCAAAATGGAATCTTTATTTTCTTGGAGTGAAGCATGTAACGAGCCATCTCCATGATATCCCTATTCTTTTGTTCCACTACTCCATTTTTTTGTGGATTGTAAGGATGATTATTATCCAAAAGAGATTCCCTAAGAAATGATAAATCATTGGAAAGCATTTCTTATATATTAATGTCTGCCAACAATCCTTAGAGATTTGATCTTTTTATTATTGTGATTTTGAAGAAGAGATTTGAATTCCCAAAAAATTTCAAAATCCTCATCCTTGAATTAATGATGTATAGCTAAAGAAAGTGAGAAAAATCATCAATGAAGGTGAGGGAATTGTTGGGTGCCAAAAAATGACCCTTTTTGCTCACTTCTCTTGTGATCATTTTTCCTTGTTTCTCCTTATTATTATAACCAAGTTGTTATCTTTCCTAAGAAAAAGCATGAGATGGAGCAGGTATAATTTATTACTACTTTGTTATATTAATGTCTAAAGTTTGCCTGTGTTTATGGATTTTGACTCCCAATTAAGCTGACCTCTGATAGATTGATGAAAGCAATTGATACTGCAGGGAATTCAGGTGTATAAGCTTGCTGATACACGTGGATGAAGAAGTACTTGGAAAGAAGTTACACCTTTTTAGGACTCCGGTTCAGATTGTTGCGAGGTAGCCTAAGTTATCCATCCATGCAGCTAGCTCAAACCCACTTAGTATTGGATCGGTTCAAACTGTGAGAGCATTGATGTCTGTGAAACAATTTTTATCTCAATGTAATAATGAATGTAACTGTTTATATTCTGGGGTATTGATTCGATGGCCTAAAGATCTTCGATCTTCATGGTTGTCATAATTATAAGGATCTGAATTGTCTTGTTGTAGTATTTAAAGGAGGGTGGGATGGTTAAATGAGGTTAGGATTATTTTGAAGAGAACTTGTAACATGATTGGAAGAACTTTGTATCTGAACTTTATTCCATCAATGAAATTGGCAGTATTTTCCTAATCTTTTGTGTACTGATTTCTGGTAGTGTTTAGAGGCATCTCTATTAGAAGGAAAGGGCCCACCTTCTTTCAGAGTTTCCTAGTTAGCTAGTTTCTTATTTCCTCTATTTTGTTTGGTGTAGAATTGCAATTAAATTTCCTTTTGAGTTGCTGAAACAATGTGAGCATTAAGCGTAGGATTCTTTAATTATAGTTTTTCTTGGTTTGTTGAAATAGTCAATTGAATAGTCCGTAGTTTCTCTTTTCAATTATTTTATTGATTATTATTGTTACACCTGTGCTCTACTGCTGCATTTTATCATTGTTTATTTCCTTTCATGAACTGCTAAAACTGGTAGATGGCATATGGATTTATAGAGCAAGAGGATTGATTTTCTTTATGATTGAGTATTGCAATTGTGGATTGAATCCCTTCTTATGATGATGATTTAGGATTTAACTTCTTGCAAAAGTAATTTATCCATTTCATTCTTGAAGCAGTTATTTTCAAAATTAATGCAATTAGAAGGATTGTGAACTCTTTTGATCTTTGGCAATAAAATTAGTATCTGAAATCTGGATTGAATAGTGAGCAGAGCACTGACTCAGTAATTATGCTGCAACCATTCCTTGAGTAGATTGGGTGACTTATAGTTGATTGATCAGTTACTGAATGTTTATGCATATATTTTGCTTGATTACCATTGAAATAACCAGACTTCCTTGGGTTGACAATTTATATTGAGCACTTTGTTTATGAATTAATATGCAATTAAAGTGGCAAACAAGAATCCTTAGCTCCCCCAGTTGAAGTTGTATCCCATAGGCCCACAAATATTACTATGAATTAGCGCAAGAGGTTGAGAAGCTTGTGTCACCATTGCGTGTTTCAATATGTTGAATATATTTAGCCATGTGTAGTCAACTCATATGTCACCGATATCAATAATTGATGTGAACAAGTTGATGTTGCTGCAATAGCATGCTAGTGTCATTGACATTGGCTATCATAGAAACAAACCCTTTTCTCTAAAAGGAATAATTATTCCACGACTTGTATATATGATAATATTTGTCACAATATCTAGAGGAATTCACCTTGAAACTATTGTTAGTGTCTTCTATAACTCAATGCCCTGATCGAAATTTCACCTTTTTATTGGTGTATATAATGCAATAACAAAAACAAGATGTGGTCCAACACTTGGAACATGAAGACTGTATTCAAACTTAGGAGTATCTATGATGAAATCATTGCAATGAGGATGAATATTTTGTCTCCACTTTGTTTCTTTCCATAATTTAAGAAAATGTGTTTATATTTGGTCATATGTCGAGTAGCTCCAAAATTAGCACTCCGCTCTTGTTAAGAAGAAGAGAAATAAAATGAAAACTATATTTCCAAATGTGCACCGGGAGAAGATCCAACATTCTCTTCAAAAAGGTATTGTGTGCTTCAATGAAAATAATGACTTGAAATGGATGGCCCTATTTATGATAGTAGTCGAATATGGCTCTTTTCTTCTTGGAGGATTTTGAATTTACCCTTATTGGACTAGAATTTAAGAGCGGTTGAGATATCCTTTGGATAGGATTGATATCCCAAGGAATGGGGGGCTAATCCACTCATATTCTTCAATGTAACTTGATGCTAAATCATATTAAAAAAAAAAACTTTAAGAGTAGGAGATACATGATCTATGAAAAATAAAGGAATATTGTAGAATATAGTAGCAAAGGATTTGAATGTTGGAGAATATTATTCAGAACAATACTTACAAGTTTTGAATCTATTTTTTCCTTTTCTCTTGCTTGAATTTTATAAACCTTTAGGCTCTTAAACCTTGCAACAGATTTCTCAATTGTGTTGAACTCACCCATCTTGAGATTGTTAAGAGTTTAGTTTCAAGTTGATTGACCTGAGTAATATTTATCATTCCAAATAGAGTTTTGAAGTTATCCCAAATTTCCTTTGCAATTTTGTTATACTAGGTATGGTGAATGAGATTAGGGTAGACTTAAAGAGTGATAAACCCAAGAGCTTTTCCCTTCTTCACAAATATGTGGTCATAATTGTGATAATATTTAGTAGGAAGGGGCTTTGCCAAGTACATTCACATACCTTTACTTAAAAGTAGGGAAATGATTTGATCCACCCAATAATTATAGTTGGATCCATTCAAATAAGTAAAAAACACTTTGAATCCATAAGTTCAACAACATCATAATGAAGGATTTAAAAATTCGTATGTACAGATCCAAATGGAAAAACCTTTAGGTAACCTTGGGAATGGAGGCACTAGCCTTAAAGAAGGGTAAAAAGTGCCAAATAACACCATAGAAGGAGAAACCATATAATATGGTTTATATCACTATGTCTAGAACCCTTAGAGAAACCCTAGAAGAAATGTCATGAAAACCCTAGTTCCACACTATAACAAATACGCCACTAGCTAATAGTTTTCATATCAACCAAAATAATTAAGAGAACTAGATTTGATACTATGTTAATATTTACAAGGGTCAATAAGAGAATATATGGAACCAAATATCTCCCAAATTCTAAAATAACATCCTCACAATTGCACTAGAGGGAGTGCAAAAGTTAAGCACAAGTGAGTTGAAAACATAAATGCACAAGCACGCCTAAGAGAAAATGCCAAATTTAAGTGCCATAGTCTTATCACACTTTATGACAATGTGATATGATACAAATGGGAGCTTTGAGTTGTGTATTTATACACAACTCAAGTGAGGAATCCTCCCAAGAGGAGTAATGGGCGCACATAACAAGGGAGACCCCAAGAGGGTTATTGACCCTACATATCAAGTTTGACTAGGCCAACCTTAATCTCAAACCTAGTATACAATAAAATATGGTCTTTAGTGATAATTACAAGTACATAATGATGCATATGAATGGTTCATGGCCACATGTAAGTATTTCACCAATCATTCTTGTAGATAAATGTTGCTCGATGGTGTTGTGAAACATTGTATACAAGCTAATAACATAGGTAAAAAAATGATTTATTCATATTCTAAAATCGAATAGAAAAATAGGGATGTTGATTAACATTTATATGTTGAAGGAATATAATAAGCTTAACTAATTTCATTGCTCAATTTCTTCAAGCTTTAGGGATTGATGATTGTTGGATAGATGGATTCAAAATTGTGTCTTCATGGATTTATTTTCCATTCTTATTAATGGATCCCCGTCAACACCTTACAATCCAAGTCATGGTATTAGAAAAGGGCATCCCTATCTCACTATATTTTTACCCTTATAGTAGAGATCCTAAGGAGAGCCATTAATATGATGAAATTACTAGGAAAGGTCAAAGGAATCGAGCTAACCACCGAATTGAAATTTATATGTCATTTGGAATTCATGGATGATACTCTTCTTATAAGGGAGGCAATCATTCAAGGGGAAATAAGTTTTTAGACAAAGCTCTAAATTTGTTCTTGTTGGCTTATGAATGAGTGATAAATAAAGACAAATTGAATATATTATTCTTTAATACCAACTTGCTCATTTGGAGATAGATTGGCAAGGCTAGAAATTTCCAAAGAACCTCTCTCCCCAAAAGAATATTTGGGAGTTCCTACAATTCAAAAGTGAGGTAGAAATCTATCTTGGGCGAAAATAAGACTAAATAGTTTGATGTTTCAATTTTGGCCCTTAGCAAGCAAGATCCTCATCATCAAAATTGTGCTCCAAGCCATCCAAGTGTATGCGTTTTTAGTGATCACTACTCTTTCTAAGCTTATTAAACATATTTAAAGATTGCAATTTTTTTCTCAGGGTAGCAATCTCATTTGGGAAAAAAATGGTTGTTGGTAGCATGGAAGAACACCTTCTATGTAAATAAAAAGGGTGGAATATTAAACTTTTAACCAAAACATTATGTGGAAAAATGAAGTATGCTTGGTTCATGAGAAGACAACCTTTTGGGCTTAGATCTAGAAAGAAAAATACGCTAGTAGAAACAAATGGGATATGTTGGAACGAAAGGCTCATCGGTAACCTCACCTTGTCAGAAGAAGGGAGTCGACTGCCAACTAAAGCATGTCCACTTTGGGCCCTCTAATCCATGATCTATGGATAATTATGGTTAGTTATCACTATGTGGTCCCGTGGTTGTTTACTAGGTACCCACTTGTACCTATTTACAGATGGTTCTTATGAACCGGTCTATCACCACATCATCGGATCATGTCTTATTGTGCTTCAGTGAAAAGGTGTCTTTAGACACCACCACCGCTCTCTCGGAATCTATATTCTTCACTTGTGCAATTTATTACCATTAATCCAACAAGATAATCTACATCATGTAGGTTCTCTTGTAAAACATTATTTCATTGCAATAGTGCAAAGCTTGACCTCAAGCTAGTACATAGACAAAGTCTTTATGAAGTTAGAGAAGGGAGACATGGTGTCATTTGAGAGGATTCATGGGATTCATTTGAGAGGTGTAATTTTTTTTAGAATCTACATGGATTCATATAAATCAATATTGGGTTCAGGATTAGATAGAGAACCATCAATCTTGGGGAATCGAGAGATGGATAGCATCAGATCTATGGCCAAGGAATATCATCCAAGTTTTAAAAAATAGGTTATTGCAAGGATTCGTGGAAATAAATTTATAATGTGATAACAAGGAATACATGCTAATATGGAGAGAAATTGGATAAAGGTAGTGCTCAATTGTAGGAACATATATATCTTGATTTTCCAAGAAGGGAATGGTACAAAGGACAAATTTTGGGCAAGAATCTAGAACTTAGACCTATAACAAAAATATCATATTTCCTTTCTCTTGTTGGTAGGAAGAGTTCTTACGTGGGGCAAGATTGAGTGGAGAATAGGGTACATAAGCCTTAAAAAAAATTTATGACATAGTGTAAAAGACATTATTAAACATCTTTTTCTACAATGTAATGTAACCAAAGAATGTTGGGAAGAGGATTATGAAGGAGCTAAGCGAAATTAAACAATTTCTAAAAAATTTCTAAGGAAATAGCTTGAGGCTTTCTGTGTAATATCTTGAATTTTTTTTTCCTAATTAACTCTAATAATTAAAACTACATTGCTCAATTGCTCTAAGCCTTAGGGCTTGATGATTGTTGGATAGATGGATTCAAAATTGTGTCTCCGCAGATTCATTTTCCATTCTTATTAATGGAGCCTTGTCAGCACCTTTCAAGCCAAGTCATGGTATTAGAAAAGGGGATCCCCTATCTCACTGCAGTTTTACCGTTATAGTAGAGAGCCTAAGGAGAGCCATTAATAAGATGAAAGCACTAGGAAAGGTCAAAGGAATCAGGCTAACTACTAAATTGAAAATTATATGTCATTTGAAATTCATGGATGATACTCCTCTTATAATGGAGGCAATCATCCAAGGGGAAATAAGTTTTTAGATGAAGCTCTAAATTTTTTCTTGTTGGCTTATAAATGGGTGATAAATAAATAAAAATTGAATATATTCTTCTTTAATACCAATTTGCTCATTTCAAGATATATTGGCAAGGCTAGCAATTTACAATGAGCCTCTCTTCACAAAAAATATTTGGAGTTCCTACACTTCAAAAGTCAAGTAGCATTATATCTTGGGAGGAAATAAGACTAAATAGTTTGATGTTTCAATTTTGGTCCTTAGCAATCAAGATACTCATCATCAAAATTGGCTCCAAGCCATCCAAGCGTATGTGTTTTTAGTGATCACTACTCTTTCTAAGCTTATTAAATATAATGAAATATTTCAATTTGTTTTTCTCGGGGGACCATGATCTTATTTGAGGAAAAATGGTTGTTGGTAGCATGGAATAACACCTTCTATGTAAATAAAACGGGTGGAATATTAAACTCAACCAAAACATTGTGTGGAAAAATGAAGTATACTTGGTTCATGAGAAGACAACCCTTTGGGCTTATATCTAGGAAGAAAAACAAGCTAGTAGGTACATTGGGATATGTTGGAACTAAAGGTTTGTTGGTAACCTCACCTTGTCAGAAGAAGGGATTCGACCATTGAAAGGAGCTGACCGTTGACTAAAGTGTGTCCACTTTGGGTCCTTTGATCCACGATCTATGGATAGTTATGGTTAGTTATCACTATGTGTTCCCGTTGTTGTTTATTGGTTACCCTCCTGTACCTATTTATAGATGGTTCTTATGAACTAGTCTATCACCACATCATCGAATTTATATTAATGTGCTTCAGTGCAAAGGTGTATTTAGACACCACCACCGCTCTCTTGGAATCTCTATTCTTCACTTTTGTAGTTTATTACCTGTAATCCAACATGGTATCAGAGCTCTAAGGTTCATGATCGAGGTTTTGCAGAGTGATTGAGTTCCATTAAGAACTTGTGTTTTGATGGGATACTATTAAATATACTTGGTTCAAGGACAATGATGAATCACAGAATTCGACCACCATACCTTATTTTTTGGCGTGATATTTTTTTTTGGATGTTTCAGGTTCAACACATTGCTCACTAATCTAGGTGAGTCAACTTTTGTGGGCATGAAGATGCAACCATTGGGAAGATGAGATTTATTATTCGACAAAGTATTGATCGATAGTAGTGTGATCGACTAGATACCCTTGACTGTGTAGTCGACTTATATCTTGCTAGATTGGATGGTCAATCTTTGATCTTTGAGCCGCGTATCCAACTATTCTAGTATTCAACAGATGAGTAAAACTCTTTGCCTAAACATAGTTGAATTCTGGAACTTCGACTAGCTACCAACGACTATTGACTGTAGCTCCTTTATGGACGTCGACTGGTGATTAGATCTTGGAGTTCCAACATTTCCCTATATTTGCATTTGTAGTAGAATTTGTTAGTCATGGGATTGTTTGGTTACTTACCTAGACTAGGAGATTTCTTGAATGGAACTATTGAATTTGATCTCAGGATTTAACTGGATTTGTCAAAGGTATTCGACTAGTATATATCCATTGACTGAGTAGGAATTATCAACTAGGATATCCTCCAACTAAAGAGACCTCGTCGACTGGAGGTCTGCATTATCTAGAATCTTCGACTTACCTCTCATCTAGTATCGACGACTACATTTGAGATGAATTGAAATGTTGAGGTTGTTATGTGAATATGTTTCGACTGAGGGGCTCTTATCCTCTAGCGATTTGGTTGCATCCATATATGAAGACTTGTATTTTATAGCATTTGGCACTAGTCAATTGAGGAATAGCTTGGTGTATTTTCACCATAATTTAGACATTTTTGTTTTGACATTGTCTTGATTGAGATTTGAAGACATAATTTCTTGGTGTCTATATGTTGCTCATTAATAATACAGATTTGTATTGAAGGACTAGTAACAATTTAGTTATTGTTTGTTGTTGCATTGCCTATTATTGTTGAAGAACAACAAGTTGTGAATTGTAAAACCTTGAAAATCCTATCCAATATGGGTTCCCTTGATGAATATGAAGCCCTAGTTTTCCAAAAATTGCAAGAGATTTGGGAGAACAAGGCATTGGCCTTGCAAGAATCTCATAATTGGCTTCACGAAGAGGTAAAAGACTTGAAGACTGTTGTTTCTCAATTGTAGACAAAGAATAGACAATTGAAGAAACAATTGAAGACTACTCATTCCTTGCTTGAGGATGAAGCTTCTATTTTCTAGATTGTTGTTGTTGTTTTATAGAGAATGGATGAGCAATCCAAGAAGATTGTTGTCCCGGAGAACACCATGGAAAATATTTTCCAAAATATCGTGGATGAATTTGGGGGTAAGACAGATCTCATTGATGATATGGAGGTAGAGGTTAAGGATCTTTCTCATAATGAAAATGTTTCCTTGAAGGAGAATATTTGTAGATTGGAAGAAACTAATACCCAGCTAGCTAATGAGTTGTTCATTTGCAAGCCTCTGTCAATGAGCTTCATGAAGAAGTTGCTTGTCATAGGGTCAACCAACGCTTAGATTTTCCACCATTCGAAATCTCGTACGGCACTTCCTGGAGCCTAAATGATGGCATGGCTAGCTCTAAGGATTACCAACAAACTACGACTAAAAATTGTGGAAACGCTTAGTCAATACTTAAGCTTATTATGTGTTATGTTACTTAGCCATTTTTCTTAACTTAGCCAAAAACACATATTGAACCATGACAAGAACACAAGAGACACAAGTATAAGAGGTGGGTGCCCCAAACTCGGGTGTGCCCCAAATATTTATATAAAACAAAGTTACAGTATTACATGGATAGAAATCGGGGCATCCCCATGGACTACCCTCATTGACGTGTTTCCCAACTTGGCACACACACAAAGAAACCCCAAGATTATTACTCCTTCACCAGTTTTGTCTAGTGCGTCTCTCTCTTGTTGCAGACTACCACCTATAGTTTGTCCAACTATATTTTCCTCATGCGTACCCAAGTCTGTGTTGATTCCACCCTTGTAGCTCACACTACCCATCCCGAACTGTGCCCTGGTCGTGCCACTTGGTGTGCTCTTGCTCCTTGCCAGATCTTGGTTGATTGATTCCTTCACGATTCTACCGCATGCTCTACTTATACTTGCACTTTGGATTTAGGATGCGCCCAAGACTCCACCTTATGGCGCCCCTTCTCCCACATGCTAAGTATTTCTATGCTTGTGTACACTTGTCTCTTGTTTTGGGATGTCAATCTGACTTGTCAATTGCTCATATTTCCTGGGCGTGCATCCCACCAACACGCTCCAACCCATGTTAAATTTTCCCTTGCCACACACTTTGTTTGATGTCCACAAGTATCACACTTGTGCCCATACCAACACGCTCGTCCACTTGCCACCGACCCACGCTAGTGTTCCCATGGGATTCTAACTCATGTTATCCAAGTTGTTTGGTGTCACAGGTGTGGGTAAGAACCCATCCAATGTTTCTTTGCTAGCATGCCACTTCCACCAAGTCTAACACTTTTCCACCATTGTGCCCACACCTTGGTCTCTTTCCTGCGCTTGATGTTATGATCGCGCCCCATGCCGAGTCACCTGGATGTCGAGCTTCCAACTTGGCACGCCACTGCTATCATGCTCCCAAGTTGAGTCGGTTGTCATGCTAACTCTGCATGCTCCTTGAGATTTTGGGAGAGCTTCCACGCTAATCCCATGTCGAGTGAGTGTGGTGGATAGGTTCTTGGAACAAATCCGTGACACTACTCCTCTTCAAGAAGATAACACCCACTTGTTTGATGAATATCAAGCTCTAAAATAAGATCATGTTGCCTTGTTGCTACATCTGACAGAGAAAGATGAGACTATTAAGGATTTGAATGAGTGCACGCAGAGTCTTGAATTGGAGATCAACCGATTACAAAAATTTTGAGAAGAAGTTTGTTGATGGTTTTGAGCTTCCAAGATAACCTATTACTGCTTATACCTTTGATAATCTTACTTGTAGTCCAGTTGTTTGTAAATTACTTGACTCTAAGAAGGATGTTGATGATATTTTATTTCATTTCATGATTTGTTGGCTATTGATGCTATTTCTCCTAGTTTTGAGAAACACACTACAAGTATAGGGTCTCGACTATTGAGAAAGATGGGATACATCGAAGGAGGACTTGAGAAGAATGGAGAGGGTATTGTTGCTCCAATTATCCTTGAAATGAAGTCACCAAGAACATGTCTTTGATATGATGGTGCTATACCTAGTTTTCTTGACACCAGGAAAGTGTTATTTGTTTCCGAAGGTGTTCATACTGAAGTGTTGGAAGAGCAACTTGTTTTGTTTGTGCTGAACATATTGATGAATTGGTTGTCCTAGACAAGCTAGAAATTGAGAATGTTGTTGCAGACGACATTGTTGATATGTAGAGTTGTTCAACTTCCGTTAATGAACCATAACTCCTACATCACATGTTCTGTCAGAAAAAAAAAAAATGTACCATACAGTCATCCTCATTAGAAACATCGGAGAAATTGTTGAACTTAGTATTGTCATTGGTGTCAAATAAGAAGCATGAAGTCTAGAATCCAGTTTGAAGAAGTATATTAAAAATAGTTGTCAAGGGGAGTATGTGCGCAAGTCCCACCAAGATTGATGTAAAATAAGAAGCATGGAGTCTAGAAGCCAATTGTCAAACGAAATACATGCGCAAGTCCCACCAAGTCATGGAACTCCATTTGCACAATTTAAATACATGTGCTTGTCGCACAAATACCACATAGTACATAAATATATCAAAATGCACAAATTACACACCAAAAAAAGAATAAGAAACGTGGTTTGTTCAAGTTGAATTTTTTGGTAAACTTGATCGTAAAGAAAGGAAGAAGGGGTGTCACCGACGTAGAGAATCCCCTACTTATGGACAAACCAATGGAGTCAAGGAAATAAGTATTGATGCTAGAATGATTTTAAATAAACAAAATATTGATGTGTTTTGGGGGTATAGGATAGAAGCACTCGGGGGATGAAGTGGAATCAACAGCTTGTTGATCGATAGAACATGATAGTATAAAACTGAGTCATATACAAAGTCGCGGTCGCAGGAAATGCAGAAATTTGAACACAAAGAATAAAAGGAAAGAAGAGAACTTGGCTGGACACGCAAATCTAGCAGAGTATGTGGTTAGGTGCTCAATATTGCAGAGCACAAGGAGAAACTATGCAAAACATAGAACAACAAAATTTGTGAAGCAGTGTGCGTAGAAGAAAGGAGTGCTGAGGAGTTTGCGCAAGAACAGAGTGTGCAGACCAGGAAGGGAAGAATAGAGTGCGACAGTGGAACATAGTTACATTCGTATCTTTTTAAGGGAGGTAGGAAGGGGAAAGTACAAGAGACTGAGTTCTCCTACAGGTCGGTGCCTAGATATCTGATTTGGTGCTTAGGATAATTGGTGTTCTCGTCTATCAAACATGTTGGTTCCTGACTACGCAAGTTGGTGCTTGTTGATTATGAGTTGGTGCTCATAAGAGGATTGGTGTCCTCATAGGTTGGTGCCTATAAATAGAAAGTTGGTGCTTGCACAAGGGATTGGTGTCTCCCAACAATCTATGTAATCAAATATTTTATTTATATAAAATTTCTTTACAAATACTTTGCGCATAGTTTTTCTATGTTATTAATTGCTCTGTCATTGGTGAATGATATATAAGGAGAAAAAATGTATAAATCGTTAATATTGCACTTGATATTGATTCACCCCCTCCCCCTCTATATCAATTCAGGTTCAACATAAATTTTCCAAGGAACCAAAATTCTTGGAAAGATGGCAACTTTGCTTTTAATTCCTTGGAGAAAAGACGTGAAAGGTTGGACTGTGGACCAGTTCCAGCTACTCAGATAAATTGTGCTTGGATTGATGAATGATCATGGAATAATTTGAACAAATACTTGAGAAATTCATACATATGTGTATCATTGACTATACAATCATACATTGCTCCTCTTTCTTGTTGTTGATTGACTTGGAGTGGTAGACTAAGATTCAACCAATGGTGATAGTCGACTAAAGTTTCGACTGGATTGTTGTCGATTGAGTTTCTATTGATCTTGTTTTGTTTTGCTATTAATGATTGTATGATCGCTCAATTTTGCTTAAGGGGGGGAGAATTGAATATCTTTCTATGAGGTAAACCCAACTTATGTCCCTATGTCTACTAGACAGTGACTTGGTGAGATCAAATGAACTATGTTCGACTGTGTTTCTTATTGTTTGTTGGTAGATTTGTTTGAGTATTGTTGTTAGTACCTATATGATGGATGGATAGAGACTGTATTCCTAGACAATGACTTCCTATACTTGTTTCACTATTAGCTAGTCGATTGATTGGATGGATTGCGTTGTCTTGTTGTTTAGTCAACTAATCGATTGGGATTGTTTGAACTATAGTTTGGCGACTTTTTTGATGAATTAAATGACTACATGGATAATGTTTCACATTTATTCCAAGGATTTTATTGTACCAAGTTTGATTAGTATTTGTAGTTCAAATCAAATTAAGGGGGGAATGCTATGTAATTTTGTTCTTTCCTCCAAGCTGAGTTTAAGGGGGGGTGTTGGAACCAAAGGTTGTTGGTAACATCACCTTGTTGGAAGAAGGGATTCTACCATTGAAGGGAGCCAATTGCCAACTAAAGTGTGTCCACTTTGGGTACTCTGATCCACGATATATGGATCGTTATGGTTAGTTATCACTATGTGGTTGTTTATTCGGTACTCGCTTGTACCTTTTTATAGATGGTTCTTATGAGCCGGTCTATCACCACATCATCGGATCATGGATTATTGTTCTCCAGTGCAATGGTTCCTTTAGACACCACCATCGCTCTCTCATAATCTATGTTCTTCACTTTTGCAGTTTATTACCTGTAATTCAACAAGATAATCTACAACATGTAGGTTCTCTTGTAAAACATTATTTCATTGGAATAGTGAAAAGCTTGACCTTAAGCTATTCCATAGTCAAAATATTTATGAATTTAGAGAAAGGAAATATGGTGTCATTTGAGAGGATTTGTGGGATTAACACCAGTGTTTTATAAATCACCCAATCCTCCTAGGTGTAATTTTTTTTAAGAAGCTACATGGATTCATATAAATCAATATTGGGTCGGGAATAGATAGAGATCCTTCAATCTTAGAGAATCGAGAGATGGAAGCCATCAAATCTATGGCCAAGGAATATCATTCAAGTTTTAAAAAATAGGTTATTGCAAGGATTAATTGAAATAAATTTATAATGTGATGACAAGGAATACATGCTAATATGAGATCAATTGGATAAAGGTAGTGCTCAATTATAAGGACATATATATCTTAATTTTCCATGAAGGAAATCGTAGAAAGGACCATTTTTGGGCAAGAATCTAGAACTTAGACCTATAACAACAATATCATATTTCCTTTCTCTGGTTGGTAGGAAGAGTTCTTATGTGGGGCAAGATTGAGTGGAGAAGAGGGTACATAAGCCTTGGAATTATTTTTATGACACAGTGTCAAAGAAAGTATTAACAATCTTTTTCTACAATGTAATGTAACCAAAGAATGTCAAGAAAAGGATCATGAAGGAATTAAGCAAAATTAAACAATTTCTAAGGAAATGGATTGAGGCTTTCCTCTTGACAAAAGTTTCCTAATTAACTCTAATATTAACTCTATTAAACAGCATAAAAATATAAAATTTTAGAATCAATTCTCTTTTTATCACACAATTTTTTTATAGCTTTTAGGCATTTTATGAAATCATTTAGAAAAATGTATAACTTTAGTTTTTAGATATTTAGTACTTCATATCTTTTTTGAAAATATGATTAAATTGTTTGTTTGTAAATTTTTTATGAAAAATGTATAAATGTTTTTATTTTTTCTTAAATAATATTTTTGAAGTTTATTTATTTCTAAGTAATAGTAGTCATCATTTTCATAATAATATTGTAACAACCTAAATGCATTTAATAATTAATAGATATACTTGTCTTAGAAACTAGATGGACCAAAATATTATTTTTATGCCTTGTGTCTTAATATCCATACTTGGCTATCAGGAATAACTATTAAATAATTGCGTTCCTACTTTTAAAAAAAAATCATATCTAGTGGCATACTTGGCAGGCTGACATTCTAATATTGATCCAACATGGCATTTCAGTTTTTAGATCTTATCTCCTCCCTTTTCGTATTCACAATCCATTTTCTATTTTCATCTCAATGTAATCATGGGTTTATCCTTTCCTTCCTCTATCCCATGGATGGGTAGCTTTTAAATTCAAGCACTCTCTACATGCACAACAAATACTCAATGGTCTTTGGAAATGGGATGCATATGTTCTATTTATGAAGAAAAAAAAATGGAGCCCTCTTTTTGACACTACATCTGAAAAGCAAGATCATACTATGATATGGATCAAGCCATCAAATCTCCCCTTTGGCTACTATTATTTTGACATTCCCTTGGATCTTTTAAAGAAGCGGATCTCTCCTACCTTTCCACAGGGAGAATGTGCATTGCAAAAATCTTGGTATCTCTTGATCTAAAAGAAAGACTCCTGGATCATATAATTCTTTCTAAAAAAGATACCCCTTTAGTTCAATCTTTGGATTACCAAGGTATCCCCTACAAATGTAATTGTTGTCACCTCCATCGAAATCTAATTGAGGACTGCTCCTTATCCTTCAAGAGGAAAATTTGGGTTCGAAAGGGGAAAGGCTCTCTAGGCTTGCCGAAGGAAACTCAAGATCCAAAGAGATGTGAATTAGTGTTTATGCCCTCAGAAGAAGCAATTGGTCTTCATGACTATGTCAAGTATGCGTTCAAGGGAAAGGTCGACATTCCTACCTAGATAGAGCTACCTGAAGCAAAAACTCTAGAGGAAGATATAAAAATTCAATCTCTAGAACCATGCCGGAAGCCAAATTAAAGGACGACTCAAAATATTCAGGTAAGCTACCTAAAATGACTCCTCTGTCTCTAAGGTTTTCTTTTGATTAGAGTTAAGGTTTATTAAAAGACTCCTTAGAAGGAAATATATACTTGAGGACTCCTAAATCCCTAAATTTAGCCTCATTGGGGTTTTATAAGTCGAAAGTGGAAGAGAATTACAAAATGAAGCTTAGACCTAGACAAGGAAATTTAGGGAATTTGACCCCTATTGATTTTAGAGGAGGAATAGTATTGAATCCAACTTCTGGGCCTTCAGGATTTAAAGGGATAAGATCTTTCCTCCAAAAAGCACAATCCTTAGCCTTTGTTGAAGTGGCAGCATATACACATAAAAAAAATTTAGGGACGCTTAGACTAGCGTAACCCAGAAGGTGGTTAACTAATTCTATGATGCTCTCTGAACTGTAGAGGGGTGGCTAAACCCTCCAAAAAACTAGCCATTTGTAGGTTAATTAACTATAATCAACCTGATATCATATTTTTTCAAGAAACAATGATTGAAGGATGGAAGCTAGTAAAAGATCTAAAAAGTTACTTTGAAGATTCGGATTTTGTTTATTTGGATGCAAAAGGGAGGTCAAAAGGACTAATAACAGGTTGGAGAAAAAAGAAATGGATTCTATGTAACTCTTGGTCAATGGAATCTATTCTTGGTACAAAGATTTCTTCTCAAGAAAGTAGGGAAGTTTTCTTGTTTGTTAATGTGTATGGGATGTATTCAGACATAGTTCAATTCTGGGATTCTTTGTTCTCCAAAAGAATAATGGCAAATAATTCACTTATCCTCAGAGGAGACCTCAATTTCTCTTTGGGATTCTCATATATTTGGGGGCCGTTAGCACAAAAGGATGTCTTAACAAACTACTTTATTCATAAATTGGACTCAGCGAGACTTGTGGATATTCAACCAACTAAAATTTCACCTTCTTGGAATAATAGAAGAGTGGGACAAGACATAATAGCTAAACGTATTGACAGATTTATGATTAGTGAAGGTCTTTTAGAAAATCCTTACAAAGTGAGACAATGGGTAGGAAATGGAGGGGACTCAGATCATAGACCAATCTTCTTGGAACTTGCCAATACCTTCACCTTTCAAATTCAATCCGCTTTGGATTGAGAATAAGGACTTTATTATTCTTCTGAAATCAATTTGGAAATCCTTTGACAGTGAAAGCAATGAATCATCTTCTATCCAATTTCTCAATAACTTAAAAAAATCTAAAGAAGTCTCCCTGAAGCGGTCAGTTAAAATGAGATCTCTAGAAGATAAAGAATTAAAGGAATTTGAACAGAGATTGGCCAATTGGAATGAAACTGAAGGAATGGGATTTGTCTCTAAAAACTCAAAGGATTCGGTCTTCGCACTGTAAATAAGACGTAGGGAATTGCTGCTATCCCAAGAAGCGGAGTGGAGATTAAAGAGCAGAGCTCTTTGGCTCGCTAAAGGAGATGAGAATACTATTTTTTTTCATCATCATGCTAACCACATAAAAAATGTAAACTCCATAGTAAAATTACATTCTGATGCTGGGGAAGAAGTATCTACTTTTGATGAAATAGCCGAGGCAGGATTAAATCATTTTGAAAATATTTTAAAAAAAGGGATACTAATAATGTTGAAGAATTTTTTAAAATGGCACAATACTTTCCTACAGTAATTGAGGAGTACAATGATCTACCGATGCAAGAAGTTACTAGCAAAGAACTCGATGATGTTTTAAAAAGACTACAAAAAGAAAAAAAACACAGGTTCAGATGGGCTTCCTGCCAAATTGTTTCATTGGTATGTATGAAGTATTGGGGATGGACCTATTAAGAGTTACAGAGGAGTCAATAAAGAAGGGGAATATCTTAGCAGCATTTAATTCAAAATTCCTAGTATTAATTCCTAAGCCTTGATCAACTAGATTAATTCGATCATTTTAGACCCATATCGCTATGAAACTCAATATATAGAATTATAGCAAATGTTATAGGACAAAGAATAAAACCTCTTTTATCCTCCTGCATTTCACAAGAACAATTTGGATTCCTGCCAGGAAGGAAAATACATGAGGTTGTGGGAATAGCCCAAGAAGGTATACACTCCATCATAACGAAGAAATTAAAATCAGTAATCCTTAAGATTGACCTAAAGAAATCTTACGCTAAGGTAGGTTGAATCTACCTAAGAATTATTTTATCTCAACTAGGTTTTGGAGTCCCATTCATAAAATGGTTCATGGCCTGTATTACCTCTTTATCTTCTTCTGTACTGGTGAATGGAGCAGCTTCTTTCTTCAGGACAGGGAGAGGAATAAAGCAGGGATGCCCTATTGCTCCTCTGTTATTTTTGTTGGTGGTAGAGGGTCTCAGTAGATCCATCTTATTTGCAAAAAGACAAGGACGGTTAAAATGTATCCATATCGGTGGGTCCTACTAGATCACTCATATTCTCTTTGTAGACAATATTCTGTTGTTTTCTGATGGTTCAAAAAGGGAAATAGAAATCCTAGTAGACATCCTAGAATTATTCTGCTCAGCTACAGGTATGCAAGTAAATTTTCAGAAATATCTTATTTTTAGTGGAGGTATTAAGGAGAATGAAATGGAATCTATCAAGAGGGACTTTCCTTACAATGATAGTGCTATGCACTCTAGGCTATCTTACCTAGGTTTTATTCTCAAACTCGTCTCCTATACAAAGAATGATTGGAATTGGCTATTTTCCAAATGTGAAAAACGGATATCAAATTGGAGTTTTAGATGGCTTTCAAAGGCGGGAAGATTAGTATTGGCGAAATCGATTTTGGAAGTGACACCAATTTATTAGAGCTCCCTACCTGGATTCCTAGAAGAGTTTTGGTTTCTATCAGGAAACTCACGTTCAGATTCCTATGGTTGGGGAAATCAGATCAAAAGAAGATGGCATGGATCAAATTGCAAGAACTAGCATTGTTAAAATATCTAGGAGGTTGGGGATTAAAATGTCCAATTCTCTTTTCAAAAGCACTAACGACCAAGAGTATATGGAATCTAATTTCAAGATCGAGCCTTTGGAAAGAAGTTATTCAACATAAATATTTAAATCCCTTGACAATTCTGCAATGGATTCAGAATCCTACAAAGTCAACTTAGAAAGTTTCCATTATATGGAAAGAAACAGTAGAATCATTCAAAATCATGGTGGATAATCTCTCATGGAAAGTAGGATATGGAAGCAACATCAGGGTGGGAGAAGATGCCTGGTTAGGAAGCGGTCATCATTATACTTTGAACCTCCAAATGATCTTTATGCTCATACTTAAGGGTCTCTTTACTCTTAATCAGCTAGCACTAAGACAAAATTCACCTCTATCTGAGCAGAGATGGATGAATGCTGATCAACTTGGCTTTAGAGATGCAGAGGCAGTAGCATGGAAGACCTACATTAACCAACTAGCTAGAAGTCATATCCGACTGTTCTCATGAGCAGATAAATTGGTATGGTCCTATGGTGTACATGGGATCTATACCCCCCAAAAAGGCTATGAATATCTTATAGGGAAGAATACGTTACCAACAAGGTCTGGTGGTGGCGTTCCATTTCGAAATTTAATTGTCCTCTGAAAAAAAAATTACTAATGTGGTTTTTTTTAAGAAACAAAGCTCTGACTTGGGATAGATTGCAAAGAAGAAGTTGGGAAGGCCCTAGGAGATGTGATTTATACAAAGTTGTAGGAGAATCCAACTATCATTTAGTGGTAGAATGCAAATTCACCATACAGGTTTGGAAGGAACTTGAAGTTTTATTAAAAACCAAGTTTATATGGGTAGGGATTACTTGGCAGACTTTCCTATGTTCTTGGATACATAAAATATAATATCATGACTTCAAAAGTCTTCCCTTAATTGTTGTCTAGCAAGTGTGGATAGCTCGGAATTTTGAGATATTCAAGGAAAAAAGTTTTTCTCCCTTGCTTTGTGCAAATAGAGCAGAATCTATCCTGGAAGGTTATCCCAAGTAAGTTGTGGTATTAAAATGAGACAGGTAGATGAAGAAATCATAAACAAGGAAATCCCGTGGTCATATTTCAATGGAGCAGCCAAAACCAATCCGACCTCATCAGGAGAAGGAGGAGTGATCTATATTTCATAGACGAATACAATCTCCTTTAAAGCGAGTATGGGGCATGGAACCAACAACTTCATAGAATTAAGTTTTCTCAGACTCCTTCTGAAATTGGCCTTAATGAATGGGTTAAAAAATTTACAGATTTTCGGAGATGCCAAACTAATAATTGGATGGGTTAAAGATGAAATACATTTCCATAATACTATCTAGTACCCATTCTGGAAGAGATTAAAAGAATGACTGCAGGAATGGAAAAAATATTTTTTACACACATTTATAGGGAAAGAAACGTAGAAGCTGACTTTCTTTCTAAAAGTGGTTTAGAGCTGAAAAGGGGGGAATGGCATATCCTTAAGGTGAAGCAAGGTGCTTTAACTGAGCAGTTACAAACTTTATTCTGGGATCCAGACTGAACTATTCATCTACAAAGAGAACATGAAGAAATTATTTTCTAGATGGAATTTAAAGACAGATCTTATAATAAGTTTTTTTGAAAAATATAGAAAGTAGGAGAGGAATGATCTTTTCTAAAGAGTTGTTTTTAGGCAAACAAATGCTATGTAAAGTTACTTTTGATGAACTATTGATCAAGTTACTCAATTCAAACTGAATATAGATAACCGATTTTTCTTTTAAAGAATGTAACTTTTATTTACATAAATAAAGTTATGATTTATTTTCTCTGATATATATATATATATATATATATATATATATATGAAAATTGTAAGTGTCTTCAAAAACTTTCTTTCTTGTCATATATATATGTGACAAGTATCTTCAAAAACTTATATTTATTTCTTGTCATTTGTATAGTTATTTATTCTAGTAATATTTATTAAATTCAAAATTTTATTATTGATAATACAACTTTCATTATGGTGAATAAAATTAATGAATAAATCTTTCAAATACACATACAGTTTTCTTTTTTTAGAATAAAATTTTATATATTAAATAATTAAAATTAATATTAAGAATAAAACCATACTAATTGAGAAATATATATATATATATTTAAATAAGAAGGAAATTTCATATGTATGCAACAACAGAATTAATAAAAAATATGTAAAATAATTAATTAATAATAAACCTAAAATAATTAATTAATAATAAACCTAACTCTCGTTCACACCTTTTTAAAGCATTGTGTTTGTTTATAAATATAATGTCAATAACAAAACCAAATATCAATATCAATGGTATATTTATTCCTTAATGATGATTGTCTTACAGATGGAACAACCCAAAATGATATGAAATCTCGACTTAAACAATAACCAAAATATGATTTTAAATTAAGAAATGATGATTGTCTTAAAGATGGAACAACTTAAAATGATATGAAATCTCGACTTAAACAATAACCAAAATATGATTTTAAATTAAGAAATAAGTTTAAGAGTTATCAAATGATTGTATATTTATCCCTTAACTGATTTTTGTCTTAAAGATGGGACGCAATTATAGTATTTTTTAGTACATTTTTGAAAAATCTTCTCTACTATCATATTTATTATCGGTTTTATTTGTGCAATTCACTCTAAGGTATCCATGTGGTTTATTAAAAAAATTAGTGTTATTTCTATTATTTGAATTTTATATTTTTTAGTTATTAAATTTTATTTATTTATATAGTTGTAGTGTTTGTGTTAACAACAATGGTGTATTGTAAAATATTGCAATTGTAAATGATTATGACAAAAAAATTGTTTATTTGTGAATGAATTTTATGATAAAATATCATGGAAAATTTTAAGAATTCATAATTTTCTTAAAGTGTAAAAACTTTAACGAATCTTACTAATTATCAAATTTCCAACCATAAAAAGTTTGACAATATTTAAAAAAAATTCAAATTTCTAAGAATTTTATATAATTTTTGGACAATGTGATGATTTTTAAAGTAAAAAATTTTAAAGATATGAAATTGGGGCAAATCATATTAGAAAAAATGAAAAAAATGGAAAATAAAAAATGGAGAATAAATTGTACATGTATCCCTACCTTTATGATTTATGTTGTAATGTGTTTCTAGTGAGGTCACTAATTCTAAATATGGTGCATTTAATTTGAAACAAGGTTAAAAATAAAAAAAATGTCATTTTGTATTTAATGATTTTATTATTAGTATTACTATAGAAGTGTTTTACATTAATATTCATCTAGTAAAGTTTAAGTTTTGATGATTATGGTTTATTTGTCATAAATTTCTTATAAAAAAATGGTTGCATATCTTTCTTAATTTTTTAATATAATAAAAAATATTTCCATTTAAAATATACATGGTTTTTTTGGTATACACTAAAACTTCCACCCTTCCACTTATATATTACTTTTAGAAAAAAAATTATAACATTTTTTCTCAAAGAAAAAATCTTAAATTTATATTTCAAGTAGAAATAAAGATATGCATTTGTCATGTGCTAACCAACACCCCAAACATTGCTCAATGTCCACCATAAAAAAAAAAAACTAAAAGTTTTAAAATAAATCAAAAATTAATGTCGTACAAAATGGAAATTTATTTAAACCAAGTTTGGAGATTGTGGATAAACTTCATTACTAAAAATTAATCATATAGATATTTGGTGACAACTATCAAAGATGCATCATTTTACTCTAATTGGAACCAAGTGATTTGTATCAACTTGTAATGCTTGTTTAGATAGTGAATCAAGCTCTTGATTAACCTCTTTGAGCACATGAGAAAATGAAATTTGATTGAGATTGCCTTTGAATTGAGTTAGTTAATTGATCAAACATAGGAGATAGAACTAGATTTTGAAGGACACTCTCTTGATTCATTAAATCAACCACTAGTTTAGAATCACCATATATGAATCTGAGTTATGTTTCTCTCTATCGCAATTCTCAGTAAGATCAACAAAGAGTTCATCTCTACCCAATTGTTTGAATCTTGTCCCAAAGATACTTTAGGATATTTTGTGGGAGTTGGATTGATGCAATATACCCCTTGCTTCACATATTTTTTAGGGCCCCTTGTAGGCCACGCCAAAGAACTCCCATGCTATAGATTTATCAATTTTCAATTAATATGACACCAATATAGGTGGCTTGACCTATCCAACAATCAAATTGCCCTCATAAGTAAGCCTAATTTGATAGATAGATTGGAAAGTAGGGATATATTTGTATTGGAATAAATTAACATTATGAGTTAGTAATAATGCCTAGGATACCATGCATGGCAAGGCCCTATGGTCCTTAATGACCTTATCTTCAAACTATTGCTTTGAACACTTACTAATATTTTCACCATGCCAAAAACCATTACCTCTAGATAAAACCAATGCTTTTCCATGTACCTCCTAGGGATATGGACATTGTATTGACGAGTTATAGTTTCATTCCTACAAAATATACACATGACTAGCCCTTGCCATCCCCTTTTTTGCAGAACCTCCCAAGTTAATACCTTATTAATTAGGGCTAACAATTAGAAGATACAACTCTCTAATGGAGCTTTAATCTTCCATATTAACTGCCACCACAATACATTCCTTGCATGTGCTTGATCAATAAACACTGCTTTGTAAGCTCAACAAGTTTTGTATCTTCTTGATGTAGGAGTTTTTACAACATTAAAGTATCTTCATCATCTCTTATTCTTATAGAGCATTCATTTAATTGATGAAGAAAACACTCCATTTATTTCAAGCTATTTGAGATCCAACAGCCAAGCCTCTGCCACAGCGTCAATGCTGCAGGGTGCTTATTGCTCGTCAACCATAACCTATCTCGGGTCCTAGTAACTGGAAAGGGAAATAATAAGCTGCTTGAGATCCAACAATGAGTAAAGCCACCACCACAACATTCAATATGCACTACTGAGTGCTTATTGCACTTATTGCTGGCCGACCTAACGAGTCTCTAATCCTAATGACCAGATAAGAATAATTAAAGGTACGAAATCAAACCGCATCTTTATACAAGGAAAGAAAGGGTGGGTGGGGATTTCATTCGAGTTTTTTCTGGGAGGGAGTGGAATACTAGGTACTCTCCCGTAAAAATCGAAATTGGACTTCTATTAAGACAACCATCAAACCCTACCAATGCCCCTGCACCCCCACCCCACCTTACCAACCTACTTATAAGACTTGGTGGTATTCCGAGGGCTTTGAACCTAATGGTCGCAGGTTGAATGTATATAAAGGAATTGTGGCATTATCTGGCATTCGTGTTTCATTCCACTGGAATCTCTTTGACTAATTTCTTGTTTTTTTCGAATTCTGTAAATAAAGGAATTGTGTCATTATCGGGTAATCGTGTTTCATTCCACTGGAATCTCTTTGACTTTTCTTGTTTTTTTCGAATTCCATAACGTGGAATAGTGGCTCATTACGGGGAAAGACGAGCTGTGCTGCATAAATTTATTCCAATGGAATCTTTTGACTAATTTCTTGTTTTTTTCGAATTCCATAACCTGGAATAGTGGCTCATTACGGGGAAAGATAAGCTCTGCTGCATAAATTTATTTCACAATAGGTGAGATGTGATGCTTTTTCGCTCGGAGTGGGACAACCGCTAGAGAAACTATATATTCTGGACCATTGCAGGGCGCATCAAGAGTTGCACTGCAATAAATAAATTGATCCGCTTCACGATACTTGCTTCCGTACAGTGAGACACATTGATTTTTTTTTCATTAAAGAAAAAAAACTTATTTCATGATATTCATTAGTTATGAATCAAACGGAAAATTACACTGCATAAGACAAAAGAAAATTGCAATGCACAAGACAAAAGAGTCAATCTCCTCCGTCGTATACATATAATCATATAAGACAAAATGAGCATATTCCAGCAGAAAAACAAATACCATATTACTAGAAAAACATAGCCATTGAACTTGCCAATAGACTGAGCAAGTCAATTACAGCTAAAAACCATAAGACAAAAGAAAATTGCAATGCACAAGACAAAAGAGTCAATCTCCTCCGTCGTCGTATACAGAAAATTACACTGCATAAGACAAAAGAAAATTGCAATGCACAAGACAAAAGAGTCAATCTCCTCCGTCGTATACATATAATCATATAAGACAAAATGAGCATATTCCAGTAGAAAAACAAATACCATATTGCTAGAAAAACATAGCCATTGAACTTGCCAATAGACTGAGCAAGTCAATTACAGCAAAAAACCATTCCATAGGATTGACTGGAAAAAGAAAAAAGAGGATAAGAGAAAAAATCGGAGTGTGATAACTGCCATTCAAATCGTTCTGGTGGTGACTGGTGACTGAAACTTTTCCGACCAGTCACAGTTCCACTTCTTCTGGTTTTTTTTTTGGAATTTCGACGATCTGGGTCTGGCCCAAAATTCCTAAGGACACAGTTCCCTAACATTGTTCCACAATATATGAAATGGAACTACGATTCCACCAATTTTTATAACCAAATTTAAAAAACAAATCACAGCAAAAAAGCGAGGCGATTTGAATGCCAGTTATCCCACGCGATGTCAACGGAGGGAAAATAACAGATCCGCCTGCAATGAACCCCTGCGGATCACTGAATTGTCACGCCGCTCCTCAAAATGCATGATACCTTCCACCCCGACAGTGAGACCCATTGCTCGAGGCACACCCGCCTGTCCAAACCCCAGGGAGCTTTCCCTATGGACCCACATGTTGGAGATAATTACTCCCTGATGACATCAGTTAGATGTTGAGTTCCTAACAAGCAGTTAGATGAGTCTTAGTTAGAACTATAGACAGTCAGTTAAGTCTAAGATAAAGAGTCTAGGTTTAGCATGTGATACTTCTATATATACAGACCTTCGGGTCCATTGTAAGTATGAACTTTTATGTGAATTGAAAGCCGCAGCTTGTTCCTTAAAATTCATCATGGTATCAGAGCTTGATTAAGTCTTTTGGAGAGCATATTGATCCAAGAGCAGATCCAAGGGAAGAGGGATTCTTCCATAGTGAAGAAGGCAGCCAAGCTTCTGTATTGAAGGAGGTGCCATCTTATTGATCCAAGAGCAGATCCAAGGGAAGAGGGATTCTTCCATAGTGAAGAAGGCAGCCAAGCTTCTGTATTGAAGGAGGTGCCATCTATCTGTTCATTGAAAAAAGCAGATCCACTTGCAGATCTGAAGCAAATTTGTGAAGAAGGCAGCCAAGCTTCTGTATTGAAGGAGGTGCCATCTATCTGTTCATTGAAAAAGAGCAGATCCACTTGCAAATTCTGAAGCAAAATCGTGAAGATATGCCCAGCAAATAAGAGAGATTGCTGGAGCCGTGAAGAAACTCCCATCGCTGTTGGAGAGTTTGAAGAAAGCAGATAGCCGTCGGTTAAGCTATGGAGAAAATAGTGAAAGTCAAATCCGCGTGATATATCAGTCGTGGAATATTGCAGCTATTGAACAGAGCAGTGAAGAGATCGTGGAGAAGATTGCATTCTGAGAGAAAACCGTCCACCTGCAGATCTGCCTGAGTTATTCTCCAGCTGTGAGAAAAGCGTGAAGCAACCAAGCGCGTGGATGAACTTTTCTGTTGAAGGACCAGGCCGTGAAGAAAGAGAGCTTTTGAGACAGCTATTGGATAGCTGTGTGTTGTCAAAATCCGATCTGCAAGAAAGACGGAGAATTCGTTGAAGAAGACGGAGGCAAGACCGCCCGGGAGCCAGGCCATTAAGCATTATCGCGCTCTCTCTAAATTCCCGTGCAGGGAGAAATCAAAATTGGAGCTGTGCAAAGAGAAAGCCCGGGATCTGATCCGTCAAGAGAAGGTTGATCTGATTGCCGTGAAGAAATCTGCACCAAGATAATTGGTGAAGACCATCAAAGCGAAAATCAAATCCGTTGTTGAGGGTTTGAAGGTATGCATATGTTTTGGAATCGCATGAGAAGCTAGCCACCCGTTCAACAATCCATGAGAAGGAAATCGCTGGAGTGAAGATCAGCGTGAAGGAAAAGAGCCGTGAAGTTCTTATTTTGGATTATATGAAAAGTAAGAAAGTGTGAAAAGGCCGTAGCCTTGAAACTGTAAGAAAGAGTTCAGATTGCTAGATTTGGGGGAAATTTTGCATTAAGGGAGCGCGAAGCAAATCCTATATTTTTTTTAGGGAGCGATAAGGAAGGAAGGATGTGGACTCAAGAGAAGGAGTCCATAGTCCTCAATGAGCCTCAGCAGATGGCGAATAGACAAGTTGTTAACCTCTTAGCAATAGAGGTTGAAGAACTTGAACCAGAGTATGATGGTGAACACCTTTCTTATGAAGAAAGAGTGACAGTGCTACAACAAAAGAAACTCATTAATGAGTTGTTGTTTGGAATGGTAACCCTACTTGAAAGTGACGATCAAGTGGATGATGTCTTTGTAGCAGTAGCAACTGAGGAGGATGAAGCTAAAGTAACCAGTTTCGAAGAAGATTTGGCATTCATTGAGGATTGGCTTGAAAAGCCAAAAGAAGTTGTAGATGACAACTTACATTCTGTAGTAGCAGAATCTGAAGAAGAAGCAAGATATGCTATGTACCTAGTTGAAAAGTTGGAGGAAGAAACATGCAACAAGTATTTTGCAGGAAGCATTGAAGATGTTGTAGATCACCAGTTTTTCAACCAGAGCCATGGAAAAAAGAAAAATCCATGCAATAACAAGAAGAGATATCCAGAGTTTAAAGTCTGGAGCACAAAGAAGAAGAAAAGCATTGAAAGCTTCAAAATTTGGAGCAGAAAGTATGAGAAGACGTTGCATCAGCACATTGCAGCAAAGAAAGTCAAGATGAAGATGTTTTGTAAGCCTAGCTGAGACATAGACCAGCAGGCAATCTTTTTTGATGAAATTTCTTAGAGGCAATATCTTTTAACTTGCAATTAGATAGTATGTTTAGCGGTTGTAATTAAGGGAGAGTGTTGGAGATAATTACTCCCTGATGACATCAGTTAGATGTTGAGTTCCTAACAAGCAGTTAGATGAGTCTTAGTTAGAACTATAGACAGTCAGTTAAGTCTAAGATAAAGAGTCTAGGTAAGACGTTGCATCAGCACATTGCAGCAAAGAAAGTCAAGATGAAGATGTTTTGTAAGCCTAGCTGAGACATAGACCAGCAGGCAATCTTTTTTGATGAAATTTCTTAGAGGCAATATCTTTTAACTTGCAATTAGATAGTATGTTTAGCGGTTGTAATTAAGGGAGACTGTTGGAGATAATTACTCCCTGATGACATCAGTTAGATGTTGAGTTCCTAACAAGCAGTTAGATGAGTCTTAGTTAGAACTATAGACAGTCAGTTAAGTCTAAGATAAAGAGTCTAGGTTTAGCATGTGATACTTCTATATATACAGACCTTCGGGTCCATTGTAAGTATGAACTTTTATGTGAATTGAAAGCCGCAGCTTGTTCCTTAAAATTCATCACCACACACTATCCAACTATCTATTCTTTGGGTAAGCTTACCAACATCCTGCTTGGGAATACCACTCGACTCTAATGCTTAGAAAGAAATGAGTTTTGGTAAGTGCGAGAAAAGAATCTGGCTCACCAGAAGCATCCATGAACTTAGCTGGCTGGTCGGATAAATCCTTTTTTTTTATCATTCTCTTCTCCGCATGCAATTTTGCTACCCCGTGTGCAAGTTCGGAAGAACCAGAACCTATGCAAGTTTGGAAGAACCAGAACCTATTCCCACATCTGTACACGTAACACCAATCACCATATGTAGCAAATTACGTGGCATGGCCAGATCTGTTAAACCACAAATCAATTCTCTCGTATTGTGAAGTTTAGTAGCTGAGAAGCAGAATATACAGAGGGGCGATCATGGGTTTTGATGGTTCTCATATGGTGGGGCAGCAGCAATAGGCCCGCCAGTCAGAAAGGCTTCTCGAGAATGTATGGGCTCGTATTGTCAGAGAAGCCCGGTCTGATGAAGAATCGGACGGATCTCACGTGAGTTCAGGCAATCATGATAAAGAATATGAATCTTCATCAATGAAGAAGACCCAGATCAGATTGAAACTCAGCTCAATTGAAGAAGGATTTGACGTGAAATATGACTCGAATGATACTTCGCAAGCTGTAATTAGCACGCACGAATTCAGCAAGTTTTTGGAAAGGCTCCCGAGCCTTAGACGATGGTTGAGCATGGAATCCGAAGCTCTTAATTCTCTACCAAACGATGTGGAGTCATGGTTTTCTTTGGAATGCGATAGCAAGAAAGCAAACTCCAATGAAAGGCGTTACAGCGCTCAGGAAACGGTCACTGCACCGCCAAAGTCTGAAAAAGAGAGACAGGCAGCTTCCCAGCCTGCAAAGAAGCACTACAGATGGGTGCGCCTCCAAATTTTGATATGAGCCAAAACCCCAAAGATAGAATTCTATAAATGAACTCTACCACCACACCCAGCTTGGAACTCTGCTCCACCTGGTATTTAACCAAATTTATAGAAAAACTCTACCAGAAAAAACCACCCTGAAAAAGGAAAAGGACTAAGGACAAATATATTTACGGGCATACTAAAGGACAGAAGGAATGCTAAGTGGAGTACTTCCCCTTTATTCCTACCTTTCCAGATGCTACCTCTAATAATAAAACAAAACTGAAATAGGAATAGGGAGATATGCTAACTAGCGAGATAGTGGCTAAGAAGATGTCACCTTGTATTAACTTCGGAATTTCAATACGTTTTGCTGCTGCTTCAGAGTGCTCCATATCCTTATTACGTAATGAATAACGAGGTACAACGAGACTTTCAAGCTGCTGCCTCGAGGGAGACTTGGCTTCCATATCCACAGCGGGAGGGAGCGGGGAAGGTCAGGGCTTCTTATACCAGTGAGGAGGTGTAATGTCCCAACCCACTGAGCTGATTTTTTTTTAAAGCTTATGTTAATGGGTTTAGTTTTACTGTCAAACACTTTGTTAACACGGTCCCTATACTAATCCAACAAACTAAGATGATTTTGGGAAAGCTATAAGTATCTTTTAATATGGGATTGAATGCTGTGACGAGTGTTTCACTGTTCATTGGATCTCAAACTACTTGAGATTCAATAATAAACAAAAACATCCCTAGCAGCATTCAATACTGTACTGCTAAATACTTATAATTACTTGCTTAATTTTAATACTTTATATATAGCTGATTTATTTGATGTGTCACGGGTAAACTTGTTTAGTATACTGCTGGTATTGATATTAAAGCTTCAACAGTGAACAAGGAATATAAATGAATGATATTTTGCATAAACCACAGGAAGAAGATACCCAATATCTTAAGCTCATTATCAGTGTATATAACAGTAATTACACAGTGAACAAGAAGACTGAATATTACAGTAGATCTGACCTGTAGCTTTCAGCCAATAAATTGTCCTTCATATAAGTGAAAATACTCTTTCTTTGGAGTCACGATATGCTCAGTAAGGTACAGCTAGCTTCCCCAACTATGTGTGTGAACAGTAAGCCAAATCACCCTCTTTCAGCAGTTGGAAATGTGGAAAACACCAGCAAGGAAAGTCTGGTCTCTCACCCACCAAGAAGCACTCTTTCCCCTCAGCAAGTCTTCTCTGTGGATTGGCAGCTTGACCCTCTCAATATGACTGGTGTTGCGCAACAGTGGCGATGGTAAGTGATAAAGTGACTGCAATCTCAATGTCCTCAAAATGGCCACCATCCAAACTAACAGTGCGCTCTTCAAAGCTGTGCTGTAGGATTAACAAGCATGACAGCGATATGGAAGGGACCTCTTTTGTGCCACTGCCCACGGCTTCAAGGAAATGTAATACAGCTAACAACAGCAGCAATTTGCTAAATATAAAGAAGACAGATTCTGAACTTCCAATGCGATCTCCCCAAGACTGTATTGGACAGCGTAGTTATTCCGTAGTTGGAATAGGATAAGAATACTATTTTTTTTTTAAACATATAATATTAATAATCAATATATATTTAGAAAACAAAAATATAAAATCTCAACTATCAAAAGACTTAGATATGATATGCCTGAGAAGCTAAAATATGTGTGAGAAACAATAACTAGTTATTAATAATTCTTTTAATAATTTTTTTAATAAAAAAGAAAACATAAAATTGAATGATATCTTTATTTATAATATTTAAATAATTCAAATTATTTTTTTTAGTGTTTAATGGTATCTTTGTTTATAGTATTTAAAAAACATATATTTGACATATATATTATGGTACTTCCCTTTGTTGTTTGTCTGGTCAAATTTAATGTGCCTCTAGTTTTGCCTTCTTCCATCCCATCAATATAGGGGAGGGATGCCAGTTGTTGGACACCCCACCTGGCTCCCCCCCGACGCCACGTGGCCAACTCCAATTGGCTCGTTTTTCGGCTGACAAGGCAGCGCCACCTGTCTAGTAGGTGGGTGCCTTTACGTTGCATGAGCGCACCTTTTCACGGTCCCATGGACCTTTTCCTGGAAAAGGTCTTACCCTCCGTGTCTTTCTGTTCGGGCCCGGAGTGTGGGCGTTGTGTTGCCCCGGTTGTTGAGCAGCCCGACCTCCGCTGCTGTTTGTTCCTTCGCTCGTCTTTGTTCACCTGGCGCTCGGCTTTGTTCACCTAGAGCTCGGCTCTGGTGATATCCTGCACACGTTTGTTGGTGGTCCGTCCTGGTTGTTGCTTCGGACATGGTGGTATTTCGCTCAATGGTGCGCTTCGTTATGTTCAGATGTGGTGGCGACTTGGAGTATCCTCGTTTTAGTGGTGGAGATGTCGGGTTTCGCCTCCTGTGGTTTTGGTGGTGGCGATGGTGGATTTCTGTCCCTGGTCCAGTAGCTGCGGTGGCTTCGTTTGGTGGCTTCGCTCCTGGTACGGTAGCTGCAGTGACTCCGTTCGGCGGCTTTGCTTCTGGTCCGGTAGCTATGGTGACTTCGTTACGTTGTTGTGCTCGGTTTCTTGCATTCGGTTTATTCGTCCTGTGGCTCGCTGGCTTCGTTTGGTGGCTCACTGGTAGGTTTCCTACCAGCCATCCCTGCAAACGTGTTTTTCAACATTCTCAATGTGTTGGGGATTATGTGGACCTTCTGTGTTGCATTTCAAGGTTTAACATTCCGTTAGTTTGTTGTTGTTGTTGGAAAAATTAGTTTAATATGGAAAATTTAGTTTGTTGTTGGTTTAATATGGAAAATTAAGTTTGTTGTTGGTTTTTTGTTGCAATCCCTGCATTCGGGTTTAGGGTTAGGGTTTATGAATTATATTTGTTGTTGGTTTACGTTGCAATCCCTGCGGCAGGGTTAGGGTTTATGAATTATGTTTGTTGTTGTTTTACTTTGTAATCCCTGCAACAGGGTTATGGTTTATGAATTATGTTTGTTGTTGGTTTACGTTGCAATCCCTACCACAGGGTTATGGTTTATGAATTATGTTTGTTGTGGATTTACGTTGCAATCCCTGCCGCGGGGTTAGGGTTTATGAATTATGTTTGTTGTTGGCTTACGTTGTAATCCCTGCCATAGGGATAGGGTTTATGAATTATGTGTGTTGTTGGTTTACGTTGCAATCCCTGCCGCAGAGTCAGGGTTTATGAATGACGTTTGTTGTTGGTTTATGTTGCAATCCCTGCCGCAAGGTTAGGATTTGTGAATTATGTTTGTCGTTGTTTTACTTTGCAATCCCTGCAACCGGGTTATGGATTATGAATTATGTTTGTTGTTGGTTTACGTTGCAATCCTTGCCGCAGGGTTAGGATTTATGAATTATGTTTGTTGTTGTTTTACTTTGCAATCCCTACAACCGAGTTATGGTTTATGAATTATGTTTGTTGTTGATTTACATTGCAATCCCTTCCGCAGGGTTATGGTTTATGAATTATATTTGTTGTGGGTTTACGTTGCAATCCCTGCCGCGGGGTTAGGGTTTATTAATTATGTTTGTTGTTGGCTTACGTTGCAATCCCTGCCGCAGGGCTAGTGTTTATGAATTATGTTTGTTGTTGTTTTACTTTGCAATCCCTGAAGCAGGGTTAGGGTTTATGAATGATGTTTGTTGTTGGTCTTTGTTGCATGGCCTGCAGTAGGGTTCGTGTTTAAGAATTTAGTTTGTTGTTGATTTTTGTTGCAATCCCTGCAGTAGGGTTTAGGGTTAATGAATTTAGTTTATTGTTGGTTGTTGTTGCATGGCCTACAGTAGGGTTGGTTTACGAATTTGGTTTTTGTTGCATGGGAGGGATGTCTATTCTTGGCACTGCATGGGCCTAATATTAATAGTTAATAGTTAAAACTGCATCATATAGCAGTGACTTCTTGGGATATCAGCAACTGTGCCAAAGCAATGGAGATATCAGTCAAGGACTGAGATTGGCTTTTACTTTAATTTACAATTGGAAACACAATTGGCATATGATGCAGTTTTTCAAGTATATGGGCTTGAATTTACAAGTATATGATGCAGTTTTTACTTCTAACTATGGTGTGAAATTATTTTGAAGGCCATTTACTTTCTTCTGCACTTATTTCATAAGCAAAATCTAAATGAATTATGTTTGTTGTTGGGTAGACTAGACCATAGCATGCATTTATATACACATGCTTTTATTAAATAATGACTTTGGCTCGATTACTGTTGTCTGTGGCTCTAGTCTTCAATAGGATATCGATTTTGTTCTTGGTTCCTTATAAAGTATCATGTCTTCTTTGTATATTTCAGAGAAGGGCTACAGACTATAATTTGATATTTGATATTTATTTTGGTTGAAGGGCTACAGACTATAATTCATAGGAAAACTAAACTACTAGACCTGACCCTACTAGACATAAACCGACAACAAACCAAAATTCATAAACCCTGAAAAACACACACTATACCTGATTTAGGCCTTTTATGTTGATTAGTATGATACTCATTGCTCTTAAGGCTTACAATCCATGTTTAAGGATCTAGACCATGCCACATACATCATAGAAGGAAGGAAACATAGGGGCCTCAAGAGTTTCATTAAAAAACATAGTGTGTACATTAAAAAAAACACACTTAAAGATTCATTAAGGATCTAGACCTAACCCTGCTGCAGGGATTGCAACGTAAACCAACAACAAACATAATTCATAAACCCCTTACACAGACATTAGAGCCACTGATTACAAAAAATCCACATTGCAATGTGGTCACAAACCAAAAAATGGCACCCCTATATGACACCCCTATGCAGGATGTCCTCCAAGATCTTCACTACCCAATGTTGCAGAGTTTCCTGCTCGAGCCAAGTTGGTTGGCCTGCCTAACAATGGCTGATTAGGTTGTGGCTGATTGCCTCCATATGATATCCAATTTGCTTCTTGAAGCCATGGAGGAATTGAGTAGCCACAGTGCACACTTGTGCTACTTACCCCTGTAGTAGGTTGAGCCCCCCTATAATCATACACACGATTGATACCTGCAATGGTAGGAGGGAATAAAGTGGGCATGCGCACTTGTTGATAGAGGGGGGCTTGGATGTTTAGGAGGACTTGGAAACATGGAGTATTATTTGCAATATGATCCAATGTGTTTAGCATCATCCTACTCCCCTCCACTATGTTTGCATCACTAGCAACCCTTTCTGCCAGCCCTTGTTATTTTTGAAGCAATTGTTGAGCCTTTCTCAAATCCTTTTCCTGCCTTGCCATCTGCTTTTGATGAGCCTTTTCTTGTCTTTCTTTCTCTCTTTCAGCCCTTTCCTGTGCTCGAATTTCTGTTGCAACAATCCTTGCAACCTTCTTTTCTTTAGCTAAGTCCTTCTTTTTCTATTTTAAATCATGGATTTCAAGCTTCCTATTCTCAGACTCAACCAATAGTTTTATATAATCTTCTGAGGTGAGTAACTGTGAACTTCGGCATAGACGAAGATTGTCTGCTGTTGCTTGCCTTCTTTTTGCTGACACTCTCTCTACTGGTAGCTTTAGGAACCGACCAAGCAACTAGCCCTTCGTTGACACTTGCTGCTCCTTGCCTGGCACTTGACTTTCAATATCTGGGTCAATGTTCTCCTGCTCTATCTGAACCATATTGTCCTCTTCAGATGGAACCTCATTGTGGACAGTATCTTCTTCCAGATTTCCATTGTCCACAAAATAATGAACAATTTCATTATCCAATTCTCTTGGCTGTGAAGGCATGTTCATGCTTTCTTCACTGGTCCTTGAGACATTATTTTTGTTCAAATTCACCATGGCTTCTGCTAGCCATGATGGTGGGGTAACCTGGCTTGGCAAAGACAATTCTACATTGTTGCTTCCTGGAGCATGATCAACGTTTTCATTGACATTCTCATTGTCAGTTGCAAGAGCACATGTGGAAGTTGCAGCTGTTTCAGTTGGTATAACAACCTCCATGTTACTATCAAATTGTTCATTGTTATATTGTGTTTCACATACCTTTTCATCATCATCATCACAGTAGGGTCCTCCTTGAGACAGGGATATGATATTATCAGCAACAACAACTTCTTCCTCTACTTCCGCATCTTCTTGGCCATCACCATGTGCTTGGACATCCCCTTCTTCCTGACCATCCAGTTGAAATGCCTAGCTACAACCAGTATCATGCATGAGAGCCTCAGAATTCAGTGGCCATATCCCAGTCCTCTTAAACCCAGCCTTGATGTTTGATGGTGTGAGAGCCCTTTTAAAGGCTTTACTTGCAAGCTCAGCTAGCTCAAACCTTTTTACCTCCACCCCCGGATTCTTTGCCATCCACGAAGCTCACTCACCCCTGAAATAGTTCTTGAAAGGCCCGAACACACTGACATCTAGGGGTTGCAATCTGTGAGTGGTATGAGCAGGCAGTGTCAACAGGTCGATTCCCAAATTGTTAGCCTCCTCTATTGTCTGCACAACAATGTGGCTTCCATGTCCATCTAAAACTAGCAGGTGTCTGTTTACAGGTGAGACACCACCTGGTATAGATGCAACAAAGTGAGTAAGCCAATTCAGAAAGAGTTCTTTAGTCATCCAAGCATGGGGATGTGCAGCCATGCATGCACCTGGTTCACAATTCTGTATATAGTTTTTCAGTTGAGTTTTACCTTTAAACAGATAAAATCCAGGGATTGAAGCACCAATTGCATTGACACAACATAGAATAGTGATCCACTCCCTGCTCCTAGGAAAAATCTTAGGCACATTACGACTCCCTCTCTTGGCAATTACATGCATACCACAGTTCCTTCCTGCCTGTAAACCTGTTTCATCACAGTTCCATATATGGTCTGGAGCATAACCATGTTTCTCGTATGCACTAGAAAGGGCGGCATAGAACTTAGTCAGAATTGCAGGGCATAGATTTAGAGCCCTGTCTCTATCCAGGCCCTCAGCTGTATGCAACACAAGGTCTGGATGCCTTTTTTTAAACCCAAACCACCATGACTTACCAGGAAACCCATCTTTGAAGGGGTTTGGCCTCCCTTGACATATTTGAGCTACTGTGGATTTTAGCTGTATCGGCTCTAGGCCATGCCCCATTTGAGCCATCTCCTTACACCACTGAACCACCTCGGCCTCCTCCTCTTCACTCATAACTGTAACAGGCCCTCTGCGCTTTGTATGTGTGAGCCCATTTATCCAGTAATGCACTGATGAGGTAGCAATTCCATGTTTTTTAGCAGCAGCATGAATGGAATATCCATTGAACTCTATATCGTCAATGGCATCTAACATGTCTTCTTTTTTCCAGCCTCTTATTTTACTGATCCTAGTGGTTGAACTTGCTCCTGGAACTGTTATTGATGGTGGGACAACAGTGTCCTTTACCACCACATGGTCATTCTCAACAACATCGCTGGGTGCATTGTTGTCATTTGAACGATCGACCCTCTCCTCGTCCGATGAGGTGCAGCGTAGCTGGGTACCCCTGCTCAGTTGACGACTTGTTCTCCTTGCAATGTTGACTCTTGCCATGCCTGCAACAACTTGCACATTTACAGGGGAAGCTGATTATGTAGAAGAAAACTGAAAGTTGCCTATAACACAAATGGAAATAACATTACAGGTTCTGATTATATAGAAGGAAACTGAAAGCTTTTTGTAACAGAAATATAAATAACATCCATGGAAATAACAGAAACACTGAAGCTGATTATGCAGTTACTTGATTATACTGTGATTATACTGTGCACACACTCTCTGATGGTATGTCTCCACTGTGCACACACTCTGCAGTTCAAATTTCTGAAATGCCACTATAGTCAGGGTTGTGGTTCTTTTATAGTTGTTTGATGTTGGATTGGATTGGTAAGAAGGGTGCACATGGATTGCAATCCCTAAAAAATTAATGTGTGTTGTGGATTGATTTAGATGTGATCCAATGGTTGGGAGCTTGCCATGGTTGATCCTTGTGCCTTCATCTGTTTCATGATCCTTGTGCTTTCATCTGTTTACTGGATGCATTTAATGGGTAGGTGTCATTTATTGATTACAGTGGGTTGGTATGTTGAACAAGCAGGTAGTTATGGCTGACACAATTCTAGTTGTTGCTTGGACAGGTTTTAATGAATGGTTGAACAGGTTTTAATGAATGTTGGGATATTTAGGCTCCAATAGATATTCGTGGGTCCTCATTTGATAGGTACCTTGCAGTTGGTGTGAAATACAAGCTGGGTTAAATAGTTGTTAATGTACTTTTGGATCCCAGAGCAAATCTGTATGTACTTGGGACAAGATGTTTTGTACTCTTTTGCACTCCAAGACTATTTATGGACACCTGTTGGCCCATTCAGTTACTGGGCAATTTTTGGACATAATTTAAATATTTACTACACTTAATATGGAATATTTATGTCTAATTTATGGGTTTTTTTTATGTCAATATGTGGTGGCTGTGTGGGACCAGTACTATGACAACTACTGATCCCTGTTCAAGAATAGACAACCCTCCCCTAGTCCTTCCATTCTTTCATTCGGTCCTTCCTCCCATAAATTTTATGAGTTTCATTAAAAAGTCAGTTATACGTGAAAACAAAGGCTCATCGTCCCTATTAACGAACTAGTTATAGGCTTTGATTCGTGCACATATCTCAATATACAATATATGTTTATGGGGAAGCTAAGGAGTGAGTTGAGTGGCAGCTCAGTGGTTAGGGTCTGTTGGATCTGGAGAATCATGGTTATTATGTCTGTGCATCATGGAACCATTTTCCACATATTAACTTGCTGGTATATTTAAATTGATTTTTCCATTTTTCACTTCCTAAGTTAAACATTGTAACTTGATTTTTCCATTTTTCACTTCCTAAGTGAAACATTATAACTTGCAATTTGATTTATGTCAATTTTTAATTAACTTATTTGTGATTGGTTCAAAAGAGCTGAAGTCATCCTCGAAATCTGGTGTGAGGATTTCAATTGACACCTGTCCCCCTCAAACATTGTAACTTGCAGTTTGATTTATGTCAATTTTTAATTAACTTATTTGTGATTGGTTCAAAAGAGCTGAAGTCATCCTCGAAATTTGGTGTGAGGATTTCAGTTGACACCTGTCCCCCTCAAACATTGTAACTTGCAGTTTGATTTATGTCAATTTTTAATTAACTTATTTGTGATTGGTTCAAAACAGCTGAAGTCATCCTCGAAATTTGGTGTGAGGATTTCAGTTGACAACTGTCCCCCTCAAACATTGTAACTTGTAGTTTGATTTATGTCAATTTTTAATTAACTTATTTGTGATTGGTTCAAAACAGCTGAAGTCATCCTCGAAATCTGGTGTGAAGATTTCAGTTGACACCTGTCCCCCTCAAACATTGTAACTTGCAGTTTGATTTATGTCAATTTTTAATTAACTTATTTGTGATTGGTTCAAAACAGTTGGAGTCATCCTCGAAATCTAGTGTGAGGATTTCAATTGACACTTGTCCCCCTCACGCCCGATGCAAGATTTGGAAATAAAAGACCATATTTCTGGACAAGCAATATCCACCCCGCAGTAGAGTCATTAAGACTCTTGCTGCAAGGTGTGCACGTGGAGGTGGGCTAACTTCCATGTAAATTCCGGGATCGAAAAAATCTCATGTTGCTCGATACATGCCTTGCCATATTCCGAAATATACACCAGTGTATACATTAGTCTATATACCGGAATATACACCAGTGTATATATCAGTATATACACTGGTGTATATACCGGAATATACTCTAGTGTATATACCGGTATATACTAGTAATATATATACAATATACACTAGTGTATATACATATATTATATCAGTATATACACTAGTATATATATCGGTGTTGGTTTATGGCATGGCATCACATGGGAGCATGGTAGCCTATCTCCATGCATGTTATGACAGAGATTTTTTCGATCCCGAAATTTACATGGAAACTTGCACAACCTGCAACAAGAGTCTTAATGACTCTACTGCGGGGTGGATATTGCTTGCCGTACTTATGCACCATGTCTGCACCATCTCTGATCCCGCAAGCATTGTTGTACCTAAATTGAAAGGCCAACAAAGGTTGATCGGATACATACACTAACAGCACTGAAAATTACACTAACGGCAGTCACAACCTTGAAAATTATATCGACAAAGCTAGAATATACAGTGGAGCACCGACAAGTTGACGTTGGCTATATAAATGGCGATGGTGACAAAGTAATAGTTTTCATTTATAGTATAGTAACAGGACCAATATCATAAAGAAAAGCAGATAAACATAAATGTTTATCTCTAAGCCTAAACCTGTTATGAAATATATAAAAAAGACCAATGACTTTGAAAACGGTGCCATGAGATAATCTTTATTTATGAATTTGAAAACGTTGCCAAGTGAGATGATCTTTATTTATGAATTTGAAAACATTGCCAAGTGAGATGATCTTTGGGTTGACTAAGTATATGCCATGGCTAAAAAGAACTTTTAAAATACATAAGAACTCTAAACAATAAAAAACAAAAACAAATTGTTACTTAATCATCGGGGTATGTGGAATAACATGAATGTTTTATGTGTAAATCATGCCAAGTGGACACTATTTAAGTTGACTATGTATGCTTAAGGGTTCCATTGTATATGATAAGGAATCTCGTATATAGTAGGATGATAAGGAATCTCGTATATAGTAGGAGACATAAATAATGTATGAATCATCATAGAATCTCATATATACTAGGAGAGAGAATTAATATATGAATTATCTACATACATAAGATGAAAGAGCGCCTTCAAACGAATCTCTATATGAGAGAGAATTAATATATGAATTATCTACATACATAAGATGAAAGAGCGCCTTCAAACGAATATTTTAATATACTATACTATGGTCTATGCATTTATGTTATATAGTTTTAAGTTTAATGAAGTTACATATTTTTATACCAAAATTACAAGGTGATAATGTTTCTACGACTTTGGTGAAAGTTAGTGACAATGTTTATGTGACCTTGCTTTTTCACTTGCAATTACAATGGGACAATGATAGAGAAGAGGAGATACATATATCAAATTTGACATTTTTTTTCTAAGCTTTATAAGACTTGATGTGAGAGAAGGGTTTTTCATTCATCTCTACAACACTCATTATGATGGCGTCATCGTGTCTTTCTTATAAAAAAAGGGTCAAACCAGCCTTGATCACCCTTTGGTGGTTTCTAATTAAACATTGAAAAGGAAATCAATAATTATCCTTAGTTGAATGTTGGAATTATATTTAGTGTTGGGATCTGTTAAGCAAAAGTTTGTTGGATGATAAAACTTTCACTTTAATGCGAAAAGAGGAATGGATTTTGCGGAGAGGAGAAAATGCCCAAACTTTGGGTAAGAAAATGCCTAGCTCCTTTGTCAAGGAAACTTAATGTTTGATAGCATAATCAACAATCACTAATTTTACGAAATCTCAAGTATGAAAATGTGTTTCTTATATCTTTGGGGTTGAGGCCATAGTTTGCAGGACCATGAAATCTCTTGAACTATTCTAACTTGTCAATAGCCAACAAAATTTTGATAGCCAATGCTCTAGTTTTAGAGGAAAAAAATCCAAAGACTCAACTAAATTTCAAATAATTAAATGCTTCAAATAACCTTGTCTCCAACTAAATTTCAAATATCCTCACTACTCATTTATTATCAACTATCGTTTTTATCTAAAAAATGGAATCTACAATTGCAGGGACATTGCCACTATGTGGCTCTTGTTTTTATTAATTTTGAGTTTTTATAAAAATTAATATTCTTTATTTCCATTGGCTTAGCAGGTGTGAGGTCATCCTTGAAATTTGGAGTGGGGGTTCAGCGACTGGATGCCCGTGACTCTTGCTAATGTTTTCGAGCAAATGTTTCCATCATACAACAATTGCATTTTTCATAACTTTAGATTTTGGTAACTTTTGAGTTTTGATTCATTCTCGATTTTTGTAGCGAGCAATTTTGATTTCCACATTTCCACTGGAATCCTACCATCATTTAATTATATACTACATTAGAGTTACAAAAATACTGTTGAATAAATGGAGACCGATACTCCATATACAAAACCTCACTTCATTTGTGCACGATCTGTCCGTTGGTTAGTGTATCCTTTGAGGAGAACTGTAGTCCTTCTTGGTGTGACGTACTCCATGATCATAGCCATGTTACTATTCCAACAACAACGTGGGGAAACCTTTGACTTCTTAAGAGCACTTCATGATATCTTAACACACTCCTAAAGACAATGTTGCATGAATGGGAGCTTAAATATCTCATTGTAGAACCACCGTGATCCTATAAAGGTAGTATGGGCCTTGGATAAAATTGCACCGTGGAGCAGGCACCTCCACCCACATCTCATAAAAGATATTTTTGAGTCAACACTGATCGCCAACCTTCTTGCTTCAATACAATATCATTGGCATTCTACAAAGTAGTGCGTGTACTGCATTCTTTGTTTGATTTTGTTTTTCAACTACACCTTAGCTTCACTTTTTCCTAGTCATTATGATTATGACAAGCAATGCATGTCTTCTTCTACCTTTTATGGTTACATGAATGAATCGCAAATGCTGCTCAATAAAATGCAAAAAGAAAACTTGACCATCAAATTCTGATCCAATGAAAAGTAGGTTACACATAGTAATTTAAGATGGATTTATCTTAGCTTGAACTTGAATTATTGCTTCATTGAAAACTTCATTGGCAACCTCAGTGGCATCTCGACGCAGTGCAAGCATACTAGCTTCTATATAAACATATTTTAACTGTGCACCATTGAAATCGTCATTGAAAACTCCATTGGTGCTAGATTGGTTCTTCTATTTTTTCTCGTTAATATATTCTTCACATCCAGGCCAATCCCTACTTCTACTCAGGCCATCATGCAGTTGTCACAAGCATTGCCGCCCGTGGCTCTTGTTAATAATGTGTACACATCTCAACATATAATATATATGTTTATTACAAGGTGGGTAATTTTTTTAAGGTTTTATAAAGTGTTATAAAAAAATTATATTAAGTTGAAAATGGTAAATAAAAAAAATTAAATAGAAATTTCCAGTTTTTAATCAGATTAGAAGTTGGATATGAACTTGAAGCGTTAAGGAAATTGAGAAGTAATGAAAAAATTATCATTCTCAAAGTAGATAAAGGTGGATCTACAGTGGTCAAGGATGTTGATGATTATACGAAGAAAATGGATTCAAGCATTTGACTTCAAGTGACTATTACAAAAAATTATCCAAAAATCCTTTAAACGAAATCATGAGGGACTTAACAGAAGCCATCAAAAGTCATCCATAGATGATGATATGAAGAAGAAACACATTCCTAGCTGCCCTATCATTCTTAGAATTTATGGCATTCCCAATATCTACAAGAACAATATTCCCCTCAGACCCATTGTTAATACTATTGGGTCCCCAACTTACATGTTGGTAAAATACTTCCCTAAAAAACTAAAACGATTGGTAGGTAACACCGAATCTTATGTCCAAGACTCTCGACATTTTGTTCAAATAATTAATAATCTTAGAGTAGAAGAGAAAGACATACTTCTCAGTCTAGATGTAGTTTCTCTTTTCACCATGATACCCATTGTTGAGGCCATACAAGTAATTCAAAATGTCATTGATCCTGAAACTGCAAATTTGGTTAAGACTTGCCTTAAATCCACTTTCTTCAGTTTCCAAGGTGTACCATATGAACAAATATTTGGGGTTGTTATGGGGTCCCCTCTATCCCTGATAATGGCTAACTTTTATATGGAACATTTTGAAACTAAGGCCCTTCACTCCTCCCCTTTGAAGCATGACCTTTGGGTTAGATACATTGACGACACTGGTGTGTTTTGGCCACACGGCAAAGAGAATCTCAATAAGTTTGTGGATCATTTAAACAGTCAATCTAAACATATCCAATTCACTATGGAACTAAAAGACAATAACTACATTTTGTTCCTAGACGTTTCCATCTCTAAGAAACCTGATGGTTCCCTTGCTCATCATGTGTATCATAAGAAGACCAATACTAAACTTTACATTCATGCTGACTCTCACCATCATCCTTTCCAAAATTTTGAAGCTATCAACACCGTGGCGTCTTGAGCTTTAAGAGTCTTTGACAGTGAGCACCTTGATGAAGAAAAACTTCACCTTATCAATAGTTTCAAGGAAAGAGGCTATAAGAAACCTGATGGTTCCCTTGCTCATCATGTGTATCATAAGAAGACCAATACTAAACTTTACATTCATGTTGACTCTCATCATCATCCTTTCCAAAATTTTGAAGCTATCAACACCATGGCCTCTTGAGCTTTAAGAGTCTTTCACAGTGAGCACCTTGATGAAGAAAAACTTCACCTTATCAATAGTTTCAAGGAAATAGGTTATAAGAAATGGCACGTCGAGGAAGCATTTCATAAGGCTAATATATCCCATAGACCTCATGAGCTTATGAATCCCGAGTCGGATGAGCATAAGGTTTTTCTCCCTTACATCCAAGGGACTTCTAAAAAGATTGCTAGGATTCTCAGGAAGAGATAGATTAAGACTATTTTTCAACCCCCCAAAACCATCAAGAACCTTTTCAAATCGATCAAAGACCTTGTAGATCCGCTACTACAAAAAGGAGTATACCGTATCCCTTGTCGTTGTGGTCTATCATACATTGCTGAAACATGTAGGTCTTTTCAAGTAAGGATTAAAGAGCATAAAGCAACCATCAACCATAATCGTGTTAAGTCCTTTGCGTTAGCTGACCATTCTAGTAAGACAAATCATCACATATGTATGGAGGACACTAGAATCTTAGCCAAGGTGGATCATTTATCGCAACGAAGAGTGAGGGAGGCTATAGAAATTGTGAAAGACAAGAATTGTCTAAATAGGGATGACGATCTAAAGCTAAGCAAGTCATGGCTTCCGATCTTTCATAGAATTCCAAAATAACAATATTCCCTTTGTGTAGCATTGCTCTCTTTGTTTTTCCCTCCTTTATTTTCCTCCCTTCTATCCTTTAACCCTTCAACCTCCTTTCTTTTTGTTCTCAAGTCTCTTTAGTTTGTTTTAGTTGCTTGAAATATTCTTTTATTAATTTAATTCAAGATTATTGCTTGTATTGATTTTATTTAATTGTTTTCACTTAATTTTGTATTTATATTATGCTATATGGAATTGAAAATTGTGTTTTACAACACTCAACCACTTGAGCTAAGCCACCAGGTTTAGTTACTTTTTATTTATTTATTATTATTTAATTATTTATTGTTTTTGTCTTATTTGATTGCAATTTAATGTTTTGAAGATACATTGTCCTCTTTAGTTGTTTAATATTAATCATTATATAATAGTTATTTGTTTGTATTATTGAATATTATATTTATTTGTTTCTTTATTGTTTAATATTGATCATTATCATTGAAAGTTTGAAGGAAGAAAACAAAGAAGGAATAATAAAGAAAGCAATGCAAAAAAAATGGAAGATTGTTATTTAAGGAATTAATGCTAAAAAAGGGAAGATTGTTATTTAAGGAATCAATATTAAAAAATAAAACTATTTTTTTTAATTCATAATTGAATATCTGTCAATTTATTAATTCAATATTTTAATATTAAAACTTTCCTATTATCCATCATTATCATTATATTATTGAATATTATATTTATTTGTTTCTTTATTGTTTAATATTGATCATTATCATTGAAAGTTTGAAGGAAGAAAACAAAGAGGAATAATAAAGAAAGCAATGCAAAAAAAATAGAAGATTGTTATTTAAAGAATCAATGCTAAAAAAGGGAAGATTGTTATTTAAGGAATTAATATTAAAAAATAAAACTATTTTTTTAAATTTATAATTGAATATCTGTCAATTTATTAATTCAATATTTTAATATTAAGACTTTCCTATTATCCATCATTATCATTATATTATTGAATATTATATTTATTTGTTTCTTTATTGTTTAATATTTGATCATTATCATTGAAAGTTTGAAGGAAGAAAATAAAGAAGGAATAATAAAGAAAGCAATGCAAAAAAAATGGAAGATTGTTATTTAAGGAATCAATGCTAAAAAAGGGAAGATTGTTATTTAAGGAATCAATATTAAAAAATAAAACTATTTTTTTTAATTTATAATTGAATATCTGTCAATTTATTAATTCAATATTTTAATATTAAAACTTTCCTATTATCCATCATTATCATTATATTATTGAATATTATATTTATTATTTTCTTTATTGTTTAATATTGATCATTATCATTGAAAGTTTGAAGGAAGAAAACAAAGAAGGAATAATAAAGAAAGCAGTGCAAAAAAAATGGAAGATTGTTATTTAAAGAATCAATGCTAAAAAAGGGAAGATTGTTATTTAAGGAATTAATATTAAAAAATAAAACTATTTTTTTTAATTTATAATTGAATATTTGTCAATTTATTAATTCAATATTTTAATATTAAAACTTTCCTATCATCCATCATTGAATTTTTTAATATTAATTTTTTTATTCTCTCCACCATTTCACAGTATATTTATTAAGTACATTATTATTATTAACTTGTACCGTATTAATAATGGCCAAAGATTTATTTCGCACGGTTCTAAGAGCATCTACATCCCAACTGGTTCAAGGAACATCATCATTGAATTTTTTAATATTAATTTTTTTATTCTCTCCACCATTTCACAGTATATTTATTAAGTACATTATTATTATTAACTTGTACCGTATTAATAATGGCCAAAGATTTATTTCGCACGGTTCTAAGAGCATCTACATCCCAACTGGTTCAAGGAACATTAGGCCAAGTTCAAGGAGAATGCCAACATAGAGATACCCAAGACAATAGCGCAAACTCCAGAAGCTATACGCAGAATCCATGGCTGGAAATACAGGGATCTCCCATTTACTTTAAACTTGCATTCACTCGCACATTCCTTCATGCCGATCATAATATCTCTAAGCAAAGAGAGGCTTTTTTCCACTCGATTCAATTAGTCAACCGAATTTCTTAAAATAATAAACTCCACATTCATGCATCATATTTGTGGTCTTCCCAAAATAATGTCAAAGTTTTTTCTTAAAATCATAAGCTCCACCTTCATGCATCATATTTGTGGTCTTCCTAAAGTAATGTCAAAGTTTTTTCTTTTATTTATATATTATTGAGTATTATATTTATGTGTTTCTTTATTTGCCTCCAATTTTAATCATATAGTGGAAGAATAGGTTGGCTTATTACTTGATGAAAGGGTATTAGTATTAATATTTATTTTATTATTTATTGTTTTTGTTTTATTTAATTGTAATATTGTCTTTTTTATTTGGTTGTTTAATTGATTTTTTTATTTAGTTGTTTAATACTGATTATTATATAATAGTTATTTGGTTTTTTATTAATGATCATTATATAATAATTATTTGTTTGTATTATTGAATATTATATTTATTTGTTTATTTATATGTTATTTATGTATTAGTCTTTATTTTATTATTTTATTAATTTTTTTAATCTTATTTGGTTTCAATAAATGTTATATTGAAGATACATAGTCCTTTTTTATTGGATTGTTTAATAGTTGTTTGTATTATTGCTCTAGGTGTATAGCAATTATTATTATAATAGTTATTTGTTTGTATTATTGCTCCAGGTGTATAGCAATTATTATTATTATTTATTTGTTTGTTTATATGTTATTTATGTATTAGTATTATTTTATTATTTATTATTTTTGTCTTATTTTATTGCAATTTGTTATTTTGAAGATATATTGAACTTTTTATTTAATTGTTTAATATTTTTATATCTATTCTGATCATATATATATATATATATAGCAGATCATTATATAATAGTTATTTGTTTGTATTATTGAGTATTATATTTATTTGTTTATATGTTACTTATGTATTAGTATTTATTTTATTATTTATTATTTTTGTATAGTAATTGGTTTAGAGTCAATTTAAATTGACTTTGTATTTTTTTTATTGATTAAGATTTGTGAAAGGATTATTATTATCTTAATTCAAAATATAATTGTCAGAAATAAAACTATTCAATTTTTTATCATAATATTTCTAACCAAAGAGAGACTTTTTTTCAGTGGATAATTAGTCAATTAAATTTCTTAAAATAATGAGGTCTTTGTACAACACTCAACCACCTGAGCTACCCCACTGAGCTAATAGTTATTTATTTATATTATTAAATGTTATATAATAGTTGTAATAAAACTATTATACAATATTATATTCAATTTAATTATTTGTTTTGTATTTATTATTTTATTATTTTGGCTTATTTGTATTTATTATATTATGTATTTGTTTTTTTTTTCCTTTTTATTTATTTGTTTTATAAGTTTTTTTTTTTTTTTTCCTTTTTATTTATTTGTTTTATAAGTTTTTTTTTTTTTTTCTTGGGAGGGTTTATAAGTTATATTATTGTTGATATTAATTTAGATACTTGGTTTTGTTTTAGTTTTGCCATTAATTGTTATTGTTTAATGGTATTTTTTTCTTTATTGGTTTTTGTTTGTTTGTTTATTTAATCTTTTTCATTTTTTTAGTTTGTTTGTTTAATTATATATATATATATATATATATATATTCCTTCTTTTTAGGTTTAGTATGTTGTTTTATTTTCTAGGTTTTAGGTTTTTCCTCATGTTTATTTTCTATTTATTTCTAGTTGGGTTTTATTTATGACCTCTTGTATCATCTATTCAACATATTTTGAGATTTCTTTGTTCAAATTTTACCTCTGTCTTAATGATGGACCACGTATCGCTACTTTGAAACGTCAATTTTAAAAATTCTAACATAGTGAATCCGAAATTCCCTTCTATCAATCACACACCTTATGAAAAGCCTCTAACAATAGATTGTTAGGTTGTACGGATCAACTATCTATGGTGATATTCGCCAATTTGAGAAGATCATATGCAAGCATGCGAGAATGATTTACCCATCCCACATTTCAGAAGCATTGCATGGATAGAAATCTCATTCTGAACTCCATAGTTATTAGGAATCCTCTTCGTAATAGTAGGAACACCGGTTTGTTTATGAAATGGAGTTTTTCTTTAGTCAGAAGTGAGATCATATGCACCTAGTTAGAGATAGATAAACTAGTGCGCGTAGCTCTCTACCTTCACTTAAACTAGCCAGTTGTCTAAAGAATAATATTTGGGTAATGATTAACTGTGGTTCATTCTATAAAGAAAAAAAACTATAACGATCCATAGCCAATAAGAAGTGTAAGAAAATCGACAGATTAATGAGGGATAAAGCCATGATTTCCAAATTCATCTACAATGACTCCAACCCATTAGTTGATGTTTTCAATACTTATGATTTTAGGTTTAACAGTGGCAATAAAATTAGGTTTAACATTGACAATGAACATGGTGTCCAATATCCCATTCCAAAAATAGATCACACTCAATTCAACCATATGGTTATGGTTAACAGGGAATTGCCCCATTGTGCAACCACTAACTCAATTCTTTGTTCCTATCCAACCGCGTGCAGACCCATCGTCGAGCTTCAACAGTGCAAACTTGCTTCTCGATTTGGTTTGGATTCAGATAAGCATTTCACTTCATAATACACTATGGGCAGACTTATCATCTGACAACAACAACGAGGGAATGGTCCCTAAATGCCACAAAAAAAGAACGTGATCAACATCTCTAGCCTAGATTTGGATGCAAACTCTTTCCACATTTTGGAGAGAGGGTTAGGGTTTTCCCTAGCACCTAATGAAATTTCATTTGATGACATCATATGTAATGTTGAGCTAGACGTCACTAGGTTTTTTGGACCCAAAATCCGACGGCCAAAATGTCGAATTTTCTACATCTTGTTGTCGACCATCCGACAACCTTCATATTTTTTTAACTTCGATCCAAATTCGGCTGAGATCCGACAGTAGGCCTCCTGCCGGATATCCGACAACAAATTCCAGTCGGAGATCCGACAACTTGCACTTAATATGAAGTCGAAATATCTGACGACTATCACTTAATATGAAGTCGGATATCCGATGATTGTTCCATGAGAAAAGGTCCGATATCCGAATTTCTTAGCCGTCGGTGGTATGGAAAGAACGTCGGATATCTATGGCATGGAAGTCGGATATCCGACGACCGTTCCATGAGAAAAGGGTTGATATCCGATGTTCTTAGCCGTCGGTGGTATGGCAAGAACGTCAGATATCTAAGGCATGGAAGTCGGATATCCGACGATCGTTCCAAGAGAAAAGGGTTGATATCCAATGTTCTTAGCCGTTGGTGGTATGGCAAGAATGTCGGATATCTAAGGCGTGGAAGTCGGATATCCGATGACTGTATGGTAATTTAAAAAAAAAATACACTATTATGTTCTGATCAAATTTGAAGGGTGGGTCTTAATTTTTATTGGAAGGGCTTTTGTTCTTGGATCCCTTCAAAAGACTTTCAACAAGTTTCTCGTGTTGCCAGGCATATGGTTGAAAGACTTGCTATTGGACAACTATCCCTCGGAGGGGGGTCGTGGAAATCCTTTATTAGTGCAAGCAGGTTAAGTTAAAGTTTATGTCAGATTTTGGATTTCAGAAAGTTAAAGCATTGTAAAAGAAAACAAAATCAACACAATAGAAGCTAAGTTCTTACACTTGATTTTTGGTGAGTAGGTGTATGAAAGGGCTAAGACAATAATCACACGACACATTGATATTCTTCACAAGTTAGCAGATCTTCTCATTGACAAGAAATCTGTAGACTGTGAGGAATTGATGAGGCTATTTATAGATGTCAAGGACGAACTCTATTTTGCGAAAATCAATGTATTTGTAACCAGTAAAACCATTTTTCCGACTAATTGAAGAAAAAAAAGGTTTACACAAAGTACTCTCTATATTGGTGGCATGATAACTGATGCAACAAGTTCCACGTACTAAATCTAAATCTAAATAAGTAAAGGTTATATAAAGTGCACATCCAACTATAGCAATGAAAGTGAAACCAATTTTAAATCTAGTTATGTGAAACAGAAGTGAACACTAATCTAAATATGTAAAGATTAAAAGATTTTATATATATATATATATATGAGAATTAGTAGATGATCAAGATATCATGACTTTTTCCTCTCACCATTCAAGTATTAATCCTTGACACAAAATTTAAAACATAGTTGACAAAAAGATATACCAAAGTAATAAGCGCTGCAATACAACTAAAAAAATCCTATGTATTTTCATTACTTGGAATTCGTGAACTTGATTTAATATATTATACATTAGTGTTAAAAAGGAAAAAGATGGGAAAAACACTTCAAATTTTGATGAAGTGCCTTCAATGTAGGCCAATACAGCCTAATTGAGACTGGTTGTCGACATCTGGAAACGATTCTCCAATGCTTGCATCTCACTCAATCTCTATAACAATGTCAATTTGAATGGTAACCTATGTGTGCAAACACAACCTTCATGAACTATCCAACATCTATTTTCTCCTACGACTGTTATGGAGTACAAATGAACCCCCATTATAATTAACATTTTTTTACCAATCCCTAATACATATACACTAAGGAAATATTCACTTGGAAGATAAACGACAACTTTTAAATAGGAGTTTCCCTTGATATCCTCCATGGACTTATGTCCACCTCATTGACAGCGTTGACCTTCAGTTTTCTTATAACTCTCTATACAATTTCTTGTACTTGGGTTAGGGATACAAACAACCTCTCATCCTCTTTAATCTTCACTCTCCACATTATTCTCCCCAGAAAAAGAGACAAGATATATTCTCTATTGCATGAAGATTGGACATAATGGAGAGGATGCAAATGATCTAGAGGATTTGAGACATATCTCATTCAAATAATCTCAAGGAGATTCCAAGGAAATTAAAGAGAAGGTTAAGGATATTGATTCCAGTGCATCATTTACTCCGCCTTTGAAGTTGTGGAAACTTGAAATTGGTTATGAGGAGAAACCAAACATCACAACAAGCTCCAAGAAATTGTCAAAATTTAGATGACACGCGAGTGGGTTGTAAAAATCTAGCATCGTAGCCATTCATTGAGCTCCTCTCTGTTTCGAGAATAATTTAATATTCTCTACTGAACAGGGCCAACCACATGAAGGTGGAAGCTCTTATAGCCCCTCCCCCCCCTCATATCACTCTCAATTCCCCATACCCAATGCATGTACCTGGAAAAAAAAATTACGTGCAAATTCATGCATACTTCATCATGAGCTTTCATCTACCATTCATTCAATAAAGGCTAGCATTCATTAAACCATTGTTTCATTCAGTCAACACATTCGTTCAATAAAAGATAACATTCAACAAACCATTCATTCATTCAGTCAACAGATTCATTCAATAAAAGCTGACATTCAATAAAGGTAACAATTTACCACCAATTTACTACACTGAAACATTAAACCATTAAACCATTCATTCATTCATTAGGCCAAAAATCATGGACGATATATTATTATCAAAAATAATTAGACGATGTTTTTCTAGTCACTTCTTTTTAGTTTTTCTTCTCTTTTGTTGTACTACATAATCTCTAATAACACCATCTTGATTTGGACTTTCTCCTCCAATTCTTGGTTCTTCATCAGGTGCTTGTCATGATGTTTACATCCTAGAGTGTTGATCCAGACATGGATTTTGCGGCAAGGGGTTCGGATTTGCTGCAACAATATGAAAATGTTACATTGTTATATTTTGCTATTGTAATGACAAGTATTTCATTTAAAAAAAACATTACAAAGGTGTTTTTTTACCTGCTATGGCCACATCATGTTGTTCATGTTCTTGTCCATGCTCAACCTGTACAGTTTCACCCTCTACATGCTCTACAGTTGAAATATGGTGAACTACAATTAATGTTCACCATTTGCAATGCTATACATAAAATTGTAGCATATGAATAAATTATTTACCAGGATTCGAAGCATGATCTTCTGTTTGTTTTTGTCCCTCCTCGACATTAAGGGGATCATTGCTTTCCTGCTCAAAACAAAGTCAATATTTTATGTCAAGTATTTATAACGAATAGGTTGCACAAGCAATAAATCTTCATTAAACTATATAGATTTTATATACCTGTGCACCGGATGGATTGGTAGCAAAAGACTGTGTTTTCCCAGATAAGATTTTTCGGCGTTCAACAATAGCTCCAAAGCCGTGCTGGAAGCCAAGCTTCATGTCTTCCACAGTGGCCACTTCATTGAATCGGTCGGCCTGCATATTTGCATAATGTCGTTAATTAACATTTTGTGGTGCAATAAAACGAAAAATAATTTGCAATTTATTATTTGTATGCATTATTGGTTTTTCGAAAATTACAATTTGTGCTGCCAAATTCAAATAACCACCAGGCCCAAGCTTGTACTGACCTATTTTTTCCAGTCTTGCCTTTGTGGCCTTTGAAGTGTCTGGCAGGCTATGCAAGTGTTGAAATACGTTAGATGTTCCAAATTCGATACAGAAATCAATAATAATAAGTTTTAGAATTACATTGCGGAAAGTACTGCATACCTCCCTGTGCCTGGTGGTATCTTTCCTTCTTTTCTCTGAGCCCTCTCCTTTCCATCTTCCACTAGAGATTTCCACTCCATTGCTGGAATCATCGGAGGGCGCTCATACCTATGGGTTTTTTCCAGGTGGGTCCTATATTGGTCTCGGACAACCTTCATATGTTGTCCAGCCTTTTTCAGGACCTGGGCTTGATTGAAGGTCTTGTCGCTGAATAGGCCAACCAATCGATTAGTGAGGTAATGTTTTAAATATTTTGGTTGTGTATTCCACCTTGTTAGGATGGTGGGTCCGAAGATCTCCAAGGACAATTCATTCATTTGTTTATAGAAAACATCATTTCCTGCAAAACAATCATGCCATGATCATAATTATTTGAAAATAAACATTTTATCGATATATTACAATGAAATTATAAACACTAACTTGATCAACGTATATTAATTACCTGGGATCTTCTCGATCTTTATTGGGACGAGATTTTTGTCCACCAAAAATGTTTCCTCCATTGTTCCCGTGCTAGTGACACGGAAAGATCCTGGAAATGCAACTAGGGCGATATCAATATTACCAAGAGTTTTAGTTTCGACCCCTTCTTCTGAACGATCTGGTGTGCGTCGGTCACTAGCGGCCAGTGCACTCACAGCTGGGGTCCGTGGTGTTTTGGAACATGTTTCTGACTGTTCAGTCGAAAACAATGATGAAGGAGTCGATGCACATGGAGTCGTTTGCTCATGATGCGTTGTTTCTCCACGAGCCTCGCTGGGGCCAACACCACCTTGACCACTATTGTGTGGTCCCTGATAATTCTGTAAATACAAACCACATTTTATACGTTTAGTACTATCATATAAAAGAGAAAATTAAAAAGTTATAAATGAATTATTTTATGATTCAAGATTCCTCAACTTACTCACAAGGTTTCAGATCTCTGTTCCAACAATTCAATCCTTGCTCTAATCTGGCTTGTGTTCGGAACCCTAATTAGCAGAGAAACAATTTCCGCACTATATTTATTCAACATTTTGTCTATCATCTTAAACGGGTCCGTGGCTTCACCAATTTTGTTGGTATCGTTAACTAGCATCTCAGCCACTTCAGGATCTCTTGAATATTCTTGCGATGCTGTTTCATACAGTGATTCACTGGGCTGCAACAAAAATATATAAAACATTATTGAGTTCTATCATGATAGACTCCTAAAATTATATTAACAAAACATATCTATCTTGATAGATTCCTAAAATTACAACTAGGTTTACCTGATGTATGGACGATGGTGTCGTCTAATCCACAACTGTGGACTTGCCTCGATCATCGGTCCCCTGCAAAAAAGAAGTAGAAAACATTATCATAACGAAACCAATATACACACGAAAAATACATAACAAAATAAACATTATGTTACGTATTATATTGGTACAATTCCAATGAATTATGCCTGCATCCTCGAGGATCATGATCCACTCATCAGATCAATGGTCATAGCTGACTTGCCCTAATCTGTTAATATCTGGGAGTTGCCCCTTACAGAACCCTAAATAAAAAACATAGTGAAAGTCACATAAACGAATCCAACACTATTCATGAAAAAACACATAAAAAACTATTATTCATATAATTATATTTTTACTATTACAAAGATGTATACCTGTTGCGTCGAGGTAGGTATGGTATGGTCTACTGTGACCCTTAAGAACTGGCCTACATAAAAAACATAGAGAAAATTACCTAAACGAAACCAAAATATTCATTGAAACATTAATATAATGAGAAAACATTGTCACATATTTAAATTATACAATTACAATCAGGTTTACCTATTTCCCGAGGTTGTTGTCGTCTGATGAACATTCGGGTGGCTTTCCCGATCAACATTCTGCATCAAAAATAGATAGCAATATATAAACCAAACCAATATACTAATAATGAAAAAACAAAGCAAAAAAAAGCTTGTTTTTCTTATTATATTTTTACTATTACAAAGATGTATACCTGCTCCCTCGAGGAAGATGTACTCCTCTGACCATCTGCTGGCTGGGATTTTTCCCGATCACTAGCCTGCGAAGTAAATATGGAAAATTTAAACGAAATAAACTAACGAAAAATCCTTAAGATGTTAAATTCATTAATAAAAGGTCGGGTAAATTGTTATATTTACCACCCCCAGAGTAACCGTGTTTGTATCTACTCGATTCAAATTGTAATTAATAAGCAACTCTTCCCCTGCAGATATTGATTTAATGGCACATACAAAAACACAGTTTCCTTCATGCCCCTCAAATTCGCAGTTTGGTTGCTTAATTGTAGACCCTGGTTGTGTACTGTTTATAAACCCCGCAATATTCCCTGTGGCCTTTGGCCTCCCGTCAATGTACAACATTGCTCCTTTATTTTGATCTTTGTCTTTCAACTGTAAATAGTTTGCTGACAATCCATATCTATGCATACTCCGTGTATATTGGACCAGGTGCATCTAATATTTGTAGTTGTAACAGGGTCCAACATACTCCATAAATTATGTACATGTGCCGTAACGAACCTTTATGCCATCCATGCAAAACAACCCCAAACCATGTAATGACGACGGCGCAATTCGATATATCCTCTTATCCACACAAAAATCTGTGTTCGGTGGAGGAAGATCCTTGGGTACCCATTGTTTCACTAAATATCTGTACCTCAAGGGCACCTCAATGTCGCCTATTGTCTCATCATCATAGGAACAGGAATCCCCTTGAGCGCAAAAATATTCCATGCATTTATGGAATTTTCTTCTGGTCTTTTTGACATCTAGTCGATAAAACTCTTGTATACCTATTGGATGTCTCACTTTCCTCTAGCCTTCCTAAAATCCCCTCGCTTGAGGAAGACAGATCTGATAAATACCTGTTTGGTTCTACCTGCACCATGGGAAAAAAGTTTAGATAGGACTGCAAGGCATAGCGCCTCTTAAAAGGTGACGTGTAGCTCCCTTTATAAGGTGAGTTGTACCAGATTTCCTTTATCAAAATGTAGGCATTCAAGTGATGAGGAAGAGGATCACTTTATATTTCTTAGGAGTAGAAATTCATGCAATTATGAGTTGTCTTTTATTGCTCCTTTGGGTCTTGAGTCCCATATCACACCATCTAACTATATTTGTCGTCATGGCCCTAAAGTCTCTCTCATCCCATCAATTTGGGTTCATCACCTCGGTAATTGAATTGCACTCACATTTAGTAAGATATTTATGTTTAGCAATAATAATATAAAATAAAAATAACTAACCATTATGGAAAACTTCTAAAAGTTTTTATGACTTTCAAAACTAAGATCTTTGAGGTGGTTAATAAGTGTTCACAAATCTTCAAAAACAATATTTTATATAATGTTGTGAAACTTGTATAATATTTTTCAAAATCTAAACTGAAATACAGAATGAGAGAAAACTCGAAGGCCTCAAATGGTTCTTTACCTAAAACTTAGAGAGGACAGGCCCACTTTCTTAGCCGAATGGAATCTTATTATGACAATCTAAATGGACAGGCCGCACTCATAGCCAAATACTTTTGAGATATTTACAACTCATCGGAGTATGGGGGACCATATAATTCTTGAAAGACATTGGATTCAGTATCCCATTCCTTTGAAAAAATAGACCTCAGGACCACGCGTCTATTCTAATGCATGTGGACTTCTATGCGGGTTTTGGAAAGCCATTGTTCTTTCTTTTGAATGTAGTACTCAAGGATTTGATCCTCAGAAATCTTTATCTGCAAAATATCTTTGACTTGTTCGAGAGATTCTCCAACGTCCCGTTTTAGAATATAAATAATAGCTGGTTCTAATACTGTCAGGTTGATGCCGAATGACTACCACCAGTCTCTCATCCAATCAGCGCCGTAGAATGGAGGATCCTCATGGATATGCATACTTTGATGTCCAAACTTTAGCATGGTATAATATGTTCTATCTGTATTTTCTTTTCTTAAGAAATCCCACCATAATTTTTTATATTTTTCATAAGTGTGGGTAGTACTTGGAAACCGGAGACTAGCATCTTGATGTGGCCATGCTTTCGAAGAATGTATCCGGTTAATACAGTAGTATTGATGGTCTAGTTGTATCCTGGGGTGATGTGTAGAGACCTCTGTCGTGATTAAGTTAAGATCATGATAGATGTGTGTTAACCAATTGCTTGCATCAGCTGCTTTTCTCAGGAAGTTGTTGTAAATCATCTCTGGTACAATACTGGATCCCACAGGCATTCTTCTGAGTTCTGGCACTAGTCTAATAAAAGCATCAGATACTTGTAAGTTAACATCTAATAATTCTGTATGTCTCAACTCCCACCTAGGTTTCCAATCTTGCATATAATCCAACCAACTCATATTATCATTAATAGTATAGATCTGATGTTTTCCTTCGGTCCAAGCAGAGATTTCCATGTTTACTTGTGGGTTATGGGCCCACTGGATTCCGCTTCGACCTTCTATGCTCGCTTGCTTGGGGCTCACTTTCTCTAGGGTCGCTTGCTTTCAGGCTTGCATGTTAAAAATTAACAGCATACTTCTGTGTCAAATATTCTCTTGTTAAAAAGTCAGGAATGCCTTCAATCAAATTAACAGCATACTTCTATGTCAAATATTCTCTTGTTAACAATTTGATTACTTAAGTCTTACCAACACATATTTGATTACTTGGGTGTAGAAATTTCCTGTAATCTACTCAGAAGAGTTACTTTCATAAATGATTGTGCCTCTTAGAGGCCAGTCAACTCTAGGAACCAAGTGACCCTGTTATAGGGTTAGTACAAACCAGAGAGAGAGAGATGACTGGGCTATGGTACGGTCAATCAAAGAAATTCAATGACAGTCAATAGGCTTAGTACAATCACAATAAAGATGAGCTCACATCTAGCATATTGAGGCCAAAGAGACTCACGGCCTCCAGTAAGGTACAAGGACCAACCAAAGGGTACAAAAACCAACCAGTAAGGTACAAGTCAAAAATAAAAGAGTGGGTATAAATAACCATAACCCTTGGGACTAAGGGGGTGTACTACCTCAAATGTGGACAAACTACCATAGTTATACCCACAAGACCAAAAACATAAAAGGTGGTAAAAATCAAAAGATAACTCAAGATGAGTAAAATACCCAAAAGGTAAGAGGGAAGGTACCACAAAAAAATGAAAGGACAAGGTACCACAAGACCAATAAACAACAGGGTGTAAGGACCAAAAGTAAATCAACCATTGTGGGGAAGGTACAAATAAGGTCAAATATATATTGCAATAGCTCCTTGTAACTACCTGTTATTTGACATGCCAAAGAGATGGAAGGTCAAATAATGTCAAATATATGCAATAGCTCCTTGTAACTACCTCTTATATGCAATAGCTCCTTGTAACTACCTCTTGTAACTCAAATAGGACCTCCAAAAGGTATGATAGCAAGCAATCTTCCTAACTAAGGTCTGGAGGGTAACAGAAGTGGGTATTAAGACTCATAACAATTTGGACAAAGGGTGTGTACCTCAAATGTGGACAAACTACCATAGTACCCACAAGACCAAAAACATAAAAGGTGGTACAAATCAAAAGATAACCCAAGATGAGTAAAAGACCCAAAAGGTAAAAGGCAAGGTACCACAAAAATATTATCAACAAAATGAAAGGACCATAAGACAATCAACCGAGGTGGGGTACAACCAATCATCTCTCTCTCAAATGTACCATTGTTCCATATAACCTAAAATTCCTTCATCACAGTAAAAGGAAAATTCCACACGGATGATGTGATCACGTGGTCCTCTAGACTACTCCTAAGGTCAAGCATTAGTGGCTCCATCAAGGGGTGTCCAGTCCCTTGAGAAGACCATCTAACTCAACCATCTCGAAGACCTAGGAGAAGAGGACATCACACATCATCAGATAATTGGTAACTGACTGTGTAACAACTCAAAAACCCTAAAGCAACCAAGCGTGCAGAAGGGGAGTTAGGAAAAGACAAGGCTCGCATGCCAAAAAAGCAAGCTCAAAAAACTGTACTGGGACCAGTGTCACAGTAAGCGAGCTAAAACAAAAGTGGCCAGAATGCCAACAAGCAACACTAAAAAGAAAAAGACCCTCTAAAAAGGTGAAATAGCAAGCAAACTTCCTAACTAGGAGATGGAGACCTCGACAAATCGTATCCTTCGCAAGGTGATGAAATCCAAGTCGAACAATACAAAATGAGAGACCAATAATGGAAAGATATCCCTGTACCAAAAGGGATCCTGGGTAAAAGAGCCCTAAAAGAAAAGTCACTAAACTACCTCGTTCATGACACGTCGGAAAAGGTTTTCGGCACTTCTGTCTTATCGCCCCTGTATCACCATCATGATAGAGTACAAGGAAGACAATGGATCGATATGCCTTAGGTGCTAAGTGGAGTGCGGAATTCCACAAAGTCCATCCGGAATCAATCCTCGCAGCTTAACCCCCCAAAAAATGGGAGGCCCCTCCACAATTTGGTCGATGATCATGTCAATAAATACTAGAGGATTACAACTATGTCTCATATGAAAATGACAAGGGAAAATTATTTGGATGCCTGTCCCCGGTGTCCTACCTAACTACCAAATTCTTTTTATCCTCAAGCGAGGTTAAAGTGTGTTGAGTTAGCGAGTTAAATTTTAATGGTTGTATTACTTAGTCGGGTGATGGAAGTGCAACTCGTGGTGTGATGACTGACTCAAACCATGCAAATGCATATGAATCAAATAATCCTTTCCTTCAATGAATGCTAGCTAATGTAAGGAGAGAGTTCTTTCAAACTATAAATACTCTTTCAAATTAAATGAATCCAACAATAACTTTCTTCTACTTCTAATGGAAATAATGTTTTGATGTGGAAATACATTCATCCGCTATCAATAGTGGATTGGATCAAATTGCCAAATATTTTTTTATCTAACACATCCATTGTTTAGAAATCTTTAGTCCATCCTTTCCCATTGGTTGGGAACCAAATAACCACTTGGAAGGTAGGAAATGGAAGGAACACTAAACTTGGGGTTTATTCAATTCATTATCCATACAAGGAGATAATGAATTTTCATAGGTTAAATAGGGCCTAAGAGATAATGCAGACATAGTTCCTACACAATTAACAATTATAGATTCTGCATAGCAACTGATGATTAGCTTAATATAGCAAGGCGATACTTGATAAAAACCACCTAAATTTCTAGGAAACAATAGTGTCTAGATCAGTTACCCACCGGTTTCTATAAATTTATACCTTGTTGTATAATTTTTTTGGAAATAAGGAAAACAAAGCATATATTTCTTGATATCCTTAAAGCTCTACCTTCCCATCTAGTTGTATTTTGTGTTGTTTGTTTGAACTGTGCAATGTGCTCTATTGATGATTTGGTTCTTATATTAGCTAGAACCATAGCTATTCAATGAATGAAATCATGATAATATTTTTAGGAGACCCTTGTTCTTGTCATCAAAACTAGACAAAATCACAAAACCCATCTACTGTTTAAGTTTAAAGTCCAAAAGAAAGTTTAAAGAAAAAACAAAATCAAGTTTCAATATGGACTGAACTCACGACACTAAAGAAGTCATGATGGTTTGATTGAAGTCTGAAGTATGATGATGCATGCTTACCTTTTATGAATTTACTAACCTTGATGAAGTTGATTTAGCATATCAAATAAGGGGAGCCTGGTCGTGATGATAATTTGTTTTACAAAGAATATTATGATAGCCGACAACTTTACATAAGAAAAACTTGATGATAAATGATCAAAAAATCAGAAGTTGAGCAATATTTTTTTTTAAAGACCTTGGCACACCATGAGTCCATGGAGTTGGAGGATGGACTCAAAGGTATATGATGGTCACTCCAAACAGATCCTAGGATCAAAATTTAACAATTGGTATGAAGCATCCATCTACTCTTGTATTGAAGAACCTAGGATGCAAACCTGATAATAGTGACTCTGCAATATGTATATAAAAAGAGAAGGTAGGCAGATAACACCAGTTCAAATTGAGGAGTACCAAGATTGGTTAAAAGCTAATGCAATACAGAGATGAAGTTTGGAAAGTGTGAGGTGTTACATTTAGGCTAAAAAATATGCAAGTTGATAAGTGGAGCTTGACATGTTTAGAAACAACAGCTGGAGCATTCTTAAAGAAGACTTTAAAACAAACCATAATAGCCTGAAATATTTCCTAAACCAGAACAACCAAAATGGGTAAGCAAAATCGAAGTTCTGTTTTCCGTCGAGGCTGCTTACAAATTGATTTAACTTTGACCGCAATGGCACCAACCGCAATTTTAGGCCTGTATAATTCTGTTCCTTTTATATATATACATTGCCAATCCATCAAATGTTTCGTTACTTTGCACCCTGGGGCCACTTTCTAGAAATTCTCATCTTCAAGCCACCTCGACGAAAAACAGAACTTCAATTTTGCTTATGCATGCATGCTCTAGAGGAATTGAAGAAATCCAAAGGGAAGAATGCGTTGCAGCAAAAATACTAGAATAATTTAAGAAAGAGAAACATGAAGAATGACATGTGTGTTTTAAATATGTAAATGTATATACTTTAAGTTGAAAAATATAAACCCCTAATGTCATAGACAGATCCACTGTTGCACTTTGAATCAACACAAGAAGTGTCAAATGAACACTCTTTACTACAATCGCCAAAGTATTCACAAGCTCACAATCGATCAATGAGGAAGGTGTGAGACAAGTGGAGGGGAGCAAAATCATTAAATAAATACAAAATGGGTTTAGGGTTAGTTTTTAAGGTTTTTATTTTCTTTTATTTTCATTTTTTGGTTTTTCATGGGGTTGTTGCAACTTGCACGTTGGGACAGAATTGACTTCTTTGGACAGGTTTGACCAATTTCATATGGAACTGATCAAATCCGGTTTGGGAGACCAGTTCTGACCATAAACTTCCCAAACCGATCCAAATCGTCCAATTCCAGCCCGATTCAGCTAGTTCCAGTCCAATTAGGTCGGTTCTGATAACATTGCATGTAAGGCCCCAGTTTTGACCCTTGGATTATCGCTGATCATATATGTATATATGGTAATAACATAGATAGATGCACAGACTTGTATTTGTAGTTTCAACATTTCTATGTTGTGCTACATTTCCTGGTCACCATGCAAGTGAACATCATCATGGTGCATTTTTTTATGTAGACGACTAACATAAATATAATGCTGAAAAGGTTGAAACTGATCCAAATGCTGAACTATACCATTTGGTGAAATTTAAGGTTGATCATAACACTTCGAATTTTGCACAATTCCCAAGGTGGTGTGTTATGGAAGCTCAAAGAAAGAAAAAATATTTGTCTAAGAAATCCCCAATCTCTTGAGTCTTAATGAAACCAATCTTTTTCTGCAATGAACCAAGCATTGGATGGGTAGATAAAAATTCCCTACCTCGTAGAATTGTTCATTGCCAAATATTACATAGGACAATGCTTTGATACCACATGTGATGAACCCACATCCACCATTAACCATGAAACGAAAAATATCAATTGAAACTTAGCAAGATGCAATAGAAGATAAGTTAGTTTTATTAAAGCCCAACAAGTGAACACACAGATGGTCAATGGGACTCAAAATTACAGACAATGTCAAAACACAGTGAGAGAGTGAAAGCAACTCCTATCTCTATTACCAAAAGAAAAGAAAGAGCTAACTCATTAGTCAATAGGAATGCAAAAAGTAGTGCAAATACAAAAACCAAAAGATAAAAATTGTGTTGAGCATACAATGATGCTATCAAGGCATGCTGGGATGAGAAGCAGAGTGGGGAGAGGAAGAGGATGGCTCCTAATCTGAGTCATCGATCACCATGAGGAGACCAATTCATTGCTTCATAAAGTCGTCTGGAAAATATCCAACACTAAGGGGACTTAGCTGTGAAATCCTGGGAGGAGCTCTAGATCCATGAGGTGCATGACCCCTAACATCCAAGGTTGAGGGGAAGAATCTCTAAATGGAAAACTAGCTGCATTGGAAAACCTAGAGAACAATGTTGTATGTAGATTGAATCGGGTCCTGGGACTTCCCAGAGTTGATATCTCAGGTGGTCTGGTGGGATCGATACTAGGATCCAAAATGGGAGCTCCTCAAAAGTCTCATGAAAGAAATTTTAAATCCTATTTGAGAGAGGTAAATCTCCAAGCCACTTCAAGGGGGTAACCTACAATACAATGGCAAAAATATAAACCCCTAATGTCATAGACAGATCCACATTGAAACATTGAGAAATTTGACAGAGATCAAGGGTTAAATGGAAGTGTACTAACCGATTTTGGGGGCATTGCATCCTCTCGGTGATCTCTATGACCTCCTCTCTGCAACCTCTGGGATCTCTGCGACCTCTCGGGAAAATCTACAACCTCCAAGCTCCGATATTGGTGAGGTAAGTGAAAATGCAGTCTCCCGACAACCTCTATGACCTCCAGCCTTTGGGCTTGGTGAATTAAGTGAAAATGCACTCGCGCGGGACCTATAAAAACACACTAGTAAGTGAAAACTATGTGCCTTCGAGTCGAATCTTGGATTATGGTGGGGGTACCCTGAAAAAAGACCTCTGGGCTCTATGCTTGGTCATGAGGTAAGTGAAAATGCATTGGTCCGAGAGGTGAGGTAAGCAAAAAAACAATGGTTGATCAAATGTTCATAATTTGTTTGTTACGGTTTTATATTTTTATATTTTTTATTATTTATTTATTTATTATTTATTTATTTATTTATTTTTTATTTTTTATGTAATATTTTTGTATATTTAATATTTATGTATATGTAATATTTAATCATTTTTATTAAGTTTTATTTAATATTTATTTTTCTTTATTTTTTATGTAATATTTAAGCTTAGTCTTGAGTGTGGCACTACCATGTTGATGATATGTGCATAAATAGCCTTGAGTGTGAAAATACATGCACTACCGTGTGCCTTGGTATATAAAATGGACTTTATTGGCTATTAGGCCATGAATAGACTATGAGACCGAAATGACTAAAAATATGCAAGTTGATAAGTGGAACTTGACATGATAAGTGGAGGTTTCGTTAGGGACATAATATACCCTTATTTCCAAAAGGGCTTTGAGATTGAAGCAATAAGAGTTGGGTAGAACAACTAGTGGTGCATAAAGTCAATGTTACTTACTACACACTAATGAACTACTAGTACTACATTCTCTCCCTTCTCAAGGTTTGTTACCTCAAACCCATGGTATAGATTAACACAACTAGTGACTAGATTAATGGGATCCTAGGCCCTATTGATGCAATTATCAATATGTTGATCTTCATGGTTCTCTTTTACTAAAGAGGAATATATTATAGCTATTATGGCCTTCAGTTTCTTTATGATAGGATGATCCTCTTAGACAGTGTCGATGCTTATGATTATGATATGTTCTTCATATAGTTTAATGATTGCATGCTCACACTTTTAAAAGTCATGAATGGATAATCAATAATCTGGTTGTGCCCATCATATAACTCAAGATGCTTCTCTATATTTCTCATTAAGTCAAGCTACAAAAAAAGAAATATTTGTAGGATATGATTACATCTCATAATGGTTTGATCAATAATGTGTATCATCTACCTAGTTTCAATGTAAGTTTATT